>CM077147.1:118826926-119529294 GCA_039583875.1 Platanthera guangdongensis | reverse complement strand
TCAAGCAAATTTTACCTTTGATTTCTTAGTTAATAAAATCAATTTATGTTCTCTTCTGCTTGTTATCTCTTTAATCTGAATCGATTTTAGCTAAATTACTTTAGCATTTGATCGGATGATGTCTTTGGGAAATTTTAATTAAGTATTTTTTTATTGCAATCTTTGAATAAAACTACGATTTATTCTTGATTAATCAAGATTTACATATGTCGATGTATAATCTCATAATTGTTTTCTATTCTAGTTAGTCTAGAGATTCATTTGTACGGATCAATCACTCAGAAAAAAAGGAGTTGATTTGCAACCCTCGGGAGAGGACAATCAAAACTCTTGCTGATTGGTGTTATATACTGTTGGGTACATTGGTCAAATGTACCTGATTTGAAGAAGCTCACCTAACTCAATGATATACATCATAATGTATTTGATGTTTGTTTGAGTTACTTGTGCAGGTTAGGTATCACTGGACTGAAGCTAAAAGTTTCTAAGTCCATGTGTCGACACCCAGAGGGAAAGTGTCGACACTTGAGAAAGCTTGTGTCGACACCCAGACAAGCAGTGTCGACACTTGGAGTCATTGTGTCGACACCTGGGAAGAAGAGTCGACACCAGACAGAAAGTGTCGACACTTGGAGCTGTGTCGACACTCAGTGAAGAAGAATGCAGAAAAGCTGTGTCGACACTTAGCAGAAGTGTCGACACCTAGAAGAGCTGAGTCTACACCAGAAAGTGTCGACACTTGGAGTTGTGTCGACACTCAGCAAAAGTCTGCAGAGACTAAGTACAAGTGTCGACACTCAACACAATGTGTCGACACTAATCAGAAGAGTCAACATATGAAGAATGTGTCGACACTCAGCACAATGTGTCGACACACAAACAGAAGAATCAGTAATTGAAGTAAGTGTCGACACTCAGCACAATGTGTCGACACTAACCAGAAGAGTCAACACTTGAAGAAAGTGTCGACACCCAGCACAATGTGTCGACACTTAGATGAAGAAGTGTCCACCTTAGCAAAGAACAGAAAAGTTTACAAAATATTCTAAGTACAAGTGTCGACACTAAGGAATGTGTCGACACTCAGCTGAAGAAATAAAATTGAAGACTTGTGTCGACACCAAGAAGCAGTGTCGACACTTGACAGTTTCAACACATGAAGATGTGTCGACACAAAGGAGATGTGTCGACACTTAGAAGAATACAGTTAAAGAATGAAGAACAAGTACTTGTGTCGACACTCAATTTCAGTGTCGACACATGCAGAAGAATCTGTGTCGAGACATACAAGGAATTGTGTCGACACCTTGTAGACTTGTGTCGACACTTACACAACATGTGTCGACACTTGGTCTATAAGTGTCGACACTTAAGAACAGAAAGTCTCGACACTATCTGACAGTTAGAGAATTTCAAGAAGTGACTGGTTGACATGACAGCTGCCGATCCAGCCGTCTACAGCAACTGTCAGAGAAGTCAGAAGTTGTTTATGAACCGGACCAGCCGGTTACCATGAAGGAAGCCTATAAATAGGCACCATAGTTTACAGAAACTGATTGATTGTTGTTATTACAAGTAGTGAGAATAATTGAAGTGGTTGATCAGATTAAATCAGAAAGTGATACATAGAGGATCAACACAAGAAGATCTGGCAGTCCAACTGCAGATCTAAGAAGTTGGAGAGAGAGCTCCAATCAAGAATTCAGTCTTTGGAACTAAGGCTGAGAAGAAGGATTCAGAATCATCTGGATCTCAAGAAGCAGAGGTCAAGGATCAACTGCAGAGATTCAGACTAATTCAGTTCTACTCAAGAAGCTTTGAAGGAAGCTAAGTCAGTTTGGATCTAGCTGAGTTCTTCCAAGAACTCTTCAAGAAACTCTCAACTCCTCTCTTATTTTCTGAGTTGTAGAGTTAATTATTGTATTTCTAATTTTAACTTGTAGGATCCTTGGATCTGAGAGAATTGTAAGCCTATATTATAAAGGCTGAGGGTAGGGCTTGGTTGCCTGAGTGTAGGAGTTGAAGAACTCTGAGTGTAGGCCTTATTGGCTGAGTGTAGGCCTGGGTGCTGAGTGTAGGCCTTGGTGGCTGAGTGTAAGGCTTTGGGCCTGAGGTGTAGGAACCTAGTTGGGTTCTGAGATAGTGGAGAAGTTTGGCCGAATCTACACTGCTAGATAGGCGAAGGGGGAAAGTGGATGTACCCAAAGATTGGGGAACCACTATAAATTAGTGTGTCTGCTGTGCTGTGCTGTGCTGTGGATTAACTGTTTATATTCTGTTGTTGCTGTTAGCTGTAGAAATCTGTGAGATAACTGTTGTGCTGCCAACAAAGTTTTAAAAAGGTTTAGGTCACCTATTCACCCCCCCCCCCCTCTAGGTGTTTAGGTACCATATCTTTCAAGTGGTATCAAAGCGAGGTTCCTCAAAAAGGACTAACTGTCTGAGGAGATCCAGTTTGGCAGATTCAGTGTAAGTCAGAACAACAGTTTCAAGAAAATCAAGAAACATGGGTTCTTCAAGAATCACAAGGATTGGGTTCAATGAAACTGCCCATAAGCAGAAAAGAGATTTTTGGAATCTGGAAAGAAAGGGTAAGGCTGTTCATGGAGGCCTCTGACCCTAGAATCTACATCACAGTCAAAGAGGGGCCATATGTGCCCATGAAGATTCAGTATTGGATGCAAATCAGAGGACTCCAAAGGATTTCTCTGAGATGACCAAGGATGAAATTGTCCTAGCCACTATGGACAAAAGGGCACAAAACATAATAGTAAGTGCCATTGATGATGCCACTTTTCAGAACCTAATTCACTGTAAAACAGCAAAAGAAATGTGGGATACCCTCATTGTCTATATGGAAGGTTCTGAAGAAGTTAGGCAAGATAGAAAGTCCTTGCTTAATCAAGAGTATGAGAGCTTTAGGCAAGGAAGAGGAGATAGCATCACTGAATGCTACAAGAAGTTCTATAGAATTGTTAATGAACTCATGTCCTATGGAAGAGAGTTCACTAACTATGAATTGAATGATAAGTTCTTAAGGTCCCTAACCAAAGATTGGGACACTAAGATCTGTGCCATCAGAGAAATGGCAAAGTTGGGAGAAATTCCCTCCTCCCACACTGTTTGGCAAGTTGTTGTCTTATGAGATGCAGCTGTCAGTGAGAAAAGAGGAGGAAAAATCAACAAGGACTGAGCACAGGGAAAGGACTGTTGCCTTCACAGAAGTACCTAGAAAGGGCAGGACTAAGTCATCAACTCCTCCTCCAGAGGTAGTTGAATCAGAATCTGATGAGTCTGTTAGCACAAAGTCTACAAGCAGTGAAAGTGATGAAGACTTTGCTGCATTCCACAGACATTTTCAGAAATTCCTGAAGAAGAAACAGTGGAGGTCCAGACCTTCATTTTCCAAAGGGAAAGAATTGTCAGTATCAGGAGAAGAAGCCTTCAAAGAAGGACAAGAAAAAGACAAAGACTAGCAAGGCAACTGGGTCTAAGATAGTGTGTTACTGCTGCAATAGACAGGGTCATGTTATTGCAGATTGTCCTGAGAGAAGAAAAGAATCCAGTGACAAAAAGAAGACTCACTTCAAAGGAAAGAAGGAGAAGTCCTTTGTTGCAAAGAATGAGAAGACTCTTTCAGACATTTCTTCTTCAGACACTGAGACAGATGCTGAAGCCTATATAGGGCTATTTGCTGAAGAAGAAGAAGTTTATGCAGATCATGGAATCAATCTATGAACAAGAAGAGTGTCAGTGCCAAGGACTGATGGCATTGACTGAAAGTACCAAAATCCTGGAGCAGCCAGGACCTAGTCAGGTACAAAGTCCAACTCAAAGTTCAGATTTCAGTTCTAGTTCAGAGTCAGATTCATCTTCATCAAGTGATGGAAGTGTTTCTGAATCTGAGGGAGATATTCATCAGCTCTTAGATGAATATAAAGTACTGTTGCAAGCCTATAAGAAAAGCAAGTCCCTTGCCAAAAGTCAGGCAAAGGAAATTGCTGATCTAAAGGCAGCTGCAACAGACTTTTGAGAAGGAATTTGATCAAAAGCTCAATGAGGTAGCCAGGCTGAAACACATTACTGTGATTCAGATGGGAACTATCACTTATAAAAATGATCAAATTAAGTTACTGGAGATCAATCTCCAGAAGGAAAGAGAGCTAGTTGCTAGGTTTTCAAAACCTAAATCAGTGCTACCCTTGATTGATGAATTTGTTCATCATAAAGGAAAGGCTGGATTGGGTTTTATTAAACCAGCTAGGACTGTTCAGGATCAGTCCAAGTCCAAGGGCAAAGCCCCAACATTCAACAAGCCTGCTGTAGTCAAGACAGCAAAGGTTGTACCTAAGCAAAGGTACAACAAGTTTGAATGCTGGTGCTGTGGCAAGGTTGGCCACTTTGCCTTGGACTGTTGGCACAATGCCAGTGCCAAGGTGAGTAGCAAGTTACCTGGTGGAAAGCCAGCAGGTAGCTATGTCAAGTTGCAAACTAACAATCACCAAGGACCCAAGTTTACTTTGGGTTCTAAGGTTCATTAATTTGTTTTGCAGGTGAATCCAAGTGGCCATACCCCAACATGGTACTTGGATAGTGGATGTTCCAGACATATGACTGGAACAAGGGGACTACTGAAGGACTACATTCCAATCAAAAATGGTCCTAAAGTGACCTTTGGTGGTTCTGAAAAAGGAATCATCAAAGGGTTTGGTAACATCTCTTCAAACCTTGTTACCATTACTCAAGTGGCTTATGTTAAAGGGTTGAAACACAACCTCATTAGTATAAGTCAGTTAAGTGATGTAGGGTATGACATCTCATTTGTTAAAAATGGTTGTCATATCAAGAGGTCAAGTGATCAAGAGATCATTTTGACAGGATATAGAAAGAGGAATGTCTACTGCTTAGACATTATGATTGAGAACAATGGTTCTCCTGTTTGTCTTGTAGCTGATGAGACAGTCTCTCATTGTGTCAAGTGGCACAAGAGGCTAGCTCATCTTAACTACAAGACTATTAGCAAACTCTTTAGCAAAGAGTTAGTGAGGAATGGTCCTCAAGTTAAGTGTGTCAAAGATGGCATTTGCTCAGCTTGTCAAAAGGGCAAGCAGACTAAATCCACCTTTAGAAGCTTAGACAACAAAGATGCTGTGAGGTGTTTATACCTCTTGCATATGGATCTATTTGGTCCAATGCCAGTTCACAGCTTAGGTAGGAAGGTCTATACCTTTGTAGTTGTTGATGACTACTCAAGGTTTTCCTGGGTGTTCTTCTTAAAGCAGAAATCTGAAACACCTAGTGTCTTCTATAGCTTTGTTAAGCAAATTCAGAATGAATTGAACTGTACAGTGGTCAAAATTAGAAGTGACCATGGTACTGAGTTTCAGTCTGAAAGCATGACAAAGCTGTGTGAAGACTATGGGATATTTCAAGAATTCTCTTCACCTAGAACACCTCAGCAAAATGGCATTGCTGAAAGGAAAAATAGGACCTTGATAGAGGCTGGTAGAACCCTATTAAGTGATTCATCACTGCCAGAGTATTTCTGGGCTGAAGCAGTTAACACTGCATGCCATGTGATAAATAGGGCTACCATCACTAAAAGGTTAAACAAGACCCCCTATGAAGTTGTGAAAGGCAGGAAACCAAATCTATCCTATTTCAGGATTTTTGGTTGCAAATGCTTCATACTTAACAATGGAAAGTCTTACCTAACTAAGTTTGCTGCCAAGTCCCAAGAGGGAGTGTTTGTTGGGTACAGCAATAATAGTAAGGCTTATAGAGTCTACAACTTGACTACACAAGTTGTAGAGGAGTCTGTGCATGTAGTTTTTGATGAGACACAACTAATTAACAATGAGTTGTCTAGCAATGTATGCAGCCCCACAGGTCTTACTAAGAAGATGGACAAGCTAACCATAGAAGATGTACCTGCTGCAAGACAGCAAGTAGAAGGAGATGGCTTATGTCCAGGGGGAGAACTACATGTACCAAGGAGCTGAAGAAGTACAAGGAACTCAGTTTGATGAAGATGCTGAAGAAGTTCAACCAGAAGTAAGGATGCCTCCAGCCAACAGGCATCTAAGAGATCATCCAGTAGAGCTGATAATTGGAGATCCAAGACAAGGTGTTCAGACAAGGAGCAGAAATCAGAATGCTGTAGTATATTCAAGTTTTCTGTCTCAAATAGAACCAAAGAAATTTGAAGAAGCTATACAAGATCCACAGTGGACTGAAGCAATGCAGGAAGAGCTTAATCAGTTCAAAAGGTGCAAGGTTTGGGACCTGGTTCCTAAACCTAAAGATCACAATGTGATAGGAACA
Organism: Platanthera guangdongensis; assembly: GCA_039583875.1. Lineage (NCBI taxonomy): Eukaryota > Viridiplantae > Streptophyta > Magnoliopsida > Asparagales > Orchidaceae > Platanthera > Platanthera guangdongensis. The sequence goes on along the minus strand of CM077147.1, from coordinate 119,522,970 downwards.
AAGTGGATCTACAGGAATAAGTTAGATGAACAAGGAGTCATCATTAAGAATAAAGCAAGACTGGTTGCAAAAGGATATAGGCAAGAAGAAGGTATTGATTTTGATCAAACCTTTGCTCCAGTAGCCAGACTGGAAGCCATAAGGATGTTCTTGGCCTATGCAACCTATCAAGGATTCAAGGTATACCAAATGGATGTGAAGTCAGCATTCCTAAATGGTAATTTGAAAGAAGAAGTCTATGTGGAGCAGCCTGCAGGTTTTGTTGATCCAACTTTACCTCATTATGTCTATAGACTTAGGAAAGCATTATATGGGTTAAAGCAAGCACCTAGAGCTTGGTATGAAACCCTATCTAGTTTCCTCATTGAGAACAAGTTCTCAAGGGGGAAAATAGATAAGACTCTATTCCTTAGGGAATCTAGAGGCAAAGTCATACTTGTCCAAATATATGTAGATGACATTATATTTGGGTCTACTGAAAGTAGCCTTTGCAAAAAGTTTGCAAAGCTTATGCAAAGTCAATTTGAGATGAGTAGTATGGGAACTGAAGTTTTTCTTGGGTCTCCAAGTTAAACAGACTGAAAGTGGCTATCCATATGTCAGTCCAAGTTCACCCTAGAACTCATAAGGAATATGGTATGGATTCATCCAGTACCATGAAGACTCCTATGGGGTCAAGTATGTCTCTAAGCAAGGATGATGCAGGGAAACCTGTAGATGAAACCTTGTATAGAGGGATAGTTGGCTCCCTACTATACTTGACTGCAAGTAGGCCTGACATTATGTATGCTACATGTGTTTGTGCCAGGTATCAAGCCTGCCCTAAAGAGTCTCACTTGACTGCAGTCAAGAGAATTTTGAGATATCTAAAGGGCACTCCCTATCTAGGCCTCTGGTACCCTAGGAATGGAGATTTTGATCTAACAGGCTATTCAGATGCAGACTTTGCAGGATGCAAAGAAGATAGAAAGAGCACTACTGGATCCTGTCAATTCCTAGGTGGAAGACTCATTTCATGGAGTAGTAAGAAGCAAACCAGTGTGGCTATTTCCACAGCTGAGTCAGAATATGTAGCTGCAGGAAGTTGCTGTGCTCAACTTCTGTGGATTCAACATCAGCTAGAAGACTATGGATTTCAGGTAAGTAGAACTCCACTTTACTGTGATTCTACAAGTGCTATTTCAATAGCTAACAACCCTGTATCACATAGTAGAACTAAACATATTGAGATTAAATATCACTTTCTTAGGGAGCATGTAGAAAGAAATGATATTGCACTTGAATATGTTAAAACTGATAATCAGATAGCTGATATGTTTACTAAGCCCTTAGAAGAAGCTAAGTTCAATAGGTTCAAAATTGAACTAGGTATGATAAACTTAGACTAAGTTTACAGAACTAAAAATTGGCTAAGTAAAAAGGTGTCGACACATAGACAAGTCTATGTCGACACAGAATAGTAAGTGTCGACACTTCAGAAAAATGGTGTCGACACATCTAGGAAGTTGGTGTCGACACTTCAGAATGTTAGTATCAACACATGTCGAGTAGGTGTCGACACTTCAGAATGTTAGTGTCGACACATGACGAGTTGGTGTCGACACATTCAATGATATGTCGACACTTAAGTTTTACTCAGAATTTTCTAAGTAAAGTCTCGACTACATGTCGAGTAGTGTGGTGTCGACACTTAACCAAGTGTCGACACATAAAATCTGTTGACTAAACTTGTGTCGACACATAAGTGTCGAGACATTATAAGTCAGTGTCGACACTTATTGCCAGTGTCGACACATCTTTAGTAATCCATCCCGCCTGTTCGTCTTCAAACCAGAAAGGTATAAATAGGATTCTGTCTTTGTTTGTCGACACACTTTCAGAGTTTCGAGACCAAAACTGCTGTGTCGACATTTCTCTTTTCTCAAGACTAAATCTCTAAACCCTAATGGCTCCCAAGCTCGAGGAGAATGTTAACGAAGGCTATGAGCTGGTTCGTGGCGCGTTCGACGATGGCGATCAAGAAATCAAATCGGTGGTAACCCTAGTCACCGATTCTGGATTGGAGTATTTGGTTTCAGAACCAACAAAATATGGAAGAAGGAAGTTCTTGAATTCCTTACTGAAGGGTCAGTAGATGACTCAGGTTACAGGATCAAATCAAGAGTGCATGGCACCAAGGTCAAAATTTCACCCAAATCTCTGAGAAAGGTACTTCAGCTACCTAAATTCAAGAAGAAGAGGAAGTGACTACATCTAAGACCAAAGAAGCACTTACCTGGTGTGGTCTAGATCCTAAGCTGAAGATAGGATCTGTATTCAACAGGAGAGGAATGAACACTCAAGGAAAGTTTCTGTCAGAGATAGTGGGAAAGGTTATACTCAGCAAGACTGGAGGGCATGACAGGGTGTCAGCCTCCATGTTCAGTGTTATGACCAGAATTATCTTCAACCTCAAAACAGACTGGTCAATGGTTATCTTTGAGAAGATAAAGGAAAGTCTGAAGAAGCCCAATCTGGGCAGGATACTTAGTCTCTACCTGGCTGGAACAATACCAGAGGTAATGAGCACTGCTGCAGGTAGCAAAATCAACCACATGAGAAAGATGGACATGAGGATTTTCTCAAGGTGGGAAAGGGTGCTGTCAAAGGAACTGTCCACCCCTGAGAAACAAGTTTCTAAGAAAGAATCACCTCCTAAGAAGAAGAGGAAGATAGCTCCTGTGACACAGGAGTCCTCCAGCAGTTCAGGTAGTGAAGAACAGTTGTTTTCACTCCTGATAGTCATGAGGAAGTGGCTGCAGAGAAGTCTCCTGCTCCTCAAGAGCCAGCTGAAATCCAGGGGGAGCTGCCTACAGCTAGCCCCATGCAAAAGGATCCAAGCCAGGGGGAGCCTCCAGCTGTAGAACAACCCTCTACACTGGAGAGTGAGCAAGCTACACTTATTATCCAAGAGGTACTTTCTGACCTCAATACTTTAGATTTTTCTATAATAGATTCTGATTTGTCTGATGTCCATCAGCAAACTCAGCAAGCAAATCACGAACCAGATGTTGTTCTCCATGACACATCTGATGTTGTGCAAAAGTTCCTGATAAAGTAGTCGATGAATCCAGAACTTCTCCTGCACAGTCACCTCCTGAATACACAATGGAAGATCTATTTCTGAATTTAGATCAAGAGGATTTTGACATGGACAAGAATGCTGCTGCTAAAGAGAAGGGTGCTGCTGTTGAGGGGGAGAACTTGGAAGTTCAGGATGAGCCTATTAAGGCTAGACACTGAGAAGGCACGAGATGTGCAAGCTGAAAAACCATCAAGCCCTAAGGACAGGGTGCATATAGCCAGTACTTCAGAGTCTGAGGAAGATGAGGCTGCACAAGCTAAAAAGAAGAAACTCTATGTCTTCAAGAGAGAAGTCAGAGTTACAAGAAAGCCTACAATCCATTGCCCCACAGCCCATAGTTCAACAAGCCTCAACTGTTGACTATAGTGCTCTACTGATTGCACTGCAAATCAAGATGGATGAACAAAGGAAAGCTATAGAAACTTATGTTGATGAAGGGCACAAGACCCTACAATCTGATCTGGCACAGGAAATCAAGTCATAAGGTTTGAAATGAACCTTAATAAAAAGGAGATGACTGACTGTTTTACAAAGGGTGCTAATGCAGTGGTCTATCTGGCAACCCACCAAGAGAAAATAAAGTCTCAAGTAGATGATATAGCACTGAAGCAAGGCTATGTGCTGGAAATCAGTTGAGAATGAATGATAATTTGACTGCATCCCACAATGCTATAGTCACTGAACTGAAGAATAAGTCAGCTGAATCTTCCACATCTCTGCTGCTGCCAAGGCTGAATTTGATAAAGCATTTCAAGATGAAATTGCTGCTGTCAAGACTGCAATTAAGGATTCACAGAAGGTCATTTCTGAACAGCTTACAAAGCTTAGACCTTATTTTAAGGATGGCATCAGGTACTTGGACAGCCAAATCAGGTTCCAGAAAGATGATGTAAGAGATCATGTTGAACAAGAAGTCATAAAGGGGGAGAGGTGTTAGTCAAAGCTAGCTCTGACCATGCCAAATGGATTTCTAACTCCATCAGAGCTACACTGGGCTATCCTCCCCTGTGTGATGATGATAATGTAGCTGAATCAGGTATTCAAAGTGCATATCTTGGAGGTGAGCAACAGGAAGTAGCTCAGGTGATCTATCCACCTCCAGATTTTGACATGGTTCATGCAGAAGTAAGCACAATGTATAGTCCAACTACTGGAAAGCCTAATGTTGTTCTGGAAAAGGTTGTTCAACCTATTACAGCAGCTATGCAAGAGGCTATGGACAAAGAAGAAGAGACAAGGCTGTCAAAGAAGAAGTTCAGGGAACTAGCTGAGCAAAAACCTAATTTTGAACAGTGGAGCCCTACTTCTAGGAACATCATTCTCACAGCCTGGAAAGCAGCCAAGGACAATGCACATGAGAGGAACAAATGGTTCTCAGAAGCAGAATGGAGGAAGCATGAGATTAGGCAGGAAGCCATTGTCCAGTATAGAAGGAAGGCTAAGTTAGGAAAGCTACCTCCTACAGCTGTGGAGCCTAGCAAGTACTTTCCTAAGCCCTATCATTATTTTGAGAGGCAGAAAATCAAGGCTGAAGAACAAAAGAAGAAGGACTCCAAAGGCAAGAAGACTGCTGATACTGAGCCTGCTGCTGCTGCTGTAAAGGCCAAAGTACAAGCTGGAAAGGCATAGTTATAAAAGAACCTGATCAGAACTAGACTAAGATTAGACTAAGAACATTGTTGTAATCTTTTACATATGCAATATTTTTGTAAAATAATGGAAATGTATTAAAACAATGTAAGAACAATTTTTGATAAATATATTTCATGATTGTTCAGTAGAATGTGTCTAATTCTTGTTTGTTCTGTAATGCTGAATGAGTATACATGTGTGCTTTATTACATGTTTAAGTTTACCCTGTTGATATATACCTGCTTTACATCATTCTCTAATTTTTAATTATGAGTGGTGTATATCATTGACTAAGGGTTATGACTTCTCCAAATAGGGGGAGATTGTTGGGTACATTGGTCAAATGTACCTGATTTGAAGAAGCCTCACCTAACTCAATGATATACATCATAATGTATTTGATGTTTGTTTGAGTTACTTGTGCAGGTTAGGTATCACTGGACTGAAGCTAAAAGTTTCTAAGTCCATGTGTCAACACCCAGAGGGAAAGTGTCGACACTTGAGAAAGCTTGTGTCGACACCCAGACAAGCAGTGTCGACACTTGGAGTAATTGTGTCGACACCTGGGAAGAAGAGTCGACACCAGACAGAAAGTGTCGACACTTGGAGCTGTGTCGACACTCAGTGAAGAAGAATGCAGAAAAGCTGTGTCGACACTTAGCAGAAGTGTCGACACCTAGAAGAGCTGAGTCTACATCAGAAAGTGTCGACACTTGGAGTTGTGTCGACACTCAGCAAAATTCTGCAGAGACTAAGGACAAGTGTCGACACTCAACACAATGTGTCGACACTCAATCAGCAGAGTCAACATATGAAGAATGTGTCGACACTCAGCACAATGTGTCGACACACAAACAGAAGAATCAGTAATTGAAGTAAGTGTCGACACTCAACACAATGTGTCGACACTATGCAGAAGAATCAACACTTGAAGAAAGTGTCGACACCCAGCACAATGTGTCGACACTTAGTTGAAGAGTCTACACTTAGCAAAGAACAGAAAAGTTTACAAAATATTCTAAGTACAAGTGTCGACACTAAGGGAATGTGTCGACACTCAGCTGAAGAAATAAAATTGAAGACTTGTGTCGACACCAAGAAGCAGTGTCGACACTTGACAGTTTCAACACATGAAGATGTGTCGACACAAAGGAGTTGTGTCGACACTTAGAAGAATACAGTTAAAGAATGAAGAACAAGTACTTGTGTCGACACTCAATTTCAGTGTCGACACATGCAGAAGAATCAGTGTCGAGACATACAAGGAATTGTGTCGACACCTTGTAGACTTGTGTCGACACTTACACAACATGTGTCGACACTTGGTCTATAAGTGTCGACACTTAAGAACAGAAAGTCTCGACACTATCTGACAGTTAGTGAATTTCAAGAAGTGACTGGTTGACATGACAGCTGCCGATCCAGCCGGTCTACAGCAACTGTCAGAGAAATCAGAAGTCTGTTATGAACCGGACCAGCCGGTTACCATGAAGGAAGCCTATAAATAGGCACCCATAGTTTACAGAAACTGATTGATTGTTGTTATTACAAGTAGTGAGAATAATTGAAGTGTTTGATCAGATTAAATCAGAAAAGTGATACACAGAGGATCAACACAAGAAGATCTGGCAGTCCAACTGCAGATCTAAGAAGTTGGAGAGAGAGAGCTCCAATCAAGAATTCAGTCTTTGGAACTAAGGCTGAGAAGAAGGATTCAGAATCATCTGGATCTCAAGAAGCAGAGGTCAAGGATTAACTGCAGAGGATTCAGACTAATTCAGTTCTACTCAAGAAGCTTTGAAGGAAGCTAAGTCAGTTTGGATCTAGCTGAGTTCTTCCAAGAACTCTTCAAGAAACTCTCAACTCCTCTCTTATTTTCTGAGTTGTAGAGTTAATTATTGTATTTCAATTTTAACTTGTAGGATCCATTGGATCTGAGAGAATTGTAAGCCTATATTATAAAGGCTGAGGGTAGGGCTTGGTTGCCTGAGTGTAGGAGTTGAAGAACTCTGAGTGTAGGCCTTGATTGGCTGAGTGTAGGCCTGGGTGGCTGAGTGTAGGCCTTGGTGGCTGAGTGTAAGGCTTTGGGCCTGAGGTGTAGGAACCTAGTTGGGTTCTGAGATAGTGGAGAAGTTTGGCCGAATCTAGTACACTGCTAGATAGGCGAAGGGGGAAAGTGGATGTACCCAAAGATTGGGGAACCACTATAAATTAGTGTGTCTTCTGCTGTGCTGTGATGTGCTGTGGATTAACTGTTTATATTCTGTTGTTGCTGTTAGCTGTATAAATCTGTGAGATAACTGTCTTGCTGCCAACTAAGTTTCAAAAAGGTTTAGGTCACCTATTCACCCCCCCCCCCTCTAGGTGTTTAGGTACCATATCTTTCATATACTATATAGAGGGATTCATACCGTAAAACAAAACTTTGGTGATACAATTTGAAGACTAAACCTAAGCTTAGGTGAACTCTTTCCATGTGAGAGGAGCATTCATGCTACGGAATCTCCACGGTCAAGTTCTCTTCTTCAAAATTTTGAGTTTTAATCTCATGAATTATATTTTCCTTAGGATTAATTCTAGATCAAGTGCTTACTTTTAATTGTTTATTTATTACCTTTTCTCAAACCCTAAAATATTTAACTAATAAAATAAAAATAATTTGCTCGAAGTAGAAGCACGCGACTGCCTGATGAGACTGAACTTTATAGGATTTTTCAGACTCACCTGGGTTCATTATCACACACTAGCACTTTACTTCTAGTTCTTAAATGCACATATTTCTCTTAGTATACACTTTCACATGAAATGCACATATTGCCTAATGTGGTGCGTAATTGCTCTCTCTTTTGCTAGGGTAAGAACATGGTGTTCTCCGTTGTATTTTGATGTTCATATTATAGTTTTGGACGTGCGGAGGCAGATCCCAATCCTACTTTGGAAATCTATGTATTTCGAACGGTCGTGCGATTTTTCTTCTCGCATGGGCGCTTCGCCCGTGTGTTTTCTTTTATCACACTACAACATTTTTGGTTTTTAGCAACATTTGAAAACTGTTGCCTAAAACCGCAAACTGTTGCCAAAACATTGAAAACTATTGCCATAGGTGTGTATGCCTATACCTGTGTTACTAAAGACCTATGTCAACAGTTTTCGCATTTTTAGGCAACAGTACTTGAAACAGTTGCGTATATCCCTATTAAAGGCAACAATTTTTACATGGAACTATTGCAACATTTTCAAAATGTTTAGAGTTACATTCAATAAATGTTGCCAAAACTATTTAAATAATAAAAAATTATAAATTTTTAAAAAACATGAAAATAATATAAAACTTCAAAAACAAACAGGTTATATCATGAGACATTTTTTATGCCGCATAAATATATAACAATTTACTAAGATAAATATTTTCATTTAGAATAATGTTGCACAGGCTTTATCATTAAACTAACAAACCATCATTAGCATCGCAATTTACCAAAATACATCAAAATAATTAAATATTACAGTATACAAACAAAATTATGTAAATCAGCTTAAACATCAAATGATTTTCATGATATGGGGTCATCATATTGCAACTCCTCATTTGTCGATCTTCCCAACATCAAGAACTTTATGTAGAAAGTAAAATTATATATATAAAATTATATATATATATATATATATATATATATATATATATATATATATATATATATAGTATGTATATCTTTACTACATTAAAAAGAAGTATCAATTACATGTCCATGGCAAGGTAGAAGAGACATTGGATTAATCACAACCGTTGAATATAAACCAAACATTTGATCGCAGCCGTTCATCACAGCAACGAATCAGGACCGTTCATATTTTTTCATAGGCTTCCTAAACCTATATAGGGCCTCTAAAATTTAGGGCACTCCACAATTTATCAGCTCAGTCCAAAATAATGGCCGCCAACCCGCCCACCCAACGCCAAAATAATCAACCCGCCCGCCAGCCTGGATAACCAGCCAAACCCTCCCCTTTGTATCACATCTTCATACTTAAAGAGACAAAATACTTTATATACTCATAAAACAAAACCAAAATTGGCAGTGTGAGACTAAATCCCACACCGCCAATTAAGTATACGGGTTGTACGGGCAAGCAAATTTGAGGGTCAAGATGGTCCTAAATTGAAAAGTGATCAACATGAAAGTTGTAGAGCTCGACGAGACGAACAACTTTCATATTGACCACTTTTTGATTTGAAGCCATCTTAGACCTCGATTTGGGCCCCGAAATCGGGGGCAGCGGAACGGTTTACTGTAGCAGTTCCGCCGCCCCCGATTTCGGGGCCCAAATCGAGGTCCAAATCGGCTCCAAATCAAAATGTGATCAACATGAAAGTTATATATATATATATTCATATGCATCCTGATTTGGGAGAAACGACAGGAAGTAGTTGACATTTCAAAATACCAAATGAATTTGGAAGAGTATCACATCGAGCAACTAAAACATTCCATAGCGAGGTTTGTGATAAAAAGAAAATAAGGCTTTGGAAAAATTTAGAACGGGAGGTTGCAGGATCACTCTCAACTAATCAAGAAATGTAAACCACTAACAAGAGAAGATGAAAGTGGCGGGGGGGGGGGTGTGGCGCAGCCCGCCGCCAGATGGGCGCAGCCCACCGGGGGGCGGGCGCAGGCAGGTGCGGGCGAAGCCCGCTGTCACGGGCCGGGTACTGTGGCGCGTAGCCATAGGGGCGAAGCCCCGTGTCGGGCACTAGTATATATATATATATATATATATATATATATATATATATATATATATATATATATAATGACATCAAGATCAATATGTAATTAAATAGTTGTAAACATATGAAAGTATTTTAATATATTTGTATGAAAATCTACAACATTATACCTCTCCATAATTTGGAACGTGTGTTGATTTAGAAGAATGTGCATGCGGTAGCCCATCTCTCCTCTATCCACTATTTGTATCCCCTGAAGATGAACCTAATAGATTCTCTAATGATTCTATATCAATTCCAATGGGTTTGCTTTGTTGCAATATAATCTTAAGCACACTTTTTAGAGTATTAAGTGTATCTTCCACATTTTGCAATTTTTTCATTCAATAAAGCCACCTCTTCATTATGAACTTTCTTCAAAGACGCAATGTCTTCCTTTCGCTTCAAAGCAGTTTGTGCAATACCTTTCCAAAAGCAATACATTGATCCGGGATGTTCTTTCCCAAACACAGTTTTAAATGCTTCTACATTACTTTTCTCGTTATTCATAGTATCTTGAAGTTGTGACTGATAACAAATTGAATTGTTGATTTCTAAATAAAACAAATTAAGCAAATTATATTCGATCTTAATAAACAAATAACTCATAATAACATTGTTGGTTTCTAAATCCAGCTCCTTTCCATTAATACTTTTCGAGTTTCAATAAAGACTTCAGCTTGAGTGGGGTCTCTCTTCATTTTTGAATGCTACAAATGCATGAAAAACATTATTGAAAATTAAACACAATCAGTGAACTGCACATAATTAACAAACTACATGTAATCAATGATCTGTACGTTCAACTCACATAAATTCAGCATTTCAGAGAGTTAGACGTACAGCTCGCTGAAATTGAGCGAGCTGCAGGTGCAGCATGCTGAAATTCATCGTGCTGCACCTGCAGCTCGCTGAAATTTAACGAGCTGCAGGTGCCAAATATCTCCTAGGGGATGTGACTCATCAAGATGTTTTTCGAGCGGTAGATTAAAAAACTCATTACAGATGTCACCTACATCCGAATGGATGTCGTAGACTTTGACACCATGGTGTAATATTGGGATACGTTGACTCTCCAAAGTGGAAAAGCTCGTCAGGTGGCTCTCCAAGAGGTATATAAGAAAATTCATTATGATCACGATGATCACTCAAACAAACATCAAAAACATCCACTCTAGGATATGTCTCCTAAAGATTAAGAATAATCGAGTGGCCCACCCAGGAGCTCAACAAATAATTCACCTGTAGTAGCCAGCAGGATGATTCTTTTGATGAGTATCCTCGATAATAGTAGTGTCCCCGATAAGGGAGATAACCATTACAAAATCAATGCTATTCTCTCAACTCTCATTCGGGACATAGCTCGCCACTACAATGGGAAACTCAGTTGAACATGCACACATGGGTTAGCCTATGACCGGAACAATAACTAAGTCAATGTAAAGAGTAGGAGAAGGACGTCGTTATATGATCACTAGGTCGCCCATACTCAATCTCTTTCGAGTGCATCGTGCATGATAGTATGAGTTAGACTCATGTGGTGGACAACTCACTTGGACAATGTGCCTCTCTGGGTGAGAAAAATCTGTATCAGGTATCGCATCCATCGTGTACGATTGGATGCAACACACACAAATACATACAACACAACAAACACACATATATAACAACACACACACACACACCTATATGTACAACCCCATATCTGACGAGTGTGGTCGCTAGGAACCATACCGGCCGGTTCAGATCGCCTAGGCAGCATGCGAGCTCAGCAGGGAAATCTGAAGTCCGAGCTCGGCATTCGTCGACACCGAGCTCAACATTTGCCGAGCTAAGGCCGGGTTTCCTCAAGCTGAGCTCGACTCGCCCAGGTCTATGAGGTATTTTTTATTATTTTGCCCCCGCTGGCCTGCCCATTGACATTTAGAACAACGAAGTTATGGTATTGGCAGGCCAACCTGGACTGCACAAATCCGTTCAGAACATCAGGAGTTGGCTATTTGCATGCCGTTTTTAGAAATCTATAAATAGGACCCAAGGGGTACCTCAGAAAGCACGCTTCTTGTGCTCCCTCGCTCCATCTCTCAAGCGCTTTCTGAGGACACCTTAGCTCGTACTTTGACTAAGGATGGTAAGCGCTCTAAGATCTTCTAGTTGTGTGGTGGGTCCTCCCCAACGATCCCTTGGGTCAGTTCTTCCTTGTTTCCATTTTTGTTTTGCTTGTAGGAGCGAAGTAGGTGCGCGATCACCCCTTCACCAAGGGTGAACTCCACAAGAGACCGAATTTCAGTTTCAAAATTTTGGTGTGGTGAGCATGGAGCGTGGTCAGTATAGAAAACCTTCAGCGAGCTCAATGACTGGAGGACAAGGATCTGACAGGTCGGACTCCCCCCCCCCTTTGTCCATGGTGGGGACGTTCGAAGATTTCAAGAACGAGGTGCTGGGCCTCGTCAAGTTCGCACTCGGCGCACGGGCCGAGTGCTCGAATCCAGTTGTCCAGATCGCAGCCACCCCCTTTCTAGGTGAGGATGCCCCCGGCAGTCGAGCTGGGAAGGAATTGGCCGAGGAGGGACGGGTGTGCGAGCTCCTTGGACGCGTGATCTTCCCATGCTCGGCAGGCGGAGGCCGGATCGACGAGCTGGGCCCGTGAGATGGGCCAGCTCGCCCAATAGGGGGAGGTAGCCTCTTTAGCGAGTTGGTCTCTTCTGCTCCAGTTCTAGAGAGGTTTAGAGAACCCGAGATGTCCTACTACACCGGGAAGGAGACCCGGTCCAACACATCCAGTGGTTCGAGGACATGGTCTCAATCCGGCAGATGTCGGAAGGCTTTAAGTACCAACTCTTCGCCATCACCCTCAAGGAGAAGGCGAGGGAGTGGTTTCACCAGCTTTCGACCTGCTTCATCTACTACTTCTAAGACCTGCACAAGGAGTTCATGCTGAGGTTCACTACCTCAAAGAGGAGGAAGGAGGAGTCGGAGTCCCTGTTCCACATCAAGCAGGGAGTGAATTAGATGTTGGGGGGTTACGTTGACCGGTTCCAGGAGGAGGTCACCCAGGTCCAGGAGATGCCGGTCCATAGTATGTTGATGGCTTTCACCCTAGGGCTGCAACAGGGATTCTTAAGGATGGAGCTGAAGAGAGTCCCTCCCCTCTCCTACGTGGAGCTGATGGAGAGGTCGGTAAGGGAAGTCGAAGGGGAGGCGTCGAATCCGTAGTTTGCCCGAAAGCTAGACATGTGGGCCGCTGAGGAAGAGGAGACGAGAGGCAGAAGGGGGTAGGAGGAGAGGAGAGCCGAGCCCCAGTATAGGGAGCAGAGGTAGCTCCAGGTGCAGCAGCAGCCTAGGTGGGGCCGGCAGGAACCAGACCGACTATTAGGCTGGAGGCCTAAGTGGCAAGAGTAGGGGCCATAGAGAGGATATCAAGGAAGGGACCGCCATCAAGGGGGGCAGGATCAATTCCACCCCCTGGGTTGGAGGTGGTAGCAGAGGCCTCCACTCCCCAATCAAGAATAGGCTATGACCATAGTCATATGGGAGAGGAGGAGAGTAGCCATGAGGAGTAGGAGAGAGGTTAGGGTGGAGTTTCTCTACTGCGACTTCCATCAGGAGGAAGGGCACGCCACAGCTACGTGCCCGGAGTTCCTAGATATGAGGGGAAACAGGGAGCAGCAGCAGCAGCAAGGGTGACAGGAAGTGAGGATCGAGGAGGTCATACCTCGGGTGGAGGAGGATCAATGTGAGGACCGGGTGGACGTCGGGACCCAAGGAGGGATCAGGGTGATCCATGGGGGGGGGGGGGGGGGTGGGGGTGGGGGTTGAGGCTTACTGGAGGGCGAGCCTCCACACCATGTATCGCCGGAGCGTTGGCTCCACATCCCAAACCCCACCCCCAGAAGCGAGGATTACCTTCTCGAGGAGTGATATGCCGGATAATGAGGATCTATTTTACGATGCGCTGGTCATCCAGACGACCATCAAAAATTTTACTGTCTCCTGGATCCTCATCGATAATGGATGCTCCGTCAACATCATTTTTAAGAAGGCGTTTGGCGCGATGAAGGTGGAGGCGAAGAGGTTTTTTGCCTCGGATGGGCCCTTCTTTGGATTTTCGGGGGACAGGAAGGAGGTAGAATGAGGAGTGGGGCTCCACATCACCCTGGGGGGGGGGGGGGGGGGGGGGGGCAGTCCCGGAACTGCAGGTTCATCATCGTTGATTCCCACAATAGCTACAGCGCCATCTTTTGGAGGCCCCTCATCAGCTCCTTCCGCTACGTCCCATCATAATTTCATTAATGCTTGAAGTTTAATGATGAGGGGATCCAGGTCCGGGTCAGGGGGACCCCAAAGTGGCGCGGGAGTGCTACGTCACCGCCGTGAACTGATTGTCTCTTAGATATCTGCAAAGAGAAAATAACCAAACTAACAATTCATCAAGGCAAGTATACCTATCGAAATGCAGCTAGGGGACACAAGTGTCGTATTGAAATCCGGGAACAGTTGAGTAGCTTACTCACACGAAATCTATTATTTTATCGTCGGAAAAATTAAGTTTTTTAGAAGAAAGCTAAACGTGCTAAAGGAAGAGAACTACTTGCAATGAAAGAGAGCTACTTGCATGAAAAGTTAAAGAGAGCTAAAAGAGCAATTAACTTGAGCTTAGTAACGATGAAGGGGAAAATGCACTCGATCAGAAATCACCTCGGCAAGAGTGGTTAGAAAAATACGATAAATAAACCTAAGCTAATTAGGGCAAAGGTCATTGACCGTGGAGGTTCCATGAATATTGACACGCTTCTCTCGAAGGCCGTGCCTAACTGAGTTTAGGAAGGTCCGACCGACTTTCGCCTAAATCGGAGGCCTAAAACTCGCTTTACGCGGTGAACCCCTCTAATGGATTTTACTCCAATCCGGGAGATTTGAACGTCTGCCTCTCTCGAGGGGTGTGAACAACTCCCTTTACTCTTGAGTGCTCATTTCAAACTTTCGGCCTCTCGGCTAGCCCAGAATGAAAGCAAGGCGGAGAGTATATATCGATGATATACCTCCAACCCGTGATAAATCAAGAGTAATTCAAAGCTAAACCCTAAAAAGAAAAGGTAAGATTCAAAGCATCATAACCTAATCACTCGAACCTCGGATCATTAAGATCGAGTACATGAAGGATTAGTTAATCATGGTGAGGAGGAAGAGCGGGGATGAGTAGAAGAATAATAATGAAAACGGAGCAGAAACGTAAAAGAAAACAACACTTTTTATTAATAGAAACAGGGATCTTACAACATGAAAACCAGCGATTACAAGTGCATGGAAAGGTAAACTACACTATCATTAACATTATACTATAGAACGAAGCTAGGAACTACTACAGGGAAAGCATAAAGCTACAGCTAAGAACTAAAAATGGAAAGACATGCTTAAAAAGTTCAGAAATACAAAGGACAGAACCTCCCCTCTCAAAGCAAAAGGTGTCACTAAACCCCTGGAGTTGGGCTCTATTTATAGAATTTTTCGGGTCGGGTCACGCCCCCTTGTCACGCTAGGGTAGGGCGTGACCCTGGGGCATGACACATTCGGTGCGACTTTTTCGGGCTGGAATTGAATTCTGACGGAGTTGTTGCGGTACACGCCCACAGGTCACGCCCTGGTAGGGCGTGTACCTGGGGCGTGCTGTTTGCGGCGTGACTTTGTTGAGCGGAAATTGAATGCTGGAGGTGACGGGCGGAATTGCTGAAGTACATGCCCATATGTCACGCCCGGGTCAGGCGTGACCCTGGGTCGTGACACTTTCGGTGCGACGGTGGAGCGGGAAAAACGAGCGCGCTGCGGCGATTCCTCGGAACCTGGGGACACGCCTCTAGTACACGCCCGTGTCGGGTGTGACACGGGCGTGACCGAGGGCGTGTACACTAAGTTTCCACGGAATGCAGTTTCGGACCAATTGCTTCATTCCTCTGGGTTACACGCCCTAGGTACATGCCCTGGTAGGGCGTGACCTTGGGGCGTGTCACAGCAAACTTCGGCTGAAAGCCGTGAAAACCTGCAAAAAGCAGAAAAAATGCATTAGCGACAAAAATATATACAAAGGGGAATCAAAACAAGTACTTTAAAAGACATGATTTGCACTAAAACCCCGAAAATATCCTAATAAAATTGACTGCAAATCGTATTATCAAATTCCCCCAAGCTTAAGTTTTGCTTGTCCTCAAGCAAAGATATAAAGACTAGCTAATCATAAAAAGTGACTAATTCAAAAAGTTTTAATCATACTATCACAAGTACTATGCGAAATTCTTGGCAGGGAGAATGTAAAACGTAAATCTAAAACAATTATTTAGGTATGGTTTAACTTTTATAAACTTTACTTAATAAAAATAAATCATACAGAATTTTGACGAAATTCTTTAAATAGATTTGAGCAAGGCAATGACAATGAAAAGAACGTATTGAGTTATTACTATATCCAAGCAACGCATTATAATTATATCAATTAAATAACAAAAATCTAATTTTAAATCCAAAACTAAAACTGATTTACTTTTCTTCTTTTCTTAGTTGTTAAATAAAATTAAAAAAAAGGCGTGAATCAAAAGGACTTAATAGGACCGAAACGTTTGGTTTAGGAATATGAATAGGAGTGGAATTCAAATATAAACACGGAGGCTTAAAAATCACACTAAACCAAAACAACGAGTTTCAAAAAAAATAAATTTATTTTAAACAAAATATGTATAAATAAATTTATTTTTTTTTCTCTTTATGATTATTTATCTCTTTTTTTTTATTTTATTATTATTATTTTCATTCATTTTATTCTCTTCTTTTTTTTTCAATTTATTGCTTTTGAGTACACTTTTTTCAACAATTTCTCCAAAGATAACACAACATTTTCCTATCAAAAAAAATTAGCGTGATTAGATAGGTAGGAATTTGGGCTTTGGTGAAAATGAAATGCTGTGTAGAGTTATCAAATGAATTTGGAAAAAAAGGCTCAAAAGCGGCTAACTAGTGGTAAAAGAGTTTAGGTTGGCAGGAAAGCTCAAACGTAAACAAAAATGGCCTAAATCATTTTCACGCTTTTTTTTAAATTTATTTAAAACATAGAGTCGATAAATTTCAAAAAGCAAGTTTGAGATAATAAAAGAAGATTGATGAAATTATCTTGAAAATAAAAATAATATGTGACTTGGATCGTTCATATCTACTACGTTATTCAAAATTTGTTCTTACAAAAAATATCTAAAGACGAAAAAGAAAATAGTGGATGATAAATTTTTAGAGAAAGTAAAGAAAATAAAGAACGGAAAACCATAATAGAAATGCACGTTTTAGTGAAATATTTTACCTTAACATGCTACCGTGAATTAGAAACACAGCATGACCAACATTTTACTTGTGAAATATGATTAAAAAGAATGATTAGAAAAATTATAATTAACGACGTTGTTTATAAAGAAGTTTGAGAAAAACAAAACATAAACATGGGGTACTTATTGAAATACCAAAATGCAGCTATATAATTTTTTTTTGAATTTTTTTTTTGTGAATTGTGTTTTTTTTGATTTATTTGGATATTTACAAAAAAAAACAAAAAGAAGGAGGAAGTCTTCCCCCAAGCTTAAAATCTACATTGTCCTCAATGGAGAAGGAGGTTGGAGAACGAGAGAAAATTAAAGTACAGAAAGGAAAGACAGAATTGAAAAACAGGTACTTCCCCGGTTTTATTTTGCAGGGCAAGCGGAGTGATGTCGTTCCTCCATGCCTGTGCTGTGGATCTTCGGGAAACGTCGGCTGGTCAACTTTGTCATGGAAGCAGAACCGGTGGAGCAGGCGATCGCAGAAGTTTCAGCTTGCCGGAGCCATTCGGGGCAAAAAGTGTAAAATAAAGAAAACAGAAAAAGATAACTTGGGTTGCCTCCCAAGAGCGCCCTTTGTTTAAAGCGTCGTTTGAGCTCGACGCATCAAAATAAGAGTGTCCCAAATATTGTTTAAAAATAAAGTTCGAATAAAGTTCAAAGTTGAGGAGAAAAATAAAGTTCAGATTAATCAAATGTCAGGACCGGAAAGATAGAGTTAACAGGGTTGAGACTGACATCATCACAGAAATACAATTTAAGACGCTGACCATTCACTTTGAAAGTACCCTTATCAGGGTGGGAAATTAAAACAGTACCATAAGAAAAGACTTCTAAAACAGTAAAAGGCCCAGACCAACGTGATTTTAATTTATCCGGGAATAAACGTAAACGAGAATTATAAAGAAGCACTTGGTCTCCCGGCTTAAAGATTTTTGGGTGCCTAAGATGTCGATCGTGTAAACACTTCGTCCGCTCTTTATATAGTCTGTTATTTTCATACGCGTAAGAGCGCCACTCGTCGAGTTCGTTAAGTTGAAATTTTCTAAAATCGCCGACGGAGTGAGGATCGAAGTTTAAAAATCGTAAGGCCCAAAAGGCGCGGTGCTCTAACTCTACGGGTAAATGACACGACTTTCCGTAAACCAACCGATATGACGTACACCCGAGGGAGGTTTTGTACGCTGTTCGGTAGGCCCATAGAGCATCGTCTAATTTGGCTGACCAGTCTTTTCTAGATGTTGAAACAGTATTTTCTAAAATTCTTTTTATTTCTCTATTCACTACTTCGACTTGTCCGTTAGTTTGGGGGTGATAGGCAGTGGAAAGCTTATGACTAATGCCATATTTAGTTAGGATTTTTGAAAATTACGCGTTACAGAAATGGGAACCCCTATCATTAACGATAGCGCGCGGCGTACCGAATCGAGAAAATAATTTTTTTTGGAAATTAACTACGACTCGGGCGTCATTCGTAGGAAGAGCTTGGGCTTCGGCCCAACGCGAAACATAATCAACGACAACTAAAATGTACTTATTCCCGAAGCTAGAAGGAAAAAGGGCCGACAAAATCAATCCCCCAGAGGTCGAAAACTTCGCACTCTAGGAAATAAATTTGTGGCATTTCATTTTTATTCGAAATATTCCCCGACTGTTGGCAACTATCACACCTACTCACAAAGGCATGCACGTCTTTAAACAGGGTGGGCCAGTAAAAACCCGCCCTTAACACTTTGTGAGCGGTGCGAGCAGCTTGATAGTGCCCACCTGTCGGTCCTTCATGCAAATGTTTAATAATATCTAATCCTTCATCAAAGGAAACACACCTCCTGATCACTTGGTCTGCACAGACTTTAAAAAGATGCGGGTCCTCCCAAAAGTAGTTCTTCAACTCAGAAAAAAATTTCTTCTTTTGCTCAAACGAGAACTCTTTTGGGAGCACACGAGCCACTAGATAGTTGGCGATGCGGGCAAACTAAGGAGAAGTAGATGTGTTAATTATGAACAGCTTCTCATCAGGGAAATAGTAATGAAAAGAATTTTCATCTAATTATTCTATAAACGGGTTATCTAGGCGCGAAAGGTGGTCGGCGACCAAGTTCTCGGCACCTCGCTTATCAGGGATCTCTAAGTCAAACTCCTGGAGGAGTAAGACCCAGCGAATCAAGCGAGGCTTGGCATCCGTTTTAGAGAGAAGATATTTGAGGGCCGAGTGGTCCGTAAAAACAATAATTTTCGAAAGAGTAATATAAGGGCGAAATTTGTCAAATGCGAATACTACGGCTAAGAGTTCCTTCTCGGTTGTGGTGTAATTTTCCTGTGCAGATGTGAGTGTTTTACTAGCGTAATAAATGGTGTGGAAGTTTTTGGAAATACGTTGACCTAGTACGGCTCCCACCGCATAACTACTCGCATCACACATTATCTCAAATGGAAGATCCCACACCGGAGCTATCATAATTGGGGCATTAACTAATTTTTCTTTTATTAATTTGAAGGCAGCTAGGCAGAGGTCATCAAAGATGAATGGGGCGTCTTTTTGTAAGAGATGGGTAAGGGGCTTGGTGATTTTGGAAAATTCCTTTATAAAGCGGCGGTAGAAACCCGCATGACCTAGGAAACTTCTTATAGCTTTTATGTTCGTAGGTGGCGGCAGCTTCTCGATAACTTCTATTTTCGCAACGTCTACTTCAATTCCCCTTTCAGAAATTTTATGTCCCAAAACTAACCCTTCCCTCACAATAAAATGACATTTTTCCCAATTTAGGGCGAGGTTAGTTTCTTCGCATCACTCTAAGACTTTTTCAAGGTTCTCTAAGCAACTATCGAAGGAATTCCCGAACACGGAGAAATCATCCATGAAAACTTCCATAATGCTTTCTATGTACTTGTCAAAGATGGCGAGCATATATCGTTGGAATGTAGCTGGCGCATTGCACAATCCAAACAGCATTCTTCGGTAGGCGAAGGTGCTGAACGGACAAGTAAACGTAGTTTTCTCCTGGTCCTCGGGGGAGATGGGGATTTGAAGATACCCCGAGAGGCCATCGAGAAAACAATAAAAGCTATGTCCGGAAAGTCGTTCTAAAATTTGATCAATGAACGGCAAGGGGAAGTGATCCTTGCGGGTGGCGTCATTCAACTTACGGTAATCTATACACATTCGCCATCCGGTCACCGTCCGAGTCGGGATTAATTCATTATTTTCATTACTTATGAACGTTATCCCTCCCTTCTTTGGTAGTACCTGTACTGGGCTAACCCACATACTGTCGGATATAGGATAGATAATTCCTGCGTCTAATAATTTCATAACCTCGCCCTTAACTACGTCTTTCATTTTTGGGTTTATACGGCGCTGAGGTTGTATAGAGTTACGTGAATTATCTTCCATTAAGATTTTATGAGTGCGGAAAGATGGGCTTATGCCCTTAATATCAGATATCCGCCAAGCAATAGCTTGGCGATGCTTTTGTAAAATTGAAAGAAGTTTATCCTTTTGTGCATCCGTGAGGTAGGCCGAAACTATGGCAGGCAGCTTGGAGTCCTTTTCTAAGAAAGCGTATTGAAGGTGCTCTGGTAGTTCTTTCAATTCCAAGGTAGGGGGGTCATCATACGAGGTTTTGGAAATTTGTTCTTTTCAAAAACTATGTCCGCGTACACTTTTTTATATGTAAAATTAAAAGGGGTGTTGCTAGCGGCCATGGCGGCTTCGTGCATCGATTCAGTTGGAAAAGTAGAAGAGGAACAGAAATCAAAAAATTCTTTTTCAAAATCAGAGGGGCGGGTGGAGGATTCTTCACTTAGGTGTAGAGATTCATTTGGAATAGGAGGAGAGGAACAAAAATTGGAAAATTCTTTTTCAAAATCAGAGGTGGGAGAGAAGTATCCTTCACTTAAGGTATCCATGAAAAAACAGGAGTCATCATTAGCTAGTGTGTTCTTCATCGAGGGGTGATAGAGAAAGTTACCTCATCGTCGCCCACTCGAAGGAAGAGCTTACCATTACTTACATCAATGATATCTCAGGAGGTGGCAAGGAAGGGCCGGCCAAGGATCAGGGGAACCTCGACGTCTTCTTCGATGTCTAAAATGACAAAGTCCACCGGGAAGATGAACTTGTCAACTTTGACTAGGACATCCTCCACTATTCCTAACGGGTATTTGACTGATCTGTCGGCGAGCTGGATACTCATGCGTGTGGGGTTGAGACTACCAATTCCTAACTTTTTAAACAACGAGAAGGGCATAAGATTAATACTCGCACCTAGGTCGGCTAAAGCGTGTTTGACAAAGAGATCACCAAAGACACATGGGATAGAGAAACTACCTGGGTCACTGATTTTCTTCGGTAATCCGTTTGTCAAAACCGCCGAGCATTCGGCATTTAACGTGACATGCGAAAGGTTCTCTAACTTCTTCTTGTTAGTTAGGAGGTCCTTAAGGTATTTTGCGTACTTCGACATCTGGGATATGGCTTCGTGGAAAGGCAGATTTACGTGGATTTGTTTAAACATTTCCAAAAAATGGGTGTATTGATCATCCTGTCGTTGTTTATTAAGTTCGGAAGGGTATGGCGGAGATGGATTATTTTTAAAGGTGGGTGGTGGAGTGAGTTCTTTTTCTAAGATAGGGGTGATAATTTCTTTGATAGAGGGTGGAATTTTTAAAACGGGAACGGAGCTTTGATTTTTTAAAATGGGAGCGGAGCTTGCCTCGGGCTCTTCACTTATCATACCGGGAACTTTCTTCCCACTCCGAAGAGTTATAGCTTTCGCTTGCTCTCTCGGGTTGGGCTCGGTATTGGAAGGAAGAGACCCTACGGGTCGCTCAGAAATCATTTTAGCGAGCTGTCCTACCTGATTCTCTAAATTTTTAACACTTCCGGTTAAGGTCCTAATCGTAGCGTCATTAGCATTCATGTATTTTGAAAACACTTCCTTCAAATTTGGAGGTTTTGGAAAACTTTGAGAAGGTGGTAGTGGAGCAGAAAAATCACTTTGCGGTGGCGGGCGCACAGCATTCGATGGATTGCTCCACGAAAAATTCGGATGATTTCTTAACGCAGGATTATAACTATTCAGAAAATTAAAACCAGGAGGATGATAATTCGCAGCAGAAAAATTATTAAAAGCAGTTCTAGGCATATTATTTACATAATTCAAATGTTCGGCGGGAGGAGTTGCAGATTCCCAAACCTGAGGGGCGGAGGCAGCAGTCATCTCCGTAATTTTTTTGCTTAATATTTCAACTTGTAGTGCGAGTTGTGAGACGTTGTCCACTTCAAAGAGACCTGCAGGTTTGTTTGGGCGGGACCTAGGCACATTCCACTCGTAAGTGTTCATGGCCATGTCTTCAAAAAGCTCAAGAGCTGCTTCCGGGGTCTTATGGTTTAAAGTACTGCCAGAAGCTGCGTCTATCATTTGCTTCGTGCTTTGATTTAGCCCATTATAGAACGTCTGCACCTGCAACCATACAGGCAGAGCGTGATGTGGGCATAGTCTTAATAATTCTTTAAATCTTTCCCAGTTTTCGTAAAGGGTCTCTGAGTCTATTTGTCCAAAGGCAGAAATGTCATTCCTAAGTTTAGCAGTTTTAGCAGGCGAAAAATACTTGGCCAAAACTTTTTCAGTTAATTGCGTCCAAGTAGTTATGCTATTTTTAGGAAGGGTGTTCAGCCACTGCTTAGCCTTAATTCTAAGAGAGAAAGGAAATAATCTTAGCCTAATAGCATCGTTTGTGACACCATTTATCTTGAAGGTGTCACAAATCTCAAGAAAGCTGGCTATGTGTGTGTTCGGGTCTTCATCTTGAAGCCCGTCAAATTGCACATTCTGCTGCACCATTTGAATTATGCTAGGCTTCAGTTCGAAATTATTATTATTTATTGCAGGGCGAACTATACTAGTTTCTGTACCCTCGAGATTCGGTCGTGCATAATAGGACATAGGCCTATGCACGGCTTCCTCCATGTTGGGTTCTGCCATTCTTAAGGTAGAAAATGACTCGGAATCCTCAACCGGCACTTGGGTAGTAGGGCCATGAAATCGCAATCTTCTCCGAAGAGTACGCTCAATTTCGTGGTCCAGGTCCAAAGTAACCGATGGACTTCCGCGGGTCATACACTAGAAGAAGAGAGGAGAAGAAAGACTAGAAAATAAAAGAGCTAATGAAGATCGAATTTATTTATTTTTTTTGAAATAGAATTTTTTTATGTTTTAACTCCCGAACTTCCAAAGGGCTACCCGGTGAAGGGTTCGCAAGGTACTAGACAAGATAGTGGCATTTAGAGCCACTTTGCCCTTTTCGAGAGAATTAGGTGGTGTAGAAAAATTTGTGATGTGGGTTTCTATTAAGCGGGCGGTAATTAAAATCCAGCCATTTAACTCCGAGTGAGTAGGTGGAAAGTAAAAGCTACACTCACGCACTTGACAGAAAATTAAAACACACCCACTCTACAGAAAGTAAACACACTCTACTGAAATAAAGCCTGCCAATTAACTCAAGTGAGTAGGCTGAAAAATAAAAATACGCACACTTGCTTGAAATAAATCCAGCCAATTAACTCAAGTGAGTGGGCGGAAAAATTAAAAATACGCACACTTAACAAAATCCAGCCATTTAACTCAAGTGAGTAGACAGAAAAAATTTAAGGAGGAGGCTGAGAAAGAGAAGTGATAAAATTAATATATTCGCGTTTTCAATTTATCAACGAGCGTTGCTTCCCCGGCAACAGCGCCAAAAACTTGATTGTCTCTTAGATATCTGCAAAGAGAAAATAACCAAACTAACAATTCATCAAGGCAAGTATACCTATCGAAATGCAGCTAGGGGACACAAGTGTCGTATTGAAATCCGGGAACAGTTGAGTAAGCTTACTCACACGAAATCTATTATTTTATCGACGGAAAAATTAAGTTTTTTCGAAGAAAGCTAAATGTGCTAAAGGAAGAGAAGTACTTGCAATGAAAGAGAGCTACTTGCATGAAAAGTTAAAGAGAGCTAAAAGAGCGATTAACTTGAGCTTAGTAACGATGAAGGGGAAAATGCACTCGATCAGAAATCACCTCGGCAAGAGTGGTTAGAAAAATACGATAAATAAACCTAAGCTAATTAGGGTAAAGGTCCTTGACCGTGGAGGTTCCATGAATATTGACACGCTTTTCTCGAAGGCCGTGCCTAACTGAGTTTAGGAAGGTCCGACCGACTTTCACCTAAATCGGAGGCCTAAAACTCGCTTTACGCGGTGAACCCCTCTAATGGATTTTACTCCAATCCGGGAGATTTGAACGTCTGCCTCTCTCGAGGGGTGCGAACAACTCCCTTTACTCTTGAGTGCTCATTTCAAACTTTCGGCCTCTCGGCTAGCCTAGAATGAAAGCAAGGTGGAGAGTATATATCGATGATATACCTCCAACCCGTGATAAATCAAGAGTAATTAAAGCTAAACCCTAAAAAGAAAAGGTAAGATTCAAAGCATCATAACCTAATCACTCAAACCTCAGATCATTAAGATCGAATACATGGAGGATTAGTTAATCATGGTGAGGAGGAAGAGGGGGGTTGAGTAGAAGAAGAATAATGAAAACGGAGCAGAAACGTAAAAGAAAACAACACTTTTTATTAATAGAAACAGGGATCTTACAACATGAAAACCAGCGATTACAAGTGCATGGAAAGGTAAACTACACTATCATTAACATTATACTACAGAACGAAGCTAGGAACTACTACAGGAAAAGCATAAGGCTACAGCTAAGAACTAAAAATGGAAAGACATGCTTAAAAAGTTCAGAAATACAAAGGACAGAATCTCCCCTCTCAAAGCAAAAGGTGTCACTAAACCCCTGGAGTTGGGCTCTATTTATAGAATTTTTCGGGTAGGGTCACGCCCCCCTGTCACGCCCGGGTAGGGCGTGACCCTGGGGCGTGACACATTCGGTGCAACTTTTTCGGGCTGGAATTGAATTCTGACGGAGTTGTTGTGGTACACGCCCACAGGTCACGCCCTTGTAGGGCGTGTACCTGGGGCGTGTTGTTTGCGGCGTGACTTTGTTGAGCGGAAATTGAATGCTGAAGGTGACGGGCGGAATTGCTGAAGTACACGCCCATATGTCACGCCCGGGTCAGGCGTGACCCTGGGGCGTGACACTTTCGGTGCGACGGTGGAGCGGGAAAAACGAGCGCGCTGCGGCGATTCCTCGGAACCTGGGGACACGCCTCTAGTACACGCCCGTGTCGGGTGTGACACGGGCGTGACCGAGGGCGTGTACACTAAGTTTCCATGGAATGCAGTTTCGGACCAATTGCTTCATTCCTCTGGGTTACACGCCCTATGTACACGCCCTGGTAGGGCGTGACCTTGGGGCGTGTCACAGTAAACTTCGGCTGAAAGCCGTGAAAACCTGCAAAAAGCAGAAAAAATGCATTAGCGACAAAAATATTGTTAACCCCTCAGTCCGCAACATACTCCAAGTTCCCAAAAGCCCCATTCAGCAGGCGCGGACAGGATTTGGCCGTCCGCCCAGTCCGGCACTGTCACCAGTCGCCAAGGGTGATACTCCAGCAGCGGACGCAAAGCCCAGTCCGCTCAGTCCGCCGGCGCGTTGGGCAAGTCTCCAGCGGCGGACGCAGTATCCCGTCCGCCCAGGCCGCCAGACTCCTGTGGCCGCGCCCAGCAGCAGTAGTGGAAGCTCCAGTTCGCGAGCCCAGTCCGCCCCTTCTGTGCGGACTGGCGTGTTCTTTCTTTTTGCTTCCCGTCACCGCTGCCCGGTTCTCCTGTACCCCGGGCAGCCGGTTATTTTAGCCCTGCCCGCTTGGGCAGGCCCCCTATCCTATAAATAGGGGGGAGGTGGTGCACTCAAGGCACGCTGACTCGGACCCAGGAGCCTACTTGTTACAGGCTGCGGACTCGAATCCTGTGCCTTGCGGACTCCCCCTTGCTCTACTTCCCTCAGTCTTTTCCTTTCACTTGTAACCCACTTCTTCTTCAATCAAGGGAAAGCCCGTCGCAAGAGAGGCATTCAAGCCGCGACGGGCGAAGTCTGTTGTTGCCGTGGTTCACGGCCCTGCTCCTCTTTCAGCTCTCATCCGCTTAGTAGATCGCTGCTCGCAGTCTCCCCTTTTTCCCGTGTTCGAACAGTTAGCTGGTTGTGCTCGACCCCCCTTGTGTTTTCGTGCATCAACAGTTAACACGCGACCTTCAGATCCGAGTAGTGTTTTGAAATCGGCGGACGAAAAGATGTCAGACCGCAGAGCCCGCTCTTCAGATCGCTCTAGTTCAGAAGATTCCCTTTGGGACGCAATAGAGCAAGCTCGCCTTGAGGCCGAGCAGTCTCGCCGGCAGACCGACCAGCGCCTTGACACAATCAGCCAAGCTCTGCTTGCCTTGGCCCAGCGGCTTGCTCCTCAGGCCGCAGCGGACCCAGCGGACTCGCCAGTCCGCCAGACCCCAGCTCGCCGAACCCCGCTTCGGCAGTCGTCAGCAACTCCCCGGAACGCTGCTCAGTCTGCTGCCCCTCTGCGCCCTCAAGAGGAAGAGTTTGCTTTCAGAGAATTCTTCAGAGAAGCTGCTAGAGGCACTCCTGCCCGTCAACTTCACTTTGCTGATCGCCAGTCCGCCGAGCCCGCGGACTCCTCGGCTCCAGTCCGCCCTTTCTATCCTGCAGAGTTTGACACCCCGTCTCCTTTTGTTGATCGAATTCGATGGGAATCAGCTCCAAGCAACTTCAGGGAGCCTCGCATCCCATTCTATTCAGGATCGACTGATCCCATTGCTCATCTCCAGGCATTTGAGGGTGCAGTTGCGTTGAGATGCCTCTCAGATGCAATTAAGTGCAAATTGTTGGTTACCACTCTCGAGGGGCAAGCGAGAGAGTGGTTCTACGAGCTGCCTTCGGGCACTATTTCTTCTTTTGCAGAGCTCCGTAGCCAGTTACTGCTGAGGTTTGCTACCTCGAAGAAGAGAAAGGATGGGCCAGCTGCCCTATTCGAGATCAAGCAAAGGGATAACGAATCAGTAGCAAGATTCGTTGATCGCTTTCAGAGGGAGATCCAGGGGGTGAGAAATGTGAACCCCGACTACTACAAAGTTGCCTTGATCCATGGCCTCCGGGAGGGCCCTCTGAAGTTCAAAGCCACAACCAAGGATCCAGAGACCTATCAGGAGTTGATCGCCATGGTCAACCGTTTCATAGAAGGGGAGAATGCCAATCCGACTTACGTCTCATCCCTGACAGCCAAGGCTGAAGGAAGGGATGCCTCCGCTTCTTCTTCCCAATGGCAAGCCCCCTCGCCCAGATTTCCAGCCTCCGTCCCAAAGAGGCAGGAACTTCCGCAACAAAAAACCTTTCCAGGGCCATCAACAGTTTCATGAGCAGAGACTGCCGTTGGCCGCCACTCCCGCCATGCCTTTGCAGGCTCTTCCCATCCTCCAGCAGGCAGCCTTGCCTGCCCCGTGCCAATATGAAGAAAGTCCCATGGGGGACCCTGCAGATCTGGATCTTGACGAAGTCATCCAGATCCTGCAAAGGAGATCAGAAGAGAAGAGGCAAGAGCCTCAGAAGCTGTGGAAGCCGAGGAACAATTCTCAATTTTGCCAGTTCCACAAGGAAAGGGGCCATTTGACTGAGGATTGCAAGGCCCTTCGTGCGCTGATTGTTAAGTTGCTTGCCGAGGGCAAGATTGACCTGACCAAGAAGGATTCTCCTTCCTCGTCGAAGCCATCCACCTCGAAGGGCAAAGAGGTAGCTGAGGCTTACCAGGAGTGCGTGGATGTAGAGGACGAAGGCCGTCTGGGGCCGATCAACGTCCCAGTGGAATGTTTTGATGCAGATGATGAGGGAGTTCTGGGACGCCTCTTCTTCATCCATGGAGGAGCAGGAACCGAGTCAACTCGGAAATCTTCAATTTCAAGGGTCACTCAGTCAGAGGTGGCCTCTTCTTCCGTTGCTCCTCCAAGGGAGGTCGTCACTTTTGGCCCAGAAGATCTGCCACAAACAGCCAATCCATTCGACGATGCTGTTGTTATCAAGGCTGTGCTGGGAGACTTCACAGTGGACAGAATTCTTGTTGACACGGGCAGTTCAGTCAACCTCCTCTTCAAGTCTACCTTCGAGGCCCTGAGGACTGGGAAGCCTCTGCTTTCCACTGAGGGGCCGCTCTATGGATTCTCTGGAGAAAGGAAAGAGGTGGAGGGCAGCGTCACCTTGCCAGTAAAGCTTGGAGGGGCAACAAAGCAGATACAGTTCATAGTGGTCGACGCCCCCAGCAGTTACCATGTCATCTTCGGCAGGCCCCTGCTGAACAAATACCAAGCAGTAATTTCCACTTTCCACCTCGCCATCAAATTCTTTGCCGATGGGAGGATGTGCAGGGTCAGGAGTGACCCAAGGAGAGCAAGGGAGTGCTACGTTCGCACTGTCAACATGGTTGAAGCTTCCCTTGCTCCAGCAGAAGCCGCAGAAGCCCCTTCCAGTTCGAAAGTTGCTGCTGATGAAGGTGCTCACCTGGAACCTGCCCAGGTGACGCAAGGAGTCCCCATTGCTGAAGGGGAGGAGAGGAAACTCTCCATCAACTCGGAGCTTCCTGAAGATCAAAAGGCCGAGTTGATTTCCTGCCTGCTGAAGAACCTGGATGTCTTTGCCTGGTCAGCAGAAGACATGCCGGGGGTGGATCCTGATGTAGCTTGCCACCACCTGAATGTTGATCCAAGCTGCAAGCCCATCCAATAGAAGAAGAGGGACGTGACAACAAAGCTTGCAGAGCCAATAAGGGAGGAGGTTGCAAAACTCCTCAAGGCGGATTTTGTTAAAGAAGTGCAATACCCCACCTGGATTTCAAATGTTGTAATGGTTAAAAAACCAGGGGGAAAGTGGCGAATGTGTGTAGACTTTACAAAACTTAATAAAGCATGTCCTAAAGATTGCTACCCCCTGCCTCGGATAGATTCTTTAGTTGATTCCGCGGTAGGATACTCTTGCATGAGTTTTTTAGATGCGTTTTCTGGTTATCACCAGATAAGAATGCATAAGCCCGACGTTCCTCACACGTCATTCATAACTAACGATGGATGCTATTGCTATCTTGTCATGCCCTTTGGGCTTAAGAATGCTGGCGCAACTTACCAACAGATGATGGACCGTGTGTTTAACCATCAAAAAGGAAGAAACCTAGAAGTGTATGTAGACGATCTTTTGATTAAAAGTAAATCGTTTTCGCTGCACTTGCTAGATCTAGCAGAGACGTTCGCTACTCTGCGTAGATACAAGATGAAACTCAACCCTTTGAAGTGTACCTTTGGAGCGAGTAAGGGGAAGTTCCTCGGTCATCTCCTAACTCCGGAGGGACTTGCCCCCAATCCTGACAAGGTAAAAGCTATTCTTGAAATGCCTACCCCTCGTTCACCGAAGGAAGTTCAGCAGTTAGGGGGAAGGCTGGCAGGTCTTGCAAGATTCCTCTCTCGGGTTGGAGATAGGAGTGCCCCCTTTTTCAAAACTCTCCGCGGTGCATCCAAGTTTGAGTGGACAGAAGAGTGCTCTCATGCTTTTGAGCAGTTGAAGATGCAGCTTACCTCGTCCCCTCTGCTTCAGAGCCCCAGGCCAGGAGAGATCCTTTTCTTGTATCTAGGAGTTGGCCCTGAGGCCGTCAGCTCCGTTCTCCTTCGGGAAGAAGGCAGAAAGCAGTTTCCAATCTATTATGTCAGCCATATCTTGAAGAGTGCTGAGACGCGGTATCCGATCTTAGAGAAGTTAGCCTTGGCACTGGTCATGTCAGCTCGTAGGCTCCGTCCATACTTCCAAGCACATTCAATCCAAGTCATCACCGATCAACCTTTGAAGGGTGTGTTGGAGAAGCCCGAGCATTCCGGCAGACTAGCCAAATGGGCGATAGAGCTAAGTGAATTTGAAATTTCTTATGTGCCCAAGACAGCCATCAAGGCTCAAGTCCTAGCAGATTTTCTGATTGACATGCCAGAATCCAGTTCTGACCAGGCAGAAAGGTCACCTTTGGCTTGGACCATCTATGTTGATGGTGCCTCAGGCAGAAGTTCTTCCGGAGCAGGAGTGGTTCTCATCAATCCAAATGGAATCAAGCTGGAGCAGGCCATCAAGTTCTACTTTCCAGTAACCAACAACCAGGCTGAATATGAATCTCTGCTAGCAGGCTTGAGGCTCGCAAGGGAATTAGGGATCGATCATGTTCACATCAGAACCGATTCCCTGGTTATGGCGTCGCAAGTCCTTGGTAACTTCGAAGCAAGGGAACCAGTCTTGAAAAAGTATTTGGCTCTTGTGAAAATAGAAATCGGCAGGTTTAAGAGCTTCACTATCGAACATATTCCGAGAACAGAGAATGAGGAGGCCGATTTTCTCTCTAAGCATGGGATACCTTCAGGAGGCACAACTTCCGAACTCTTCCGTCCGGCAGTAGAGGAAGGAGATTTAATGCAAGTTGACCAGCGAGCCTCTTGGATGGACCCATTTATCCTTTACCTATCAACAGGAAATTATCATCATACAGTTAAAGACAAGAAAAATTTCAGAATAAAAGCAGCTCACTACTTCCTAGTGGCGGGAGTCCTTTACAGAAAGACTTTCCTCTCAACGATGGCCCGATGTGTTTCAGAAGAAGAAGCTCACACCATTTTGCAAGAAATTCATTCAGGAGAGTGTGGAAGTCACTCTGGAGCAAGAACTCTTGAAAGACGAGTCCTGCGGCAAGGGTATTTCTGGCCCACAATGAAGAAAGACTCAGAGATCTGTGCCAGAAGGTGTGTTCAATGCCAGAAGTTCGCTCCGATTTAGCACCAAGCAGCTCAGTCCCTCAGGTCGATTGCAACTCCTTGGCCCTTTGCGGTTTGGGGAATGGATCTCATTGGTCCTTTTCCCTTGGCAAGCGGGCAACGGCGTTTCATCATTGTAATGATCGACTATTTCAGCAAGTGGATCGAAGCCAAGGCACTGGCTAAGACAACTACTCAGATCGTCAAGAACTTCATTTGGGGAGAAATTGTCTGCAGGCACGGGATACCAATGGCAATAATCACTGACAATGGGCCACAGTTCAATAACTCAGAGATGATAGATTTTTGCAGGCAGATCGGAACAGAGCTGCATTTTGCATCAGTTCATCATCCCAGAAGCAATGGCCAGGTAGAAGCAGCAAACAAGCAGATCATCAATTTGCTCAAAAAGAAAGTACAGAATCTCAAAGGCAGTTGGGCTGATCAGCTTCAGTCAGTCCTCTGGTCCCTTAGAACAACGCCTTCATCTGCTACTGGGGAGACCCCATTCAAACTCTCTCATGGCTCAGAAGCACTCATCCCGGTTGAGTTTGAAGTCCCGTCACCCAGAGTGCTGCTTGCAAGAGAAGGTATTGACGACTGGGTGGAGCTGAATCATGAGGAGATGAGGTTCAGCTTGGAACACATCGAGGAGGTCAGAGATCAAGCAGCTATCAGGCAGGAGGAAGTCAAAAGGAGGATGGCCCGTCACTTCGATCAAAATATAAGGGTCAAACACTTTCAAGTAGGAGATCTAGTTCTGAAGAAGGTTGATGCTGCTGCAAGGGCTAGTTCAGTTGGAAAGCTCAATCCAAATTGGGCCGGCCCTTTTGTCGTCAAGGAAGCATTAAAAAGCGGCGCTTACCGCTTACAAACTTACGAAGGAGAGGATATACCGTACACGTGGAGTGGGGATGATCTCAAGCGGTTCTATTCTTAAACCCCCTTTCTATTTTGTATATCCTCTTCAAGAATTATTATGAGTAGAAGCTGCTTGCTAACACTTCTTCGAGTGTTTTTGTTGTAATCATAACAGATAAAGTACTAAGAGAGTTTTCGAAAACGGTTTGACACCCGAACTCTCTTTTTTCTCTCATGTTCCCTTTGCAATACATTTTCTTAATCACAGAATCCATACTGACATTTTTTCTAGTGTTTTCTCTCTCCCAAACACCTATGACGGTTCCCTGATACCAGGAGACATCGCCGAGTTCAGCTAGACCTCCCCTAGAGCCGTTGTCATTAGCGTAACACCACGAAGACCACGTGTTGCGAGGAGATTTCGCACCGTGTAGTGGGAGCTTGCAGGCTCTAGCGCGGTTGGATTCTGGACTTCGGATCCCGGCAGGTACCTGACCCCACCTTTGCATTTTGGAGGGCAAGGTGGGTGTAAAGCTCTACCATGCCGCCTTAAGGATATGGTTACAACTTCGATGATCACATGAGGAAAGTATGCCGTTCCGGCTCACCTGCCCACCTGATCATCATAGCTCGTAACCCTCGAACACTCCGTGGTACCCTCAAGCAGTGCCTGCAGGAGACCCACAGCTTAGGCTGTACTCCAGGCAAGAGGGCAGGGAACCGTTCCGCCAATTGAGGGTCTTGCTTTTTGCAGGGAAGTTTGTGCGGACTGTTTTTCTCTGTCCGCGCAGTCCGCCTCTTTGGGTTGACCTTCTAACTTGTAGCCCGGTGAGGAAAGTATGCCGCGCAGGCTCACCTGCCCACCTGGTCGCAAGTTATGGGGTCATTTCTGTATGTTTGCGGACTGGTTTTCTTTGTCCGCTCAGGCCGCCTTTTTGGGTTGATCTTATAGCTTGTAACCCGGTGAGGAAAGTATGCCGCTAAGGCTCACCTGCCCACCTGGTCACAAGCTATGGGTCATTTCTATCTTTGGCGGACTGGATTCATTATTCAAAGAGTTTGGTGGTTTCCTTGGGATTGCAAGCTGGTCATCTTTAGCGGACTGGTTTTCTCTATCTGCTCAGTCCGCCTGCTGGGGTTGATCTCATGGCTTGTAACCCGGTGAGGAAAGTATGCCGATCAGGCTCACCTGCCCACCTGGTCGCAAGCTATAGATCATTTCTATTATGAGCGGATTGTTTTTTTTTATATCCGCTCAGTCCGCGGAGTTCACATTCAAGTTATAGAACTTGGTTTTCCGTATCTGCTCAGTTCGCAGAATGATTTTGTGTTATATAAATTTGATTTCTGTTACGAGTGGATTGGCTCTGTTCTATTCAGCCCGCGGATTGGTTTTCACATTGTCAAGTTAATGACCGACTGAGCTTTTATATTGTGCGATCTGGCTTGCGGACTACAACCCTATAACTCGAGTACCCCAGGCATGATGCTGGTTGTTCTCTAAGGCGGATACTGAATAAGTTGATACCTAATTCTTTAATCAATAAAGTTTACTAATAATATATCATGCGGACTGAAAGTAAGACTCAGCGGAGTCCGCCCGACAGTTCCAAAATAGAATTATAACTCTCTAATCAACAAAGGCCTGAGCTTATCTGTGTTGTGCGGACTGCTAAATATCAGTGCGGTGAGCGTGGAGAAAGAGCATTGCAGAAAGCACACATGCCAAAAAATATCCTTTCTATTTCTTCAAAAATTTTACATCATTCAAAATGTTCGGCGGACTGCAATCTTGCGTCCGCCACTTTTTACAAGTAAAATTACAAAATGTATACATATGCATTGATCATCAGTCAGTCCGCTGTCTCTTCTCAGCAGGTGCAGGGCTGTCACCAATGATGTCGACATCTGGAGAGTAGCCCCCGAGCTGCTCCCACTGCTACCTGACCCTGAACTAGTGGCGGACCCGCTATGCGAGCTGCCAGTAGTAGAGGAAGAAGCAGAAGAGCCGGACTCGGCGGACAGATCCTCTCCTCGCCGGCTTGATTCGGCATTGTCCGCAGGGACTTGCTCTTCGCCTTGAGAGCCTCCGTCGTCTTCTTCTTCTTCATCATCATCATTTTCCTCGATAACCTCTTTCCCTTTTTTAGATTTTTCCATCGCTGCGATCTGAGGAGCCAGCTCCGGAAAGATGGAGACAAAGGGGACGCCGTCCACTCCCTCTTTCATGAGGCCGTCGCGGGCAAGCCGCTCAACGGCAATCTCAACTGTCTCCATTACAAAGGGGAGCGTGGCGGCCTGGAACTTAGTGTTCCCCAAGTCATAGGCGACCTGCAAAAGCAAGATTGCGAACATCAGACAGATCGCGGCGGACAGCCAAACTAGATCGCGGCGAATTCAACTTACCGCCAGCTCCTCTCTTTGCCGAGCATTTCTTTCTCCTATCCGCGCGTTCCTTTCCTTTAATACTTTGATATCCTTCTGAAGTTCCTCATTTTGCCTTATTAGGTCTCTGGCCAGAGTGGCAACATAATGGTTTGTCACCGCACTGTTCGCAGAGGCCTGAGAGGCCAGCAGAGGGAGGTCGGCGGCGGGTACCTTCTTCAGATCGCTCAAGTTGCGCTTCCCGTAGAGAGTGGAAAGCGCAACATGGGCATGTCGCGTTATCCGCGGACTCCTCCATGAGGGGAGCGCAGTGGATAAGCGGACGTGCTTATCCTTGCTATGCCAATGGACCATAGGGTTTCCCCTAAGGTCCCTTTGGCTGGTACCGAAGCCGGCCATGGAGAAGCTGTCGGAGGAGGAGTAGTCCGCTGCGGGATCCCCTTCCTCCTTCCTCTTCTTTGCAACCGCTTCTTTTTTCTCCTTTTGAGTAGGAACAAAGCCGCTCGGCGTCTGCGGCAGGTTGGCGGGCACCGCCAAGGTCGCTGCAAGAAGAGAACCAGTTAAAAAGCGTGGTCGCGGCGGATACAAAAGTTGAGTCCGCAGAGCTACTTACTGTCCTCAGGCACGACGTCCGCTAGGCCCGCTAGCAGCGGGAGGTAGTGCTCGACATCAAGCCTGGCATTGGCCAGGAACTCCACAATCGCGGATTCCAAGTCGTCCAGCTGCGCAGTCTTGAAAGCGGAGTCCGCGCGCACCTGCGGATAGGTGTGCGCGAACCCGAGGTCGCCTTCAAAGATCAAGAACCTTGAGGTCCAGTTGTGGATCTTGTTTGGAAGACCCGCAACTTTCATCCCCCTGCAGTAGAAATAGATCACACCCTTATAGGGGCGACCTCCGGAGGCAGTAATGGAGCGGACGGAAAACATTTTCCGGAAGATGTTCATTGAAAAGGCGATCCTTTCGGATCGCAAGTAGGAGAGGTAGCTGCAGATCGCAGCAAGTGTGTTCGGCGCGAGCTGGCCGGGCACCATCCCATAATGCTCGAAAATCGCGGCAAGTTCCCATAGGAGTGGGAACTTGAATCCGCTGTCAAAATGATCAATAGGAATGGCGATCTGGGTCGCCGTCGAGAAGTTCAATCTTTCTTGGTGTGCGGGTAGGCGGACAAGAATATTGGAGTCCGCCATTTTCTTTTCAACAAAGGCCGCCAGATCAGCCTCTGTCAAAGTGCATTTTTTGTGGTCCGCAGAGTGGAAGGCGACTGCAGCATCAGCGCGAGCGGACACCATGTTGCAGGCCGCAGGGTTTCGTCTACTTCAGCAATTTCCTGCATAGAGGACAGAAGGCAGTATTTATAGATGAAATGTCTGACAGCTTTTTGGCCAGTCCGCGCAGGTCGCATATTCAATCCGCACAATCCGCAAAGAATTAAAAAGCAGCCAAACAAATAACGCGGACAGAAAAGACGAGCTAATTTTCCAAAAAGATTCAAGGCCAAGTTATAACCGTCGCAGTTCCCTATCCGCTCAGATCGCGAATATTCCCATCTGCAGGTTAGCAAGAAGCGGACACAGCGCTAGTCCGCACAGTCCGCAACAGATCATGCCAAAGATAAAGCTACATAAGAATAGCGGACATATAATCTGGATCCGCACAGATCAAATAAAGTTCAATCACACATCACACAGCATTGTTTGGAGCAATCGTACAAACAATATACATTTAATCAGAAAAGTTCAAGGAATTGCGGACTCAGCGGTCCCTGTTATCAGTCCGCGCCGGCTTTTCTGCTCTGTCCCTGCATAGATGAGCCGCCTGATCACTTATCTGAAGAATTTCACTGTATACCCGGCAGAGATGGTGATGGATAACGTTTATAGTCCGGTGCATATGGGCGGCTTCCCGGTCTACTCGACTGAGAGGCACCATTGGCTCCACCGCCGGCCTCGGCTCCTCGTCCGCAGCGCGCGGGACGCCACCTGACGGTGCGGCGATCTCCGAAGCCGCACGGTCCGGTGCTCGCGGCCTCCGGTCAGCGATCTCTGCAGCCCGCTTCCCTTTCTCCTCACGCACAGACGAGAAATGTTTGCCTTTGTAGTAGCGGACATCATCCGCGAGCCTTTTCTTCTCTTTATCAGATCTCTCCAGCGCCCTGGAAATGTTGGCGACCTGATCCTTCAAAGCCATCTCGCGCTCAGCGAACTGTTTTTCGCGCGCGGCGAACGCTTCCTCGCGCTCCTTGGCCTTCTCCAACTCTTTTTTCATACATTCTATTTCTGATTGAAATTTTTTCTCTAACTCTTGAACCATGTTCAGGCTGGGGGGCTCCTCTTCCGCGGACTCCACATGTGAGACCGCGTCGGCGCCAGCGTTGGGTGTCACCACGATCTCGCCACTCTCTATGGAGCCCGGCAGCGACTTTCTACCTGCAACAAATAAAGTCAAACTTCGCATTCAAAGGCAGTTCGCGGCGGACTAAAAGAAAGGATAAAAGATCACTTTTAGATATGGCGGCAGCGAGTTTCCGACTATCAAAGATGATTGGCCGCCTTGCCCGCTCTGGGTCAAAGGCGCTTAACCGCTTTTTCCATTCACGGTGAACCCTTGCTCTTCTCTCGGCAGCCGCACTTGTTGAGACCACGATATCGTCCGTCTTGGTGATAATTTTGATCGGTCTTGACGTCCGCGGCGGCGACCTGTAAAGCCACTTGCGCTGAAAGTATTTGGGCGCCGGCTGAAGTTTACCTGACCGCATCAGCTCCGCCGCAATCCTCAGATCCTCAGCAGCTTTGTCCGCCGCGGCCTGCTTCGAGGCTGCCTCGACCACAGCAACGTGAGCAACGATCTGCTTCTTTTGCTCCTCTATCTTCTCCTTCAGCCTCTCCCTCTCCTCTTCCTCCGCAGCGGACAAGGAAGGGAGTTCGTCACCCTTATCTCCAGCAGTCCCTGCCTCATTCTGCTGCAGCATAACCAGCAAGGAGTCCTGGATTAAGTCAAGTTGATCGACGTCTATAGAATCAAATATCTCATCCGTGGAAAGACTGACCGTTGAGAGGGAATTCTCTCCCTGGATTTGGGCCTCCGGAGTAACCAGATCGTCGTCTGGAACTTCTTTGTCGCGCGGCCTGTGTTGTAAGTCCGCTTCCCCAGTCCGCTTGGAGATGTTCTTCTCCTTAATGGCGCGCAGCCTCCTCTCAACCCGCTCAGCGACGGTCTCTCCGTCTCTCTTCCTCTTCTTCCTCTTGGCGGTCTTCTCAGCAGCATCCGCGGCGGACCCCCCTAAATCAGGCTGGTCAGCGCGGACAGGTTCAGGATTCACAGCAGACAATGCCTTTGAGGGCGCGTTGTCCTCTACCTCAGTCCGCCGGTCTTCTTCGTCCAAGTCAACGATTTGCACCGAGGCATTGGGGGAAGATATGTCAGTCTCCATGTGTTCGCCAGTAGTGTCCGCCGAGGTCACAGTCTTCTGAGAGGGGGCGGAGTCCGACAAGGTTGCCATCTTCTCACTCCTCAATGGTTCGGCGTCGACTACGGCATCCTTGCGAGCAGAAACATCGACGTGGCGGACTGCTTTCTCCGCAGGCTTCTCGCTCTGGGAGTTTTCTCCTGCGAGGCGGACAGGATCTTGTCTTGCCGGCCTCTTTGCAATTTTCTTGGTCTTCACTGGCGTTGACGGCTCCGAGTCGCCTTTGGCAGTGAAGCTAGAGAGGAATGTACCAAGTCTTGCCATGCCGGACTGGAAAGTGGAGACCGCAAGTGGTGAGTATCGCCCCGTGTCGATCAAGATTCTCAGCAGATCCAGACCCTCCAGCGGTATTTATAGCTTTGGCGGCATTTTCGAGGTTTGCGGACTCGGCGGTTAAAGTAACATTTTCGAAGTTTTTCTGGAAACTTAAAAATGTGCGGGGATTATGTTAACCCCTCAGTCCGCAACATACTCCAAGTTCCCAAAAGCCCCCATTCAGCAGGCGCGGACAGGATTTGGCCGTCCGCCCAGTCCGGCACTGTCACCAGTCGCCAAGGGTGATACTCCAGCAGCGGACGCAAAGCCCAGTCCGCTCAGTCCGCCGGCGCGTTGGGCAAGTCTCCAGCGGCGGACGCAGTATCCCGTCCGCCCAGGCCGCCAGACTCCTGTGGCCGCGCCCAGCAGCAGCAGTGGAAGCTCCA
Organism: Platanthera guangdongensis; assembly: GCA_039583875.1. Lineage (NCBI taxonomy): Eukaryota > Viridiplantae > Streptophyta > Magnoliopsida > Asparagales > Orchidaceae > Platanthera > Platanthera guangdongensis. The sequence goes on along the minus strand of CM077147.1, from coordinate 119,484,898 downwards.
GTTCGCGAGCCCAGTCCGCCCCTTCTGTGCGGACTGGCGTGTTCTTTCTTTTTGCTTCCCGTCACCGCTGCCCGGTTCTCCTGTACCCCGGGCAGCCGGTTATTTTAGCCCTGCCCGCTTGGGCAGGCCCCCTATCCTATAAATAGGGGGGAGGTGGTGCACTCAAGGCACGCTGACTCGGACCCAGGAGCCTACTTGTTACAGGCTGCGGACTCGAATCCTGTGCCTTGCGGACTCCCCCTTGCTCTACTTCCCTCAGCCTTTTCCTTTCACTTGTAACCCACTTCTTCTTCAATCAAGGGAAAGCCCGTCGCAAGAGAGGCATTCAAGCCGCGACGGGCGAAGTCTGTTGTTGCCGTGGTTCACGGCCCTGCTCCTCTTTCAGCTCTCATCCGCTTAGTAGATCGCTGCTCGCAGTCTCCCCTTTTTCCCGTGTTCGAACAGTTAGCTGGTTGTGCTCGACCCCCCTTGTGTTTTCGTGCATCAACAAATATATACAAAGGGGAATCAAAACAAGTACTTTACAAGACATGATTTGCTCTAAAACCCCGAAAATATCCTAATAAAATTGACTGCAAATCGTATTATCATGAACTCCACCTCTTGGCAGGAGGGAGCCGAGGAGATGGAGCAAAGGATGGAGGAGGCGGAGCAAGAAGTTGGCGCGGAGGAGATGGAGGTGGAGAGCTGCAACGAGGTTGAGGTGGCAGGAGGAGATCGGGAGGAGTCAGCCGAGGTAATGGCCATGGTGGAAGAGGTGGAGGCAGAGGTCCTCGTCCCAAAGGAGAGGGATGTTGAAGAATGGGGGGAGCAGTCCATGCTGGAGGCTGCGGAAGAGGTGGTGGAGCTGGAGGTCCACACCCGTGGAGGCAGGGTGGAGAAGGTCCGCGTCAGCGGAGGGCTGACCCTAGAGGATCAAGGCAAGATATTGGCATGCATCCAAAAGAACGTGGACATCTTCGCATGGAGTGTCGCGGAGATGCCTGTGGTTAAAGCGAATGTGGCTTGACACCGCCTCAACCTGGACCCCGATGCACGCCCCGTCTAATAAAAGAAAATGTCCACCACGGACAAGCTGGCCGAGCCAATCAGGGAAGAGATGGCAAAGCTTCTCAAGGCCGGCTTCGTGTCTGAGATCCAATACCCCGATTGGGTATCCAATGTAGTCATCGTTAAAAAGGGAGACAGCTGGTGGCGTATGTGTGTCGATTTTTTCCTTGCTTAATAAATCTTATCATAAGGACTGTTATCCCTTGCCTCGGATCGACGCGTTGGTTGACTCAGCTGTCGGTTTTTTTGTATTAAGTTTTCTAGATGAATTTTCATGTTATCATCAAATCAGGATGCACCCCCCGGACGTCAAGGACGTCTCATTCATCACATGTGATGGGTGCTACTGCTATAAAATGATGCCCTTTGGGCTGAAGAACGCAAGGGCGACTTATCAAAAGATAATGGACAGGGTTTTCAAAGAACATAAGGGGACGAACCTCGAGTTGTACGTGGATGACCTCATGATCAAGAGTCGAGATGTGGACTCTCACCTCCAGGACCTAGAAGAGACCTTTGCCACCCTGTTCAAGTACAAGATGCGATTGAACCCGCTGAAGTGCGTCTTCGGGGACAACATGGGGAAGTTCTTGGGGCACCTCCTCACCCCCGCGGGGGTCAAACCAAATCCTGATAAGGTAATGGCTATCATGGAGACGGGGTCGCTGCAGAATACAAAGGAGGTGCAACGGTTGATAGGGAAGCTGGCAGGGTTAAGCAGGTTCCTCTCCCGGGCTGAGAAGAAGTGCTCCCCCTTCTTAGATATAATTAGGGGGGCAAAAATTTGAGTGCACCAAGGAGTGCGAGGAGGCATTCCAAGCCCTCATGATGCAATTGGCGCGGGCTCCATTGCTCTAAGGGACAAAGGAGGGGGAGGACCTATTTTTTTATCTCGAGGTCGGGGCGGAGCCCATGATCTCCGTCCTAGTTCGTGAAGAGAGGAAGAAGCAGCTACCCAAATACTATGTGAGCCGGGTCTTGAGGAAGGTCGAGCTCCGGTTTCCAATTTTGGAGAAGCTGGCCTTTGCCCTGATCATCTCGGTCCGGAGGTTGTGGCCTTATTTCCAGGCACAATCTATCTGAGTGGCGACTGACCATCCCCTCCGCCACATCTTTGAGGGGTTGGAGCATTCTGGCAGGCAGGCCAAGTGGTCGGTGGAGTTGAGGGAGTTCGGCATCTCCTTCGTCCCCCGCCTCTCAATCAAGGCTCAAGCGATGGCCGACTTTTTGGCTGATTATGTGATCGAGGTGGCGTAGGAAGAGCTCACTCGTCCGACTCCATGGAAGGTAAAGGTAAATTGCGCCTCAGGGAGGCATTCCCTGGGGGTGGGGGTGATCTTGGAGAGCCCCCAGGGAACTAGAATCGAGCAAATAGTTGTGGTGGACTTCCCCATCATGAATAATCAGGCCGAGTATGAGACCGTGATAGCAGGGCTGCACCTGGCCAGGGAGCTAGGGGTGTTGGATGTGGAGGTCCTCACCGACTCCTTGGTGGTGGCTACCCAGATCAACGGGGAGTTTGAGGCAAGAGAGCCTACCCTGCGGCTATACATAGCCAAAGTAAAGGGGGTTATTGGCACATTTGAAACCTTCTCCATCCGGCACGTTCCCCGGGAGGAGAATGAACAGGTCGATCAACTGGCGAAGCATGTTCCCCGGGTGGGGTGGGGGACTATCACAGACCTATTCCGCCCTTCCATCGAAGAGGGAGAGCTCATGGAGATAGATCAGCGGCCCTTATGGATGGACTCGGTCACAACCTTCCTTTCCACGAGAGAGTATCCGGAGGGGGTGGACAAGAAGAAGCTCAAGTACAAATCGGCATAATACCTCCTCCGGGACGGGCAGTTATACATGAAGACTCTCTCGGGAATGTTGGCCCATTGCATGGCCGAGAGTGAAGTACAAAGAATCTTGGAAGAAGTCCACTCCGGGGAGTGTGGGAGTCACTCCAGGAGTCAGACCCTGGAAGGAAGGATCGTCAGGCAGGGGTAGTTCTGGCCCACCATGGGCCGCGATGCGACATCGTTCGCGAGAAGATGCCACAAGTGCCAGATGTTTGCCCCCCTCCAGCTACAGCCGACTCAGCGACTCAAGAGTATCACAACTCCCTGACTATTTGCCATTTGTGGGATTGACTTGGTTAGACCATTCACCGAGGCAAGTGGGCAAAGGAGGTTCCTATTGGTGATGATCGATTATTTCTCTAAGTGGTTGGAGGTGAATGCACTGGCCCAGGTGACCTCCCAGGTCATCAAAAACTTTGTTTGAGGGAAGATCATCTGCCGCCATGGACTGTCGCAGGCCATTGTAACAGACAACGTGCCCCAGTTCACCACTACAGAGTTCAGTAGTTACAGCGAGCAGCTTGGGATTGACATCAGGTTTGCCTCGGTCCACACCACAGGAGCAACGGGCAGGTGGAGGCTGCCAATAAGATCATCGTAAATCTCCTGAAGAAGAAAGCTGAAAATCTAAAAGGAAGCTGGGTGGAGCAACTTCCCGCAGTTCTCTGGGCCCTGAGGACCACCCCCACCACAACAACAGGGGAGACTCCTTTCAAGCTCTCCTATGGGTGCGAAGCAGTACTCCCCGTGGAATTTGAAGTTCAAACGCCTCGAGCCGTCACAGCCGGGGAAGGCAGGGAATAATGGCAGGCCGAGAATGATTAAGAGGTGCGGCTCTCCCTAGATATGGTGGAGGAGCTGCATGACCTCTCCGCCATCCGATAAGAAGAGGTGAAGAGGAGGATGGCCAAGTACTTTGACAAGCACATCAGAGTCAAATAGTTTACGGAGGGAGACTTGCTACTGAAGAAGGTGGATGCAATAGGAAGGTCAGCAGCCATAGGGAAACTCAACCCCAGCTGGGAAGGTCCATTCATTATAAAAGAGGCATTGAGATCAGGAGTGTATCGACTCTGAAATGTGGAGGGCGAGATCCTAAGTCTCACCTGGAGCGGTGATGACTTGAAGCATTTTTATCCTTGATACATATAAGTGCTGTTTTGCTCTTAATAAAATCTCTTGATGTATCAATTCTGCTCCGGTAATTCGTACGATAGGATGTATTTATTTGATAGACCCCAAGCAGATCCCATTGTTAGGCTCTCACCTAGCTGGCAGGGCTGGAAGTAACTCAATGGTGTCTACCCGGACCCCGAGCAGATCCCGCTGTCAGGCACTCACCTAGCTGACAGGGCTGGATGTCACTCGGTGTCAACCTTGGACCCCGAGCAGATCCTGCTGTCAGGCTCTCACCTAGGTGACAGGGCTGGATGTCACTTGGTGTCAACCTCAGACCCCGAGCAGATCCCACTATCATGCTCTTACCTAGCTGGCAGGGCTGGAAGTCACTCGATGGTGTCTACCCGGACCATGAGCAGATCCCGCTATCAGGCTATCACCTAGCTGATAGGGCAGGATGTCACTCGGTGTCAACCTCAGAACCTGAGCAGATCCCGTTGTCAGGCTCTCACCTAGCTGACAGGGCTGGATGTCACTCGGTGTCAACCTCAGACCCCGAGGATATCCCGCTGTCAGCCTCTCACCTAGCTGGCAGGGCTGGAAGTCACTCGATGGTGTCAACCTTGGACCCCAAGCAGATCCAGCTGTCAGGCTCTCTCCTAGCTTTCAGGGCTGGAAGTCACTCGATGGCGTAAACCTTGGACCCCGAGCAGATCCCGCTGTTAGGATCTCACCTAGCTGACATGGCTGGATGTCACTCGGTGTCAAATTCAGAACCCGAGCAGATCCCGCTAGCAGGCTCTCACCTAGCTGGCAGGGCTAGATGTCACTCGGTATCAACCCCGGACTGCGAGCAGATCCTGCTGTCAGGCTCTCACCTAGCTGGCTGGGCTGGAAGTCACTCGATGGTGTCTACCCGGACCCCGAGTAGATATAGCTGTCAGGCTGTCACAAAGTTGGTAGTGCTGGAAGTTACTCGATGGTGCCAACCTCAGACCCTGAGCAGATCGCGCTATCAGTTTCTCACCTAGCTGAAAGGGCTGCATGTCACTCGGTGTCAACCTCAGACCCTGAGAAGATCCCGCTGTCAGGCTCTCACCTAGCTGGTAGGGCTGGAAGTCACTCGATGGTGTCAACCTTGGACCCCGAGCAGATCCCACTATCAGGATCTCATATAGTTGGCAGGATAGAAGTCACTTGATGGTGTCATCCTTGGCTGTCAGGCTCTCACCTAGCTGATAGGGCTGGATGTCACTCGGTGTCAACATTAGACCCCGAGCAAATCCCGTTGTCAGGCTCTCACCTAGCTGGCAGGGCTGGATGTCACTCAGTGTCAACCCGAGATCCCGAGCAGATCCCGCTGTCAGGCTCTCACCTAGCTGGCAGGCCTGGAAGTCACTCGATGGCATCTACCCGGACCCCAAGCAGATCACGTGGTCAGGCTCTCACCTAGCTGGCAGGCCTGGAAGTTACTCGATAGTGTCAACCTCAGTCACCGAGCAGATCCCGCTGTCAGGCTCTCACCTAGCTGGCAGGGTTAGATGTCACTCGGTGTCAACCCCAAACCCCGAGCAGATCCCGCTATCAGGCTCTTACCTAGCTGGCAGGGCTGGAAGTCACTCGATGGCGTTTACCCGGACCCCGAGCAGATCCCGCTGTCAGGCTCTCACCTAGCTGGCAGGGCTGGAAGTCACTCGATGTTGTCAACCTTGGACCCAAGCAGATCCTGCTGTCAGGCTCTCAGCTAGCTGAAAGGGCTGGATGTCACTCGGTGTCAACCTCAGACCCCAAGCAGATCCCGTTGTAAGGCTCTCACCTAGCTGACAGGCTAGAAGTCACTCGATGGTGTCTTCCTGGACCCAGAGCGGATCCCGCTGTTAGGATCTCACTTTGCTGGCAGGGGTGGATGTCACTCGATAGTGTCAACCTTGGAACCCGAGCAGATCCCTCTGTCAGTCTCTCACCTAGCTAGCAGGGTTGGATGTCACTCAGTGTCAACCTCAGACCCTGAGCAGATCCTGCTGTCAAGCTCTCACCTAGCTGGAAGGGCTGGAAGTCACTCGATGGAGTCCTTTGCTCTCTAGTTGGTGTCCAAGGAATTTGATATTTTTTAAAAAAAAGAGAGGAGAAGAAAGCTCTACACAGGCGAGCTCGGGCTCGCCAAACACAACTCGGCCCCGTCAGAAGGGTGACAAGTCGGGCCCTTAGATCTCGCCGGAAGGAGGCAAGCTCTGGCAGGACATTTTACCCCTTCCCAATTTTACTTGGAAAACTTTTTGATTTTTTTTATATTAATAAACTTATGGGGGAGCTCGTGAGCGAACTGAGGGTGGTATGCCACGTGCGGCGGGTAGGCCATCCCTGGATCGTCTAAGATTCGACAAGCTCTAAAAATGTACTCTCAAGAACGAGCTCTAACAACTATCCTACTTGCAAAAACTATGTACGCGAGGTCGCCAAGGGAAGTGCTCCAAGGCAAGCAGGGCGCAGCAGAAAAGTAATGAAAAAATAGAAAAAATATATAATTGACAGAGGTTATATCAAAACTTTATTCCATTAAATAATGATAGTTACAGGTGGAGCTCGTCTCGGCGAGAATACAAAACAAAAAGAAAAATACATGATCAGCCTTTGAACCCCTCGCCGGATTGGTAATACTCCCCCCTCCACCGGACAGGTCCTGGAAGCCCTTCCCGAAGACCACGTCAAGGATATCCTCCTTCTAGCTGGGCGTCGTCACAGGGAACAGGCTCACCATCAGGTCCCGGGCTGAGATCTCATCGCAACCCTCCACCAGCACTCCTGTATCCTTCATCATCTGGAGGGTACATTCGGTGGTTTGGATCGAGTTGATCCATAGCCTCTCAGTGACGTCTGCCTCGCCGAAGATCCTCGGGCGCTTGTAGGGGAAGGTGGGCTCAACGTCACGAGCCGGGAAGAAGATCTCCGCTTAGCGGCGGACCTTGCGGCTGAGGCTCGTGTTCTCCTCCATCAGCTTCGCGTTCGTCCCCTCCAGATCAGCAAGGCGGGCATGCAGCTGGCCGATCTCCTCTTCTTACCCGGCAGCGCGGGCCCGCAACTCTCCAGCGGCCTTGGCATCCTGATGATAAAGGAAGTACATTAGCAACAGAGCAGAAAATCCTAAGTAAAAAGGGGAGAAGGATAGGAAACAACCCGATACTCACCAGTCCGCCGGCGGCTTGGGTGAGAAGATTCTCTGCAATGCCAAGCTGCCTCTCTAGGTCGACGACCTTGTCATTGGCGACGTCGCATGTTTGTTCGGCCTTCTAGAGGAGGTCGCTGAGGTTAAAGCTGCGGAGGACCACCATGTGGTGGAGCACCATGGCTCGCATATGGGCCTGCAGACCCACATGGACGAGCTCCCGCAGGGGGATGCCCTTGTAGGACTCGACGTCCTCGCGACCATAAAGGCCGAAGCCGAGTGTATAGTCATGATCGGTGGCGGGCTCGCGGTCAGCCCAGGTGTGGTGGAGGGTGTATATGGAGACCCGGTGGGCCAGCTCGTCCCACTGGACCATGGGCTCGCCCGCCGAGTCCTTCCACCTCCCCCCAAAGCCAAAGAGAGGGTGTTCCTTCGGCGGGGCGGGCTCGCGAGCTGCCTTCTTCGTCGTGGGGGGAGCAGAGTCGTCGCGGGAGGAGCAGGGGTCTCGCCACCTCCCTGCCTCTTGCTGGTGAACTCCTTGAGCGGGCTCTCCGGCGACGCATCGGGGATGACCTCGGGCGAGCTTATGTATTTAGGACTTTGTTGATGTTGTTGATGTTGTTTCGCCCGAGGAACAACCATGGCTCTCCTCATATTTTTTGATAGTTGTTGGCGATGGGGCGGGCTCGACCCCGCATCCTCAGGTTGCATGTTGCTGGAGGAGGGTTTGGAGAGAGCCGCCTCGTCTCGGAAGGCCACCGCCGCTGCATTCTCGCGAGCAAGAGGGTCCGTATATAACCCCGAGTTCGCAAACGGCGTGTTCACGGGGATTAGCCGCTCCCCTGCATGAAATAACTTGGAAAAATTAGAAGATTTCCATGACAATATGGCGAGCTCGGCAATGGGGAGAGAACAATACCTTCGCTGGACAGAACGGGGCAGAGCGAGTCGAGGCCCCTTCGTAGGAAGGTGACCTCGAAGTCCTTATGGATGAAGAACTTGTGGGGGTCAGCATCGTTGCTAGACACGGCAGGCGGGCGGTAGACCTCCTCGGCCCTCTACTGGGTGGAGAAAGGGATGTTGCCGAGATTGCCCTTGGTGAAGGCGATCTTGGGCATCCAATTGTGGTGCTTGTTCGCGATCTCGCAAACCTTGATCAGCGAGCCCATGAAATAGGCAACGTCATCTGGCATCGCCTTGTAAGAAAAGAGTTTCCTGAACACAGTCAGGTTGAACTCTATCCTCTCTCGCCGAAGGTAGCTCGCGAATGCCACCATCATAGCGATGGCGTTCGAGTTCAGCAGCGCGGGCACCGCTCCATAGTACTTCAAGATCTGGCGGATTTCCGGCAAGAGGGGGAGTCGCAACCCCACCTCAAAATGCGAGATGGGGAAGGCGAGCTCATCGTCATAAAAAGAGTTGATGGCCTCCGCCTCCTTCAGCTGGACCGCTACAAAGCCGGGCGGCACATGGTCGCCAACTGATTTAGAGAGATCGGCCTCGCTGGTGTTTCCCTCAAAGAAGCAGTAGTCTCCGAAATGCGGGGCACATTTGGTGCGGCCGTCGGTGTCAGGATTGGTCTTGCCCATGCTCGGAAGAAGGGATGGAGCGCGAGTATGAAAGAGAGAAGTGCGAGAAGAGAGAGAAAATAAGTAGTTAAGACGACGGTACGGTGTTGGTGAGGGTGGCCTATTTATAGAAAAAGGAATCTGGGGCTAAGCTGTCTAATCGACCCAACTCGCCATCCCAGCTCGCCAACCCCCAGCTCGCCGACCTCTGGTGGGTTCCAACCCAGGCCATGTTAAATAAGAAACAATATAATTATTATTACCCAAATACCAGACACATCTAAGAATGTTGAGTTATTTATCACATCAGTCAAGTGCAAGAATAAGAAAGCATGGTACGCGGGCAGGGGGCAACCAGGAGACGAGTGTTGGTCGACTCAGCAAGTTTGCCGCCTTCTATCAACTCCGGACTCGCATCCCCCGTCCCATAGACTGCCGCGTGTGGAGAAGCTCGCTAATTCTCCCCGAATTCCTCTACGCCACCAAGAGGCCGTCGTTGATCTCATCTAGAAGCCGGAAGGAGACTTCATCTCGCCAGCCTAGCCGCCACGCACCTCATCAACGAGACGCACGTAGTCGCATTGTAACGCCTCGTTGACTTCCTGCACCTCGCGCAGCCCGCGCATAATTTTCTTGAAGAGCTTGACCCCACTCCTCGTCAGCTCGTCTTGCTCCACTTCAGGGCCTAGGTAAGAGTCCAGCGAGCTCGGGGAGGGGAGGGGAGAGTAGTGGGTTGTCCGCGAAGACTCCTCGACCGCTGATTGGCTGGGGGGAGCTATGAAGATAGAAACATTAGCAATGGGAGGCGTGCTGGAAATTCACAAGACAAGAATCCAAGGCCAAATTTACCCGACGAGATCGGCATCTCCAAGAAGGTGCGGGGAGGTACAAACCTCAGGTCCTTCCCACGGCCTGGGCGGCGCGTCCCAGTGAGAGGAGGTCGAATATCGGAATGGGGATGGTTTCCACACCCGCCCCCAAGGTCACAACAGCTCGTTGAGGGGAGGTGGTGCGCACCGGCGAGTTCGGTTTTTGTGAGTCCACCCCCAAGTTCCTAAAGGGGGGCGACAGGTCCCAGGGATGCTTCTCCCGAGTTCTGAATCGAGAGTCGCCAAGTGTGGTCTTGGCTCGCGGTGTGTAGTCTCGCGGCGTGGCGCCCCCCATGCCATCAAGCTGGCTGTCCGGGCCGTCGTAGAGGTCAACAATATCTTTGCCCTTGTTAGGGGGAGGCAGATTGGACCATCCTGCCCCATGCTCCAGGGCTGTCCTCCGGTCATCATAAATGGGCTCGGCCGCCGGAAGAAACAACTTCACCCTCTTAGCGGAGTTGGGTTAGGTCGAGCCACCCTACGTGACGGCGGGTGGAACCGCAGTCAGGGAGGCCACGTGAACAGCCGAGGTCTGCCGAACCCGGGCGAGTCGCTCTTGAATCTCCTTTGGGATTGGCATCTCGGCAGGGCTAGATCAAAGTGAATGGCAAGAGTCAAGCAGGTATGCAGGTATATATATAGCCACAGGTGGACCACACCCGAAGATTCTCTCCGGTTCACCCCACACTCGCTGAACACTTGGTGTTGGATGTTTCTTTCTGAGCTTTGCGAAGCTCAAAAAGAGCAGGGATTACGTACAACCCCGTATCCGGCGAGTGAGGTCTCCAGGAACTAGACCGACCATTTCAGATCGCACAGGCAGCAGGCGAGCTCTGTAGTGAAATCTGAAGTCCGAGCTCGGTATTCGTCGACCCCGAGCTCGGCATTCGCCGAGCTAAGCCCTGGTTTCGTCGAGCTGAGTTCTACTAATGAAGGCCGTTCGAAGGGCAAGCATAGTAGCTAGCTCGCACTCGCACTATCGAGCTCGGCAGACAACAGACGAGCAGGACCTTTAGGGTTGGTCGAGCTCCTCAGCTCGCCGAGGCCTAGGAGGTATTTTTAACTATTTTTCCCCCGCTGGCCTGCCCATAGCCCTTCAGAACAGCGGAGTTACGTTGTTGGTAGGCCAACCTGGACTGCACATAGCCATTCAGAACAACATGAGTTGGCTATTTGCAGGCCGTTTTCAGAAATCTATAAATAGGACCCAAGGAGTACCTTAAAAAGCACGCTTCTTGTGCTCCCTCGCTCCATCTCTCAAGCACTTTCTGAGGATAACTTAGCTCAGATTTTTTCTAAGGAGGGGAAGCGCTCTAAGATCTTCCACGTGTGTGGTCGGTCCTCCCCGACGAGCCCTTTGGTCAGTTCTTCCGTGTTTCCCTTGTTGTTTTGCTTGTAGGAGCGAAGTAGGTGCATGATCACCCCTTCCCCAAGGGTGAACTCTAGAAGTGACCGAATTTCGGTTTCAACACTATAACACACACACATACAACACAACAACAACACACACACACACATACAACACAACAACAACACACACAATCCAAACACAAATACAACACACATACAACACACACAAACACACAGAAACACACTGACACACACATACAACACAATAACAACAAACACAAAACACACCTACAACACGCATACAACACTAACACACAATCACAACACACACACAACACTAACACACACACAAACACAACACACATACAACACAACAACAACACACATAAACACCTACAACACACACATACAACATACAAAAAGAATGAAATCCCATCCCTAAACATTTCAGAATTAAAGCACATGAAAAATGGAATCAAACACGCTAGGTATCCGACACAAGATATGCAGGAGAAGGGGCTGGGTATACCTTAGCTATAGGGAGAACGGTGGCACAAGATATGCATAGGAATAATGTACAAGAACCCTGCGCTTGGTATCCGATGGAGAAATTCCGACTGATTACGTCGTTGGTTCGGAGCAATCGGACTGTCGTTGTCGACGGGGAAGAAAGTCGGTGCAATCAGACTGTCGTCGTCGATGGGGAAGAAGGTTTTACACGCCAGTGTCGATGGGGAAGAAGATGCAGGCGGTGCAGCAGCAGCGCCCGAGGAAGAAGCCTGACGTCGCATCGCGTCGAGGAAGAGAAGCTTGGCGATAGGTATCGGGGAAGAAATTAAGCGATATGATGTTGGAGAGGATGTGCAGCTGAAAGCTGAACCCGTGAAAAATATTGAGGCTAGGGTAATTAAGTTAATTAAAATCCCCGTATAAGTTAATTAAAATCCCGAGTACATATCATAAAACTAATTACAACGATCCTTTTAAAAATATCGCAATAAATGTGGAGTCGTGATTTTTAACAAAATTGCGGCAAGGGTAAGTTAATTAAAATCCCGATATAAGGTAATTAAAATCCAGGGCAGGTATATAGAAATCTAACAACCACCCTTTTTAAAACGCCGCAAAAAATGTGGAGTCACGATTTTTAACAGAATTTAAAAATCTAAAAAGGTTGCTATATAAAAAACTAACAATGATGATTTTTAACAAAACCTCAAAAACATGGCAGATGTTCATATTTGTTGTAGTTTCTACAAATTGAAGTATTTTTTTGTAAACAATACATCAATTGTCACGATTTTTAACAAACATTTTCTAATATAAAAATAATCAACCATGATTGAACAAGCGTAGCCAAAAACGTGGCTATTAAATAAACATTTTTGTAGTGTGGAGTCGGGAAAGTATTATCGAGAGTTTGTGTACGTGTTAGAAATATTGTTTTTATAAATATAATTTTTAAAATAATAATTTTGGGCGGGAGAATAATAATTTTGGTTAATCTAAAAAGGGCTGAGCAACACTTTTAAAATATTGTAAATTAATTTTTAAGAAGAGAACATATCATAATTGTTGCCTAAAGTGAATCCTTAAGGGCACCATTTCAAAATTGTTCCCTATAAGGGATTAGAGAACAGTTTTTGAATGTTGCATAGAAAGTTTTGCCTAAAGATGCTAACATATTGCAACACTTATAGGTGTCAGCTTCCCCCTTTGGGTTGGAACTTTTCATTCAGCCAAATCTTGGTTTCAACACATAATGTCCTAGATTTGAAAAAGCACCATAAGTCAATAATATATAAAAATATATATTTGAATTTTTCTAAGTTAACATGTGCAGGTAATCAGTATTTGATTGACGAATAGCTTGAGAGTAAGTTAGCACACTCCATAAGTGAAGAATATTTTCCCAGTACAAATGTGTCGAGTCTTTTCTAATCAATCAACGCTTATTGTCTCTATACGTTGACTCAATGTTATTCACTCAACGTCTCAGAAGTGAAGAAGAGAATCTATCTAAGTTCAAATGCATCGAGTCATCTCACATCACTCGATGCTTAAGATTCATATAAGCTGAATGAATGAGACTCTCTTAATGCTTCAATATAAGAGCAAAAAATCTGTTGGATCCCTACTATACCTTACAGCAAGCAAACCTGACATAATGTTTTCTACATGTCTTTGTGTCAGGTTCCATGTGAAGCCTAAAGAATCTCATCTAGTTTTCTTAAAAAGAATTTTGAGATATATAAAGAGTTGTCGTAGTCTAGGACTCTGGTATCCTACTGAGTCAGAGTTTGAGTTAACTGGATAATCAGATGCTGACTTTACTGGATGCAGAGTAGACAAAAAAAGTACATCAGGAACATGCCAGTTCCTTGGTATGGGATTAGTCTCATGGTTTAGCAAGAAACAGTCATTTGTGTCTACATCAACTGCTAAAGTAGAATATATAACAGCTGACAGTTGTAGTTTCCAGATGCTGTGTATTCAGAACCAACTCCTAGACTATGGGTTCTACTTAAATAATTCAACTCTATTATGTGACAACACAAGTGCTATATCCATAACACAAAATCCAGTCCATCATAGTAGGACCAAGCATATAGACATTAGACATCATTTCATAAGAGAGTGTGTAGAAAAATAAAATTAATCTTGTTTATATCTACACTAATTTACAAAGGGCAGATATCTTCACCAAACCTTTGGATGAGAGGAATCATCTGTTTTTCATAAATCAGCTTGATATGACAAATGGAGAAGACTTAATTTGATTTCTATATATGGTCGACGAATTTTTCAAAGTTTGTCGAACGGAGATCGACGAACTGTGAAAGGTTCTAGAGACATTCGTCGAACAGAGTTCGATGAACTCTCTGTGAGTGAAGCTATTTTCGTCGAACGGAGATCGCCGAATTTGCTTCAGAAAATTTTTGTTGAACGGAGCTCGACGAAATGTGTTCAGATCTTCTGAGTAAGATCGACGAATTTTTTAACTATAGAATATTTTGTCGACCTCAGGTCGAAGAATTTTTTAAATTTTTCTTTAAACGGAGTTTGTCGATTCATATTCTGAAAAATAAACCTTATATCTAGGTTTTCTTCGACCTCCGACCCGCGCTTTCAGTTCTCTTGCACTTGATCTCTTTTGTGTTTTTTGCAGGCGAACTCATGGGGATTCCAGCAGGTGTTCTTGGAGCGATGAAATTTGATACAAGCTTTGATATCAACTTAAAGTCGTTCCAACACTCTGATCCCATCTTCCTGGAAATTCTGCAATTGCTTGAATATCATCAGTTGAAGCATCTGATGACCACAAGAATAAAGATAGCTGGTGCAGAAATCCCAAAATAGGTTTACACCTCCTCCTCCCGAGATGAGAATACCATGACGGGAACCATATCGGGTAATGAAATATCTCATATATCAACTCCATAACAACATGGTACACCAATTCCATCACAAACTCATATTCACTCTCATACATAATCTCAATCACAACATGGTACACGAACTCCATCACAAACTCATGTTCACTCTCATACACCAACTCCATCACCACCCTTATCTCCTCTGCCAACACATCTAGACAACATACACCTTTCCAACCTCCTCTCACTCCCTTCTTTTGCCCTACTATCATCCCCCCTTCATACTCCATCACCTGAAGATGAGAACATGCCAGATTCTCTTCCTTCCCCTCCACCATCATCTTCCATCCATACTTCTGTATCCACTCAGACACCTTCTGAGTTCATACAATTGGACTCACCTTACATTCCATCTCTTCTGGCTATACTCACTCCACTCATTAGAAACATGATAGCAGAGGCTATTTCACCTCTTGTAACATCTACCTCATCTCTTACTGTGCAAATTTCTGCCATCTCTGTCCCTCCTTCTTTAGTCAGGGGCCTTGCTCCAGTTCCTACTGAAACTAGACAGGAGGAGATACTCTGTGAAGAAGTAGTGTAACATCCCCTATCCGTCGCATAGTATATAACAGTAGGTCCGGCCGGGGCCCGACGCCATATACCACAGACAGACCGGGTGGTTACTTATGGAAACCATCCAGCCAATCTCAACGTCCTACACAGAGCATTCTAGCGGAAGCAGTTTAAGAGTTGCAAAACAAGAACCCAGCAACAAGCATGAATGTCCACTAATACGAAAATAGGAATGTTATTACAAAATACTCAAAACAAGCCTTAAGGCCTTACAAAAAGTTTCACTTGACTGTTACATGATTTACAAACCACGGCACGCAGGCCGGTCATACATGAATAAAGCAATAAACATTTCCATTCGGGCCTTCGAGGGCCGGCTTCGCAAAAAGGGCTTTAGCCCGCTATTGACCGCTTGGTCCAGCTGCACCTGCAAGCAACAAACCACCGCACGGTGGCAAAATAAGGCAACGGTCAGCAATGCTGACCAAATTATAACGATCCCGCCCCCAACTCGGGGCGGCGATGCTCCTTCTCTGCATTTCATTAGCATAAGCGAGCAATGTAAATATAGCCATTTCATCACAGGCGGAGGCTCAACGGCCACACACCCCGTGCACTCAGGGCACATTCTTGGTGAACGCAGTCTAAGTCTGCCGACTCACCACCATCCCCTTTGGACGGCCAAACAATGAGCAGTTTGTCTTCCTGGCATGGGTCACGGTAATTAAAACCATAGACCGCCGAAGACCCTCATCTATGCCAACGGCCCTAATCACAACGACATAGAGTGGGTACGGTTCCATCTAACCCGTGCTCACAACGCAACGGTAATTTAAACCATATGCGCCCGCAACGGTAATTTAAACCATATGCGCAGGTCAAACTTCTCCCGAGTCCCATTTCCATCACATGTCACATAACCCGATTATGTTCAAGTTGGCTTTCAAGCCACCAAGTTGGCAAGATCTCGTATCCGCCAGTTTTCTGGGTGCACCTTTGGGTTAGTCTCCAAGGCTCCCTGCTGCAATCTACCGCGTAGAAAACCCGAAAAACAACCAATAGCACGGAGTCTTCTCCGGCCTTATGCAATGCAACATCACCGATCCAGACTAACATGTCCGGGTAGGCTTCACACATCATGCCTATGTCCGTTCTCGCATACGGACTCTAAACAACGGGGACTTCACATATCTACCCGAAGGAACGCCTCCAACTCTCCGCAAACTCGCGAGAGCGGGCTTCCTATGCAAAGAAAGAGAGCGACTCATGCTCAAGTTGAGGATCGTTACCCTTGCGTTCCTCTTTGGCGCCATCGGAAAGTAATCGGATGGAAATGACCGCACTAGCATTGCCTCCGCGGATCCGGAGTCGGCTTACGATTCGGAGCTCCGAAGCTCCTCCAATGGCGGATCTAGCTCCTTCTTCTTCACTTAGCTCTCCTCTCTCTCTAAGACTTTAGAAAGAGATCACTTAAGAAAAAGTGAGGGTTTTCTAAGTCAAAACCCGGGTATATCCCTTCAGGAACAACCCCCAGCCGTTGGATCTTCAGTCAAAGAAACGAACTGCTTTGATTCGGGACTGAAATGCCCAATCTGGACCGAACACGGCCTGGCACACGCCCGTGTCCAGGGCCGTGTGCCTCGGCCGTCAAAATCGAATCACCTGGAACCTCACACGGGTATCGAACATGCCCGTGTTCGAGCTGACACGCCCGTGTTCCACCTGACACGGCCGTGTAGCCGGCCGTGTACCCCATGATTTTTCCCCGTTTTCAACCCGAGCACTGCACGGGTTCTAGGACACGCCCGTGTCCTTGCCCGTGTCACCTTGACACGCCTGGGCTCCAGGCCGTGTACACGGTCTCGACACTTCGTGGCTAAGTGTCGACACGGGTCGACACGCCCTGCGACACGCCCGTGTCGCAGGCCGTGTGCCATGTCTCGACACATTGTCGACACCAAAGTGTCGACTTCGCGGGGCGAGTGTCGACACGTGTTGACACGCCCTGCAACACGCCTGTGTCGCAGGCCGTGTGCCGTGTCTCGACACAACATCGAAGCAATGTGTCGACTTCACGGCTAAGTGTCGACACGGGTCGACACGCCCTGCGACACGCCCGTGTCGCAGGCCGTGTGCCCAGTCTCGACACAATGTCGAGACCAAAGTGTCGACTTCGCGCCTTAGTGTCGACACAGGCTTGATACGCCCTGGGACACGCCCGTGTCCCAGGCCGTGTGCCTGCAGCCAGAACTTAAACTGGCCCAAAATGTCCCCCTTTGCTCCTTTGAGTTTCGGGGCGTTACAACTCTACCCCTCTTAAAAGAATTTCGCCCACGAAATTACATAAAGGAAAGACATGTACAAAACCAAAATTTGTACCTGAGCGGAACAACTCCGGATATTCGTCAAGCATAGTCTGCTCTCGCTCCCAAGAGAGCTCCTCACGACCGCAATTGTCCCACCGGACCTTGACCATCCTGATCTCTTTATTGCGTAGTCGCTTGACCTCCGAGTCTTCAATCCGCACGGGCTTGACCTTTGTCGTTAGCCCACTTTCCACCGGCACTTGATCGACCGCGATCACTTGCGTAGGCTCCTGCACCGCCTTCCGAAGTACCGAAATATGGAATACATCGTGTAAACCACTAAGCTCCACTGAAATCTTCAACCTATAGGCCGCTTCTCCAACTCTCTCCAGAACCTCGAACGGTCCAAGGTACCTCGGGCTTAGCTTTTTCAATCGCCGCACCCGCGAGACACCCTTGAACGGCATGATCTTCAAGTATACATAATCGCCCACAGCGAACTCCACGTTCCTGTGCTTGGCATTATAGTACTTTGCTTGCCGGTCCTGAGCGATAAGCAACCTCTCCCAAATGGTCCTCACCAAAGAAGTAGCATCCTCCACTTCCGATCGCTTATACAACTTTGACTCGCCCGTTTCTAACCAAGACAACGGCGTGCGACATCTTCTACCATATAGGGCCTCGAAAGGCGCCATCTGAATACTTGCTTGGTAGCTGTTGTTGTATGCGAACTCCACCAAATAAAGGTGGTCCTCCCATTGCTTTCCAAAGTCCAAGACACACATGCGAAGCATGTCTTCCATGGTTCTATTGACCCTCTCGGTCTGCCCATCCGTTTGCGGATGGAAGGCTGTGCTAAACTTCAGCTTTGTTCCCAACATTTGCTGCACCAGCCTCCAATCATTGGACGTGAACCGCCCATCTCGGTCACTCACGATGCTGCGGGGCACACCATGAAGTCGTACTATGTTATCCACATAAAGCTTTGCCAGCTTCTCCACCGGATCATCCTTCCTATGCGGAATAAAGTGCGACACCTTCGTTAATCGATCAACAACCACCCAAATGGCGTCGTTCCCCTTTTGCGACCTTGGCAAACCGTGCACAAAGTCCATAGAGATGTCATCAAATTTCCACTCCGGAATAGGCAAGGACTTAAGAAATCCTCCCGGCTTTTGGCACTCCGCCTTTACCAAGGCGCAGGTTTGGCACTTCGCTACGTATAGCGCAACATCCTTCTTCAAACCCGGCCACCAAAACAGTTTCTTCATATCGCGGTACATCTTCGTGCTCCCCGGGTGAATCGAGTACTTGGTATGGTGTGCCTCGTACAACAATTCCACCCGTAAATTGCCCACACTTGGGACGCACAAATGACCGTCTTTCCACAGCAATCCGTCCTCCACAACGAATTGGGAATTTGACCCATCCAGAGCCTTTATCATGAACTGCTTCATATGAGCATCCATATCCAAAGCCTGCCGAATCCGATCAGCCAGGTCATATTGGACTTCAGTCCAATTCAGCACTGCTTCAGCACTAGATTGTCTGTCCACACAAACAATCTCCAACGTCTCCAGCTCCTGCACCAACCGCTCATCATGCACTGATAGCCAATTCGCTTTAGCTGGGGCTCGGCGACTCAACGCGTCCGCAACCGCATTCCCTTTGCCAGACACGTAGTGGATCTTAAAAGTATAGTCCCCCAGGAACTCCATCCACCTACGCTGCCGCATATTCAGATCCTTCTGATATATTAGATACTTTAGGCTCTTGTGATCGGTGTAGATATCAATCTTCACACCGTACAAATAGTGTCTCCACAGCTTCAAGGCAAAAATCACGGCCGCCAACTCCAAGTCGTGGACCGGATAATTTCTCTCGTGCACTTTTAGCTGTCTCGAGCCATAAGCTATCACCCTTCCGTGTTGCATTAGCACGCAACCCAAACCGCTGCCCGAAGCATCGCTATATATCTCATAGCCTTCGGTCCCAACCGGCGAACTCAGCACAGGCGCCGTGGTCAGCCGACACTTCAACTCCTCAAAAGCTCACGCGCACTCCGGTGTCCAAACGAACTTATGCTCCTTCCTCGTCAAAGTAGTGAGATGTAGCGCTATCCGCGAGAAGTTCTCTACGAAGCGCCTATAATAGCCGGCAAGCCCCAAAAAGCTCCGGACTTCTGCTACCGTAGCAAGCTCAGGCCACTCCCGTATCGCAACAATCTTCGCCGGATCCACAGCAATACCCTCTCCACTCACAATATGCCCGAGGAACGCCACTGAGGATAGCCAAAACTCGCACTTCGAGAACTTGGTATACAACTGGTTTCTCCTGAGTGTCTCCAACACCAAATGGAGATGCTTGAAGTGATCCTCCTCACTTTGCGAGTACACCAAAATATCGTCGATGAAGACGATCACGAAATGGTCCAGGTACTCCCTGAACGTCCTGTTCATCAAATCCATGAACATTGACGCCGCATTAGTCAGCCCAAACGGCATGACCGTAAACTCATAATGCCCGTATCTCGTACTAAATGCTGTCTTCGGGATATCACTCTCCCTTATCCGCAGCTGATAGTACCCAGCCTTGAGATCCAACTTCGAGTACACCGTCGACCCGACTAACTGATCAAAGAGATCATCAATCCGAGGGATCGGGTACTTGTTCTTCTCAGTTAGCTTGTTTAGCTCCCGATAATCAATACAAAGCCTCAAGCTTCCGTCCTTCTTCTTAACAAAGAGGACCGGTGCGCTCCAAGGCGAAGAACTCGGGCGCACATACCCTTGCTCCAACAACTCTTGCAGTTGAACTTTCAGCTCCGCCATTTCCTTAGGCGCTAGCCGATACGGAGATCGTGACACAGGCTTTGCACCTGGCACTAGGTCGATAGTAAAATCTATCTCCTGCTGAGGCGGGGCTCCAGGAAGATCTGCGGGGAACACATCAGGGTATTCCGATACCACTGAAATACAATCCAACGCGGGCTTCGGCTTTGCAACCTCCACTAGTGTAAAGAACAGTTCTGCTCCGGCACGAACTGCCTTCACCACCTGAAGAGCAGACATCAATGTCTTGCTCGACCCCTTTAAGCCCGTAAAAGTCGTCTCACGACTTGCTCCCAGCTTGACTTCCTTGCTGCCGCAATCTATATGGGCCTGCTGCTCCGAGAGCCAGTCCATGCCAAATATGACGTCGAACTCCACCAACGGAAGTAAGGACGCCCGCAGGTCAAACTCCTGCTCCCCAATATGAATCTTAACATCGCAGATCCTATCCGCTCGCATCGAACACCCATTGGGCAACAACACATCCAACTTGTCCTTCGCCATCGAAGAAGGGACTCCGATGCGTAATATAAATCCTTCGGACAAGAAGGAGTGTGAAGCTCCCGTATCAAAGAGTGCTCGTGCCGGATTTTCACAAATCAACACAAATCCTAAACAAGTAGTGGTAAGGTAACATGTACATAACAAGCATATAAAGGAATTGACTTGCTATAAATTAAACCGTACCTGTCACCACGTCAGCTTGTTTAATGGCCTCCTGTTGGCCAAGATTGTAGACCCTTGGTTGGGTCGGAGCATAATGGGATGCGGTCGACTCCACCGCCTTGCCCTTCTCTTCATAAGTAGCCCCCGGCTTCCTCTCGGACTTAGGACGTCCGCTCCAACAGTCACGGGCGAAATGCCCCGTCTTTCCACTTGTAAAGCACGCGACCGGGGTCCGACTCGTAGTCGCCCCAGAAGCACCAGAAGGAGCTGGACCCGAAGTCCTATGCTTCTTAAAGAATCTTTGATAGCCAGACTTTGAAGTTGTCGGCACTTTGAACCCAGATTTCTTCTCAGCCAAGCCTTTCTTCGCTTGTACATTCTTCATGTCCTTCTCCAAGGACCGGGCAGTATTGACCAAGGTTAAGAAACCCTGCGTCATCGGCCCCGAGAGTAGCAACCTCAACTCGTCTCTCAACCCTTCATAGAAGCGATTAGTCTTGCGCTCCTCATCCATGATGGTGGCGCTAGCATAACGACTTAGACGAGTAAACTCGTGGAGATATTCATCCACGCTCCTCTCATCCTGTACCAACTTCAGGAACTCATTCTCCAACGCTATCTTCTGCGTCGAAGGGAGGTATCTAGCCAAAAATAATCTCGAGAACTCCTCCATCGAGACATCACCAAGTTGTCTACCCCTCAGTAAGTGCAGCTCCAATCCTTCCCACCACATCCTCGCTTCACCGTCCAGAAGGAACGTAGCGATGGTGGTCATTTGCCACTCCTCCGTCTCCGTCGCTGTCATGACTCTCTTTACCCTGGAGAGCCAGTCTTCAGCCTGAGATGGGGTTCCCAACCCCGAGAATAGCGGAGGGTTAAAGCTCATTACATGCTTTAGCTGCCTCTCAGTTGCCCTCCTTGGCACTATTGGTTCAACAACCACTTGCTCCACTCTCCTCGGCTCAGCCTCTTGCAGAGGTACTTGCTCCATCATAGGAGCGGGCTGCTGCGTTTGCCTTCCAGGCTGCGCATTAATCACGGCCAACACCGCTTCAGCCACCAATCGAATATTCTCAGCCGATAGAGGTGTTGCAGGAGCAACATCCGGTGCACTGCTAGCCTCAGAAACTCGGCGTTTTGATGGCCCAACACCACTTCTGGTCACCTATAGGGGTACAAAACACCGTTAAGCGACCACATAACATTGCAAACAGCAATTGTAGGAACACGCAGGTTCCTCAAACACGAGTATTTTCATTCCTAAGTGGACATTCATGGGTTCTTTTTACTGTTATTACGATGACGCACACAAGGTGCTGACCACCCCTTAAAAAGAATTCGCCCACGAATTCAGTTTAAGCCCAACCAAAACCAGTAGTCTGATACCAAATTATAACACCCCCTATCCGTCGCATAGTATATAGCAGTAGGTCCGGCCGGGGCCCGACGCCATATACCACAGACAAACCGGGTGGTTACTTATGGAAACCATCCAGCCAATCTCAACGTCCTACACAGAGCATTCTAGCGAAAGCAGTTTAAGAGTTGCAAAACAAGAACCCAGCAACAAGCATGAATGTCCACTAATACGAAAATAGGAATGTTATTACAAAATACTCAAAACAAGCCTTAAGGCCTTACAAAAAGTTTCACTTGACTGTTACAAGATTTACAAACCACGGCACGCAGGCCGGTCATACATGAATAAAGCAATAAACATTTCCATTCGGGCCTTCGAGGGCCGGCTTCACAAAAAGGGCTTTAGCCCGCTATTGACCGCTTGGTCCAGCTGCACCTGCAAGCAACAAACCACCGCACGGTGGCAAAACAAGGCAACGGTCAGCAATGCTGACCAAATTATAATGATCCCGCCCCCAACTCGGGGCGGCGATACTCCTTCCCTGCATTTCATTAGCATAAGCGAGCAATGTAAATATAGCCATTTCATCACAGGCGGAGGCTCAACGGCCACACACCCCGTGCACTCAGGGCACATTCTTGGTGAACGCAGTCTAAGTCTGCCGACTCACCACCATCCCCTTTGGACGGCCAAACAATGAGCAGTTTGTCTTCCTGGCATGGGTCACGGTAATTAAAACCATAGACCGCCGAAGACCCTCATCTATGCCAACGGCCCTAATCCGAACGACATAGAGTGGGTACGGTTCCATCTAACCCGTGCTCACAACGCAACGGTAATTTAAACCATATGCGCCCGCAACGGTAATTTAAACCATATGCGCAGGTCAAACTTCTCCCGAGTCCCATTTCCATCACATGTCACATAACCCGGTTATGTTCAAGTTGGCTTTCAAGCCACCAAGTTGGCAAGATCTCGTATCCGCCCAGTTTTCCGGGTGCACCTTTGGGTTAGTCCCCAAGGCTCCCTGCTGCAATCTACCGCGTAGAAAACCCGAAAAACAACCAATAGCACGGAGTCTTCTCCGGCCTTATGCAATGCAACATCACCGATCCAGACTAACATGTCCGGGTAGGCTTCACACATCATGCCTATGTCCGTTCTCGCATACGGACTCTAAACAACGGGGACTTCACATATCTACCCGAAGGAACGCCTCCAACTCTCCGCAAACTCGCGAGAGCGGGATTCCTATGCAAAGAAAGAGAGCGACTCATGCTCAAGTTGAGGATCGTTACCCTTGCGTTCCTCTTTGGCGCCATCGGAAAGTAATCGGATGGAAATGACCGCACTAGCGTTGCCTCCGCGGATCCGGAGTCGGCTTGCGATTCGGAGCTCTGAAGCTCCTCCAATGGCGGATCTACTCCTTCTTCTTCACTTAGCTCTCCTCTCTCTCTAAGACTTTAGAAAGAGATCACTTAAGAAAAAGTGAGGGTTTTCTAAGTCAAAACCCGGGTATATCGCTTCAGGAACAACCCCCAGCCGTTGGATCTTCAGTCAAAGAAACGAACGGCTTTGATTCGGGACTGAAAGGCCCAATCTGGACCGAACACGGCCTGGCACACGCCCGTGTCCAGGGCCGTGTGCCTCATTCGCCGTCAAAATCGAATCACCTGGAACCTCACACGGGTATCGAACACGCCCGTGTTCGAGCTGACACGCCCGTGTTCCACCTGACACGGCCGTATAGCCGGCCGTGTACCCCATGATTTTTCCCCGTTTTCAACCCGAGCACTGCACGGGTTCTAGGACATGCTCGTGTCCTTGCCCGTGTCACCATGACACGCCTGGGCTCCAGGCCGTGTACACGGTCTCGATACATCGCGGCTAAGTGTCGACACGGGTCGACACGCCCTGCGACACGCCCGTGTTGCAGGCCGTGTGCTATGTCTCGACACATTGTCGACACCAAAGTGTCGACTTTGCGGGACGAGTGTCGACACGGGTTGACACGCCCTGCGACACGCACGTGTCGCAGGCCGTATGCCGTGTCTCGACACAACGTCGAAGCACTGTGTCGACTTCACGGCTAAGTGTCGACACGAGTCGACACGCCCTGCGACACGCCCGTGTCGCAGGCCGTGTGCCCAGTCTCGACACAATGTCGAGACCAAAGTGTCGACTTCATGCCTTAGTGTCGACACAGGCTTGACACGCCCTGGGACACGCCCGTGTCCCAGGCCGTGTGCCTGTAGCCAGAACTTAAACTGGCCCAAAATGTCCCCCCTTTGCTCCTTTGAGTTTCGGGGCGTTACAAGTAGCTCAAGCAGAAGCAACAGCAGTAGCAGCAGAAGCAGTAGTAGTAGCAATAGAAGCAGCAGCTGACTCAGCTATCCCTGCTGAGTTACTTGATTTCATTGAATCTGATATAGATATGGATGAGACAGATATAACTGAAATAAACACTGTTGGTGATTACCTCATAAATCCCACAGTAAATATTTTAAGTCTGTTAAATACTTTTGATACAGTTTATTTAAACTTTCTTCCAGAAGACAGCCCTAAGCCTTCTATGTATATAGTTCCTTATACTTCCCCAATAAGCCCCAATGTTACCATGCAACTGAAGGCCCGTTTTGCAAATGTAGAGATTCCAGTTGTTTCATCTCCACCAAGAGTAGATTCGGTCATCGTCTCATCCCCTCCCAAAGCCATCTCTCCTCCAACATTCATTATGGATGACAGCCCCATGCTAGATATGGATGAGATCATGTTGGTAGACATTGAATAAGAGAATTTACTAGTTGTTGAAAAAGCTGCAGAATCAATTGTTGAAAGCACTGTTGTACATAGTCCTCTAGCTCCAGCTCCTGCTCTAGAACCAGTATCTCAGACTGAAAAGCCTATTGATAAAGACCTTCTTAAAGCCATTGATGCTTGGTATGATAATCCCCAGGTATCTTTTGAAAAAGATGATGATGATGAAGATGATTCTGATGATGAGCCAAAGTCCAAGAAGAAAATCTCTAAGAAAAGGAAAGCCATTCCAGCTGCTGCTCCAAAACCTAACCCAACTCATGATACTCCTTATTATATTCTTCAGAATATCACTCCCTACAAGGGCATGCTAGCTTGGATGTGGTTGTCCAAGAAATTGCAGAAGGACAGGAAGAAAAGTAGAAGGTATTCTCCTCCTCCTCAAAGATACAGGAAAGATCCTCCTCCTCCTCCACCTATTGTTGGTGCTTCTGGCACTTCTTCTTAGAGATCTACCCAATTTCAAACTTATCAGAGACATCAGGGTAGATCCTCTTCTCACTCTGGAAGTAGCCAGCACAGGTACTCCTTAGGCAAGCAACATCAACAGCATCAACATCAACAACCTCAGCAACATATACAACGAGCTCCTGAATCTCAGAAAGCTGACAGTCCAAAGAAGCCTATATCTCATCCTATTCCTTTTGAGGATCCTGAAACATCAACCACTGCTAGAATGGCCAGGTTTCAAGAACTGGTTGGATTATCTATGATAAACAAGGCCAAAGCTGAAGGAAAGGATCCCTCATAATATTCAACAATGTCAAAATACAGGAAAGAAGAATTAAACAGGTTTGCAAAAGCTAACAAGTTCTTTAATGAAGATGATTATATGAAATTACATCCAGAGCCTGTTGTGCCAAGGGATACTTCCCTCAACATCATTGGAGCTGTTGATATCACTATGACAAAGAGTAAAGCAGCTAATCCTAAAATGGAGATCAAATTCACTCAGCCTACTGACAAAGCTAAGGAGGATAAGTAAAAGGAGTTAAAGAAGAACAAATGAGTATAAGCTGTTTAGTTTTTCTATATATCTTAAATTGTTAATATCTTGTCACAAAGCTACACTGCATAAATATATGTTGCATGTTTTCAATTTTCCTGCCAGATATATTTTCCTGCTTTGTGATTGTGTTTATTTGTGTTTGGATTAGTGACATCACCCAAATAGGGGGAGATTATTGGAACCCTAGTTTGATTTTTGCTAGGTTCACTATCTAGGATTATTGACCCACCATGTATAGCCAGGGTCATGTTTGTGTCCTAGAGTTTAGGCTATGTCCTTAAAGTTAACATTGCATGGACCAACCAACAAAACACTGCAGAAGACTCCAGGCTTAGAGAAAATTCAAGATTCAGGAAAGTGAGTTCGATGTTCGTCGAACTCATCTCGACGAAAGTCATGCTCTGCTCGACGAACTCAGAGTTGAGCTCGGCGATATTCGAGCTCAGGTCGATGATTTCTGGAAGTTCAACGTCAATATTCTATGTCCAGAATCCTTTCTCTGAACTCCAGTCGACGAAGTTATGTTATCAGCTCGACGAACTTAGAGCACAAAATTGGCAAGTTTTATCAGAAAGATGTTAGATGTTCTCAGGTCGACGAACTTCGTGCTCAGATCGACGAACATGAATTATCTAGTCGACGAACATGATTTCTCAGGTCGACGAACTCTGGACTAAGGTCGACAAAATCTGTTCTTTGCTCGACGAATTCTGTGCAAATCCAGACTTGGACTTTTCCTTCTTTTGTCCTTATTCTATTGCAGTAACTCCTGAATAATCAATGCTTAATATTCTCTGAATATAACCGTTAGAAGCAGCATTGATTATGGTATTCATCAGGATTATTACTTGTCGTTTTCAATAGGACATTTGGGGAAATCCATTAATGCAGATATTCTCTCCAGCCAAATTTTCCTTCTCCAGGACGTCAGCATTCAATGCAGATAATTCAATTTCAAAGGAAAATTATACAGAGATAAATAATAAGAGAATTCTTCTATAAGAGTCGATACACACATATACAGAGAGAAGAAAGCAGGAAAGAAGGATACACACAGTGAACAAGACAGACATCACAAAACATTCTTGTTAGATTGTTTCTCTTTTCTCTAGTTTTTCTCTTATTACAACAATGACACAAAATAAAGATTATGCTAGCACCAGACCTCCAGTCTACAACCTAAACAAATTTGCAATCGGGAAGGCAAGAATCACGCTATACATGAACTCTATTGATGAGGATATTTTCAATTCCATTTTTACATGTTCTCCTCAACCAACTGCTTATATAACTACAGCAACTTCTAGCGCTCATGCAGTTCCACCACCTGAGTGGACTGATGCTCAGAAGAAAGCCAAAGTTGCTGATGCCAAAGCATGAATATATTGGCCCAAACAATGTCAGATGAAATCTTCCAAAAGGTGGTTGAATGCTCTTCTGCAAAAGAAATTTGAGATTCTCTAAACCACATGGTGACAGGCTCTATAGATGAAAGAAAGGATAAAAGATCCCTCCTAATATCTCAATATGAGAACTTCAAGAAAGAGGAATCTGAATTAGTGGTTGAGATGTATAACAGACTTAGTGTTATCATCAATGAACTGAAGATTTGGATATAGTTATCTCATTGACTGAGATTAATGATAAGATTCTGATTTGCTTCCCCAGCACTTGGGATTCTAGGATCTGGCCAATCAAAGAAGCCAGAAGTAAGAATGAGATATCCACTGAGTCTCTCTTGGGAAAGCTCAAATCCTATGAGCAATTGATCAAGAATAGAGAGGCAGCTGAAATGAAGGCCTCAACCTCTTCAAGGGCGGAACATAATATTGCTTTCAAAGCAACTGAAGAATATGAAACCCTTCCAGCCAATGAAGAGCTGATGAGCTTGCTGGCCAAAAGATCCTACAAGCTGGCCAAGAAGGATTTCAGAAGAAGGCCATCAAAGAATGATGATAAACCCAAGTATGACAGAACTCCCACCAAGGAGATTGTCTGCTTTGGATGCAGAAAGACTGGGCATATTCTTCCTGAATGCCCAGAAGCTCAGAAAAGGGACAGGAGAAAGGAGAAAGAGAATAAGAAGAACTCCAGCTGGAATTCAAACAAACACTCCTCCAGCAAATGGAAAAGAAAAGAAAAATGTTTCATTGCTGAAACCTGGAGTGACATTGATGAAGAGACATCATCTTCCAGTTCCAATGAAGATGAAGAAGAAGCAAGGGCAAAAGAGGTCTGCCTTATGGCAATTAATACCTCTTGCGGCAGACCTAATGCTGAAGGTCAAGTAGAAGGTCACTCTGAAGAATCAGAATAAGAATCTGAGACAGATGTGGATCAAGTAATCTCATCTTTTGATTTTAATTCTGCTGATTTTAAAATTGAATTCAAATCTCTATGTAATGATTTAATAAAATCTGAAAAGGAAATTAAAATACTAAGAGATAGGCAATCTGAATTTGATAACTTGTTTGCTGAAAACAATAAGCTTAAGGATGATTTAGCTTTAGCTAATGAACAAATTATTTCTTTAAAAACAGAGTTATGTGAGGCTACGCAACTTGAGGAATATCTCAATGGGAGAAGCCTTAAGCTGATGCACATCACAAGTACAGTCAATGCCAGACTGAATTGGCAAACTGGGATTTGGTGCATCATCAAGCTTACCCCCCATACTTAAGAAGAACATATTAACAACCCCTATAAAATTTGTTTTAGCTAAGGGTAAAGAGGTAATAAACAATAAATAACCCACAGAAGAATTACCTAACTCTAAAAATCAAAAGAACAAAAACCAGAAAACTCTAAGTAAAAACAAAGTTCAACAGATTTCGTCGAACTTAGGACGACAAAATGTGGCTAGTTCGTCGAACTCCGATTGACGATCTATGAACGCAAATATTAGCTATAATAATTCGTCTTACTGCGATCGACGAACTGTATATGGTTCGTCGAGTAGAGATCGATGAACTTGGGGCACAGAAAATGAATATGTTCATTCTCTGAGCTCGATATGGTTCGTCGAACGCAGCTCGACGAAAGTCGTGCTTTGCTCGACAAACTCAGAGTTGAGCTCGACGATATTCGAGCTCATGTCGACGATTTCTGGAAGTTCAACTTCAACATTCTAAGTCTAGAATCCTTTCTCTGAACTCCAGTCGACGAAGTTATGTTATCAGCTCGATGAACTTAGAGTACAGAATTGGCAAGTTTTATCAAAAAGCAGTTTGCTGTTCTCAGGTCGACGAACTTGGTGCTCAGGTCGACGAATAGGAATTATCTAGTCGACGAACATGATTTCTCAGGTCGACGAACTCTGGTCTCAGGTCGACGAAATCTGTTCTTTGCTCGACGAATTCTGTGCAAATCTAGACTTGGATTTTTCCTTCTTTTGTCCTAATTCTATTGCAGTAACTCCCAAATAATCAATGTTTAATATTCTCTGAATATAACCGTTAGAAGCAGCATTGATTATGGTATTCATCAGTATTATTACTTGCCATTTTCAATAGGACAGTTGGGGAAATCCATTAATACCGATATTCTATCCAGCCGCATTTTCCTTCTCCAGGCCATCAGCATTCAATGCAGATAATTCAATTTCAAAGGAAAATTATATAGAGATAGATAACAAGAGAATTCTACTCTAAGAGTCGATATACACATATACAGATAGAAGAAAGCAAGAAAGAAGGATACACACAGTGAACAAGACAGACATTAGAAAACATTCAAGAAGAAATCTCTATGTCTTCATCAAAGTGTTCTTCCTCCAGCAAGATGTCAAGAGACAACCAACTTCAATGAGTCTACAGCTTACTGGAGAGCTTTTCTAGAATACCTACTCACCTTGCAACGCTTCCATTCTTCCTGAACAAATCTTCATATCAGGGGGAGCATTTACACCATCAAGGATCCACTAATCCTCTTTGTTGCTTAGAGAAAGAGAAGATAACATCAAGTTTCATTTATTTCACCCACTGTACATAGGGTTCTAGCTCCCTTCAAAAGTTAATCTCTTGGTTGCAAGTCTCCTGATCAAAAGACTTCACTTGGTTTTTAGGCACCTGATTAAAAGCCTGGAGAGTTTCCTGATCTACCTGAAGCAGATCTTGTGGTGACAGGCACCTGAACAAATACCTGATTGGTGACAGGGCACCTGATCAAAAACCTGAGTGGATTCCTACCAGCGTGATAGAAGAGTTGATGTGCTCAAGTTTTAGGGGAACCACTATAAAATTTCTTGTGTCGTCTGTGATGCTATTTTAATTCTTTCTATGTGCTGATTGTTGGATAGCATAGTTTTATTTCTGCACTCTCTGAACACACTTATTAGTATCACTATTTTTCCCAACTCTGAAATAAAAATCTAAAGAACTTAAAATACTCTATTCACCCTCCCTCTAGAGTAAAACAGTCTAACCCCTCTGGTGGTATCTTCCTTACCACCACTTTTAATTGGTATGATAGCAGGTCACGGGTTCAAGACCGAGGGGCGCTATTAAATCATGATTTTTCCCTTCTACCTGTGTGGGTCCGGCGGGTCAGGCAACCGTGGACATGTGGTAACCCCACCTCTGAGCCGTGCAACTATAGACATGTGGTAACCCCACCTCTGAGCCGTGTGGGCCATGTGATAACCCCACCTCCGAGCCATGTGGGCCATGTGGTAACTCCACCTCTGAGCCGACGGGTTGTGCTGGACTCCAGGGGGGATTGTTGGGTCCGGCGTTCCTTTACTTGACCCGTGACACTTGATAAGCCCGGAATCCGCGACCTGTCCGCGCAGCTTTCCAGACCGGGCGGCCTGAGTATTCAAGCCGCCAAGCCTCACAAGCTGGGCGGTCTTCATGTCAGGCCGCTGCCAACGCCGACCCTGCTCAGCGGCAAGGCTCCAGGACCCAGCCGTCAGCTCGCCAGGAGGAATCCGCCAGGCCGCGCGGCTTCCCTCCTTTCTTGTTTCTTTCTCTTTTGCTTCCCCTCACCTCTGCCCGGTTCTCCTGTACCCCGGGCAGCCGGTAACTTTATCCCTGCCCGCTTGGGCAGGCCCCCGAGCCTATAAATAGGGGGAGGGTACACTCCCCAAGACACGCTGAATTGTATCCAGGAGCTCGCCTGTTAAGAGATGCGGTCTCAAGTCTAGTGTTTTGCGGCTTGTAGTCCGGCCGGCTTCCTCTTTTCCCTTTCGTGTAACTGTTTCTCATTTTAAGTAAAGGAAAGCCCGCCGCAAGAGTGGCATTTAAGCCGCGGCGGGCGAACTCTGCTGTTGCCGCTGCCAGCGGCCCCCTTTTCCAGTCCTTTAGCCGCGACCGCTAGTAACCGATTGGTCGACAGTCTCCTCCTTTCCTTCTCTACCCCCGATGCTCGAACCGTTAGCTGGTGGTGCCCGACTCCCTGTCCGTTTTCGTGCATCAACAGTTAACACGCGACCTTCAGATCTCGACTAATCGATGAAATCAGCGGTCTAGCTAATTAGACCGCTCTATCCTCTAGAGTTCAGCGTCCTGTCGATCAAGCCGCGACTTCGCCGGCTAAGGTTTTCAGCCCGCCTCCAGCAATGTAGAACCTGGCTTTCTACCCGCTCGGTTTTCCTCCCGGTATTCTTGTCTGCTTGTTGCACCGTCTAGCCGCCCTTCAAGCCGCCGCTATTCTACGGTCTCTTGAAAAAGTTTAGCTATTTCCCTCTTTTCAAGATGAATCCTGCTAAGGGTCAGAATAAATCCAGCAACATCTCAGTTACTACAGATCTCTCAGAAATGCAGGATTGTTCGTATTTTAATAGTGAGTTTGTTGACCCTCATAGAGAAATTTTTGCAAACAGTGTTGAGCGTGGACTAGAATCTGTTGCAAATGAACCTCTTTATAAGGAAGAAGAAGAGGCCCCTTCTCCATTCATTAATCGTATTCGGTGGTATACTGTCTCCAATAACTTCAGAGTACCACGTCTCCCGGAGTATTCTGGATGTGATGATCTGTTCTCTCATTTGCAAGCTTTTGAATCAGCTGTTTCACTGAGTAACGTGTCAAATGGAGTAAAATGCAAACTCTTTAATATGTCTTTTGGCAATGTTGCAAGAGAATGGTTTTATAGCCTCCCACCTCGATCAGTAACCAGCTTTAAGGATCTTCGAAGTCAATTTATTTCTAGATTCACTATTTACAGGAAGCGGAAAAGAGACGTTGGAGCTCTCTTCCGAATCCAGCAAGGAATTGATGAGTCTAATCCAGATTTTGTTGATCGGTTTCAAAAGGAGGTTCTAGATGTTTGTAGCGTCCATCAAGACTATTTCTTGCATGCTTTCATAAATGCACTTCAAGAAGGCCCATTGAAATTCAAGCTCACCACAAAGTATCCCAAAAGCTATGGAGATCTTATTGATATAGTTAATACATTCATAATAGGCGAAGAGGCAAATAAAGGTTATGTTTCGTTTCTGAATCAAATGGCTAAACAATCTCAAGGGACTTCTGGTCAACAGCTATCTATTTCCTCCCAAGATGTTTCGCAAGTTGAATATTGCAAGTCTCCTCCTCTTCTCCAGGGTAAAACTCCAAAGCGTGAAAAAGGTTCAGGTAAGTATGTTAAGTTCAAAATTTCTATGGAAGATCTTTTGATAATCATTCAAGGAATGCCTGAGTTCAAGAAGCCTCGGCGTATGAAATCGAAAATCAAGTATCGACACGAGGAGCTTTTTTGCAAGTATCATAAAGATATTGGTCATCTAGCAGAAGATTGCATAGCTCTCAGGGAATTGGCTAATCAACTTGCAAAAGCTGGAAAGTTGCAAGAATATGTCATTCAGTAATTCTCTGAGGCAATCTTCCATTTCAATGGTTCAAGCAGGGATTCCTCTTTCATTCTATGATGAGAAATGCTTATGTTCAGAATAGTATATAACGTCCCCTTCACAATCGGTATTAATGGGGCGTGCTAAAACTGCAGACATATATCCTTTTGCCACATCCTTAACATCATGCAAACGTTATTTTCATTTGAAGATTATTTTTTAGCTTTACTTTTTACGCCAATATGCATGCATGTAGGGGCAAGAGCCCCTTTTGAATTCTTAAGCCCTCCACATCCCGCTTTACTTCAGTCGCAGATGTGTAGTGGAAATTCCACTTGGCCTTCAGTCGCAGACATTGCGTACCCGTCCCGCTTGGCTTCTGTCGCAGACATTATGTACTTGTCCCGCTTGACCTTCGTCGCAGACATTGCGTACTTGTCCTGCTTGACTTCAGTCGCAGACGTTGCGTACTTGTCCCGCTTGACATCGGTCGTGGATATTAAGAATTTCAATCCCGCTTATGTGTTCTTTGTGTGGAAAGTACTACCGCACGCACCTGCCCACATTGACACATAAGTGCATGTCTTCATCTATTTTTGCAGGACAACACGAGCCTATCCGCTACCTCGCAGTTTTATTAAGCGGCCTGCACAGGTTGTATTACACAGGCCACCCGGTTACATATTCCGGCTTAAGTTATTTGCCTACCCGCCGGATTATTATTAATATATTTGGGAACTCGACCGACTTACGTCCGCCTATCCGCTATTCAGTATCTTATTTGGCTTTCATATATCAATTGTCGGTTTATTATTCATATGGACAGGAAGTCGGGCGACCTGCGTCTGGCACTTAATTCCTGGCTTTGATCCGCCGACTTCTATGGTATTAATTATATTAGCTAATCAGCGAACTGTCGTCACAAAAATTCTCGGCTTCCATGTGCCAATATCTGCCTGTATTATCGGAAGCCGAAGATTGTTTCTCTATTCTTGTTCCTTGTATCAAATGGGCAATTCGTTTCAGAGTTCGCCCTAGCCGCTATCTTAAACTTCAATGTTATAGTTTTTTGGCGACTACGACGGGTAGCCGCGCGGCTTAGATGTCACGGCTTATGTATAAGCAAGCCGCGGTCAATCAGCTCTTCCAACAGATAACATTGAGTGATTCATTAAGGCAAATTGCGGTTTAATTGGTTAGCCGCTCGGCTTATTGTCGATGTGCATTCCAGAATAAACCGCAGGGAAATATATGTCTCTTGCGGATAACTTCGTTGAAGTCGCAGTGTGAACTCAGACAGGTTTATATGCAAACAGTTTATTAACTCGGAAGTTATACTGAGACCGCACGGACTTAATCAAGTAAGAAAAGTGAGATGTAGTAAAGAGAAAGGTAAAGTTGCCTTCATTTCTATTTAATTAAGTATTACAAAGCATTAATCGCGCGGTTACAAAAAATATTACCGCCGATTTCCAAAAAAGTTCAACATACAAAAAACAAGATAAAGATTTTCCAATCGCCCGGTTTAAGCTTCTTAGTCGCAGGAGAATCCAAATCACCGCCATCGCCGATATCGACGGGGGATTCAGTGTATCCGCTGCTGGTCGCTGAGCTCCCTGAACCGCTAGAAGTTGTCGAGTCTGGCCGTGCGGTCTCAGATTCTTGACCGCCGGACTCAGACGATGTGCGTGCACCTGGGCTTCCCTTGCCGCCCTCTTCCTCGACGTCTTCCTCCACCTCCCCGACTTCTTCCCCGACCTTGCTCTTGCCCTTGATCGACCTGTAGACGTCGGCCACCTGCTCTCTCAGGGTGGGGTAGATGTCGGCACAAGTAAAATCGGTGAAGCCGGTCGCAAAGCCGCCAAGGTCCCGGAGGTGGTTAAGCGCTCCATCGATTCCCTGGACGAGTTGCGGGAAGAATTGGTCTTGGAAGATGGGGTTGGCCGGGTTGTACATTTCCTGCAAACAAAAGATAAAGGTAAGGCCGCGCGGTTAAATAAAGCTAACCGCACGAGTAACGGTAATGTCTTACCGCCTCCCTTTCCTTTAGTCGCTTGTTCTCTTCTTGTTGTTCCTTTAACTGCCTCTTCAGGCCACTGTTCTCCTTCATTAGTTGCTTGTAGGCAAGGCCCATGAAGTGACTTGCCACGAAGCTCCTTGCCCCGACTTGCGCGGCTAGCCGTGGCAGGTCGTCTGGTGGAACTTGGCGCATCGCCCTCAGGTTGCGCTTGCCATACAGCGCGCCGCCAACCACGCTCGCGTGGCGGCTTATTTCTTCTCCCCCCCAGTAGGGGAGGGCGGTGGAGATCGTCACTGACTTGCTGTCCGGACTCCACCGCAAGGCCGGATCGCCGTGGACGTCTTTCAGGCTGCTGCCCGTTCCTTGCAGCATAAACTCTCCAGAGGAGGCCGACTCCTCCTCCTCCACAACCCGCGCCGGCTTGGCACGCCTCGCTCTCTTCTCTCTTTGAGTGAGAGTCAGGCCGCCAGGAGTTTGCGGCTTGTTCAGCGGGACCGCCACAGCAGCTGCAAAGATAAAGGAAAAGTTAGTTTCCAGTCCGTGCGGCTAAGAGTTCAGTTCGGCCGGTTTGGAGCTTACTGTCTTCTGCTTCTATTCCTACTAGCGACGGCAATAGCGGGATGTAGTAGTTTACATCAAGCCGCTCGCCTTTGAAGAAGTTGTAGATCTCCTTCTCGATGCCGTCCAAGCCGATGCTGCAAAAGGCGGCCTCTTCGCGGATCTGGGGGTCGACTGGCAGCAACCCCAGGTTTCCCTCGATTATGAGAAATCGCTCGGACCAGTTCGCGATCTTGTTCGCCAAGTTTACTATCTTCAGCCCTCTGCAGCCGAAGTAGAGGTGCCCCCGGAAGATCTTTGTCCCGGACTCCGGGATAGACCGCACCGAAAAGCATTCCCGGAAGAGCCTCATAGAGAAGCGGACTCTTTCCGACCTCAAGTAGGAGATAAAGCTATATATGGCGGCTATCGAATTTGGGGGTAGTTGTCCGGGCACAACTCCGTAGTGGTCGAAGACCGCTACGGCCTCCATCATGACCGGGAAGCTGAAGCCGCAGTCAAAGTGGTCGATGGAGACCGCGATCTGATTTGCGTGGGAAGAATTGATCCGCTCGTCCTGTCGGGGAAGCCGCGCGACCAGCGGACTTCCCTGCATGTGCTTCTCAACGAAATCATCTAGCTCGGATTTTGTAAGCCGGCATTCTTTATGATCTGCAGAATGGAAAGCCGAGGCCGCGTCAGTCCTAACCGCAGTGGCCTTGTCAGACCGCAATGACTTGTACTTAGCCCGCATCCTTTTTGATTTGTGATGAAATCTCCGGGGTCAGCTCTATTTATATAAAATCTGTGAAGGTATAGTGCCCAACGTCAAATCGCAGCTAGTCGTCACGCCGCGCGGCCTAAGCCCACTGGTAGTACAGATCAGCTTAATGACCAAGGCGCAGTTTAGTCCATCAGTACGCACGGCTATATACCTACACTTAGAATAATTCTATGGCGAATCATGTGGGCATCAAATATTCAAACCGGCGCTCTGTTCGTCAGTCCGCTCGGCTACTATCCTATACTTTAAATTTTTCAGAACAAAGCAGCAGGCATGTGGATTATAAATACAAAGCGCATAAGCCGCATTCAGTTCGCAGCATAATAAAATACCGCAGTTTACAACAATCAAATAGTTCAACATCCAGAGAAAAAATATATATTACAACATAATATTCAATTGTCCGCGCGGCTTAGTTCTCTCAAGTCGCTCAGGATCGCTTGTCATCTTCCGGCCTGTCTCGTCCTATGTGCGCGACCTGTTCACCGGTCTGCACAATCGCATGCAGAGACCGATGAACCCGCGTAGTGTCGCGTTCCACTCTCGCAAATGGGATCATTGGGATCCCCTGACCCCCGAGCCCGCTTGGAACTGCAACCTGTCTAGGCGCCGCGGCCTCCGATGGATTTGAAGTCTTGCTAGAGGCCGGGCGGCCAGTACCCGGCAACTCTCCAGAAGTTGGTAGAGCAGGCCGCTGTTCTCCGCCGGTCTCCGCTGGCAGGTCTTGGTTCTCGCCGCCTTCAGCATGTGGGATCTCTTCTTTGTCTCCTTCCAGCCGCGCGGCCATCAGCAAATACTTCTCCGTCCTTTCCTGCTCCAAGGCGACCTGCATCTCAGCAATCTTTGCCTCTGCGGTTTCCATCGCGGTCTGGAGCCTGGCGGTCTCTTCTTCCCCCGCGGTCTGGAGCCTAGCAGTCTCTTGCTCCATCGCTGACTTCAACCTCATGGTCTCCTGCTCAAGCGTAGTCTCAACCTTGTGGTCTCTTGCTCCAGGGGGGTTTGCAACTCTTGGATCCTTTTTTCCGCGGCCTCCTGGTCAACCCGCTGCTCTTTGTCTTTAATCCGCAGGGTTTCGGTGGCCGCATTCAAAGCCTCCTGCAGCGTGCCGACGTCCTTCTGGAAGTCGGCCATCTCCTTCTCGCGAACACTTGGAGGTGTAGGAGGTGGCAACATAGACAAAAATGACGTCAAGTCACCCGGTTTCATCGCGGTCTCCGGTACACCTGCAGAAGAGAAACCGCAGTCAGGTTCAGCCGGATTGTTGCGAGGTTCTAGTAAGGAAATCGGTTGGATAAGACCGCCAGTTTGATGTTTATCTCCTCCAGAGGCCGCGGTTTGGATTTTAATCACTGGTCGCCGGAGCCGTTCAGGATCTATCCTCTTTAGCTTTTCTTTCCATAGCCGCTCGGCTTCCTTAGCTCGGCTTTTCAGTTGAGCCGTGGTCAGGAAAAAGCTGGTCGGCGGATTTAATATTATATTCGCCCCCTTCTTCCTTGACCGCGACTTGTAGAATTTAATAATTCGCCTAACGTCCCGGTGTTTACCTTGCAGAAATGGAAGTGTGGTCGCCACCGGCTTCTCGGCGATCAGTTTCTTCATCTCCTCCATCTTCTCGCGAAGCTTCAGTTTCTCGGCTCCTTCAGAAGCCGCGGAAGCCGGTTCGCCAGGCTTCTCCCCAATAACCTGGATATCGGGGCGGTCAACCTCCTCAGAGGCCGCTGGTGTCGACAATAGCGCGTCTTGCCGCTGGAGGGTCTCCATGCCCTTCAGGAGCTCGCTGAGCGAGTCGCTAACCGCGGGCGTACTCTCCAGTTCGCTCGGCTTGTAATCCGGTGTGGGCGGGTTATCGGGTACCTCCTTCTCGTGCGGCCTGTGTTGAAGACTGTCCGCGCTGGTCTTTTCGGAAATGTTCCGGTTTCTGGCGTGCAACTTCCTCATCTTCCTCTTCATCCTTTCTTCAAGGGTTTCGCGCCTTTCCTTCTGCCGTTTCAAGGAATCGAACACCTTTTCAGTCCGCTTGCGCTGTTCACCAAAAATCTGTTTGGTCTACATCGCCTTCTCCGGCTCGTTGTCATCCACAACGATTACGTCGACCTTGTCCTGCAATTCGGACGGTTTCCCAGATTCAACACTTTTCTCCTCCGTACCACCGATTTTTAGCAGTGGTTCTCCTGATGGAGAGAAAGTCAGGTCGAAGGATTTGGCAATTCCGGTTTGTGATGGAGCAGTCTTTGAAACCGCTTTGGGATCTACTGCGGCCTGCGATGATCCGCCGACGGTCTCTGTCGGCCTCTTTTCAGGTCCAGAAGCCGCTGAAGTCTCCGGCTTCCCAATCTTCTTGGCAGGCTGTCGGGCAGAATCATCCAAGTTCTCGCTCCAGCTTTGCTTCTTTTCTGGCGGTTTCTTGTTGCGTGCTAACATTGAAGACATAACATCCATCTTATGAAAGATCGCGTCGGCTTGCAAAATGCTGACCGCAAGTGGCGAGTAGCGACCCGTGGCTCGGCAGGAATCTTGAAGAGTGATAAGGGCCAGGGGATTTTATAGACGACGATGAGGCAGTCGCGGTCTCCGGCTTAGTTCTACATTTTCGAAGTTTTTTGGAAACTTAAAAATGTGCGGGGATTATGATAAGCCCGGAATCCGCGACCTGTCCGCGCAGCTTTCCAGACCGGGCGGCCTGAGTATTCAAGACGCCAAGCCTCCCAAGCCGGGCGTTCTTCATGTCAGGCCGCTGCCAATGCCGACCCTGCTCAGCGGCAAGGCTCCAGGACCCAGCCGTCAGCTCGCCAGGAGGAATCCGCCAGGCCGCGCGGCTTCCCTCCTTTCTTGTTTCTTTCTCTTTTGCTTCCCCTCACCTCTGCCCGGTTCTCCTGTACCCCGGGCAGCCGGTAACTTTAGCCCTGCCCGCTTGGGCAGGCCCCCGAGCCTATAAATAGGGGGAGGGTGCACTCCCCAAGACACGCTGACTTGTATCCAGGAGCTCGCCTGTTAAGAGCTGCGGTCTCAAGTCTAGTATTTTGCGGCTTGTAGTCCGGCCAGCTTCCTCTTTTCCCTTTAGTGTAACTGTTTCTCATTTAAAGTAAAGGAAAGCCCGCCGCAAGAGTGGCATTTAAGCCGCGGCGGGCGAACTCTTCTGTTGCCGCTGCCAGCGGCCCCCTTTTCGGGTCCTTTAGCCGCGACCGCTAGTAACCGATTGGTCGACAGTCTCCTCCTTTCCTTCTCTACCCCCGGTGCTCGAACCGTTAGCTGGTGGTGCCCGACTCCCTATCTGTTTTCGTGCATCAACAACACTCTTCTACTTATCTAAGAAATTAAGTAGCACCCGTTCCAACAGTCCGAGATTTTGGAACAGTTAGTTATGCTCTTGATCCTTCAAATTCAAACCAAGTACAAATGGATTGAGCGAAGTTCTTTCACTCAACGCCTTAGTAAAAGAGTTAAGATTCAGACCAAGTTCTAATACGTCGAGTGTAGACAATTCACTCAACGTCTTAGCAGTGAAGCAAAAAAAACTAACAAAGTATAAATGCGTCAATACATAAGACTTGACTTAACGCCAGAGTTATTTGTGTTGAGTTAACGGTAATCACTCGACGCCTCTTCAGAAAGACTTCACCCAATGCTTCAGTAGAAGTTTAAAAGCTGTCAAAGTACAAATGCGTCGAGACACAAGAGATCACTCAATGCCTAAGTAGAATGCATTGATTTAAGTGTTGTCTCTTAACAGTTCATCAGAGTTCAAGTATTTCATTAAGTTATGTTGCTTTTAGTACTCAACGCTTCTATAGAAGATCAAAAAAATTTTTTGAGTCCATAGGCGTCGAATCTATTCTGCTGACATCATTCAAATTTAAAATTGACGCAAATTGTGTACTAAAGTACAAGAAATGTCGTATTTCTCTGACATGCAATCTTGGGATGATTCAACCATTAAAGTTGGCCATGCCACTTAGCTAAAATAGATCATAGTCGTTGTTGATGCCAGGATATAAAAGCTAAATGAGTGGAACTTTTACAAGAACTTTTTGAAGAATTTTTTGGAAAACCTTTCTGAAACCCTAAGTCACAAAATTTCGCCTCCAGCAGGGAGAAAATTATTTTTCATTTTCTCCAATATTGGTAATTTACACAAGAATCTTTCAAAAACTTGAAGAAGAAGATCTATGTAATTATTCAACACAACGCAACCTATTTCTAATCTGAAGATCATTTTCTTATTACTGTGGTGAAGATAGGTTGTCTGGTGATATAGCTAAAGAAGAAGACTCCAGAGCCTTTGTTCTTGATTCATTCTAACACTCTTTAAACCTTTGTTGCAAGATCTCTATGAGATCTGATTGCAGGCCTAAATTATAATGGCTGAGTGTAGGACTTTTTACAAAGGCTGAGGTAGGATTCTTGTAGAGGATCTGAGGTGGGCTTGTATTATAAAGGCTAAGTTAGGGCTTGCTTGTGAGCCTGTGGTAGGAAATTTGTTGTTGTCTCTGAGGTAGCATAGTGAGTAGTCTGAGTTGCAGGAGTGGAAGCCACTATGGGGTGTTGGATCCTGGGAAGGATCTTAGGTATAAGATCTATTGATCAGAGTATTGGAGGAGTTGGCTAAATCTAGCTCACTGCTAGATAGGAGAACCACTATAAACTATTTGTGTGCTCTTTAAGTTCTTGAAAGCTACTAACCTAATAACAACTCACCAAGTATAGTTCCAAAACAGTCTTTAAAATTTTACAAGAAACCTATTCACCCCCCCTAGGTGTTTAGCTACCCTTAAAAGACTTTCAAGTGGTATCAGTGGCAGGTTATTTAATAAAGACTTAACAATCTGAAAAAGATCACTAAGGGTAGTAAAAGTAAATCATCATTACTTCTGGTGAGAACCACAAAGAGCTGAGTTCTATGAAGCTTCCAATATACAGAAAAGAATACTTTGGGATATATAAGAAGAGGGTGAGGCTGTTCATGGAAGGCTCAGACCCTAGAATCATTGTAATAGTGGAAGAGGGACCATTTATTCCCATGAAGGTCTCAACAATAGATGCCAACATCAAGACCCCAAAGAAATACTCAGGAATGATAAAGATGAGGTGGTTTTGGATACTATGGACAAGAGGGCAAGGAACATTATAGTCAGTGCTATAGATGACTCAACCTTTCAGAACCTTGTTCAATGTAAGACTGCAAAGGAAATGTGGGACTCTCTAATTTTCTACATGAAGGGGACTGAGGATGTGAGGGATGACAAAAAAACCCTTCTAAATCAATAGTATGAGTGTTGAAACTGAAAATCGGTATTTGTGGAGTTTGGGGTCCCAACAGGGGTGTGGCCTCACACTTACTTCCCTCTAGCTAGCGTGCTAGACCAAAGACTTAGAAAAATGGGAATAGAACCGAGATCCCAGCACAGAGATCCCACCACACACCCAAAAGATCAAAAAGCGCTTACCTTTCCAAGACAATATTGAGCTTGGGCACTTTGGAGAACACTTTAGGCTCGCTATGGATTGCCTGAAGAATAAGAAATAAGAGAGTTCGTCCCTCCAAAGGTGCCCTATTGGTTCTATTTATATTTTTCCAAATCTGGTCTGCCAACAACGTAACTCTGCTGTCCTAAATTACAAAATGCAGCCCAATTGGGTCTGCCAGCTGCATAACTCCGTTGTTCTGAAAGACTATTTGCAGTCCATTACGGGAATCCAGGTCATTTTACCACTAGATCCCACTGGGTGAGTGGCCTATAGAAGAACCACTCGCCTGAAGCAGCGAAGAAGGAGGAGCCACACATTCTCCTCCCAGGCGAGTGCATGCCTTACCCATCACTCGCCCATCCCAGCGAGAACCTTCTCCTGTGCGCAACAAGGCGCAAACCTTGGGTGAGTGGGTGATGAAGATCGCACTCTTCCGAGGACTTGACTGCCCCTATTGGACTGGGCGAAAGCCTCTTGGGTCTTGGGGCGAATGCAGGCCAGCCTACCCCACTCGCCATTCTGTCTATCCTAAACTTGAAGATCCTCCTTAAATGCCATGAACTTGCCGGAGGGGCCCACTCAGCAAATACAGGATTGTACACAATCCTCGAACTTTGCGAGCTAGTCCCATGCTCTGAATGAAAGTACGTACCCAAGTATTCGGTGAGTGTTTGTTGACCTGGAGGGAATCTTTAGTGGGCCCCTCCACTGTGCTATAAATAACCAATCATAGGCAGATGATACTTATTCTTTCCAATCCTCTCGGCTTTCTCTTTCTCTCGTCTTCAACTCGATGTCGCTCTCAAAAGAAGCTCAGGATCGCTCCGAGTTTGTCCTATAAGATAATAAAAGGTCGAGGTGGTC
This sequence comes from Platanthera guangdongensis, assembly GCA_039583875.1. Lineage (NCBI taxonomy): Eukaryota > Viridiplantae > Streptophyta > Magnoliopsida > Asparagales > Orchidaceae > Platanthera > Platanthera guangdongensis. The sequence goes on along the minus strand of CM077147.1, from coordinate 119,442,531 downwards.
AGGCGTGGCTTGACAAGGAACAAGTCGATGTCGCTGACTCCATCACACTATAGGATCCCTCGGGTGCCATCACTCACACTTCCTCCTCACCTCCTTCAAATATAAAAATAGGCACCAATATTTTTACTCGCATATCCTTTCCAAGGAGAAAAATACCGAGGGGATAGCGAAAGTCAGTCCGTACTCGCCTGAAGTCAGGAGTAGTAAGCTGCCCACTGCTGTCAATCCCCAAACCAAACCAGATGAACTCCTGCAAACCCCAAGTAAGTCATCTTTTGTCCATTCACATCTCATCAACTTGATTAACTCTATCCTTCGCAGCTCCTGCCTTGGGGACCACCAGAATAGGAGCTTCAATGCCCAAGTTTCCTGCTCGCCTGATGCCCCGAGATCCCGTCTCGATCCTACCACTGCCAGCAGATGAGGTTCCCCACCTTCTAATTCAAGACAATGATTTTTGCTGCTTAACAGACAACTCTATGAATAAGGCTCGGGAAGGCGGATATTACCTTCAATAATCCCTTTGAGGAGCGGCCCAGCACATCCTGCCGGCACTCGGGCAGAGACGTGGAAACCGATCTAGGTACAAACCTCACTCGCCTTACCCCAAAAGAATGAAGATTACACATGACTAAAATTACTCACGGTAAGCTACCACGAGCTCTCGTCGACTGATGTCGACATCAACTAGGAGGAGCTCTCACCTCCCACAACTCCTGACTCAATCACCCACTTCCCGGGTGACCTAGAGGATGCCAAGGTGCTAAAGCGACAGATAACTGAACTATTCCAGAAGCACACACTGATGTTGTGCGAGATCTACAGCCTGGTTCAGGAGAATCAAAACACTGCCGAGGAATATATAATTTGCAGCTAATTGGCGAGTTGGGGGAGCTGGTAGCAGGACGGACTTTCCCAGGATCTACAACTACTTGCAGCTAATTAGCGAGTTGGGGGAGCTGGTAGCAGGACGCACTTTCCCGGGATCCACATTGCACGAGCCAAAGATCAGCTGCGCCTTACACAGCTGGAGTTACAGACCATTCGTGTACTTCAATATTCTCGCATGCTACCTAGGGCCGGGAGGAGAGGTCGGCAATAGTGGTAACACCCCCCAGATAGGCCTACCGGAACTCGTCCTCCTGCCCTTTCTATTTTTATTCTGCTTGTAATAATTCTGTTGGTTGAACCCGTGCCGATTGCACATGTATATTATATATTTTCTTCTGATCTCACATCTGGTCCTTTTTTATCGTTGAAATGCAATTTCTAAGTTTAGAACATAGCGCTTAGCTCGATCACGGTGGTGAGTGGGGGGAGTGGCAAGTTGGATATCCGCAATCCCCCTTTTGAATCATTTTCGCCCAAAATTTTCTATAAATAGCCCCCCACCTACCGTATTAATCACCGCTTTGATAGCTTCCAACCCTCCTAACTTCTCTTATCTTGCACTCTCACTTCTACGCCTTCTTTCCTCTTCTCGCGAGATGAATGGAGATACTGATGGCCGAACCATGTGCACCACAACATTCGCTGACTATTCCTTCATGAACTGTAACCTGACGGAGGAGGAATTTCACTCGTAAGTCGGGCTCTACGTCTTGTCGGGCTTGACCGCGCATCTTCCATGGAGGGATGAGTCGATAAATCACTTTTTGGGGAGTGAACTCAACCTACCGTACACTCTGAGATAGGGCTCTGCCTCCCTATTTGGTTAGAGATATGCAAAGCCCTACGATACTTCGGGGTCGTTCCTGCTCAGCTCAAATCGAAGTCCATTTCCTTACCGGTGGCATTTATCTGCTACTTGTGAGATGAGCAGATCGAGTTCAGCATCCCAGTCATCCACAAACTCTTAACCATCACGGCTAAGAGGGATGGGATCACGTTCTTCTCTGACAACAAGCTCAAAGACGTAGATCTCAAAAACAGGAACCATCATTGGATTCCCAAGTTTTCTATGTCATTGGTGATTTCGACAACTTTCCTCTCTCTCCTGTCCTACACGAAGAATCAACATATATCCTCCCACTCTCGGCAGTCATGAGTTCAAGCTCCACCAGTTCTTCTTCCAAAAGGACTTTGACATTCCCTACTTGAAGATAAACATCGACTCGCTCCTACCCATTGAAAGTATCAAGCGTCTACCTAACTCACCTAGAGGGGGGTGAATATGTAATATTTGTGTCTTTTTGTAGAATAAAAATTACTCAAAAAATAAGCACACAAACACAGAGACTATAGTGGTTCCCCGTATTAGTTACATCCAATATCCTGCCTCGCATATCTACCACAAAGGTTTAGAGTTGCTCCTTCACCTTTCTTAGATTATCAACAATCTTACAACTCAGAGCAACACTCCTACAACTTGGAGAACAAACTCTCCTCCACCTCTATCCACAACCGGATCTATAACTCGATCCACACATGGATGTACAAACTCGATCCACTAATAGATCTACAAATTTGATCCTCAAACAGATCTATAAAGTTGATCCTCAAACAAATCAACAAACTCGGAGAAACAATCTCCTACAATAGTATATGAATATTACAAGACAACAATGATGACAAGTATTTGCTCCGACGTTATTCGAAATAATTGATCTTGAGATTTGGAGAAAACGGAAAGTAGATAGATTTGAAGACTTTGAATCGTGAACCTTCAATATTCAAACGATGAGATCTAGAGGAGAATAGATCTTGAGAGAACAAGTAATCCCATTGTGAAAGTCGAAGACGATGAATCTTGCACTTCTCCTGCTGTTGATGTGGAAAATGCGAGCCTCCACTGGCTTGCTCGAGAGTGGAGCACGATCGATCCAGAATACAGGGATAGAGGAAAGGAGGATGTTGATCCAAATGCAGAGATGGCCAGGAGTTTGATTATGAACTGTCGAGCAGGCGATTACTTTGATGGTTAGGTTCGCAGATTGAGGCCAAGAGAGGTGAGTTGAGAAGAAGATGGGGCTGCTATCAGCGACAACATTATAGTTCGCTCGACGTGGCTTAAAGTCCACTCTTGGGACGGACTTTCCTTTGATTATGAATCATTATTACAGCATGAGATTACACCTTTACAGTGAAAACAATTAAAGGGTACAAACGGGGAATCTGGCGGCTAGAGGAAAAAGGTTGCTAGAGGCCACGTAAACTGAGCAAAGTGTTCGGTAGGATGGGCGGAAAGCTAATCCCACAGTTCACTGTTCAAGGCCGAGCAGACTGCGAGATCAGGGCAGAGAGGACAGCTGAGGCCATGGTTGGGAAACAGGCCGCAAGGTCCTGATCGCAGAGGCCGGGAGGACTAACAGTTGGGGTCCAAAAGATCTAATGCTTTGGTTGTCCCACTCCGTGCGTGTTCATCCTGCGTGTCCACAAATGAGAGGTATGGGGGGCTATTTATAGGCCTGATGAGGTTACGGTCTTGGTAATGTTTCCCCTAGTGAGTCAGCAAGTTGTGCGAGTAGAGTGATGAGTCCGCCGAGTCCTCACTATGCTATGCGGTTGAGGACTTGTCCACCAGAGTAGATCTGTTGTGGGTGGCCTGGGACGAGTCCACCTCTGTGGTACTATGCAAGCCCGCACTGAGCTATGAGAGCTAGGGTGTATTCCGCCCGCTGTTGGTAAGAAGCGGGTGTTGGAAATCTGGAAGGCTAAGTGGCAGACTGGATGAGTCTGCCCAGGCTGCGGTGGACTGGATGAGTTCGGCTCTGCTGCTGTAGGCTTGTTGTTCCTGCCGGGCGACTAGCCTGGCGACCTAGTAGACTGAGGAGGCAGGTTGCGCATGCTGGCGAGCTGGAATAGGTAGCCGTTGCTGACTGGCGGCCTGGAGGCAGGTCGCCATTCCTGATGGTGTGTAGCTTGGAAGTAGGTCGTCATTGCTGTCTGGAGGTGTGCTGGAGTTGACTCCGCACTGGTGCCATATGGCCTGAAGGAGTACTGTTGCTAAGAATTAAGTTGGACTGAGGCCGATTTCGCCGACTACTGGCGTACAGAAGGGGCAGGTCGCCACTACAGACTGATGGTCTTGAGGTTTCACCAGTGTTGATGTTGTGTGGCCTGGAGGCAGTTCGCCATTGCTGTCTTAGCGGCGAGCTGGCATACTAAAGATATAGTCTGCCCCAGGTGGATTAGAGAGTACAGCACAGTTAGCCTAAACTAGCCGCGTTTCCTGCGGTGATGAAATGTGGAAACAGTCCGCACCCCCGTATATTGCAGCTGCTGCGCGACTTTGGCGGATGGCAATCCGGGTCCAACACTGAGTTGGGCAGTCCACCAATTAGAATAGAGAACCATTATGCGGTTAGATGATCTGACCGCGCAGCCTGCACGGGCGGACTGAGAAAGCAATCCACAGACCCTGCAGAACAAGCGGTTACTGCGTGACCTGGGCGGTCAGATCGGGGAGGCCGTGTCATGACCCACATTTTCTCCGTATCAAAAAATACGTCAGAGTAAAGAAAATACACGTCGTGATGCCACGCTGTGCTAGGGACAACTGCAGACGCTCAGGCTACTCGTCGTCACATTTACTTCATGTAAAAGTTTTATGCAATTAAGTTAAAAACAATGCATATAAGTTATTAGAGTTTCTGAACTTGTCCCTCGGTCGGGTGGACCGCTAGTCCATAGGTGAGAAAATATATAAGTTTTTCGTGGCAAAAAATACTGAGTTTATTCATTTGTTAACCTATATGAGAATGAAGGCCTAGTATCATAAAATGATGATGTGTCATCTACATTTAATAATATAGAGGACTTTATAACGCTTAAAAGTAGTAGATTTTACAGTTAAAAGTCATGCCATGCTGATACTCCAGAATGCAGTTTTATATACTTTAAAATAACTAAATGCATCCTAACATAAATCCTTCTCATTTCCAACTCGGTATATCTTAAGTTGTTAACTTACCACCCGGCCTTCTGTGATCAGTTTTGACATGTTGGTAGGTATAACATTTAGATACAAATCTTGCGATGTCATTCTTCATACCTGACCACCAAACAATCAGCTTCAAATCTCTGTACATTTTCGTGGAAGCAGGATGATAAGTAACACTGGAACCATGCACTTCACTGCATATACTTGCTCGGATGTCCCCAATAGCGGGAATACATTATCTGTCGCGGTACTTTAGGGTACCAAAGTCATCAACTGAAAAGTCAGGTAATTCCCCTTTCTCAGTCCTACTGTGGAGGTGTTGCAAATCAGGATCGTCTCTCTGATGTAGCCTAGTGAGAGTAATCACTCGAAGGCTTAACCACCTCTAAGCTACTCGATGAAGCACTATTCCCTACCGTTATGTCCATGAGCAAAAACCTTTCAACAAGGGATTGCACCGAGAGGTCAAAGATATGTGCGGGCTTCCGGCTCAACGCATCTGCTACTAAATTAGCCTTATCGGGATGATAAATGATATCGACTTCGTTGTCTACAACATACTCTAGCCATCGATGCTGGCGCAAATTCAATTCCTTCTGAGTTAAGACATATTTCAAACTTTTGTGGTCCGAATAAATTTTGCACGACACTTCGTACAGAAGATATCTCCATAACTTCAAGGCATAAATAACGGCAGCAAATTCCAGGTGGTGCGTAGGGTAATTCATTTCATGCACCTTCAATTGTCTCGATCCATACGCAATCACGTTGCCATCCTGCATCAACACGCAACCGAGTCCAACTCGCGAGGCGTCCACAAAAATAGCATACTCTACTCCTTCTACCGGCAATGCCAACACTGGAGAAGAACACAATCTCCTCTTGAGCTCTTGAAAAGCTTTCTCACAGGCGTCACTCCAAACAAAAGCTGCGCTCTTTTGCGTAAGCCTGGTCAATGACGCAGAGAGAACAGAGAATCCTTGCACAAATCTTCTGTAATAACCTGTCAACCCAAAGAAGCTCCTTATCTCCTTAGACGATATAGGTCTCTTCCAATCCAAGAATGCAGCTATCTTCGCGGGATCCACTGAGACACCGTCCTTACATACAATGTGTCCTAGGAATGATACCTGAGACGACCAGAACTCGCACTTGCTAAGATTCACATACACCTTGTGCTCCCTCAGAGTAGACAAGACCATGCGCAAGTGCGAGGCGTGCTCATCTACATTTCTAAAATATACCAGGACATCGTCAATGAATACCACCACAAACTTATCCAGAAAATCCTTGAACACCCTGTTCATCATGTCCATAAAAGCTGACGGTGTGTTCGTTAATCCAAATGACATTACCAGAAATTCAAAGTGACCATATCGAGATCGAAAAGCAGTTCGCGAAATGTCTGACTCCCAGATTCTTAACTGATGGTAACCTAAATGGAGGTCAATCTTCGAGAACACGGAACTACCTCGCAACTGATCGAACAGGTCATCGATCCTAGGTGATGGATATCTGTTCTTAATGGTCACCTTGTTTAGCTCTCGATAGTCAATGCATAGCTTCATCATTCCATCCTTTTTCTTCACAAAGAGCACTGGTGCACTACAGGGGGAAGAACTGGGTCTAATAAAACCGTACTGTAATAACTCATCCAGTTGAGTACGCAGCTCCTCTAACTCACGTGGTGCCATGCGGTAAGGTGCCTTTGCAATAGGGCGAGTGCCTGGCTCAAGGTCTATAACGAACTCCACCTCTCTCTTAGCAGGAATTCCAGGAAGACTAACATTAAAGACATCCTGAAACTCACGCACCCCAGAAACGTCCTCCCCCTGAGGCTCAACCGGTGCAGCTCCCAGAACAGAAACAAAGACAAGAAAAGAATCACATCAAGACTCTAGAAATTTGCGAGCACGTACAGCAGAAATGATCTGAGATTTCTGACGCGGCAAATCATACACACTCATGGGCTGACAATTGTCACCTTTAAAATCCAAGCGCTTGTGCTTGCACTGAATGACAACATCATAGCTGGACAGCCAGTCCATGCCTAAAATCACGTCATAGTCTTCCAAATCTAGCACCTTCAGATCCACAAAGGCTAGAAAACCACCTAGGAAGATGGGGCATTTTTGAATACCCTGACTTGACCTCACCAACTGTCCTAAAGGAAATTTGACGTTTATGGAGGTGTCTAACTGGTCGATAGCCCAGCTATGTTGGTCTACAAAACTCCTCGCCACAAAGGAGTGAGTAGCACCCGAATCGAACAAAATGCGTGCCCACTTATTCTTCACCTTAAATTCACCTAAACACATAGGGAGCACAACTAAAATGCAGGAACTATAAATCTACTAAAAGTGAATACTAGACAAGTCAGAGACTAACCTGAGATCACTTGAGTCGAAGATTGGGCTTCCTCCTTGGTCAGCACATTCAACTTTCCTTTTCCCTTGTCCATAAGAGGCGGGGGCGGCGGTAGAGTCTACAACGGAACTGGATGCAGCGCAGGCTAGCTATGCGGGCAATTAGCCTTCATGTGCCCTTTATGGCCGCAGAGCCAGCCTAATTCTCTAGTAGGTATACTGTTCATGCAATTTTTTTCATTAGAGTGAATTACCTACTTCTAGCCGCAGAGTGAAATACCTGCTTCTCAAGTAGGTATACTGTTTATGCAATTTTTTTCTCTCGAGTGCTCTGGTCTGCCTCTCGTGTACTAAGTTTTAGTACTCGAGTAAATTTATTCTGCTTCTCGAGTGAACTTCTTACCTCTCGAGTGCTGCTTCTAACCACTCGAGTAGCCAGTTTTCTGAAAGATAGAGTTAGACCATAATATACTCTAGGGGGTGAATAGAGTACCTTTAGAACTTTAACACTTTTTGTTGTTTAATAAAAACTGCTGAGTTGGGAAGCTATTTGATACCAAACTATACTGTAAGTAAAGAACAGTCCTAAGATAAAATAATCTACTACAGGCACAACAAAATATTAACCAATTAATCACAAACACAGAAAACCTAACTAGTACAGCCACAACAAGAACAAAAAAAAGTGGGCAATGAGACAACACAAGAATTTTATAGTGGTTCCCCATCCTGGGTACATCCACTCTTCTACCACCCTAGTAGGAATTCACTAGCAGGTTTTGATCAGGTGACTGCCACCAATGAGCTTTTGATCAGGTGCTCAAAAAGCAACCCCAAGACTTTTGATTAGGTGACTTGCAACAAGGAATAACTTTTGAAGAGAGTTAAAGAACCCTTTATAGAGTGAGGGGATGAGAGAGTGATGGTGTCTTCTCTATCTCAAATACAACTGAGAAGACTTAGTGGATCTTTGATGTTAACAATGCTCCCCATGAGATATTGATTTGTTCAGGAAGGTTGGAGCTTTGCTGCAGGGTGAGTAGGTCTTCAATCTATTGCTTTGACCAGAAGTGCTCAAGGAACTTCTTGACTGATGAAGTTTTGTTGTCCTTGAAGAAACCTGGAGTGAAGAATGAAGAAGACACTTGATTTTTAATTGATGTTCTTCTTCTTCTGCTATATCTCGTGTTGTTTCTCTGGTCTGGACTTATTCTTTTCTCAGTTACGGTATGATTGCTTTCTGTATTCTGTATGTCCTCTCTGTCGTCTCTATTCTATGTATCTATTTTGAGAAGGAAGAAGAAAAAAAATCCTTTTATATTTTCTGTGAAATCTTCCTTCTGAATTTTTGTATTCCTTACAGCATTGATTGCTGACGGCCTTGAGAATGTCTGCATTGATTGATTTCCCCAACTATCCCATTGAAAAATAGCGAGTAATAATCCTGATGAAGGCCATAATCAATGTTGCGTCTAACGGTAATATTCAGAGAATATTAAGCATTGATTACTAAGGAATTATTACAATAAAATAAGGACAGAGGGAGGGAAATATCCAAGTCTGGATCTGCACAGAAATCGTCGACCAGAGAACAGAATTCGTCAACCTTGGTACAGAGTTCGTCGAGCTGAGAAGTTATGTTTGTCGACCAGATAATTGTTGTTCGTCGAGCTGAGATCCAAGATCGTCGACCTGAGAGCTGCTAACTGCTTTCTCAAGAACCTTGCCAATTCTGTGCATCAAGATCATTGAGCTGAGAATCTAAGTTCGTCGACCTGAGAACTTCTGACTGCTACTTGATAAAACTTGTCAAGAATGTGGTCTAAGTTCGTCGAGCTGAGAACATGAATTCATTGACTGTAGTTCAGTGTAATAATTCTGGACTTGGAATGTTGAAGTATAGTATCCAGGAATCGTCGACCTGAGAAATAAGTTCGTCGAGCTCAGCTCAGATTTTTATCTTTGAGTTTGTGGAGCTGAGTACTACTTTCATCGAGCTATGTTTGATGAACATCGAACTAATTTCCTGAGTCTTTGAAATTTCTCTAAGTCTTGAGTCTTCTGCAGTCTGTTGATGGCTGTTCCATGCAGTGTTGACTCTAAGGACATGACCTATACAATAGGACACAAACATGACCCTGGCTATACAAGTTGGGTTAACTATCCTAGTTTAGTGAACCTAGCCCAAATCCAACTAGGGATCCAACAATCTCCCCAAATTTGGGTGAGGTCACTAAATACAGACACAAAATATTCACAAATCAAGAAAAATATATCTGGCAGGAAATTTTAAAATATGCAGCAGATATATATGTACACAGAGCTTTGTATCAAGAAATAGATAAGAAGTTTTAGGACAATCAGAAAAGCTAAAATAGTTCAAGATTCATTTATTCTTCTTTTGCTCCTTGTGGTGCTCCTCTTTAGCTTTTTCACCAGGCTGAGTAAACTTGATCTCCCTATTTGATTTGTTGCCTGAGTCTTTGTCATTATCATATCAGCAGCTCCAATGATATTAAGGGAGGTAGCCCTTGGCACTACAGCTTCTGCATGCAGTTTCATAAAATCATCAACATTAAAGAATTTGTTAGCTTTAGCAAACCTGTTGATTTATTCCATCCTGTTTTGGACATTGTATTGTATTTAAAGGGATCCTTCCCTTCAGCTTTTGCTTTGTTAATCAAGGATAGGCCAACCATTTCTTGGAACCTGGCCATCCTTGCAGTTGTAGCTGTTTCTGGGTCGTCAAAGGTACAGGAGGGGAGGCAGGTCTTTTTGGGCTTTCAGCTTTTTGATGTTCAGTAATTTGCTAGTGTGGATGTTGATGTTGCTGTTGATGTTGTTAATGTTGTTTGCTTGATGAATAATGCCTCTACTGTCTAATTCCTGAAGAAGAAGATCTACCCAGCTGTCTTTGATATGTTTGATATTGGGTAGACCTTTGAGATGAAGTTCCTGAAGCACCAGCAGCAGGTAGAGGAGGAGTAGGAGGGTCCTTCTTGTATCTCTGTGGAGGAGGTGAGTACTTCCTGCTTTTCTTTCTCTCTTTCGGTTGGTTCTTGGACAACCACATCCATGATGGCATGTCGTTGTACTGTGTGATTTTCTGAAGTATATAATAGGGAGTATCATTTATTGGATTGGATTTTGGAGCAGGACGTGGAGGGGCTTTCCTCTTCTTAGAGGTTTTCTTCTTGGGCTCATCATTAGAGTCCTCTTCATCATCTTCATCATCAGAAGAGTCATGATGATTATCATATAGTGCATTTATTTCTTTCAGAGCCTCTGCAGATATCAAGGGTTTTTCTGCCTAGAAAGGAGCTGGAGGAGCAAGAGCTAGAGCAAGAGAGCTATACATATTAGTGCTTTCAGCAACTGATTTATTCTCTTCTTCTATATAAGCCATGATAAATTCATTAAGATCAGGCATTGGAGAGTCATCCATAACAAACGTTTGAGCACAAATGACTCTGGGAGGGGATGAAGTAATGAGGGAAGCAGCTTTTAGTAGAGATGGGATAACAGGGACCTCTGTGATGGCAAGACTAGCCTTGAGTTGCTTGGCAAACTTGTGGCTTATTAGGGATGTATATGGGACTATAGCCAAGAATGGCCTTATACTGTACTCTGGAAATTCATTTAAATAAACTATATCAAATATTTTCAACAAATTCAACAGATCTACTGTGGGATTTATAATATAATCGATTACCAGCAGTTGTTATTTCCTCTGTTACTGTGTCTTCCAAATCTATGTTAGACTCAATGAAATTAATTAAATCAAATAAATCATCATCAGCATCTGCATCTGCTGTTATTTCTGCTTCTGTTTTTTCTGCTGCTGCTGCTGTTGCTTCAGCTTCTACTGCTGTTTTTGCTGCCGCTTCTTCATATAGTATCTCCCCCTACCTAGTTTTAGTGGGTACTGGAGCCAGGCCCCATATTGATAAGGGAGTAGTAGAGAGAGCAGAAATCTTATCAGCAAGACAAGAGATGGACGAAGCAAGAGGTGAGATGGCCTCTACTATAAGGGTTTTGAGGAGGGGAGTGAGAAGTGCTATAAGAGGGGGAATGATGGAGGGGTCCAGTGACAGGAAGTCAGAAGGTCTCTCAGTGGGGACAGAAGGAGGGATGGAAGATGATGGTGGAGGAGAAGGTAAAGAATCTATCATTTGTGCATCTGGGGAAGGATAAGTATGGAGGGGGATGTAAGCAGATTGAAGAGGGGGATACTGTCAAGATGGTGGCGTAAGGGAGATGAAGGTGGTGATGTAGTTGGTGTACCATGGGGTGATGGAGTATGAGAGTGAGTATGAGTGTGTGATGGAATTGGTGTACCATGGTGGGATAGAGGTGAGGTATGAAAGTGAATATGAGTTAGGGATGTATGTATTGGGGATGATGGAGGTGTGGGAGTATGGATTGTGGTGTGAACTGTGGAGGGTAGTTGGAGTACCATATCAGGATGAGGGTGGATGGCTGGAGGAGGTGGAGGTGGAGGAGGGGAAGATGAAGCATCTTTAGCAGGGTGGGTAGTGGCTGGATCAGCCCTGGTACTCTCAGAAGGCCTGGAGGAAGAGGAAGAGCTTGAAGGTCTTGGTGATGGTCCTCTCCCACCTTCCAAGAGGGCACAAGTGAGCCCCTTGGAGGCATTTATGAATATGGTCGGGGTGACCAGGGATTCAACAGCCTTTTCCTTAAGATTCCTAGAATACTTCCAAAGCAAACCTCCTTTTTGCTGTTCTTTTTCTTTATCAGTTCAAACATAATCTGAGCCAAATTTACTAGCTTCTTATTCACCACTGCACACATCACCAGGAATTGATGCCTGGTGATGTAGTCATGGGCTGTGTGCTTACCCAACAAAACTTGGCTCACAACATCTGCGAGAAACTTATACTCAGCAGATAGATGTTTCTTCAGAATTTTATTGTGGGTTTCTCCAGAATAACCCATCTTATTCAGCATCCCATCAAATTCCTCATCATCAATTTCCAATTCTTCTGTACCATTAGCTAATCCAAAAATTTCAGTCAGGACGGCGGGGGTAAGAGAGACGACATTACCCTATATTTTATCGGTCATGGTGTTCTCATCTATTGTGGAGGAAGTATAGACCCACTATCTGATTTCTACACTGGCGAGCTTGATCATGGTGGTCATCAAATTTTTCAACGCTGTTCTTCAAGCAGTTTCAGAATATTCAGGAAGATAGGATCTGTGTGTTGAAATGAATCAAAATCCACATCAAATCCCGTATCAAATTTCATATCCGCAAGACTGCCTGTTGGAATCGCCATAGTGCACCTGCAAGAGAAAAAGGAAGATCAAGTGCGATGGAACTGAAAGCGCGGGACGGAGGTCGAAGAAAATCCTAGATATATGGTTTTTCAGAATATGAATCGACAAACTCCGTTCCACGAAAATAAAATAATTCTTCGATCTGAGGCCGACGAAATATTTTGTAGTTAAATAATTCGTCAAGCTTAGTCTGAAGATTTGAGAACATTTCGTCGAGCTCTGTTCGACGAAAGTTTTCTGAAGCAGATTCGTCGATCTCCATTCGACGAAAGTAACTTCACTCATAGAGAGTTCGTCGATCGCCGTTCGACGAATTTCTCTAGAACTTTTTACTGTTCGTCGATCTCTGTTCGACAAACTTTGAAAAATTCGTCAAGCATAGGGAGAAATTAAACTAAAGGTTCTCTATTGATCATTCCAAGCTGATTTATAAAGAATAAGTGATTACTTTTATCCAAGGGTTTGATGAAAATATCTGCTCTTTATAAATCAGTGTAGATATAGACAAGTTTAATTTTGTTTTTGTCTACACACTCTCTAATGAAATGATGCCTAATGTCTATATTCGTAGTCCTACTGTGATGAACTGGATTTTGTGCTATGGATATAACACTTGTGTTATAACATAAGAGAGTTGAATTATTTAAGTTGAACCCATAGTCTAGGAGTTGGTTTTGAATCCACAACATCAGGGAACAACAACTGCCAGCTACTATATATTCTGCTTCAGCAGTTGATGTAAAAATAGATGATTATTTCTTACAGAACCAAGACACTAATCTAATACCAAGGAACTGATAAGTCCTTGAGGTACTTTTCCTGTCTACCCTGCATCCAGCAAAGTTAGTATCTGAGTATCCAGTTAACTCAAATTCTGACTTAGTAGGATACCAGAGTCCTAGACTAGGATAACTCTTTATATATCTCAAAATTCTTTTTAGAAAAACTAGATGATATTCTTTAGGGTTCACTTGAACCTATCACAAAGACATGTAACAAACATTATGTCAGGTGTGCTTATTGTTAGGTATAGTAAGGACCCAACAATGCCCCTATATAATTTCTGATCAACTGGTTTCCCATGTTCATCAGTGTCTATTACCGCATTAGTGGTCATGGGTGTTTTCTTTGCTGAGGCAAAAGCCATCCCAAACTTTTTTAATAAGCTCCTTAGCATACTTATCCTGGGATATGAAAATTCCATCAGGTAGCTGCTTCACTTGGATACCAAGGAAGTAGGAGAGCTCACCCATGCTACTCATTTCAAACTTAGAATGCATGAGGTCAGAAAATCTCTTACATTATTTGGAATCAGTTGACCCAAATATAATGTCATCTACATAAATTTATACTAAAAAAGTTTGATCCTTATGGTGCCTAGTGAATAATGTTTTATCTACAATGCCTCTAGTGAATTTATGCTCTATCAAAAAGCTAGCTAAGGTCTCATACCTAGCTCTTGGAGCTTGCGTTAAATAATAAAGAGCTTTATGCAATCTAAAGACATATAAACGGTGGGTTGGAGAGAAAAAACCTGGAGGTTGTTCAACATAAACCACTTCTTTCAGTACTCCATTTACGAAGGAACTCTTTACATCCATCTGATAGACTTTGAACTTATTGTATGCATCATAAGCAAGGAAGATCCTGATTGCTTCTAACCTTGTAACTAGTGCAAAAGTTTGGTCATAGTCTATCCCTTCTTCTTGGCTATAACCTAGAGAAACAAGCCTACCTTGTTTCTCACAATTACACCATGGGTATCTAGTTTGTTTCTATATACCCATTTAGTTCCAATGAATGGGTAGTCTTTGGGTCTTGGAACTAAATCCCAAACTCTACATCTCTCAAATTGGTTGAGTTCCTCTTGCATTGCAATGATCTAGTGGGGATCTTGCTAAGCATCTTTTATGGATTGAGGCTCAACTTGAGAGAGGAAACATGCATGCATCACATCTTGGTTGAGTTGATGTCTTGTCTGTACACCTACTATTATGTCTCCAATCACATGAGATTTAGGGTGATCCCTTAGTGTGATAAGATCAGTGGGTGGAGTTGGTTCAACAACAACATTTGGAATTAATTCCTCTTGTGGAATTATGTCTGCTGTTGAATGAAGTTCAACTACTTCTGTGCTTTCTTCTTCACTGTCTTCATCAACTTATGGAGGAGATGGTGATGTAACCTCTTGTGGAAGGTTTAATTAACCCAGTTTCTCACACAAGTGAGATATCTGCAAGGTGTTATTGGTAGAAATTTCTTTATCCTTATAAGGCATGTTAGCTCCATCAAAAGTTACATGTATTGATTTTTCAATTTTTATTGGAGTTTGTTAAACACCCTATAAGCTTTGCTTACTTGGGAATATCCTAGAAAAATTCCCTCTTCAGCCTCAGCATCAAAATTTCTAATATATTTCCTATTATTATTATGTATATAATATATACATCCAAATATTTTAAAATAGGTGATTTTAGGTTTCTTACTTTAAGCAATTCATAGGGAGTTCTATTCTTAAGTTTATGTATTAAACTTCTGTTCAGTACATAGTTTGCTGTGCTTACAGCCTCTGCCCAAAAGGATAAGGGCATATAAGCATCTGCAAGTAATGTGCCTGCAGCTTCAATTAGGGTTCTATTCTTCCTTTCAGCTACCCCATTTTATTGAGAAGTTCTAGGAGCTAAGAAGCACTGCCTGATACCTTCCATCTCACAGAACTCATGCATAAGAAGAGACTCAAACTCTGTACCATGATCACTTCTCATCAATGAAACATGAGTAGAGTACTCAATCTGTATGGTTCTGAGAAAATCTGTAAGAACTTTGAATGTATCTGACTTAGATCTCAGAAAGAACACCCAAGTGAATCTTGAGAGGTCATCTACAATAACTAGGGTATAGGATTTCCCTCCTATGCTTTGTACAACAATAGGTCCAAAAAGTTCCATGTGTAGCAAGTACAATGTTAACCCCTCAGTCCGCAACATCCTATAAGATTCCAAAGCCCCCCGTTCAACATGCGCGGACGCGATTGGTCAGTCCGCCCAGTTCGGCAAGGTCACCAATCGGACACCAAAGGATGGTACCCCAGCAGCGGACGCAAGGACCTGTTCGCTCTGTCCGCCATGCCTTGGATCTCTGAATTCTCTACAGCGGCGGATGCAGTGTATCGTCCGCCCAGGCCGCCGCCCTCCAGCAGGATCGCGCCCAGCGGCAGTGGAAGTTCCAGTCCGCAAGCCCAGTCTGCCCCTTCTGCGCGGACTGGCGTGTTCTTTCTTTTTACTTCCCGTCACCGCTGCCCCGTTCTCCTGTACCCCGGGCAGCCGGTTATTTTAGCCCTGCCCATTTGGGCAGGCCCCCTATCCTATAAATAGGGGGGAGGTGGTGCACCCAAGGCACACTAACTCGGACCCAGGAGCCTACTTGGTACATGTTGCGAACTCGAATCTTGTGCCTTGCGGACTCCCCATCGCTCTGCTCTTGTGAACCTTTTCCTTTTACTTGTAACCAAGCCTTTCTTCAATCAAGGGAAAGCACGTCGTAAGAGAGGCATTCAGGCCGCGACGGGCGAAGTCTGTTGTTGCCGCGGCTCACGGCCCTGCTCTTCTTCCTGCCCTCATCCGCTTAGTAGGTCACTACTCGCAGTCTCCCTATTCCCCAGTGTTCGAACCGTTAGCTGGTGGTGCTCGACCCCCCTGTGTTTTCGTGCATCAACAGTTAACACGCGACCTTCAGATCCTCAGCGGTTGAAGTTTACCTGACCACAGTAGCTCCGCAGCAATCCGCAGATCCTCAGCGGTTTTATCCACCGCGACCTGCTTCGAGGCAGCCCCCACCACAGCAACATGAGCAACAATTTGTTTCTTCTGCTCCTCTATATTCTCCTTCAGCCTCTCTCTCTCTTCTTCCTCCGCAGCGGACAAGGAAGGGAGTTCGTCACCCTTATTCCCAGTGGCCTCTGCCTCAGATTATTGTAGTACAATCTGCAGGTATTCGTTGATTAGATCTACTTCGTTGACATCTATCGAATCTAATATCTCATCAGTGGTTAGACTGACCGTGGAGAGGGAATTATCTCCCTGGATTTGGGCCTCCGGTGTAACCAGATCGGTATCAGGAACTACTTTGTCGCACGGTCTGTGTTGTAAGTCCGCATCCACAGTCCGCTTGGAGACATTCTTCTCCTTCATCGCGCGCAGTTTCTTCTCAACCCGCTCGGTAACGGTCGCCCCGTCCCTCTTCCTCTTCTTTCTTTTTGCAGTCTTCTCAGCAGAATCCGCGGCGGACCCCCCTAAGTCGGGCTGGTTTTCGCGGACAGGCTCAGGGTTCACAGCAGTCAATGTCTTTGAGGGAACATCGTCCTCTTCCTCAGTCCGCCTATCTTCTTCATCCAAGTTAACAATAGGCACCTGGGCATTGGGAGAAGATATGTCAGCCTCAATGTGTTCACCAACGGTGTCCGCCGAGGTTGCGGTTTTCTGTGAAGGGGCAGAGTCCGACAAGGTCACCATCTTTTCACTTCTCAAGGGTTCAGCGTCGACTACGACATCCTCGCGAGCAGATATGTCGGCACGGCGGACTGCTTTCTCCGCAGGCTTTTGGCTGGGGGAACTGTATCCTTTTGGGCGGACAAGATCCTTTCTTGTCGACCTCTTTACTATCTTCTTGGTCTTCATAGGAGTTGTCAGTGCTGGGTCGCCTTTTGCAGTGAGACTAGAGAAGAAAGCTCCAAGCCTTGCCATGTCGGACTGGAAAGTGGAGACCGCAAGTGGTGAATAGTGCCCCGTGTCGATCGGAATTCTCAACAGTTCCAGGCCCTCCAGCGATATTTATAGCGCTGGCGGCATTTTCGAGGCTTGCGGACTCGGCGGTTAAGAAAACATTTTCGAAGTTTTCTGGAAACTTAAAAATGTGTGGGGATTATGTTAACCCCTCAGTCCGCAACATCCTACAAAATTCCAAAGCCCCCCTTTCAACAGGCGCGGACGCGATTGGTCAGTCCGCCCAGTCCGGCAAGATCACCAATCGGACACCAAAGGATGGTACCCCAGCAGCGGACGCAAGGACTTGTTCGCTCAGTCCGCCATGCCTTGGATCTCTGAATTCTCTACAGTGGCGGACGCAGTGTCTCGTCCGCCCAGGCCGCCGCCCTCCAGCAGGATCACGCCCAGCAGAAGTGGAAGCTCTAGTCCGCGAGCCCAGTCCGCCCCTTCTCCGCGGACTGGCGTGTTCTTTCTTTTTGCTTCCCGTCACTGCTGCCTGGTTCTCCTGTACCCCGGGCAGCCGGTTATTTTAGCCCTGCCCGTTTGGGCAGGCCCCCTATCCTATAAATAGGGGGGAGGTGGTGCACCCAAGGCACACTGACTCGGACCCAGGAGCCTACTTGGTACAGGTTGCGAACTCGAATCTTGTGCCTTGCGGACTCCCCCTCACTCTACTCTTGTGAACCTTTTCCTTTTACTTGTAACCAAGCCTTTCTTCAATCAAGGGAAAGCCCGTCGCAAGAGAGGCATTCAGGCCGCGACGGGCGAAGTCTGTTGTTGCCGTGGCTCACGGCCCTGCTCTTCCTCCTGCCCTCATCCGCTTAGTAGGTCACTACTCGCAGTCTCCCTATTCCCCGGTGTTCGAACCGTTAGCTGGTGGTGCTCGACCCCCCCTATGTTTTCGTGCATCAACATACAAGATCTGAGATAAATCACTCTTATTTACTGATTTAAAGCTAGATTTAGTCTGTTTTCCTAGTTGACAAGCCCTGTAGAGGCCTTTCTTCTTGTAGGGGCTAGAAGGTAAACCTATCAGAAGGTTGTCTTTAGATAGCCTAGCAATATTTTTCATATTAACATGTCCTAGCCTTTTATGCTAAAGATCATTTTGATTGCTAACTATATTAAGCAAACGGATGTCTGAAGGTGCGAAAGAAAATCTACTATATATATATATTACCTTATTTATTTCCAATTAAAACAGTTTTTTCTTTATTAGAAATAATATAAGATTTTGAGTTAAAATGTACCTGATAACCTTCATCACATAATTTGCCTTATAGAGATGAGGTTATGCTTGAGTCCACTTATATATGTCACCTTTTTGAATGTGATTGCTCCAATCTTTACTTCTCCAAAGCCTTCAGACTGGCCACACTTAGAATCACCAAAGATCACCTTTGGTCCCAGCTTGTACTTGTAGTTAATTAAGTTGTCCTTGCTGTCAGTCATGTGCTTAGAGCATCCACTGTCCACATACCATTTTTGATTAATAGTTGGACAGCTCTTTTCCTGCAATGAAAATAGTTAGTTGTTCTTGACCTAGGTTATCTTGGGTCCTTTATATTATTGATAAGAAAAACTAGGTATTACTGAAAATTCAGGTTGAGATTTATACCCTAAGTGGTGATATCTTCTAGGAGGAATTATCCAATCAGCAAGTGGATTAAAAGGTTTCCCTACTTTGATTAGAGCTGCTGTTATAATTATGGATTTTATTAAGTCTGTCTGGGTTCGACGAAAAGTTATAAGTTCGTCGACCAGAGTTCGACGAAATGGGATGAGATTGTCGATCTCTGCTCAGAGAATGAACATATCCATTTTCTGTGCCCCAAGTTCGTCGATCTCTAATCGACGAACCATACACAGTTCGTCGATCGCAGTAAGAAGAATTATTATTATATTGTTCTGCGTTCAGAGTTCGTTTACTTGAGTTCGACGAACTGGCCACATTTCATCGATCTGAGTTCGACGAAATCTGTTTAACTTTGTTTTTATCTAAGATTTTTTGGTTTTTGTTATTGTGATTTGTAAAGTTAGGTAATTCTTCTGTGATTTGTTTGTTGTTCATTACCTCTTTATCTTTAGCTGACACAAATCTAATGAGGGTTGATAATATGTTTTTCTTAAGTATGGGGGGTAAACTTGATGATGCACCTAATCCCAGATTGCCATTCAGTCTGGCATTGCTTGTGCTTGTGATGTCCATCAACTTAAGGCTTCTCCCATTGAGAGATTTCTCAAGTTGTTTGGCCTCACATTGCTCTAATTTTAAAGAATTAATTTGCTCATTTGCTAGAGTTAGATCTTCTTTCAACTTAGTGTTTTCAGAAATCAGATTTTCTTGAATAGATTATTTTTTTCCTTAGTGTTTTGATTTCCTTTTCAGAGTTGATTATGTCAATGCACATAGTTTTAAATTCAAATTTAAAACTATCACAACTATAATCAAAAGATGAAAGTACCTAATCAGCTTCTGATTCTAAAGTTCCTTCATTTTCAGATTCATCTTCATCTGATTGACTTCTGGAGGAATTAATGGCAATGAGGCAGACTTCCTTGGCCCTTACCTCTTCTTCTTCTTCACTAGAACTGGAAGATGTGGATTCATCTTCAGTCTCACTCCAGTTTTCCGCTACAAAACCCTTCTTCTTCTTCTTGTATTTTCTAGAGGAAGGCCTTGAGCTTTGTTGTATTCTGGATTCCTACTCTCTTCTTCTTTCTTTCTTTTGATTCTCTGGACACTCTGGGATGAAGTGTCCTGGTTTCCTGTAGCTAAAGCAAACTACTTCTTTAGTAGGAGTTTTGTCATACCTTGGCTTATCATTCTGCCTGGATGATTTTCTTCAAAAATCCTTTTTTGCCATTTTGTAAAATCTTTTGGCAAGGATACTAATCAATTCTTCATTTACTGTTGAAGCTTCAGTTTCTTCAGCAGTCTTGAATGCCAAGTTGTGCTCCTTTCTTATTCGTGGAAGAGTTCTTTGTTCAGCTGCTTCTCTAGACTTTTTGAGCTGCTCATAGGACTTGAGCTTTCCTAATAGAGATTTTGTGTGTTGGAACCTTATTTCTGATTTGGGTAAGGATCATTATTAAGTTTTCTTAGACTGACCGAAAATGTATAGTCAGGGTCATAGGTTATTTCTTTAGTTTAGGTCAAGAGTCAACATCACATGGATCAGCCTACAACAGCCTGTCCGAGACTCAAGCAGTTGTGTCGACACAGACAATATCAGTCGACACCAGAAAAAGTTGTGTTGACATAGATAACATCAGTCGACACTCAGCAAAATTGTGTCGACACTTTGAATAAGCTGTGTCGACACCACCCAGAAGAATTGTGTCGACAGACAGATTGGATGTGTCGACAACCAGAAGATTTGTGTCGACACACAGACTACAGTCGATACAGATAATATTAGTCGACACTAGCTAAGTCGACACAAGAAGGATTTGCGTCGACAAAGTTCACAGATTATTAGTCGACAGTATTAGTCGACACCAGAAGGATTTGTGTCGACACCACAGAACATCTGTCGACACACAAGACTTATGTCGACACTCTTCAAAGAAGCTGTTTCAAGAAGGTTAAGTCAAATTGTCAGGTCGACGAACCAAGTTCTCAGGTCGATGATTTCTGGCTTCTTCAGTATGACATTCCAGAAAATATTCTAAGTCCAGAAACAATTATCAGCTCGACGATCTCAGAGTCTTCCATCGACGATCTCAGAGTCTTCCACTCTGAACTGAGCTCGTCGATCTATGAGCTCACGTCGACGATCTTGTGCTTCTCAGCAGTTATCGCGGATCTACGATAGTTGCTCACAAGTCGACGATCTCTTAACCCAGTTCGACATTCTCCTAGCCAAGCTCTGCGTTTTTTTTGTCTGCCTTTAGTTATCAGTTCTCTCAGTTAGGTCAGAAGTATCTATTTTGGTTATGATAAATCATTTTAAGGCAAATATATTCTGATAATTTATGCTGACATTCTCAAGGCTGATAGCCGTATCTCATGAAACATTAATTATGGTATTCACAGAATATTTTGTGAAGACAGTTATAGAAGTGCATTTATGATTGCCAGTCATTCTACCAGTTTGGGCTCCTAAATTCTTGCAGAGAATTAAGTACTGTCAGGGAATTCAAATTTAGGCTGTTAGTCATTCCAAAGATATACAGAGAACTTAAAAAGACAGAGATAACAAGAATCACAGACAGTCAGTTAGAAATTCCATCCTTTTGCTCTCAAGGTTTCTTGCTTTGCCAAAAACAAGGAAGAAGAAGAACTTGCTGAACACACAATTCTCTCTAGTCTTCTTCCTTCATCAGGCTTCAACAATCTACAGAGAGCTCGAATCAACATCAATTTGAAGACCTACACCCTGGACAAAGCTTCCTTCTATCTGAAACTACTCAATATCTCAGGGGGAGCTTTGGCATCATCAAATCCACATAGTCTTATCATTGTGTTTGAGAAAGAGAAGACTGTCATCTATTTTTCTTTAACCTCTCGTGTACAGGGTTCTTACTCCCTTCAAAAGTAAACTCCTTAGTGATATGGCACCTGATCAAAAACCTATTAATTTTTAGGCACCTGATCAAAAGCCTGAAGGGTTTCTAGATCTACCTGAAGCAGATCTTGTGGTGATAGGGCACCTGATAAAAAACGTAAGTGGATTCCTAATAGGGTGGTAGAAGAGTGAATGTACCCAGTTTTGCGGAACCACTATAAAATTTCTTATGTCGTCTGGATTGCCTTGTGTTTTCTTTGTGCATTGTGCTGTGATAGTTTCTTGCTTTTACCTTTTTCATATAAGTGCCTATATTTTAATTCCGCAATATATCTAAACAAATTTTTTTATACTCTATTCACCCCCCCCCCCCTCTAGAGTAAACTGTATCTATCCCTCACTTTCAATTGGTATCAGAGGGTGTGTTTTTGAGGTTGTATAGGCTAACACCTGAACCTAAGATCTCTGATAGATATCTATTTACTCTTCTTTTTACCATGGCACCGTACAAGGAATTTGCAAGCACCAGACCTCCAGTTTGCAACTTAGAAAATTTTGGAATCTGGAAGGCAAGAATCAAGCTTTATATGAATTCTATTGATGAAGACATTTTTGCTTCTATCTTGACAGGAGTACCTCCATCACCAGCTGCCCCTGCAAGTACTTCCACAAACATGACTGCAGTACCTCCTCCAGACTACAATGATGCATACAAGAAAGCAAAGATTGCTGATGCAAGAGCCATGAACATACTGGCACAAATAATGTCTGATGACATATTTCAGAAAGTAGCTGAATGTGAATCAGCTAAGGCCATCTGGGATTCCTTAAACCAGATGGTTGTAGGATCAGCAGATGAAAGGAAGGACAGGAAAGCTCATCTCATCTCCCAGTATGAGAATTTTAAAAAGGAAGAAACTGAGCAAGTTTCTGAGATGTACAATAGACCCAGTCTCATTGTTAATGAGAAGAAAACTCCTTACAAAGACATCTCAGACACAGAAATAAATAACAAGATTCTCATGTGCTTCCCCAGCTCATGGGACTCTAGAATCTGGCCTATCAGAGAGACCAAAAACACACATGAGATGACTACAGAATCAGTCTTAGGAAAGCTGAAATCCTATGAACAGCTGCTGAAAACAAGAGAAGCTGAGCAACAAAAGACTGCTACACCAACTAGGAAGGAGCATAATATAGCTTTCAAAGCTTCAGAAGAATCAGAAGCTTCTCCATCAAATGAAGAATTGATGAGTCTCTTTGCAAAGAGATTCTTCAAGATGGGGAGAAAAGAATTCAGAAGGAAATCATCAAGGAGTGATGATAAACCAATGTATGACAAAACCCCTTCTAAGGAGATTATCTATTTTGGTTGCAAGAAATCTCGACATATTCTTCCAGAATGTCTGGAAAACAAGCATAAGGAAAGGAGAAAAGAGAAAGACTCCAAGAAGCACTCCATAAAACCATCCTCGTATAAGAACAAGAAGAAGGAGAGTGGGTTTGTTGCAGAAACATGGAGTGACACTGAAGAATCATCTTCCAACAGCCCTAGTGAAGATGAAGAGGAAGAAAAGGCCAAAGAAATCTGCTTAATGGCCATCAATGCTTCAGGGCATGTCTCAGAAGAGGAAGAATCTGAAGATCATTAAGATTGTGATCAGGTATTGGAAGAATTCAAATTTACATCTGAAAATTTTAAAAATGACTTTAAATCTATGCGTAGTGATCTGATTAGATATGAGAAGAAATCAAACTTATAAGAGATAAACAATTTAATTATGATAGCTTAGTATCAGAAAACATTAAATTGAAAAATGAAATAGACATGTATAGTGAACAAATCACTTTTCTGAAAGTTGAATTAAGTAAAGTAAAACAGCTAGAGGAATCATTGAATGGAAGAAGCAAACAACTAGTAGAAATTACCAGCACACTTAATGCTAGACTTAATAGAAGTAAGTTAGGATTAGGTGCATCATCCAGTGAACCACCAATCATTCAGAAAAACCACCTTTCACAACCTATAAAGTTTATTTCAGATAAAGGTAAGAAGAATACAAAACAAATTAAAACAGTTAACAAAGTTTTAAAACAAGTTGAGATAAATAAATAAAAACAAAAAGCTAAGTCTGAACAAAAATCGTCGAACCAAGAACGACGATCTCAGCATTATGCGTCGAACGACGATCGACGAACTGTGAACCCAGAGCTTGAGCCTAAACACTCTGCAAATGGGGATCGACGATATCATTATGTATCATCGAACAGAGATCGACGATCGTGGAACCCAGATAATAGACACTATTATTCTGAGAATCAAGATCGACGATATCAATGTTGGTCGTCGAACGCAGATCGACGATCTAAACTAAAATCGTCAAACTCAAAACAGTTTCAACAAAACTATAATTTCAACATAAATTTCAATAAGAATTCTAACTCTAAATCTTTCAATCCCTTTAATCAATGGATAATACCACCAAGAATATATCATCCTAAAAGTTACAAGAATCAACCTGAATATTCTTACATTTCCAGATACAGTTATGTAAAACAACAAGGACCCAAGTTTACCTGGGTTAAAAACAATTAGCTATTTTTTTCCTTGCAGATAAAGACCTATCCTACCATACAAGATAAGTAGTATTTGGATAGTGGGTGTTCCAAGCACATGACAGGAAACAAGGCCAATCTAAGTAACTATAAGGAAAAGCTAGTTTCAAAGGTTATATTTGGAGACTCAAGCTTTGGTTAGACACAAGGCTATGGAGAATTTACACTTGGAGCTATCACTTTCAGGAAAGTGGCATATGTAAGTGGGCTGAAACATAACTTGATATCCATAGGACAGCTATGTGATGCAAGTTATGAGGTATGTTTTACTGAATCTAAATGCAATATTTCTCTAAACAACATTACTGTGTTATCAGGTATTAGGTTAGGCAATATCTATTTAGTTGATTTTAATTCTGCTTGTTCAGAAATTTATTTATTTAACCAGGTTAGCAATAATAATACTTTGTGGCACAAAAGGCCGGGACTTGTAAATCTAAGAAACATTGCTAGGTTATGTAGGGACAACCTTATTAGAGGATTGACCTCTTGCCCCTACAAGAAGGAAAGCCTTTGCAAGGCTTGTCAAAAGGCAAGCAAACTAAAAATAGTTTTGAATCAGTTAATAAGAGTGATTCACCTAAGATTTTGTATCTGCTTCATTTGGACCTTTTTGGACTAATTGTTGTACAAAGCCTGGGAGGGAAGTCCTATACTTTAGTTATAGTAGATGACTTCTCTAGGTTCTCTTGAGTTTTCTTCTTGAGAAATAAGTCTGATAATTTCAAAGTTCTTTCAGACTTTCTAAAATGCATAAAAATGGAGTACTCTACTCCAGTTGCATTGATCAGAAGTGATCATGGCACTGAGTTTGAATCTCTTCCTATGCAAGAATTCTGTGAGAAGGAAGGTATCAGGCACTGCTTCTCTGCTCCTAGAACACCTCAACAAAATGGGATAGTTGAAAGGAAAAACAGAACACTCATTGAAACTACAGGTACATTGCTTGCTGATGCTCACATGCCTCTATCCTACTGGGCAGAAGATGTAAGCACAACAAATTATGTCCTGAATAGAAGTTTGATACACAAACTTAAAGGCAAGACTCCCTATGAATTACTCAAAGAGAAGAAACCTAAAATAGACAACTTTAGAATTTTTGATTGTATCAGTTATATACATAATAACAACAAAGATTATCTTAGAAAGTTTGAAGCCAAAGCTACAATCGGAATCTTTCTAGGATATTCCCAAGTTAGCAAGGCATATAGGGTTCTCAATAAATCATCCTTGAAAATTGAAGAGTCAATACATGTTATATTTGATGAAGCTAATATGTTTTATAAGGAGAAGGAAGCTTCTACCAGTGATCATCTGCAGGTACCAAGTCTATGTAAAAAGATGGATGACTTAAATCTCACCCAGAAGGTGATATCTTATCCCTCACCACAAGCAAATGAAGACAGTGAAGAAGACTCTATGGAAGAAACTAAACTTCCTCCAACAGCAGAAGTAATTCCACAAGAGGAATTCACTCTAATTGCTGCTGCTGAACCAACTCCACTGTCTGATTTGGTCACACTTAGGGATCACCCTAGATCCCAAGCAATTGGAGACATATCAGCAGGTATACAGACACAGCATCAACTCAACCATGATGTGATGCATGCATGTTTTTTCTCTAAAATTGAGCCTCAATCCATAACTAATGCTGAGCAAGATCGTCATTGGATCATTGCAATGCAAGAGGAACTAAATCAATTTGAAAGATGTAGAGTTTGGGACTTGGTTCCAAGGCCTAAAGGATATCCAGTAATTGGAACTAAGTGGGTTTTCAGGAATAAGCTTGATGCCCAAGGTGTGATTGTGAGGAACAAGGCTAGGCTTGTTGCTCAAGGTTATAGGCAAGAGGAAGGAATTGACTATGATCAGACCTTTGCTCCAGTTGTCAGGCTAGAAGCTATAAGGATTTTTCTGGCTTATGCTGCATTCAAAAAGTTCACAGTTTATCAGATGGATGTCAAGAGTGCTTTTCTAAATGAAGTACTACAAGAAGAGGTTTATGTAGAACAACCTCCAGGTTTTTTTTCTCCAACTTTCCCCCCTCATATTTTTAAACTGCATACGACACTTTATGGTTTAAGGCAAGCTCCAAGAGCTTGCTATGAGACCTTAGCCAGCTTTCTTTTAGGGCATAGTTTTTCTAGAGGCATGGTAAATAAAACCCTTTTTACAAAATTGCATCATGATAAAATCTTATTAATACAAATATATGTAGATGGTATTATATTTGGTTCTACTGATCCCAAATTGTGCAAGAGATTTTCTAATCTAATGCATTCCAAATTTGAGATGAGTAGCATGGGAGAGTTATTTTATTTCCTTGGTCTCCAAGTGAAACAATCTCCTGATGGTATCTTCATTTCCCAATCTAAATATGCTAATGAGCTTATTAAGAAGTTTGGGATGACTGATGCATCTTTTATGAAGACTCCCATGGCTGCCAATGTTGTATTAGACACTGATGAACATGGAAAACATGTTGATCAGACCAGGTATAGGGTCATTGTTGGATCCCTACTATATCTAACAGCAAGTTGACCTGATATCATGTTTGCTACATCTTTATGTGCTAGGTTCCAGGTGAAACCTAAAGAATCTCATCTTATTTTCATAAAAAGATTTTAAGATATATAAAGGGTTGTCCTAATCTAGCACTATGGTATCCCGCAGAGTCAGCATTTGAGTTAACTAGATTTTCAGATACTGACTATGCCGGATGCAGAGTGGACAGAAAGAGCACTTCAGGAATTTGCCAGTTCTTGGGTGATAGACTTGTGTCCTAGTTTTGCAAGAAGCAAACCTCTGTATCAACATCTACTGCTGAAGCTAAATATATGGCTGCTGGCAGTTGCTGTTCACAGATTTTGTGGATACAAAACCAACTCTTAGATTATGGTTTCAATCTAAATAATTCAACCATTTTCTGTGATAATATTAGTGCTATATCTATAGCACATAATCCAGTGCATCATTCTAAAACAAAGCATATAGATATAAGACATCATTTCATTAGAGATAATGTAGACAAAAAGAAAATTAATCTAGACTTTATCTCCATTGAATTTCAAAGAGCAGATATTTTCACCAAACCCCTTGATGAAAAGAAGCACCTGTTCTTCCTGAATCAGCTTGGAATGATCAATGGGAAGGATTAATTTAATTTTTGTCTTCTATTTTTGGATCTGTTCCTAAATCGTCGAACGAAGATCGACGATCTTCGAACAGCTCTTGAGCTAAATCGTCGAATTACGTTTGACGATAGCCCTTTGTGAAGACAAAAATTGTCGACTGGAGATCGATGACTTTGCTTCAGTTAATTGATCGTTAAGCTATGCTCGACTATCAATTTCCGACTGAGATAAGAGACCAAAGATATTATTTGTTTATAAATTAATCTTTGACCTAAGATCGACGTTTTTGTTTTTATCGTCGAATAGAGATCGTCTTTTCATATTCCAAAAACCTATATGTAGGTTTCTCTTTGATCTCTGTCCCGCGTTTTCATATTCTATTTTCCCTTTGCCATTGATCTCTTCTCTCTTGAGCCTACAGATCTTCCATGGCGATTTCTACGGCGGCTCTTTCAAAGATGAAGTTTGACACTGGTTTCCACGTCGACTTCGAATCGATCAGTCACTGTGATCCTATCTTTCAATTGGTATCAGTCACTGTGATCTTATTTTTCACTCAATGTTACAGCTATTTGATGATCAGGGTATGAAGAAGTTCATGTCTACACGGCTCAAACTATCTGTATCTGAGATCAAAGCTTAGGGTTACTCTTCCTCAACAAATAACTACACCCTTTCTGCTTCCCTTTCTGCTTCCTCTATCCCTTCTTCATCTAGTGGCCTGCTTCCAGTTTTCACTGAAACCAGGCAGGGGGAGGTGTCCAATGAAGATGCACCAGGTTTAGCCTCAGCAGACCTTCAAGCTCAGTTTCCTCCAGCAGTACAGGAAGAAGAAGTGTTTCAGAAATTTTGTGTAGATATAGATGACCAATGAAGCTGCAGCAGTTCCAGCAGCGGCAACAATTCCATAAATAGCAGGAGCAGATTATGATGATACAGATTGTAATGACACAAGTTTGGGCAAGTTTCAACATCAACAACAACATCAGCAACAGCAACAACAGAAGCAAATGCTCCAGTTTTTTTATTATTGCTTTGTATTTTCTTTGTTTTATGTAAATAGTGTCCTTACCCAAATAGGGGGAGATTGATGGAACCCTAGTTCTGATTTGGGTTAGGATCACTATTAGGTTTGCTTAGACTGACCCAAAATGTATAGTCAGGGCCATAGGTTTATTTCTTTAGTCTAGGACAAGAGTCAACATCACATGGATCAGCCTACAACAGCCTGTCCGAGACTCAAGCAGTTGTGTCGACACAGACAATTTCAGTCGACACCAGAATCAGTTGTGTTGACACATACAACATCAGTCGACACTCAGCAAGATTGTGTCGACACATTCAATAAGCTGTGTTGACACCACCCAGAAGAATTGTGTCGACACACAGAAAGGCTATGTCGACACCCAGAAGATTTGTGTTGACACACAGACTATCATTCGACACAAATAATATTAGTCGACACTAGCTCAGTCGACACAAGAAGGATTTGTGTCGACACAGTTCACAGATTATTAATCGATAGTATCAGTCGACACCAGAAGGATTTGTGTCGACACCACAGAACATCTGTCGACAAACAAGACTTATGTCGACACTCTTCAAAGAAACTGTTTCACGAAGATTAAGTCAAATTCTCAGGTCGACGATTTCTGGCTTCTTCAGTATGACATTCCAGAAAATATTTTAAGTCCAGAAACAATTCTCAGCTCGACGATCGTCGATCTCCCATCGACGATCTCAGAGTCTTCCACTTTGAACTGAGCTCGACGATCTATGAGCTCAGGTCGACGATCTTGTGCTTCTCAGCAGTTATCTCAGATCTATGATAGTTGCTCACAGGTCGACGATCTCTTAACCCAGCTCGACGATCTCTAAGCCAAGCTCTGAATTTTTTTGTCTGCCTTCAGTTATCAGTTCTCTCAGTTCTCTCAGTTCGGTCAGAAGTATCTATTTTTGTTATGAAAAATCATTTTAAGGCAAATATATTCTGATATTTAATGCTCATATTCTCAAGGCTGATAGTCGTATCTCATGAAGCATTAATTATGGTATTCACAGAATATTTTGTGAAGACGGTTATGGAAGTGCATTTATGATTGCCAGCCATTCTACCCGTTTGGGCTCCTAAATTCTTGCAGAGAATTAAGTACTGTCAGGGAATTCATATTCAGGCCGTTAGTTATTCCAAAGATATACAGAGAACTTAAAAAGAGAGAGATAACAAGAATCACAGACAGTCAGTCAGAAATTCAATCCTTTTGCTCTCAAGGTTTCTTGCTTTGCCTAAAACAACGAAGAAGAAGAACTTGATGAACACATAATTCTCTCTATTCTTCTTCCTTCATCATGCTTCAATAATCTACAGAGAGCTCGAATCAACATCAATCTGAAGACCTACACCCTGGACAAAGCTTCCTTCTTCCTGAAACTACTCAATATCTTAGGGGGAGCTTTGGCATCATCAAATCTACATAGTCTTCTCATTGTGTTTGAGAAGGAAAAGACTGTCATCTATATTTCTTTAACCTCTCATGTACAAGGTTCTTACTCCCTTCAAAAGTAAACTCCTTGATGATAGGGCACCTGATCAAAATCCTATTGGTTTTTAGGCACCTAATCAAAATCCTGAAGGGTTTCTAGATATACCTGAAGCAGATCTTGTGGTGATAGGGCACCTGATCAAAAACCTAAGTGGATTCCTACCAGGGTGGTAGAAGATTTGATGTACCCAATTTTGGGGAACCACTATAAAATTTCCTATGTCGTCTGGATTGCCTTGTGTTTTCTTTGTGCATTGTGCTGTGATAGTTTCTTGCTTTTACCTTTTTCATATAAGTATCTATATTTTAATTCCACAATATATCTAAACAAATTTTTTAATACTCTTTTCACCCCCCCCCCCTCTAGAGTAAACTGTATCTATCCCTCACTTTCACTGTGGAAATCTCATTTAAGCTCCTGGCCTCCATGATTGGCCAGATCCTTAAATCTCATGAGCTTGGGAAGCACATGAGGTTTTTATCATTCACCTCAGTGAGGGTGATGTCCTTGTCAAAGGTCTTCAGCTAATTGATTATTGAGCTTAATCTGTTGTACATGTCTGCAATAGATTCTAACTCATCCTTCTTGAAATTATCATACTGGGATATGAGATTTGATCTTCTGTCCTTCCTTTCATCAACATAGGAAACCACCATTTAGTTGAGAGATTCCCAAATGGCCTTGGCTGATGTGCATTTACCCACTTTCTAGAAAATATCATCAATCATTGTTTGGGCCAGAATAATCATGACTTTAGCATCAATAACTTTGGCTTTCTTTTGAGCATCAGTCCACTCAGGTGGTGGAACTGCATGAGTGCTGAAAGTTGATGTCGATGTAGCTGATTGAGGAGGACCTGTCAAGATAGAGTTGTAGATATCCTCATCAACAGAATTCATATAAAGTTTTATTCTTTCCTTCCAGATGGCAAACTTATTTAAGTTGCACACAAGAAGTCTGGTGCTTACATAATCTTTGTTCTGTGCCATGTTGTGTATACAATCCTAATATAAATAAAATATCAGATATAATACAGGATCTTCTGGTTCAAGAGTAAGCTTGTCTAACCAAAGGAACTTGCTCTGATACCAATTGAAAGTTAGGGTTAGACCTGATGTACTCTAGAGGGGGGGGAGTATCTTTAGAACTTTAACACTTCTTGTTGTTTAATAAAAACTGCTAAGTTGGGAAGATATTTGATACCAAACTATGCTATAAGTAAAGAACAGTCCTAAGATAAAATAATCTACTACAGGTACAGCAAAATATAAACTAATTAATCACAGACGCAGAAAACCTAACTAGAACAACCACAACAAGAACAAAAGAAAGAGGGCAAGCAGACAACACAAAAATTTTATAATGGTTCCCCAATCTGGGTACATCCACTCTTCTACCACCCTGGTAGGAATCCACTAGCAGGTCTTCATCAGGTGACAGCCACCAATGTGCTTTAGATCAGGTGCTCAAAAACCAACCCCAAGTCTTTTGATTAGGTGACTTGCAACCAGGAATAACTTTTGAAGGGAGTTAAAGAACCCTTTATACAATGAGGGGATGAGAGATTGATGGTGTCTTCTCCATCTCAAATACAACTAAGAAGACTTAGTGGACCTTTAATGTTAACAAAGCTCCCCCTGAGATATTGATCTGTTCAGGAAGGTTGGAGCTTTGCTGCAGGGTGAGTAGGACTTCAATCTTTTGCTTTGACCAGAAGAGCTCCAGGAACTTATTGACTGATGAAGTTTTGTTGTCCTTGAAGAAACCTGGAGTGAAGAATGAAGAAGACTCTTGATTTTTAATTGATGTTCTTCTTCTTCTTCTTCTGTATCTTGTGTTGTTTCTATGGTCTGGGCTTGTTCTTTTCTCTGTTACTGTATGATTGCTTTTTGTATTGTGTATGTCCTCTATGTCGTCTCTACTCTGAGTATCTTTATCGAGAAAGAAGAGAAAAAAATCCTTTTATAATTTCTGTGAAATCTTCCTTCTGAATTTTTGAATTCCTTCCAGCATTGATTGCTGACGGCTTTGAGAATGTCTGCATTGATTGATTTCCCCAACTATCCCATTGAAAAATGGCGAGTAATAATCCTGATGAAGGTCATAATCAATGCTGCGTCTAACGGTAATATTCAGAGAATATTAAGCATTGATTACTCAGGAATTATTGCAATAAAATATGGACAGAGGGAGGGAAATATCCAAGCCTGGATCTGCAAAAAAATCATCGAGCAGAGAATAGAATTCGTCGACCTAGGTACAGAGTTCGTCGAGCTGAGATGTTATGTTTGTCGACCAGATAATTATTGTTCGTCAAGCTGAGATCCAAGATCGTCCACCTGAAAACTGCTAACTACTTTCTCAAGAACCTTACCAATTCTGTGCATCAAGAATGTCGAGCT
The DNA here is from genome assembly GCA_039583875.1 of Platanthera guangdongensis. Taxonomy (NCBI): domain Eukaryota; kingdom Viridiplantae; phylum Streptophyta; class Magnoliopsida; order Asparagales; family Orchidaceae; genus Platanthera; species Platanthera guangdongensis. Next base: position 119,410,012 of record CM077147.1, on the reverse strand, counting down.
GAGAATATAAGTTCGTCGACCTGAGAACTTCTGACTGCTACTTGATAAAAATTGTCAAGAATGTGATCTAAGTTCGTCGAGCTGAGAACATGAATTCGTCGACTGGAGCTCAGTGAAATAATTTTGGACTTGGAATGTTGAAGTATAATATCCAGGAATTGTCGACCTGAGAAGTATGTTCGTTGAGCACAGCTCAGAGAATTGTCTCTGAGTTCGTCGAGCTGAGCACTACTTTCATCGAGCTGAGTTCGACGAACGTCGAACTCATTTCCTGACTCTTTGAAATTTCTCTAAGTCTTGAGTCTTCTACAGTATGTTGATGGTTGGTCCATGTAGTGTTCACTCTAAGGACATGGCCTATACTCTATGACACAAACATGACCCGGGCTATACAGGTTGGGTCAACCATCCTATTTTAGTGAAGCTAGCCCAAATCCAACTAGGGATCCAATATTTTATACCTCTCGAGTACCAATAAACTTGTTCTCGAGTGGTCTGCAGCCCTTCTCGAGTAGTACGTTGTAGTTTGCATTCGAGTGCCATTTTGAGAGTCAAAATGATATCGTATGGAAAAACGGTTAACATCAAATTTGTTCGTCTTAACGAGATCTACAACTTTTATGTTGGACACCTTTCTTTTTAAAGCAATCCTAAACCACTATTTTTGTCTTCCGGGCACTCGCTTGTAGATCGCCCGTTTTAGACAAGATAATTTATATAAATAAATAAATAATATATATATATATATATATATATATATATATATATATATATATATATATATATATATATATATATATATATATATTCTTATACTTAGGATAGATAAAAAGAAAGAACTTCTTCTTCTTCTCTTGGCCGAACAAGAGGATTGTGACGGCAGAGTTCTAACTCGTGAATCTTCCGGTGGCCGCGGGCGGAGCTCCGGTGCTCGAAATTTCCAACCGATCGTAGATCTGGAAAGCTCTCGTCGAGAGCTACGCCTTTGTGGTAAATGTTTCCCCACTCCTTGAGTTTTCACATTAGGGTTTTTCGGCCCTAACCTCTATTTCGGTCATTTTGTTCAAATTTCGACTCCTCCCGTCTTCTTTTTCCCCGATCTACGACGTGGGGTGATTCAGAGGATTTTTCCGTTAAAACCAAGGCAAGTGGTGTTCTTGCTCTCCCTCTTGCTCCTTTATTCTAAATTTTTGCCACATTCGTTTGAGTTTGTCACGTTTCAATTACATAGAAACCTGTCATTGAATTCTAATTATTTTCTCTTTTCCATGAATTGCGACTAGTTTTCCCTAAAACCATACCCCCAATTTTTATTCCGTAAAATTGTTAAATGAATTGGTTGTCATACCGTTGTAACTATCGAGTCATCTTGATCGTTGTGACACCTTGTGCGTTCCATTATGCTTGATTAAACTTAACTTTGCTTAACCTTGAAATGTCTTTATGTAGTCCACATTGATTTTTGACCGTGAGTCTGTGATGAATAAAAAGGAACTCCGCTTGTATAATTATGTAACCAAAGAAACACAGATGGACTGTATGCGTTGGATTTTCTCCCTCGGCATAGTGCCTTATGCTTGAGTGTGTGTGCATTGGGGACTTTCATCCCCGACACATTACCTTAGATTAGTCTGTGCGCGTTGTGGTTTCTCCCTCGGCATGGTGCATATTGGCTGCTTTTGTGCGCGTTGTGGGTCTTTTTCCCCGGCACAGTACTTTTTATAATTGAGCTGATCAGTCTCATTTTTTATTGATGAATAACATGAATATTAATGAAAGATGAAAATTTGAACTTCTGATGTTGGTGCTTTATTCTGTCCTGATGATGTGATTAGCCATTCTTTCTCAGTTAGATTTACTATTTGCTTACTTTTACTCTGCTGCTGACCCTTTTGTTGCAGTCGTTTTACAAATTTCCTTCACTTTTAGGTTTGTTTGGTCTGCCTTAATTCTTGCACCATTTGTATCTTGCTTCTGAGGTGTTCTTCTTTTAAATGCGTCAGGATCAGAGCAGTAGCAGGTTTAGCTGACCGTGTTGTGCTTCTGGTGCTACGGGTTGCTGCGGCCTTTTACTTCCACCTCAGAGCTTAGAGGTATTTGACTTTGTTTAGACTTGTCAGATTTTACTATGGGTTCATGTCAGTTGTTGTTGCCCATAGTCTTTGACTTTTTATGTGGTATACTACTTGCTTTTTTTACTGCTGTTACTTTTTTTAACCTATTTATACTTGCTCTCTCGGAAGGATTTATGTTCGGATGCATTTAGTTATTTTAAGATATACAAAACTGCATTCTGGAGTATCCGCATGACATGACTTTTAACTGAAAAATCTACTACTTTTAAGCGTTATAAAAGTCCTCTATATATTAAATGTAGAAGACACATCATCATTTTATGATACTAGGCCTTCATTCTCATATAGGTTAACAAATGAATAAACTCAGTATTTTCCGCCGTGAAAAACTTTATATTTTCTCTCCTATGGACTAGTGATCCACCCGACCGAGAGACATAGTCAGTAACTCTAATAACTTATATGCATTGTTTTTAACTTAATTGCATAAATCTTTTACATGAAGTAAATGTGAGGATGAGTAGCTTGAGCGTCTGCAGTTGTCCCCTGCACGACGTGGCATCACGACGCGTATTTTCTTTACTCTGACATATTTTTGGATACAGAGAAAATGCGGGTCGTCACAGGCCACCCTAGCCGCGCGGCCTGAGCGGACAGAGAAGTTTGTCTTCCCATCCTTAGAGGGCGGGTCACGAACTCAAGGGGGAACCTGGAGCAGGCTGCGACTTGTAAGCTTGCTACCTTGGGAGGGATCGCCGATTTGTGAGTTAACATATTCCCCACACTTTTTTAAGTATCGAAGGGAACTTTGAAAAAGTAGGAGACCCATGAAAATCGTGATCCACCTCTTAGAACAAGTAAGAGGCTGGGAGAGATAAAACCTGATGTTCCTCCTCAGAAAAGGTTTGCCAATTCCTATCTTTTCCTGTAACGGAAAAGTTAATGCAGGCGAAGAGGGGGCACATCTTAGTGTACCTGAGTTGCTTGTGCAACACGAAGAAGACTTGAATGTCTTCCATCGAGTCTCTGCAAAGTAAAGATGAGCGGAAATTCATAAGGAGAATAACTTGCAAGTACCTGAAGGAAATTCGCAAGCACCTGTTAACCTCTGCAAAAGGAAGTGTGAGCAGTCGATATGAAAGAAAAATATGTTACAAGTACCTGAAGGGAACCTGCAAATATTTGCTAATCCCTGTAAGAAAAGAGTAAGTAGCATATATGAAAGAAACTAAATTGCAAGTACCCAAACGGAAGTTGCTAATATCTGCTAATCTCAGCCAAGAAATAGTTAGAAGAAGAAATGATAGAGAATTAAGCTGTAAGTACCTGAAGGGAACTTGCTAATATCTGCTAACCTCTGCAAATAAAGAGTTAGAAGTTGATATGATAGAGAAGTAAGCTGCAAGTACCTTAATGGAACCTGTCAATATCTGTTAATCTCTGCAAAGAAACAGTTAGAAGTAGATATGATAGATAAGTAAGCAGTAAGTATCTGAATGGAACTTGCTAATTCTGCTAATCTCTACAAAAAAAGAGTTAGAAGCGGATATGATAGAGAAGTAAGCTGCAAGTATCTGAATGGAACTTGCTAATATCTGCTAATCTCAGCAAAGAAAGAGTTAGAAGCAGATATGATAAAGAAGTAATCTACAAGTACATGAATGAATCTTGCTAATATCTGCTAACTTCTGCAAAAGAAGAGTAAGCAGTAGATATGAAAGAAAAGCAACTTCAAAGTACCTGGATCGAACTTGCAAATGTTGACTGTTGGTATGATAAGGAAGATATAATCAGATAGCAGAAAAAATATCCGACAAACTCTGCTATCATTAGAATAAAGACCAAACTGCGATAATGATCTTTTTGCGAGATCAGATATGAGATCCTTAATATGAAATCCAGATTGTCCAGATGAAACAATCTTGATTAGACTTTAATAGCATGTCTTGTGAATAAAGATAAATAGATTTTTTGATTGAACAATAGATGCCAATAGTAAGCATAATCAATTGTCGGCGGATAGAGCTTCGTGAAAGCCGAGTATATAAAGTGAGTACAAGCAAGAAGCATAATGTCAAAAATCCTTCGGAGATATTGAATTTAACATGTTAACATGAAAGAATGCAGAATGAAAAGGGAGGTCTAGATCATAAGATGACCCAAAAAAGGCTGGATGCTACCACATGTGTTCCCCGGGGGCCTTATGCATCGCCTGCCCAGAAAGGTCATCACGAGTGTAGTCCTACATAGTGCGGACTAACCACGCTCCCTTGGAAGGGTACAAAAAGAACGACAGATACACTGCTCTCATGCCTCGGGTTATAAATATCGCTGATAAGTTAGGCTTGGTGCGAAAAGTGGTCTATAGCATTGCCCGCCATTGGGAAGATCAGTGGAGTTATGGGCCCCATGAATGCATGGATTGAGAGTATCATAGAGTATTTGACTATTACAGTCACGAGATGATCGAAGAGACAAGACTACACATGATCGCCATTGATTGTCAAGCAAAGATCACCGTAACTGTAATATATCCCTAGCGAAGCACAATAGAGCTAACACATGAGACCTCCCTTAATGCACACTTTATGTTAGATACCGTCCGGGATCCGAAGTCTAGTAATCCTCCGTACGAGATTTGGATTGCTCCCACTACACATACGCAAACACTCACCACTATATGTGGTCATTGTGGTCTTATGCCAGAGTCCGACCTCGAGGGGGCCCTATGCAAGACTCGGTGATATCTCGGTGGTTCAGTGATCTCTTTGACAAAGAGAAAATTGAGTAGGCACTCCAATAAGGGAACTGTGTCAGTAAAGGATATCTGACGTAAAATTTTATTGAAATGAATGAATGAATACTTAGAAGTGTTTTAAAGAAAATGTTTGAAAAATGTAAAGTAGAAACAACCGGTAAGGATCCCGAGGAGCTTTTAAAACTGCGATGTCCTTGTTAGAAAGAGCGAAAAGAAGCGAAAAGTAGAGAACAAGCCGAATTAACTTTTGAATAAATGAAATTTTATTATCCAAAAAAGATATCTATTACAAAGGTATGCCCTCCTTTATATAGAATGGAGGAGAGATGAGAGAATACAAATAAGAGATGTGGGACTATAATTTACAGGACAAGCGGACTATACAAAACAAACCGCACAAGCCGCGCGGTTAGACAGCTTGGTTAACCGCACGGCTACCACCAGAGAGGAAGAGAGACTGCCACGGTAGACCGCCAGACCGCCCGGTCTCCAAGCCGACTGAGACAAACCGCCAGACCGCGCGGTCTTCAACCCGCCAAGACAAACCGTCAGACCGCCCGGTCACTAACTTCAACACTCCCCCTCAAGCTGGAGCATATATATCGATCATGCCCAGCTTGTCGCAGATGTGGAAAAAGGAAGCGGACACCGGCTTGGTGAAGACATCTGCCAACTCGTTGTCGGACGTGACAAATGGAGTGCAAATCTGTTTCTTCAATATTTCTTCTCGAATAAAATGACACTCGACTTCTATGTGTTTTGTTCTCTCATGAAAGACCGGATTTTTGGAAATGTGTATTGCGGCCTTATTGTCACAGAACATAGGAAGAGGATAGTTGTAAACCTCTCCTAAGTCAAGCATGAGAGCCCGCAACCACTTCAACTCACATGTAGTCGATGCCATGCTACGATATTCCGCCTCTGCACTAGACCTGGAAACGACAGACTGTTTCTTGCTCTTCCAACTCACAAGATTGCCTCCAACAAATGTGCAGAAACCTGAAGTCGATTTGCGGTCCCCTTTGTCATCCGCATAGCTTGAATCAGAGTAAGCTTCAACCCTTAGGTGACCATTCTTCTGAAATAGGAGTCCTTTCCCTGGAGCAGCTTTAATATACTCTAATATCCTCAGAGCAGATTGTAGATGACACTCCCTCGGAGCTTGCATAAACTGGCTCACCTTGCCAACAGCATAGGAGATGTCGGGTCTTGTTACCGTGAGATATATGAGCTTGCCCACCAGACACCGGTATCTCGTAAGATCAGAGAGAAGAGGTGAGTCATCTGTCCAAGTTTTGTCTTCTCCAGCAGCCATAGGACAACGTGTAGGTTTAGCACCAGTGAGTCCTGCATCCTTTAAAAGATCAAGAGCATACTTCCGTTGTGAAAGGACCATGGAGTTGGGCTTTCTAGAGATTTCAATCCACAGAAAGTATTTCGGGGAGCCCATATCCTTTGTAACCAGATGTTGACGAAGGTGTTTCTTGGTCATCAGTATCCCATCCTGGTCATCGCCAGTAAGAAGAATGTCATCAACATAAACCGCAAGAACAACAAGACCAGAGGCGGTTTTCCAAACAAACAAGGAGTGATCTGCTGAGCTTCGTGTAAAACCAATGGCCGCAACAATGCCACTGAACTTGTCAAACCAGGGACGAGGACTCTGCTTGAGGCCATAGATAGCCTTCTTTAGCCGGCATACCCGTGTCTCCCCCTGAGCAACATACCCAGGAGGTTGCTCCATGTAAACAGCTTCCTGTAGATCTCCATAGAGGAAGGCATTCTTAACATCTAGCTGCGAGATGGGCCAATCCCTGTTGACAGCCACAGAGAGAAGAACCCGAATAGTGCTGAGGCGAGCCACGGGCGAGAAAGTGTCAAAGTAATCAACCCCATAAGTTTGGGTAAAACCCTTGGCAACCAGGCGAGCCTTATAACGATCCACACTGCCATCCGGGAGAAACTTCACCACGAAGACCCAGCGACAACCAACAACATCGGTGCCGAAAGGAGGCGGAACAAGGGTCCAGGTACCCCGTTCAGTGAGAGTAGCAATCTCCTCATCCATGGCAACTTTCTAGTGAGGAATAGTAAGGGCCTCCTGGTAGGAACGGGGGGTGGTAGTGGCCGAGATAGCCAGGGCAAAGGCTCGGCGAGCAGGGGTAAGGCGATCATAGGAAACAGCCGCAGCAAGAGGATGGTGGGTACAAGCCCGAACCCCTTTGCGAAGAGCAATCGGGAGATCCAGGTCAGCAGGTGCCTCAGTATCCGGAGTATCCGTGGTGGAGAGAGCTGGCCCGGGAGTAGAGAGAGATGGCAGCGGAGTGGAGGGAGAAAGCGGAGTAGAGGGTGGAGATGAGGAGGATGGGGAAGACGGTGGAGTGGGTGGAGAGGACGGAACCTCAGTGGGAGCAGAGGGAATGGATGGGTTGGTATGAGAAGTAGGAGCAGGAGGAGGAGAAGAGGAAGCGGGAGAGAAGTAAGATGCATTGGCAAAGAAGGTGACATCTGCAGAGACAAATTGCTTGCGGGTAATAGGGTCAAAGCAACAATAGCCTTTCTGAGTGGGAGAGTAGCCCAGAAAGACACATTTGGTGGCACGGGGTGAGAGTTTATCACGGGTGGCAGCGGGAGAGTGCACAAAAGCGGTGCACCCAAAGATGTGCAGAGGAAGAGGAAAGGGATCCTTGTCCGGATAAAGAATGGAGAAGGGGGTAGCACCGTGGAGAACGGTGGAGGGAAGGCGATTGATGAGATAGCAGGAGAGGAGGACAGCATAGCCCTAATAGGAGCGAGGAACATGCATTTGAGTCATCATAGTGCGAGCGACATCAAGGAGGTGACGGTTTTTGCGTTCCGCCACCCCATTTTGTTGTGAGGTGTAGACACAGCTGGTTTGACGAATAACACCATGGCGAGGGCAAAAGGAGGAGAAGTCGTGGCTAAGATACTCCTTAGCATTGTCAGAACGAAGGATTTTAATAGACATAGCAAACTGAGTTTTAACCATCGAATAAAAGGAGGTCCAAACAGAGAACAACGCGGAGCGATCTTTGAGAAGATAGACCCACGTAGATCGAGAGAAATCATCAATGAAGGTGACAAAATAGGAACTGCCCCGACCGATGGTGAGGGTAGGAGCGGGACCCCATATGTCAGAGTGAACGAGGTCGAACGGATGGGAAGAGCCCCGACTTTGCATTGGTGGGAAGGAGGAGCGGTGATGTTTGCCAAGTTGACATGCATCACAGTTTAGAGGAGGATGATGAGGAGGGAGGTGCGGCAGGAGCTGTCGTAGAATGCGGGGAGGAGCATGGCCAAGGCGAAGATGCCATTGGAGAAGATCTGTAGAGGAGGAGGAGAAGGCGGAGAGAGTAGAAACATTGTCGAGGAAGTAGAGGCCACCACTCTCAGTCCCGGTAGCAATCGTCCGTTGGGTGTCCGGATCCTGAAAAGCACAAGAGGTAGGGGTGAATGTGACAGAACACCGTAGTTGCTTGCATAAAGAAGTAACCGATAATAAATTGCACGGAAACTTGGGCACATAGAGGGTATCAGCCAAGCAGAGAGATGGAGTGACTTGAACCATGCCCGTCCCATGGACCGGGGAGGGAGATCCATCAGCAACAATGACCGGGGGCAACTGAGCATGTGTGTCAAGAAGAGAGAAACATTGAGGGTTGCCTGTCATATGATTTGTTGCACCAGAGTCGATGAGCCATCGTCCTCGAGTCACAACATGAGCACTACCAGAAGAGGTGACCACGAAGGCGGACAAGCTGGAGGAGAGGAAAGCCATGGAAGCAAGAGAGTAGCAAACTGCGACGAGAAGAACAAGCCGCGAGAAGAGAAGGGAGCACCAAGTCGGGCGACCAGAAAATAGGTCGGGCGGCTAGGAAGGCCGCTTCCAAGAAGCCGAGCAAAGCAGAGGGAAAGAAGTCGCACGACCTGAAAAAGTCGGGCGAACAGAGGAGAACAAGTCGCACGGCCAAAGATGAGGCCGAGGCGACTAGCAAGCAGGAGCGGGTAGAAGGCAACAAGAAGTAGAGCACGGCGGAGATCGCGGAAAAGGTCGCGAAAATGAAGGGGCAAGCCGCGCGGACAGGGCGCGCGGGCAGACTGAGAAGCAAGCGGCTAAAAAGCAGGCGAAGGTCCAGCGGGGAAGAGGTCGCGCGGACTAAGAAGGCCGAGCGAATAGAAGAGAAGAGAAGAGCAGGGGACCGCGACCAAGATGCGGGTGAAAAAGGAACAACCCGCACGGTCAGGCAGATCACAGCAGCAAACCGCGAGTATAGAGACAAGACACGCGGACAGAGACAGACCGCAACGACTAGGAAGTCGGAGAGGCAAGAAAAAACAAGGAGCGCGGCGACAACGAAACAGGTCGCTGCGACAAAGAGTAGTAGGAGAAGAGAACCAAGAAGAAGCAAGCCGCGCGAACAGGGCGGCAGACAGAAACAAGCCGCGCGGATAGAAACAAGCCGCGTGGATAGAAGAGAGGGCAAGCCGCGAATCAAGTCGCAGAACGCGGAAAACAAGTCGTGAACAACAGAGGGCGCACAGAATCAGGAGGAAATGACCGTGTGCTCTGATACCATGTTAGAAAGAGCGAAAAGAAGCGAAAAGTAGAGAACAAGCCGAATTAACTTTTGAATAAATGAAATTTTATTATCCAAAAAAGATATCTATTACAAAGGTATGCCCTCCTTTATATAGAATGGAGGAGAGATGAGAGAATACAAATAAGAGATGTGGGACTATAATTTACAGGACAAGCGGACTATACAAAACAAACCGCACAAGCCGCGCGGTTAGACAGCATGGCTAACCGCACGGCTACCACCAGAGAGGAAGAGAGACTGCCAGGGTAGACCGCCAGACCGCCCGGTCTCCAAGCCGACTGAGACAAACCGCCAGACCGCGCGGTCTTCAACCCGCCAAGACAAACCGTCAGACCGCCCGGTCACCAACTTCAACAGTCCTTCTTTAGCTCAGAATATGTTTCTGAGGGATCCTTCACCGTTTGCATGATGGTTTGTAGATGTCAATGTTGCTGACTTGGTTTATCCTTTTTGAGCGCAGAGAGGGATTCTCTACTTCTTTGCCTTTGAAGTTGATGCATTAGAGTGGTCATCCTTCGGGAGCAGGTCACGCATCTTCCCCTGCCTCAGTATACTTGTACCACTTGACGAAGTGCTCGATAGTTTTCGTTTGGGTGCCCGTGCTCTTTATGGAATTCACAGTACAGATCCAAATCTTTAGATCTTTGATCAGTGGGTTGGTAAGGTATTTTATAACTTATCATTCTCTTCATAACTTGGGCGACTTGCTGTACAACTTGGTCTAGTTCAGATTCTGGCCAGTCATCCGCTTGTTGATAAACAAAAACTGCTTGTAGAGTTGGTGTCATTCCCTTCGTAACTTGGTAATTTTTGATTTTGGGAGTGATCTTGACTTGAAAAGAGAAGTTGATGGCTTCAAAAATTCCTTACCCTCCTTACTCGTGGTTGAGAATCTTCTGGGGGAGACTTTGGAGGTTGCTTGTAAGGAGAAGAAGAATCCTTCTCTGCTACCAGCCTGGAGAGGAATCTGGGGTTTCTCTTCTTACCTTGAATGTATGAGTTGGCTAAGCCAATCAACTCTTGATATGTTCTTGGTGCTCGGACATTAACCTCAAACTTAATTGTCCCTTCACGCAGACCATGTATTAGAGCCACACGATACATTTCTTGATCGACAATCTCAATGTCCAAAATTTCTTTCTGGAATCGATCTACAAACTGGGACCAAGTCTCGTTCTCTCATTTCCAGATCTCAAAGAGGGCTTCTGGACCTCCCTTTATCCTTGTTAAAGTAGAAAACCTGAGCACGAACTCCCTTCGCAGATCAGGAAAGGAAGTGATGGACTGAGGGCGCAGTTCATAGAACCAATCTCTCACTTGCCCATTAAAGGTTGTTATAAAGAGTTTGCATTTGGTAGCATCTGAGAGGGTCTTGAGGGATACGAATGATTGAAAAGCTTAAAGGTGCTTGATTGGATCAGTCTCTCCAGTGTAGATTGGTAACCGTGGCTCACTAAAATTAGTTGGAGTTGGCTCATGCCGAACATTCTCAGAAAATGTTGATGGCTCTTCCTAATCACCTACAACATAAGGAAAGAAGGGAGCATAAGTTGTAGCTGTAAAAGGAGCAAGAGGATAGAATGGAAAAGCTGCTACGGGAGGAGCAAATGCAGGAACTAAAGAGTAATTATGACTTCCCTGAAAGTTCAAAAATCATGCTGGACTTCCCCGGGCAGCTTCCAGGAAGAAGTCTTGACGTGTCGTGCCGCAAACTCATCATTTTGAGACTGCAAAGGGGCTGCAGGCCCTTGCAGAAAGCTTGGTCTGTAAGCAGGAGGATAGATCGACAGATAAGCCGGAGGATAGGCTTGCTGATTCTCCAATGTTGGCGTTGGATTAACTGGAGGAATTGGTGTTGCTGCAGATTGCATCTCTAATCACTGCATGATAGTAGCTAGAGCACGATTGAGTTTTTGGAACTATTGGGAAGTTTCTCGGTGCGATTTCTCTAAAGCTTCCCAAAGTGAGTCCTCACCAGGACATGGTGCAAATTTTTCGACTGATTTATGGTCTGACTTGGCTAACTGTCAGTTTTCACCGTCTGTTCGAGATCTGAAGGCCGCATTATAATGTTCATGCGGAAAATGCGAGCCACTGCTGGCTTGCTCGAGAGTGGAGAACGATCGATCCGGGATGTAGGGATAGAGGAAAGGATGTTGTTGATCCAAATGCGGAGATGGCTGGGAGGTTGATTAGGAACTATCAACCAGATGGTTACTTTGATGGTTAGGTTCGCAAGTTGAGGCGGAGAGAGGTGAGTTGAGAAGAATAGGGGGCCGCTAGCAGTGGCAACAATAGAGTTTGCCCGTCGTTGCTTAAATGCCACTCTTGCGATGGGATTTCCTTTGATTATGAATCTATATTACAGCTTGAGATTGCATCTTTACATGAAAAGCAAATAAAGGGTACAAAGGGGGAAGCTGTCGGCTGGAGGAAAAAGGTTGCCAAAGGCCATGTGACTGAGAAAAGAGGTTGGCAGGCTACGCGGAAAGCTGATCCCGCAGTTCGCTGTTCAAGGCCGAGAGGACTGTGTGATCAGGGTACAGAGGACGGCTGAGGCCATGGTCGGGAAATAGGCCGCAAGGGCTTGACCGTAGAGGCCGAGCGGACTAATATTTGGAGTCTGCAGGATCTGATACTTTGGCTGTCCCACTCCATGCACGTGCATCCTGCGTGTCCCCAAATGAGAGGTATGGGGGATATTTATTGGCCTGAGGAGGTAACAGTCTTGTAATGTTACCCCCGGTGAGTCGGTAAGTTATGCGAGTAGAGTGATGAGTCTACTTATTCAGCACTATGCTATATGGTTTGGGACTTGTCCACCTGAGTTAATCTGTTATTGGCGGACTGGGATGAGTCCTCCTCTACTATACTAAGCGAGCCCGTGTCGAGCTATGCGAGCTAGGGTGGAGTCCGCTCGCTGCTGGGAAGAAACGGGTGTTGGAATGCTGGAGGGCTAAGTGGCGGACTGCATGAGTCCGCCCATCCCACGGCAGACTGCATGAGTCCAGCTCTAATGCGGGAGGCTTTTTGTTCCTGCTGGTTGATGAGCCTGGCGACCTAGTGGACTGAGGAGGTAGGTCACGCATGCTGGCAAGGTGGAACAGGTAGTCGTTGCTGACTGGCAGCCTGGAGGCAGGTCGACATTCCTGATGGTGGGAGGCCTGGAAGCAGGTCGTCATTGCTTTCTAGCGATCCATTGGGGTTTAGTTCACGCCGGTGTCGTGCGTGCTGACGGAGTACTCTTGCCAATCCTTAAGATGGACTGGGGCCGAGTCTGCCGACCACTAGCAGACAGAAGGGGCAGGTCGCCACTGCTAAATGGCAGTCTTGAGGTTTCACCACAGTTGATGGTGGGCGGTCTGTGTTGGGTACATTGAAATATATGTACCAGATTTGAAGAAGCCTCACCCTACTCAATGATATACATCAAGGTGTATTTGATGTGCTTTGAGTTTGTTTGTGCAGGTTAAGTAACTGCAGGATTGAAGGAAAAGTTTCTAAGTCCATGTGTCGATACTAGAAGAAAAGTGTCGACACTTAAGAAGGCTTGTGTCGACACCAGAAGAAAAGTGTCGACACTTGGAGTAATTGTGTCGACACCAGGAAGGCAGAGTCGACACCAGAAAAAAGTGTCGACACATACAGGAAGTGTCGACACACAGTGAAGAATTGTTTACATAATCAGTGTCGACACTTAGAGGCAGTGTCGACACCCAGAGAAACTTTGTCGACATCAAAAGTGTTGACACCAGGAGGCTATGTCGACACTCAGCAAACTTCAACAAAGTTAAAGTACATGTGTCGACACAAAGTAGATGTGTCGACACTCAGCAAAGTTTCAACACATGAAGGCATGTGTCGACACAAAGGAGATGTGTCGACACTCAGCAAAATTTCAACACATGAAGGCATGTGTCGACACAAAGGAGATGTGTCGACACTCAGCAAAGTTTCAAAACATGAAGGCATGTGTCGACACAAAGAAGATGTGTCGACACTTAGCAAGTTTCAACACAAGAAGATGTGTCGACACAAAGGAGTTGTGTCGACACACAGCAGAAATCAACTAAGTATTGAAGAAGAACTACTTGTGTCGACACACTCAATCAGTGTCGACACATTCTACAGAAGGCTTTTGTCGACACACAGAATCAGTGTCGACACATTCTGAAGAAGCAGTATCGAGAAGCTGTTACAACAACACAAGGAGTTGTGTCGACACCATCAAGGCTAGTATCGACACTTAGTCTACTTGTGTCGACACTTAGTCTATTTGTGTCGACACATAATGACTATCTGTCTCGACACTTTCAGACAGTGACAGAGATTTCAAGAAGTGACTGGATGACTTGACAGCTGTCATTTCAACCGGTCAACTATAACTGTCAGAGCTGTTAGAAGTTTGTTAAAAACCGGATCAGCCGGTTACCTTGGAGGAAGACTATTTAAGACCTTTCTCCTTCAACAGATGGGATGATCAATGAATTGAAAAACAACACAAACAAAGAAGAAGACCTTCAAGAGAAGATCTAAGAAGTTGGAGAGAGAGAGAGAGCTCCTTCTAAGAAGAATAGCTGTTGAACCAGGCTGAAAAGTAAGATTCAGATTGAGATCTGATTCTCAAGACAGAAGTTGATTGAAGATCATCTTCAGAGGAGAGTCAACCCTACTGTGTTCTTATTCAAGAAGCTTTGAAGAAAGCCAAGGGAGGTTGATCTCTGCAAAGTTCTTTCAAGAACTCATCAAGAAGCCAGTCAACTCATCTCTCTCTTTCATTGTTGTGGTTAAACACTTTGTAAACTTTATTTTCTATAGGATCCTATGGGATCTGAGCTGTAAGCCTATTTTATAAAGGCTGAGGTAGGGCTAGTGTGTCTGAGTGTAGGAGATTCTATTCTCTGAGTGTAGGCCTTGATTGAAGGCTGAGGTTGGGATGTTTAGCCTGAGTGTAGGTCTTAGTGAAGACTGAGTGGTAAGACTTTGTGACTGAGTTGTAGGAGTGGGGACACTCTGAGTTGTAGGAACCTTTTTGGGGTTCTGAGTTGTAAGATCTGAGGATTTGAGAAGAAGTGGAGAAGTTAGGCCGAATCTAGTACACTACTAGATAGGCGAAGGGAGAAAGTGGATGTACCCAGACCTTGGGGAACCACTATAAATCCTGTGTGCACTCTGTGTATGGTTGATTTTATGGTTGCTGTGTTGTGATAATTGTAGAATTGCATTTACTGTACAGTATTTCTGTTGGGTATTGTATCCACAATTACCTGGATTTGAGGAAGCCACCTGTCAAGCTAAGATGAATTCACAATGTATTTGATAAAATATTTCAAAGTTGTGCTTGCAGTTATTCCATGCTAAGTGCACACCAATGTCAGGGTGCAGTAGGTCAATATACACGGGTCTGCACGACGTAATCCCTCAGTGTGTTGGCCTACGTGTACTCTCTCTATTGGAGTGCACTTACTTTCAAGTACAGGGTTGTGTTTATGCAAGAGCAGACAAGGAGCAAGGATGAGTCAAAGAGCAGCTCAGAGGCGTAAGACGAAAAATCATCTAAGTAAGAATCGACGAGAATCACCAAGTGATTCTCGTCGAATTGGACTTGATTGCACTCTGATTTAGCCGGCGAGAATCAGCCAGTGATTCTCGACGATTCGGCGAGAATCACTTTGTGATTCTCGCCGAATCGTCGAGAATCACCCTTGATTCTCGACGATTCGACGAGAATCACAGGTGATTCTCGCCGATTTTTACTTGGGCAATTTTCGGGAAAAAGCTGGACCGGATTCTGCCGCTGGCACTATTTTGAACCGGATTTAGGGTCTCTTCTTGTGGGACCCACAACGGTCATTAAGGTGTTTACTTGTGTATATATATACGGGTATTTTTGAACAGTAAATATACACAGAAAGAAGCCGAGCAACGATCTTGACCTAAAATCGCGAAACTGCTCCGACGCCGCCGTCGCCGCTCGCGCTAGTTGGTCGCCGCCTTTGATCAAGATTCTTCCTGATCTTCCGGCGACAGAAGCTTAGCCAAGCTTAGAGTCTCACGTGTCTAACTGGAGATCTCTTGTCTCTTGATTTGTTGATCGGGAAAATCTTCCCCATCCGAATCGATCGAGACGATTGATCCTAGTGTGACCGTTGATAGACCTAGTTAGCTTCGGTACGAAGTTTGGATCTCCAGAGTACAGCATCCGCACATCGTTGTCGCCGCCGATCCCGTGAACCTAGCCGCCGCCCATCTTGCCGCCGCCGGTTCCGGGGAGATTCTCTCCAAGAGAGATCTAGGGTTGTGGACTCTTCGTGGACTTCAAGAACTCATCGTCAACGAAGAGGGACACCTTAGTCTCCAAATGTAGTTCGTATTTCTTGTACATTCTAGTTCATTTTTGTTGTAAAGGAACGTTGCTTCCGAGTTGTAAGGGTTGGGTGCAACCCGTGTTGAGGGAGTGTTGTCTCCTACGTGTGGAAGGGTTCCTTCCGATAGTGCAAGGATTGGATTTCAATCCTGTTGGTGAAGAGACCGAGTCGTCCTGTGTTGGGAGATAGGTCGAAGGGGGAAAGTGGATGTACCCAAATCGGGGAACCACTATATATAGCTTGTGTACTCTATTTGCTGTGCTGTTTTATTTTTGTGTGTAGGTACAATTTTTAATTCCGCAAAAACGCTGCACGTCACCTATCCCCCCCCCCCCATAGGTGAAGCTAGTTGACACTAGGTGAACTTTCAAGTGGTATCAGAGGGAGGTTACTCATCAAAAAGGTTTACACCTTGAGTAGAATCCTGCCACCAGTGTCAGACGCATGGAGCTGGATCATGAGATATTGCCACTAAGACTTCCCACATGCACAAAGGAGTATTATCCCGTCTGGAAGATGAGAGTGTCGTATCACTTGGAGGCTATCGATCCTCGAGCATCTTTCATCCTGGAAGAGGGTCCTTTTATTCCTATGAAGACCTCCGGCTCTAGAAAGAATATCCAAGTGCCCAAGTGCATTGCTGAGATGTCGGAGACGGAACTTTCATTATTTAATCTGGACAAGAGGATTCGTCAGATTATCATGGATATCTGGTCTGGACCTTCTTTCTCTAGATTGGAAAAATGTGAGACGGCCAAATCTATGTTGGTGATGATCTCAGAGCTGATGGGGGGATCAGAGAAAGCTGGAATCTGCTGTCAACTAGAGGATGAAGCCTATGTGGGGGTCTTCGCCTCTGAAGATGAAGGTAAGGATCAATCGGACAGCATCAAAGCTCCAGTGTCCGTGTCAGAGACTGAAGAGGCCAGTGAGGAAAGTAGCTCTAATGAGGATGACACAACGGTCACTGGCTCTAATGACAATAACACTAAAGAGCAGGTAACGTTTTCATCCTGCCCCGTCTCTCTTGAAGTTTCTGAAGATAGAAACTGTGTCCCTTCAGAAAATTCTGATTCCCTGAAGAGAGCCCTTCAGAAAAGCAACCTGCTTGTTGAAGAACAAGCTCAGGAGATTGCACGGCTGAAGATCTTGTTGGTTCTCCAATTGGCATCCAACAAGGTCAAGGACTCTAAAATCTCTGATCTAGAGAGTAGTCTAGAGATTGAGAAAAGGATAGTATCAAACTTTTCCAAGCTTGATGCTATGAAGAGAAAGGAAGAAAACGGGTGGATCTCCCGAATTATCAATTCGTGGAGAAATGGGGAAACAGTATTCCGACCCCCCACTCCAAGCAGGAAGGGTATTCATCATGCCTTCAGGTATGACCACAGGAATAATCGTGGTCACTGCAAGGGTGATCTGTCCTCATGTGGAGACACCCATAGTGCAAGGGCTGTCATGGCCACCCATGAGAGAATACCTAAGGCTCATTCTGAGCCCTTTGTATTCTCGGCCACTGCCCCTACTCGGCATGAATCGGCTGGTATCAGCTCTCAGAACTCTTCTCTCCACCCAAGGACACATGAAAGGGGGGTTAGAAGTCATGCTGTAAGTTCTCATGGGGCCACAGGAAGGGGGCTGACTGAAAGGAAGTTACCACCTCCCAGGCCTCGTGACGCTCGCTGCATGCATTCATTCCACCCTTCCATGTGTCACGGTGGAAGAGGCAGTTCTGGGAGCAGATCCAGATCTATCCCGTTTGGACCTAGGCTCATGACTACCTCAGTCACTAGATCAGGTCAGAAACGAAGATACAACATTCACGCGTGTTGGTGTTGTGGCAAGGTGGGACACTTTGCCATAGACTGTTGGCACAACCCCTCTGTGTCAAGGGCAAGGGCCTATCCACATCTCCTAGGCAGAGGTAGTCTTCCTGACAGGATTTCTGAAGGAAGGCAGTCGAGTGTTTATGCTAACAGGAACCTAGGACCCAATATGTATTGGGTTCCTAAGGTAAAGTAACTCTCTTTTGCAGGGTAGTCTAGGTTCCCATAAATATAATGGGAACTAGACAGTAGATGTTTCAAGACTGAATTGGAACATGCATCTGGAATAACAGCAGTGATATCTATATGGGCATACTCACATCGAGCACCTGGTATGTTTTAGTCAGAGAGGCTAAATGATAACTCTCATAATCCCAGGTATTTCTCAACAGCTCCAAGACTTGAGTCATTTTCTATCGACATTTACATACATATATATATATATATCTTTATATATATATATATACATATATGTGTGCGCATCTAAGGATAGGTTAACACGGTGAATATAAACCTTAGATACATCATTAAAGAGTTATCGGTAATTCCACTGGTAGATTCGAGAACTAACATCTACAGGCGTAAATTGGTTCACTGATAACTAACGAAGATACGTCTTTGGAAATCTCGACAACGAAGATACGTCATTGGAAATCTTGCCATCAAGAAATGTATGGAAAAGCCCGGTTCAAACCCTAAATAGATTGGCTTTAAGAAGTATTTATATATTTAGAAGATTTTTTAAATTGACTTGACATCAGAAGACTTCGAAAATCCGGCATGTCTCTTAACCCGTAGATTCCTATTAAGGAATCCATTCAATTTCGACTTAGACAAACGGAAACCCCTTAAAATCCCTTTTTAAACCCGTCGAAATCTTGTCAGTCTCCCGCCGACCCTTCATATTCGCAGGAAGCTCACCGAAGGTCTCTCGCCAAATCGTGAAGACTTTCGTCGACATCCCGCAGGAAACTCACCGAAGGTCTCTCGCAGGAAGCTCACCGAAGGTCTCTCGCCGATTCTTCCCCTTCCGTCGACATCTCGCAAGATTCCCGCAACTCGTGAAGAACTCCATCGATCTCGACGTGCAAGAATCTCGCAACTCGTGAAGAATCCCGTCTATCTCGCCGATTGCCTTCCGTGGATCTCTCCTCTCTCGGGTGCACCTTCCGTGGATCTCTCCTCTCCCGATCTCGCCGATTCTTCCTTCCAGGGATTTCTCTGTGGTTTCGATAAATCACAGTCGCGGGCACCCACTGGGTGTCCATCGTCTTCATCGAACTAACTCACCTTCTACGCTTTTAGGTAACCACATCCTCACCCTTACTTGGACTTTATCACTAGTGTCGCTTCCCTTTTGACTTTTGATTAAGCGATGAGTAGGTATTCTCTCCCTAGGTTTGCAATGGCTACAAGGACAACCGCTGGGCTGGTCACTGGATGCGAGCTGGTTCGAACAGGGTTCTCTCATGCCTCAGATGAATTCAGAAACATCATCCTGATGCTTGAAGAGGCTGGACTCTCATTCGTACTGGAGCACCCCTGTAAAATACTGGACAAGGAAGTGCTGGAGTTCTTTGCAACCGCAAAACTCTGGAATGACGACTCTCTCATCAAGAGTAAGGTTGTAGGGGCAAAGATCAAGATGTCTGTCAGCAAGCTGACCCACTTCTTGCAGCTCACTAGCTCGGCGCACGAGGATTATCTGGATGAACAAGACAAAACCAGGACTTTATTATTCTGTGGACTCGCTCGAGGAACGAGGTCGATAAAGCGAAAGGATATGAATGAGGAGGGGAAACTTCTGTCATACATCGTTGGAAAAGTACTCATATGCAAGCCGGGCTCTCATGACCACATCTCTGCGGACATGTTCAAGATCCTGGTGGCAATTGTCTGCAGAAAAAGACTCAACTGGGGGGGCATTGCTTTTTGAGAAGATAAAGGACACCCTCAAATCTCCTAGCTTTGGCCGAATAATCAGTCTGTATCTCAATCAGTTAAACGGAGATAAGTATGACATGAGTAAAGGTGTTCCTCTACATTACTTGAAGAAAATGGACTCAAGTGTTTTTGACAAATGGGAGAGGCACATTGGGCAGGCTACCGTGGTAGAACAACAAGAAGTGTCTCCAGCCGAGGACGGAACTGTGGCTGATTCCGTAGTAATCCCCAGTGAAATTCCTGATGCTCTGACTGCAGGAATTGAGGGGGAGCCTCTACCCGCTTATGATAATATCGTATCTGACATCTCCCTGATAGCCAGAGATGCAGTGGCGGATTTACAAGAAGAAAGTGAAGCTGTATAGAAGACTGCTGACGAAGGGTTGGAAGATGATGCTGATGAGAATGATCTCATGGATGATGAAGGTGAGGAAGAAGGCAATGAGGGACAGGAAGCTTTGGAGACTCAGGACATCACTGAAACTCCATCTGACAAGCACGCTCCTGAGATCGTTCCTGAGATCATTGGTGCAACAGTGGAGGGGGAGTCTGAGAAATCTACAGAGGCCGCAAGCATTCCCCCCTTAGAGACTGTGCTCGTGTCCAGCTCTACAGGTGCATCTGATGAAGAGCAAGGCCAAGGAGTGCCTCAGGCTCATCCACTACGAGATGATCTAGCCAATCACACCGTGAATGTCATTCAGGGTATTGTGGATGAGCTCAAAGCATCTTTTGAGAAAGCTCAAAATAAAATGTTGAACAGAATTAAGAAATCAGAGAATCTCATGCTCAAGAACATGGTGGAGATCAATCACAAACTGGACGTGATGGAAAAGAAGTTTGAAGATAAGTATACAGCGGACGGCCAAGCTGTCACTCTTCTTATGGACGGATTGAAAAAGAACACCGATACTCTCACAATCGTAAATCAGAATGCTCATGTCGTAGCAAATAACATTCAAAAGTTTGATGGCAATATGATAAATCTCAACACAAATCAACAAGCCTTGGTCACTGAATTCTCCAGGACTACAAAGCATATTGATGAGTCACTGCATTCTTATGTAAACTCCATTGCAGTCGAAGCCAAAAAGGGGGAGAAAGAATATATAACTAAGATGGCTGAGCATCAAGAAATCATCATCACAAACTTTGAGCAGTCAAACAAATATGTTTATGACAGTTGCTGGTGGATGCTCCAACAAGCGTTAGGCGTTAATATCCTTGAAAATCCCCAGGGTGCTCCTGCTCCTGAAGATAATACTGTGGCTGATGAGGGCGCCAGTGTTGAAGACATTCCTGTAAGTGAAGCTGATGTTCATAGGGCTGCTAGGGCCTCCTCCAAGGCAAAACTGATGACAATGTTTGATCAAGGAGCCCTAGCAAAAGCCAGGGATAAGAGAAAATCTCAAGAAGGGACATCAAAGGAAACACAAGCTGAAAAGAGAATCAGACTGACGGAGGAGGAAGTAAGAAATGAAAAGTGGAGTCCAGTATCCAAGAGTATCATACTGGACACATTCTGGCTACAAGAAAAAGGGGAAATCAATCGAAACGATGTATACAGCCAGCATGAGTGGGAGCTGCACAAGACCTATGAAGCCAAACGTAACATCTTCTTCAGGACCAACACTGCGACAGATAAAGCTCCTCCTCCCGGATACTATCCAAAGCCTAAGGAGTATGTTGAAAGGCAAAGGAAGAAGTTTTTGGCTCAGAAACTCAAGTATGACTTAGCCAAAGAAAAATAGTCAGAAATTTATAGCTTGTCATTCTCTCATAAGAACAATTAACGTGTATTATTATTATATGAACAATCTTGAAATTATATCTATATATATATGTATATGAATTTATGAGTGACTCAAGTTTTGGTCTGTTTGCCTATACTCTCTTGTGCTGCATCTCTAAATTCGGTATGTTGTATATATTATCTGGTTGGTGGTATTCATCTTAGCTAGTAGGATTTTGGCTTCATCAAATAGGGGGAGATTATTGGGTATTGTATCCACAATTACCTAGATTTGAGGAAGCCACCTGTCAAGCTAAGATGAATTCACAATGTATTTGATAAAATATTTCAAAGTTGTGCTTGCAGTTATTCCACGCTAAGTGCACACCAATGTCAGGGTGTAGTAGGTCAATATACACGGGTCTGCACGACGTAATCCCTCGTTGAGCAGATCAGTGTGTTGGCCTACGTGTACTCTCTCTATTGGAGTGCACTTACTTTCAAGTACAGGGATGTGTTTATGCAAGAGCAGACAAGGAGCAAGGATGAGTCAAAGAGCAGCTCAGAGGCGTAAGATGAAAAATCATCTAAGTAAGAATCGACGAGAATCACCAAGTGATTCTCGCCGATTCGGAATCACCAAGTGATTCTCGCCAAATCGTCGAGAATCACTGGCAGATTCTCGCCGGCTAAATCAGAGTGCAATCAAGTCAAATTCGACGAGAATCACTTTGTGATTCTCGACGAATCGTCGAGAATCACTTTGTGATTCTCGCCGAATCGTCGAGAATCACCCTTGATTCTCGACGATTCGACGAGAATCACAGGTGATTCTCGCCGATTTTTACTTGGGCAATTTTCGGGAAAAAGCTGGACCGGATTCTGCCGCTGACACTATTTTGAACCGGATTTAGGGTTTCTTCTTGTGGGACCCACAACGGTCATTAAGGTGTTTACTTGTGTATATATATATAGGTATTTTTGAACAGTAAATATACACAGAAAGAAGCCGAGCGACGGTCTTGACCTAAAATCGCGAAACTGCTCCGCCGCCGCCGTCGCCGCTCGCGCTAGTTGGTCGCCGCTTTTGATCGAGATTCTTCCTGATCTTCCGGCGACAGAAGCTTAGCTAAGCTTAGAGTCTCACGTGTCTAACCGGAGATCTCTTGTCTCTTGTTTTGTTGATCGGGAAAATCTTCCCCATCCGAATCGATCGAGACGATTGATCCTAGTGTGACCGTTGGTAGACCTAGCTAGCTTCGCTACGAAGTTTGGATCTCCAGAGTACAGCAGCCGCACATCGTTGTCGCCGCCGATCCCGTGAACCTAGCCGCCGCCCATCTTGCCGCCTCCGGTTCCGGGGAGATTCTCTCCAAGAGAGATCTAGGGTTGTGGACTCTTCTTGGACTTCAAGAACTCGTCGTCAACGAAGAGGGACACCTTAGTCTCCAAACGTAGTTTGTATTTCTTGTACATTCCAGTTCATTTTTGTTGTAAAGGAACGTTGGTTCCGAGTTGTAAGGGTTGGGTGCAACCCGTGTTGAGGGAGTGTTGTCTCCTACGTGTGGAAGGGTTCCTTCCGATAGTGTAAGGATTGGATTTCAATCGTGTTGGTGAAGAGATCGAGTCGTCCCGTGTTGGGAGATAGGTCGAAGGGGGAAAGTGGATGTACCCAAATCGGGGAACCACTATATATAGCTTGTGTACTCTGTTTGCTGTGCTGTTTTATTTTTGTGTGCAGGTACAATTTTTAATTCCGCAAAAACGCTGCACGTCACCTATCTCCCCCCCATAGGTGAAGCTAGTTGACACTAGGTGAACTTTCAATTTCTGCCTTAAAATTAAAAAGATAAAGGTCACCTATTCACCCCCCCTCTAGGTGATTAGGCACTATTTCTTTCAAGTGGTATCAAAGCGAGGTTACTAAACAAGGGACATAACAGTCTGAGTAAGATCTTGTAGGCAGAATCAGAATAAACAAGATTCAAGGAAATGGGTTCTAGTGAGAATCACAAAGAGCTGGGGTCCATGAAAATGCCAATCTGTAGAAAAGAGATATTTGGCATATGGAAAGAGAGGGTTAGACTCTTTATGAAAGCATCTGACCCAAGAATATACATCACAGTCAAAGAAGGGCCATATGTGCCAATGAAGATATCCATTCTAGATTCAAATCAGAAAACTCCTAAGGACTATTCAGAAATGTCCAAAGATGAAATCATTCTGACCACTATGCACAAGGGGGCCCAGAATATTATTGTTAGTGCAATTGATGATGCAACATTTCAGAATTTAATTCATTGTAAAACTTCTAAAGAAATGCGGGACACATTAATAGTCTATATAGAGGGATCAGAAGAAGTAAGACAAGACAGGAAGTCTTTATTAAATCAGGAATATGAAAGCTTCAGACAAGGAAAGTCTGATAGCATTACTGAATGCTACAAGAAGTTCTATAGAATAGTAAATGAATTGATGTCCTATGGAAGAGAATTCAGCAACTATGAGCTGAATGACAAGTTCTTAAGATCCATTACTAAGGACTGGGATACCAAATTTGTGTCATTAGGGAAATGACCAAATTAGCTGATATACCTCCTCCAACTTTGTTTGGAAAACTGTTATCTTATGAGATGCAGTTATTGGCTAGAAAGGAGGAAGAGAAGACTACTAGAGTGGAGCACAAGGAAAGATCTGTGGCCTTCAAGACTGAAGCCACTAGGAAGTATAGAAGCAAGTCTCCATCTCCACCTCAAATAGTTGCTGAGGCTGTGACAGATAATTCAGAAAGCAAGAATTGAGATAGCAGTGAAAGTGATGAAGATTTTGCAGCTTTCACTAGGCATTTTCAAAAGTTTTTGAAGAAAAAGCAGTGGAGATCTAAGCCTTCCACTTCTCAGCCAAAAGATGACTATTATCAGAAAAGAAAGTCATCAAGGAATGACAGAAGCAGATCCAAGCAAGCAAAGCTACATCTCCAAAGATTGTGTGTTATTGCTGCAATAGACAAGGACATGTAGTGGCTGACTGTCCTGAAAAGAGGAAGGAGTCAACTGACAGAAAAAAGACACAGTTTAAGGGCAAAAATGAAAAGTCCTTTGTTGCCAAGAAAGACAAAACTTTGACTGATCAGTCATCTTCAGAAACAGATTCAGAAGCTAAAGCCTATATTGGTTTATTTGCTAAAGAGGAAGAAGATGAGTTCATGCACCTAATGAACTCAATTTATGAGCATGAGGACATTCAGTACAAGGGACTGATGGCCTTATCTGAAGGAGACAAAATCCAGGATCAGCCTGTACCAAGTAATGTACAAAGTTGTTCTTTTAGTTCAATTTCTAGTACTGAGTCAGAATCAGATACATCTGCATCAAGTGATGTGGCTGGGTCTGAATCTGAAGGAGATATTCATCAGTTAATTGATGAATATATGTACTTATTGTAGGTCATGAAGAAAAGCAAAACCTTGGCCAAAACTCAGGCAAAGGAGATTGCTAGTCTTAAATTGGTTGTTGCTGATTCAGACATGTTGTTTGATCAGAAACTGAATGAAATAGCCAGGCTGAAGAACATTACTGTTATTCAGATGGGTACTATTACATTTAAGAATGATCAAATTAGAAATCTAGAGGCTAGACTTCAGAAGGAGAGAGAGATTGTAGCAAGTTTTTCTAAACCAAAATCTGTTTTACCTTTGATAGATGAGTTTGTACCTCATAAGGGTAAAACTGGATTGGGGTTTACAAAACCTGCCTGGACAGTTAAGTCCAAATCTAAGGGAAAAGCCCGAGCACTAAACAAGAAGGCTGTAGTAGATAATCCAGCCAGGGTTGTACCCAAACAAAGGTACAACATGTTTGAGTGCTGGTGTTGTGGCAAGATAGGCCACTTTGCCATAGATTGTTGGCACAATTCAAGTGTCAAGGAGAGTAGCAAACTACATGCTAGAAGAGCTACAGGTAGTTTTGTTAAAAGTCAAACTAACCTGCACCAAGGACCCAAGAATTATTTGGGTTCTAAGGTTAAGTAATCTGTTTTGCAGGTGAGTTCAAGTGGCCATGCTCCTATATGTTACTTGGACAGTGGATGTTGCAAGCACATGACTGGAACTAAGGGATTGCTGAAGGACTATACACCAATCAAGGATGGCCATAAAGTTACCTTTGGTGGTTCCGAAAAAGGAATCATCAAAGGCTTTGGTAACATTTCTAGTAACTAAATTATAATTACTCAAGTGGCTTATGTAAAGGGTTTGAAACATAACCTCATTAGCATAAGTCAGCTGAGTGATTTAGGATATGACATCTCATTTGCCAAGGATGGTTGTCATATCAAAAGGTCAAGTGATCAAAAGATCATTCTGACAGGATATAGGAAGAGGAATGTCTACTGTCTTGACTTTGCATGTGAGAACAATGTTTCTCCTATTTGTCTTGTAGCTGATGAGAAAGTCTCACATTGTGTTAAATGGCACAAGAGGCTGGCTCATCTTAACTATAAGACAATTGGCCAACTCTTTAGCAAAGAGTTAGTGAGGAATGGTCCTCAGGTTAAGTGTATAAAGGATGGGATATGTTCAGCTTGTCAATAAGGCAAGCAGACCAAATCCACCTTTCATAGCCTTGAGAATAAAGATGTTGTGAGGTGTCTATACCTCTTGTATGTGGATCTTTTTGGTCCTATGCCAGTTCACAGCCTAGGTAGAAAGGTCTACACATTTGTGGTTGTAGATGACTATTCAAGGTATTCCTGGGTGTTCTTCCTTAGACAAAAATCTTTAACCCCAAGTATCTTATATAGTTTTGTTAAACAAATTCAGAATGAATTGGACAGTACAGTGGTCAAAATCAGTAGTGACCATGGTACTGAATTTCAGTCTGAAAGTATGACAAAACTGTGTGAAGAATTTGGAATTTTTCAGGAATTTTCCTCACCAAGAATAACTCAGCAAAATGGTATTGCTGAAAGGAAAAATAGAACCTAGATAGAGGCTTGTAGAACCCTATTGAGTGACACTTCTCTCCCAGAATATTTCTGGGCTGAGGTAGTAAATACTGCTTGTCATGTGATCAATAGGGCTACTATCACCAAGAGCCACAAGAAGACCCCCTATGAGATTGTGAAGGGCATTGGAATATATATACCAGATTTGAAGAAGCCTCACCCTACTCAATGATATACATCAAGGTGTATTTGATGTGATTTGAGTTTATTTGTACAGGTTAAGTAATTGCAGGATTGCAGGAAAAGTTTTTAAGTCCATGTGTCGACACCCAGAAGAAAAGTGTCGACACTTAAGAAGGCTTGTGTCGACACACAGAGAAGCTGTGTCGACACTTGGAGTAATTGTGTCGACACCAGAAATGCAGAGTCGACACCAAGAAGAAAAGTGTCGACACATACAGGCAGTGTCGACACACAGTGAAGAATTGTCTACATAATCAGTGTCGATACTTAGACAGTGTCGACACCCAGTGAAACTTTGTCGACATCAAAAGTGTCGACACCAGGAGGCTATGTCGACACTCAGCGAACTTCAGCAAAGTTTAAGTACAAGTGTCGACACAAAGGAGATGTGTCGACACTCAGCAAGGTTTCAACACATAAAGAATGTGTCGACACAAAGGAGATGTGTCAACACTCTGCAAAGTTTCAACACATGAAGAATGTGTCGACACAAAGGAGATGTGTCGACCCTCAGCAAAGTTTCAACACATTAAAAATGTGTCGACACAAAGGAATGTGTCGACACTCAGCAAAGTCTCAACACATGAAGATGTGTCGATACAAAGGAGTTGTGTCGACACACAGCAGAAATCAACTAAGCATTGAAGAAGTACTTGTGTCGACACACTCAATCAGTGTCGACACATTCAACAGAATGCTTGTGTCGACACACAGGATCAGTGTCGACACATTATGAAGAAGCAGTGTCGAGAAGCTGTTACAACAACATAAGGAGTTGTGTCGACACCATGAAGGCTAGTGTCGACACTTAGTGTATTTGTGTCGACACATAAAGACTATCTGTCTCGACACTTTCAGACAGTGACAGAGATCTCAAGAAATGACTGGATGACTTGACAGCTGCCATTTCAACCGGTCAACTGCAACTGTCAGAGCTGTCAGAAGGTTGTTAGAAACCGGATCAGCCGGTTACCTTGTAGGAAGACTATTTATAGACCTTTCTCCTTTGACAGAAAGCAATCAAAGAAGTGATCAATGAATTGACAAACAACAAAACAAGAAGAAGACATTCAAGAGAAGATCTAAGAAGTTGGAGAGAGAGAGCTCCTTCTAAGAAGAGCAGCTGTTAAACCAGGCTGATAAGTAAGTTTCAGATTGAGATCTGATTCTCAAGACAGCAGTTGATTGAAGATCATCTGCACAGAAGATTTAACCCTACTGTGTTCTAATTCAAGAAGCTTTGAAGAAAGCCAAGGGTTGTTGATCTCTGCCTAGTTCTTCCAAGAACACATCAAGAAGCCAATCAACTCATCTCTCTCTTTTAGAGTTGTGGTTATATACTTTGTAAACTTTATTTTCTGTAGGATCCTAAGGGATCTGTGCTGTAAGCCTATTTTATAAAGGTTGAGGTAGGGCATTGTGCCTGAGTGTAGGAGATTTTATTCTCTGAGTGTAGGCCTTGATTGTAGGCTGAGGTAGGGCTGTTTAGCCTGAGTGTAGGTCTTGATGAAGACTGAGTGGTAAGGCTTTGTGCCTGAGTTGTAGGAGTGGGGTCACTCTGAGTTGTAGGAACCTGTTTGGGGTTCTGAGTTGTAAGATCTGAGGATCTGAGGAGAAGTGGAGAAGTTAGGCCGAATCTAGTACACTACTAGATAGGCGAAGGGGGAAAGTGGATGTACCCAGACCTTGGGGAACCACTATAAAAATCTGTGTGTACTCTGTGTGTGATTAATTCTATGATTGCTGTGTTATCTGTGTTGAATTGCTATAGAGAATTGCAAATACAGGTCTTATAATTCAGTGTTTCTGCCTTTAAAGTTTAAAAAGATTAAGTTCACCTATTCACCCCCCCCCCCTCTAGGTGATTAGGTACTATTTCTTTCAAATGGTATCAGAGGGTGGTTCCTCAAAAAGGACATAACAGTCTGAGTAACGATCCTGTAGGCAGAATCAGAATAATCAAGAATCAAGAAAATGGGTTCTACTGAGAATCACAAAGAGCTAGGATCCATGAAATTGCCAATCAGCAGAAAAGAGATTTTTGGCATATGGAAAGAGAGGGTTAGACTCTTTATGGAAGCATCTGACCCAAGAATATACATCACAGTCAAAGAACGGCCATATGTGCCAATGAAGATTTCCATTCTAGATGCAAATCAGAAAACTCCTATGGACTATTCAGAAATAACTAAAGATGAAATAATTCTGGGCACTATGGACAAGAGGGCCCAGAATATTATTGTAAGTGCAATTGATGATGTCACATTTCAGAACCTAATATATTGTAAAACCTCAAAAGAAATATGGGACACACTAATAGTTTACATGGAGGGATCTGAAGAGGTAAGACAAGACAGGAAGTCTTTGTTAAATCAGGAGTATGAAAGCTTCAGACAAGGAAAGTCTGATAGCATTACTGAATGTTACAAGAAATTCTATAGGATAGTCAATGAATTGATGTCCTATGGAAGAGAATTCAGCAACTATGAGCTGAATGACAAGTTCTTAAGATCCCTAACTAAGGATTGTGACACCAAGATTTATGACATTAGGGAAATGAGCAAATTAGCTGATATACCTCCTCCAACCTTATTTGGAAAACTGTTATCTTATGAAATGCAGTTAATGGTTAGAAGAGGAAGAGAAGACTACTAGAGTGGAGCACAAGGAAAGAGCTGTGGCCTTCAAGACTGAAGCCACTAGGAAGTATAGAAGCAAGTCTCCATCTCCACCTCAAATAGTTGCTGAGACAGTCACAGAAAATTCAGATAGTAAGAATTCAGAAAGCAGTGAAAGTGATGAACACTTTGCAGCTTTCACTAGGCATTTTCAAAAGTTTCTGAAGAAGAAGCAGTGGAGGTCTAAGCCATCCACTTCACAGACAAAAGATGACTATTATCAGAACAGGAAGTCATCAAGGAATGACAAAAGAAAGTCCAAGCCAAGTAAAAATACATCCTCAAAGATAGTATGCTATTGTTGCAATAGACAGGGACATATAGTAGCTGACTGTCCAGAAAAGAGGAAAGAGTCAACTGACAAGAAGAAGACTCAGTTTAAGATCAAAAATGAAAGGTCCTTTGTTGCCAAGAAGGATAAGAGTTTGACTGATCAGTCATCATCAGAAACAGATTCAGAAGCCGAAGCCTATATTGGGTTGTTTGCTGAAGAGGAGGATGAGTTCATACAGTTAATCAATTCAATTTATGAGCATGAGGACAATCAATGCAAAGGGCTGATGGCCTTATCTGAAGGAGACAAAATCTAGGATCAGCCTGGAGCAAGTAAGGTACAAAGTTGTTCTTCTACTTCAATTTCTTGTACTGAGTCAGAATCAGATACATCTGCATTAAGTGATGTGAGTGGGTCTGAATCTGAAGAAGATATTCATCAGTTAATTGATGAATATAGGGACTTGTTGCAGGCCTTAAAGAAAAGCAAAACCTTGGACAAAAATCAGGCAAAGGAGATTGCTAGTCTTAAATTGGCTGTTGTTGATTCAGACAAGTTGTTTGATCAGAAACTGAATGAAATAGCCAGACTAAAGTACATTACAGTTATTTAGATGAGAACTATTACATTTAAAAATGATCAAATTAGGAATCTGGAGGTTAGACTTCAGAAGGAGAAGGATATTGTGGCTAGCTTTTCTAAACCCAAATCTGTTTTACCCTTGATAGATGAGTTTGTATCTCATAAGGGTAAGGTTGGATTAGGATTTACAAAACCTGCCTGGACTGCTAGGTCCAAGTCTAAGGGCAAAGCCCCATCACTAAATAAAAAGCCTGTTGTAGATACTTCAGCCAGGGTTGTACCAAAATAAAGGTACAACAGGTTTGAGTGCTGGTGTTGTGGCAAGATAGGCCACTTTGCCATAGGCTGTTGGCACAATTCAAGTGTCAAGGAGAGTAACAAACTACCTGCTAGAAGAGCTACAGGTAGTTTTGTTAAAAGTCAAACTAACCTGCACCAAGGACCCAAGAATTATTTGGGTTCTAAGGTTAAGTAATCTGTTTTGCAGGTGAGTCCAAGTGACCATGCCCCTATATGGTACTTGTACAGTGGATGTTCCAGGCACATGACTGGAACTAGGGGGTTGCTGAAGGATTATACATCTATCAAAGATGAGCCTAAAGTTACCTTTGGTGGTTCAGAAAAAGGGATCATCAAAGGCTTTGGTAACATTACTAGTAACCTGATTACAATTACTCAAGTGGCTTATGTAAAGGGTTTAAAACATAACCTCATTAGCATAAGTTAGCTGAGTGATTCAGGATATGACATCTCATTTGTCAAGGACGGTTGTCATATCAAGAGGTCAAATGATCAAAAGATCATTCTGACAGGATATAGGAAGAGAAATGTCTATTGTGTAGACATTATGTATGAGAACATTATTTCTCCTATTTGTCTTGTAGCTGATGAGAAAGTCTCACATTGTGTTAAATGGCACAAGAGGCTGGCTCATCTTAACTATAAGACAATTGGTCAACTCTTTAGCATAGAGTTAGTGAGGAATGGTCCTCAGGTTAAGTGTATAAAGGTTGGGATATGCTCAGCTTGTCAAAAGGGCAAGCAGACCAAGTCCACCTTTCATAGCCTTGATAACAAGGATTCTGTGAGTTTTCTATACCTCTTGCATATAGATCTTTTTGGTCCTATGCCAGTTCACAGCCTAGGTAGGAAGGTCTACACATTTGTAGTAGTTGATGACTACTCAAGGTATTCCTGGGTGTTCTTCCTAAGGCAAAAATCTGAAACTCCAAGTATCTTGTATATTTTTGTTAAACAAATTGAGAATGAATTGGACAGTACAGTGGTCAAAATCAGAAATGACCATGGTACTGAATTTCAGTCTGAAAGTATGATAAAACTGTGTGAAGAGTTTGGAATTTTTCAGGAATTTTCCTCACCAAGAATACCTCAGCAAAATGGTATTCCTGAAAGGAAAAATAGAACCTTGATAGAGGCTGGTAGAACCCTATTGAGTGACACTTCTCTCCCAGAATATTTTTGGGCTGAGGCAGTTAATACTGCATGTCATGTAATCAATAGGGCTACTATCACCAAGAGCCACAAGAAGACCCCCTATGAGATTGTGAAGGGCAGAAAACCAAATCTATCATATTTCAGGATCTTTGGTTGCAAGTGCTATATCCATAACAATGGTAAGTCTTATCTAACCAAGTTTGCTGCCAAATCCCAAGAGAGGATCTTTGTTGGGTACAACAATAATAGTAAGGCTTATAGGGTCTACAACTTGATTACTCAAGTTATAGAAGAATCAATACATGTAGTTTTTGATGAAGCAATTCTCATTAACAATGAATTGCCAAGTAGTGTTTGCAGCTCCACAGGTGTAACTGAAAGAATGGACAAGCTTACCTTAACAGAATGTTGTACTGCAAGTCAGCAAGTGGAAGATGGTGGCTGCTGACCAGGGGGAGTACAAGATACTCCTGATGCTGAAGAATACCAAGAGGTGTAGTTGAATGAAGAAGCTGAAGGTGTACAACCAAAAGACAGGCTGCCTCCAGCAAATAGGCACTTAAGGGATCATCCAGCAGATCAAATAATTGGAGATCCCAGACAAGGAGTGAAAACAAGGAGCAGAAATCTAAGTACAGTTCTTTACAAAAGTTTCATATCCCAAGTTGAGCCAAAGAAGTTTGAAGAAGCAATCCTAGACCCTCATTGGATTGAGGTCATGCAAGAGGAGCTGAATCAATTCAAAAGATACAAGGTCTGGGAGCTAGTTCCTAAACCCAAGGACCACAACATTATTGGAACTAAGTGGATCTTTAGGAACAAGTTGGATGAAAATGGAATAATCATAAAGAATAAAGTTAGACTTGTTGCAAAGGGATATAGGCAGGAAGAAGGTATTGATTTTGATCAAACCTTTGCTCCAGTAGCAAGACTGGAAGCAATAAGGATGTTCCTTGCCTATACAACATTTCAAGGATTTAAGGTATATCAAATGGATGTTAAGTCAGCTTTTCTGAATGGAAATCTGAAGGAAGAAGTGTATGTAGAGCAGCCATTAGGTTTTGTAGATTCTCTTAAACCTGATTATGTATATAGACTTAGGAAGCCTTTGTATGAGTTAAAACAAGCCCCTAGGGCTTGGTATGAAACCCTGTCTAGTTTTCTCATTGAGAACAAATTCTCAAGGGGGAAAATATCCTTAGGGAATCCAGAGGAAAGATTATCTTAGTACAAATATATGTAGATGACATCATATTTGGGTCTACAGAAAGTAGTCTTTGTAGAAAGTTTGCAAAACTCATGCAAGGACAATTTGAAATGAGAAATATGGGGGAACTTAAGTTCTTTTTGGGTCTCCAAGTTAGACAGACTGAAGATGAATTATTAATATGCCAGTCTAAGTTCACCTTAGAATTGATAAGGAAGTATGGTATAGAATCATCCACTACCATGAAAACTCCTATGGGGTTAAGCATGTCTCTAAGCAAAGATGATGCAGGGAAACCTGTAGATGAAACTTTGTGTAGAGGGATAATTGGATCCCTACTGTAGTTGACTGCTAGTAGACCAGATATCATGTATGCTACATGTGTCTGTGCTAGGTACCAAGCTTACCATAAAGAATCTCATTTGACAGCAGTCAAAAGAATTTTGAGATATCTTAAGGGCACTCCTTATCTAGGCCTTTGGTACCCTAGGAATGGAGATTTTGAACTGACAAGTTATTCAGATGCAGATTTTACAGGCTGCAAGGAAGATAGAAAGAGTACCACAGGAATCTGTCAATTTCTAGGTGGAAGGCTGGTGTCATGGAGTAGCAAGAAACAAATAAGTGTGGCTATCTCCACAGCAGAATCAGAGTATGTGGCTGCAGGAAGTTGTTGTGCTCAACTTCTATGGATTCAACGTCAGCTAGAAGATTATGGTATTCAAGTAAGTAGAACACCTTTATTTTGTGATTCTACTAGTGTCATTTCTATTGCAAATAATTCTGTCTCCCATAGTAGGGGTAAGCACATAGAAATTAAATACCATTTTCTAAGAGAACATGTTGAAAAAGAAGACATTTCCCTAGAACATGTAAAGACAGATAATCAGTTAGCTGATATGTTTACAAAGCCCTTAGATGAAACCAAATTCAATAAATTTAAAATTGAATTAGGAATGATAAACTTAGAATAGTTTACAAAAATTGGCTAAGTAAAATAATGTCGACACACAGAGTTATCTGTGTCGACACATAGAAGTGGTGTCGACATTTCAGAGAAATGGTGTCGACACATCTAGGAAGTCTGTGTCGACACTTCAGAGAATTAGTGTCGACACATGCAGTGTAGGTGTCGACACATCCAGGGTGGTGTCGACACTTAGGATTTACACAGAATTAGTCTTGTAGAGTCTTGACTAAGTGTCGAGCTGAGATGTATAATTGTCGACATATATATTCTGTCAACTATATTTGTGTCGACACATAGTTATCGAGACATTATAAGTAAGTGTCGACACTTTTCAACAGTGTCGACACATTTCAAGTATGTTAACGCGCCTTTTCACCTTCAATTTTAGAAAGGTATAAATAGGTTTTCCCCATTGTTTGTCGACACGCTCACCTTAGTCTCACGACCAAACTTATGTGTCGACATCTCTCTTCTCTCAATTCAAAATTTCTTCAAACCCTAATGGCGCCCAAGCTAGAAGAGAACATTAATGAAGGATATGAGCTCGTGCGTCACGCCTTTGATGACGCGGAACCAGAAATCAAATGTGTGGTAACCCTAATTGCCGAGATTGGACTAGAGTATCTTATATCAGAACCAATCAAGATCTGGAAGAAGGAGGTCCTTGAATTCTTGAGTGCAGCTACTCTTGATGAATCAGGACTCAAGATTAAGTCCAGAGTTCATGGGACAAAAGTCAAGGTCACACAGAAAAGTCTAAGAAAGGTACTTCAACTACCAAGACCAAAAGAGGAAGAAGATGTATCTGCTTCTAAGACTAGAGAGGCATTGAAATGGTGTGGTTTAGATTCAAACCTGAAGATAGGATCAGTTTTCAACAGGAAAGGCATGAACATGCAAGGCAAATTCTTGTCTGAGATAGTTGGCAAGGTAATTCTGAGCAAGCCTGGAGGACATGACAGAATTTCAGCTCATATGTTCAGTTTGATGACAAGGATAATCTTCAAACTTAATACTGATTGGTCAGTAGTTATGTTTGATAAGATAAAAGAGAGCCTGAAGAAACCTAATCTGGGAAGAATTCTGAGTTTATACTTAGCTGGCAGTATACCTGAAGTGATGAACCAAGCTGCTGGTTCAAAGATAAACCACATGAGGAGAATGGATGTGAAAATTTTCTCAAGGTGGGATAGAATATTGAAAATGGAACTGCCAACTCCAGAAAAGGAAACACCTCAGAAGAAGAAGAAGAAGACAGCCATTGTGGCTCAAGAATCCTCAAGTAGCTCAGAGGAGCAAGTGGTGTTTAGTTCTGATGATGAAGAGGGACGAAATACTGGACAATAACCAGCAAGACAAGAAGATGCACAGAGGCACGGGGAGCTACCATCAGCTAGCCCTATTCACCTGGATCCACTCCAGGGGGAGCCTCTACTTGTGGATGAGACAACTCCATTAGAGAGTGAAAGGGCTACCCAAACTATTCTAGAGGTAATTACTGAAGTAAATCAATTAAATTTCCATATTGAGGATGAAGTTTTGTCTGAACCATTAAGTGATGTTGATCAGTAAACACAGATACAACCTCAACCACAAGATGTTGTCATAGAGGACACATCTGTTGCTGATAAAATGAAAATAGATGCTCCTGAGATTAGAGATTCTTCTGAACAACCTCAACATGAGTTTACATTAGAAGAGCTGTTCCCTAATCTTGTACAGACAGACCTTGAGAGAGAAATAACAGCTGTTGAGGGGGAGAAAGTCAATCTTGAGGGGGAGCATGTAGAGGAGACTACTAGATAAGAGACTGAGGAGCAAAGAATTGCTGAGGAGCTACCAAGGACTGAGAAGGATTTATATTCTAGTCCTAAGGAAAAAGTAGATATTGCTAGTACTTCTGCTTCAGAGGATGAAGAGGCTCCTAGAGCCAAGAAGAGGAAGTTCCAGGTCTTTAAGAGAAGAAGCCAGACCTACAAGAAAGCATTGCACTCAATTGCTCCACAGCCTGCCACAACTACTGATTATAGTTCTCTGATGGTGGAATTGCAAATCAAGATGGATGAGCAAAGAAAAGCTTTAGAAAAGTATATGGATGAAGGGCATAAATCCCTGCAATTTGATCTGGCACAAGACATAAAATCCATAAGATTTGAAGTGAATCAACATAAAAAGGAAATGACTGACTACTTCCATAAAGGAGGAAATGCAGTGGGCTATCTGGCTACTCATCAAGAGAACATCAAGAAACAGTTTGATGACATGGTAATAAAAAAAGGATATGTCCTGGAGAATCAGCTTAGAATGAATGATA
Organism: Platanthera guangdongensis; assembly: GCA_039583875.1. Lineage (NCBI taxonomy): Eukaryota > Viridiplantae > Streptophyta > Magnoliopsida > Asparagales > Orchidaceae > Platanthera > Platanthera guangdongensis. The sequence continues at coordinate 119,374,020 of CM077147.1, read as the reverse complement.
ATCTAACTACTTCTCATAATGTCATTGTCACTGAAATGAAGAATATATCTACTGCCCAGACTGCTCTAATTGCTACTGCCAAAGAGGCCTTTGATAAGCACCTACAAGAGAGCATCACAGCTGTTAAAACTGCCATTGAAGATTCTCAGAAGGCAATTACTGAAAAACTCCAAAGATTGAAACCTTTTTATAAGGATGGAGTTAACTATCTGAATGCTCAGATAAGATTCCAAAAGGATGATCTTAGGGATCATATAGAAAGAGAAGTCATAAATGGGGAGAGGGTGTTAGTCAAAGCAGGCTCTGACCATGCAAAGTGGATTTCAAACTCTATCAGAGCCACCCTTGGATATCCACCTTTATGTGATAATGATAATGTTGCCGAATCTGGCATCAATCCTGCATACCTTGGAGGAGAGCAAGCTGAAGTGGCTCAAGTGATATTCCCTCCTACATATTTTGACATGATACATCAGGAGGTACAGGTTATGTATAGTCCTTCTGAGGGTAATCAGAATATTATTCTTGAAAAAGTTGTACAGCCTGTGCCAGAGGCATTTCTAAAGGAATAAGAGGCCCAATTATCTTTGAAAAGGTTCAGAGAGCAAGCTGAATTAAGGCCAGATTTTGAGCAATGGAGCCCAAATTCTAGAAATATTATTCTGACTGCTTGGAAGGATGCTAAGGATAATTTCATAGAGAGGGGCAATGGTATTCTGACCAAGAGTGGAAGAAACATGAGGCTAGGCAAGAGGCCATAGTACAATACAGAAGGAAGGCCAAATTAGGGAAGCTACCTCCAAATTCACAGGAGCCTAGCAAGTATTTCGCTAAGCCTTATCACTATTTTGAAAGACAGAAGATAAGGGCTGAAGAATAGAAAAAGAAAGATCTTAAAGGGAAGAAGCCTGCTGATGACAATGAAGCTCCTGTTCAAGCAAAGATTCAATCTGGAAAGGGCATTGTTATCAAGGAACCTGAGCAGCCATAGGATAGAAATTTTCTTAATTTTATAATTTGTAATCATTTGCATTTAACTCTATGTAAACTTTTGATTAATGAAAATGTTTGGAGTTGTAAGAACAATGTTATATGTTCAATCTATTACATTATTGTTCTGAGATAATTGTTTATACATGTTCTGTTCATACATGTTTAAGTATTTACCCTGTCAAATAATACTGTTTTACATCATACTGAAAATTTGTTATGTATGGTGTATATCATTGACTAAGGGTTATGACTTCTCCAAATAGGGGGAGATTGTTGGGTACATTGGAATATATGTACCAGATTTGAAGAAGCATCACCCTACTCAATGATATACATCAAGGTGTATTTGATGTGCTTTGAGTTTATTTGTACAGGTTAAGTAATTGTAGGATTGCAGGAAAAGTTTTTAAGTCCATGTGTCGACACCCAGAAGAAAAGTGTTGACACTTAAGAAGGCTTGTGTCGAAACCCAGAGAAGCTGTGTTGACACTTGGAGTAATTGTGTCGACACGAGGAAGGCAGAGTCGACACCCAGAAGAAAAGTGTCGACATATACAGGCAGTGTCGACACACAGTGAAAAATTGTCTACATAATCAGTGTTGACACTTAGAAGCAGTGTCGAAACCCAGTGAAACTGTGTCGACATCAAAAGTGTCGACACCAGGAGGCTTTGTCGACACTCAGCGAACTTCAACAAAGTTTAAGCACAAGTGTCGACACAAAGGAGATGTGTCGACACTCAGCAAAGTTTCAACACATAAAGAATGTGTCGACACAAAGGAGATGTGTCGACACTCAGCAAAGTTTCAACACATGAAGAATGTGTCGACACAAAGGAGATGTGTCGACACTCAGCAAAGTTTCAACACATCAAGAATGTGTCGACACAAAGGAGATGTGTCGACACTCAGCAAAGTCTCAACACATGAAGATGTGTCGACACAAAGGAGTTGTGTCGACACACAACAGAAATCAACTAAGCATTGAAGAAGTACTTGTGTCGACACACTCAATCAGTGTCGACACATTCAACAGAAGGCTTGTGTCGACACACATGATCAGTGTCGACACATTCTGAAGAAGCAGTGTCGAGAAGCTGTTACAACAACACAAGGAGTTGTGTCGACACCATGAAGGCTAGTGTCGACACTTAGTCTACTTGGTTCGACACTTAGTCTATTTGTGTCGATACATAAAGACTATCTGTCTCGACACTTTCAGACAATGATAGAGATCTGAAGAAGTGATTGGATGACTTGACAGCTACCATTTCAACCGGTCAACTGCAACTGTCAGAGCTGTCAGAAGGTTGTTAGAAACCGGATCAGCCGGTTACCTTGGAGGAAGACTATTTATAGACCTTTCTCCTTTGACAGAAAGCAATCAAAGAAGTGATTAATGAATTGACAAACAAGACAACAAGAAGAAGACCTTCAAGAGAAGATCTAAGAAGTTGGAGGGAGAGAGCTCCTTCTAAGAAGAGCAGTTGTTGAACCAGGCTGAAAAGTAAGTTTCAGATTGAGATCTGATTCTCAAGACAGCAGTTGATTGAAGATCATCTGCACAGAAGATTCAACCCTACGGTGTTCTAATTCAAGAAGCTTTGAAGAAAGCCAAGGGTGGTTGATCTCTACCTAGTTCTTCCAAGAACTCATCAAGAAGCCAATCAACTCATCTTTCTCTTTTAGAGTTGTGGTTATATACTTTGTAAACTTTATTTTATGTAGGATCCTAAGGGATCTGAGCTGTAAGCCTATTTTATAAAGGCTGAGGTAGGGATATTGTGCCTGAGTGTAGGAGATTTTATTCTTTGAGTGTAGGCCTTGATTGTAGGCTGAGGTAGGGCTGTTTATCCTGAGTGTAGGTCTTGGTGAAGACTGAGTGGTAAGTCTTTGTGTCTGAGTTGTAGAAGTGGGGTCACTCTGAGTTGTAGGAACCTATTTGGGGTTCTAAGTTGTAAGATCTGAGGATCTGAGGTGAAGTGGAGAAGTTAGGCCGAATCTAGTACACTACTAGATAGGCTGTTGATGCACGAAAACAGACAGGGAGTCGGGCACAACCAGCTAACGGTTCGAACACGGGAAAAAGGGGAGACTGCGAGCAGCGATCTACTAAGCGGATGAGAGCTGAAAGAGGAGCAGGGCCGTGAACCACGGCAACAACAGACTTCGCCCGTCGCGGCCTGAATGCCTCTCTTGCGACGGGCTTTCCCTTGATTGAAGAAGAAGTGGGTTACAAGTGAAAGGAAAGGACTGAGGGAAGTAGAGCAAGGGGGAGTCCGCGAGGCACAGGATTCGAGTCCGCAGCCTGTAACAAGTAGGCTCCTGGGTCCGAGTCAGCGTGCCTTGAGTGCACCACCTCCCCCCTATTTATAGGATAGGGGGCCTGCCCAAGCGGGCAGGGCTAAAATAACCGGCTGCCCGGGGTACAGGAGAACCGGGTAGCGGTGACGGGAAGCAAAAAGAAAGAACACGCCAGTCCGCACAGAAGGGGCGGACTGGGCTCGCGAACTGGAGCTTCCACTGCTGCTGGGCGCGGCCACTGGAGACCGGCGGCCTGGGCGGACGAGATACTGCGTCCGCCGCTGGAGACTTGCCCAACGCGCCGGCGGACTGAGCGGACTGGGCTTTGCGTCCGCTGCTGGAGTATCACCCTTGGCGCCTGGCGACAGTGCCGGACTGGGCGGACGGCCAAATTCTGTCCGCGCCTGCTGAATGGGGGCTTTGGGAACTTGGAGTATGTTGCGGACTGAGGGGTTAACATAATCCCCGCACATTTTTAAGTTTCCAGAAAAACTTCGAAAATGTTTCTTTAACCGCCGAGTCCGCAAACCTCGAAAATGCCGCCAAAGCTATAAATACCGCTGGAGGGTCTGGATCTGCTGAGAATCTTGATCGACACGGGGCGATACTCACCACTTGCGGTCTCCACTTTCCAGTCCGGCATGGCAAGACTTGGTACATTCCTCTCTAGCTTCACTGCCAAAGGCGACTCGGAGCCGTCAACGCCAGTGAAGACCAAGAAAATTGCAAAGAGGCCGGCAAGACAAGATCCTGTCCGCCTCGCAGGAGAAAACTCCCAGAACGAGAAGCCTGCGGAGAAAGCAGTCCGCCACGTCGATGTTTCTGCTCGCAAGGATGCCGTAGTTGACGCCGAGCCATTGAGGAGTGAGAAGATGGCAACCTTGTCGGACTCCGCCCCTTCTCAGAAGACTGCGACCTCGGCGGACACTACTGGCGAACACATGGAGACTGACATATCTTCCCCCAATGCCTTGGTGCAAATCGTTGACTTGGACGAAGAAGACCGGCGGACTGAGGTAGAGGACAACGCGCCCTCAAAGGCATTGTCTGCTGTGAATCCTGAACCTGTCCGCGCTGACCAGCCTGATTTAGGGGGGTCCGCCGCGGATGCTGCTGAGAAGACCGCCAAGAGGAGGAAGAGGAAGAGAGACGGAGAGACCGTCGCTGAGCGGGTTGAGAGGAGGCTGCGCGCTAAGAAGGAGAAGAACATCTCCAAGCGGACTGGGGAAGCGGACTTACAACACAGGCCGCGCGACAAAGAAGTTCCAGACGGCGATCTGGTCACTCCGGAGGCCCAAATCCAGGGAGAGAATTCCCTCTCAACGGTGAGTCTTTCCACGGATGAGATATTTGATTCTATAGACGTCGATCAACTTGACTTAATACAGGACTCCTTGCTGGTTATGCTGCAGCAGAATGAGGCAGGGACTACTGGAGATAAGGGTGACGAACTCCCTTCCTTGTCCGCTGCGGAGGAAGAAGAGAGGGAGAGGCTGAAGGAGAAGATAGAGGAACAAAAGAAGCAAATCGTTGCTCATGTTGCCGCGGTCGAGGCAGTCTCGAAGCAGGCCGCGGCGGACAAAGCTGCTGAGGATCTGAGGATTGCGGCGGAGCTGATGCGGTCAGGTAAACTTCAGCCGGCGCCCAAATATTTTCAGCGCAAGTGGCTTTACAGGTCGCCGCCGCGGACGTCAAGACCGATCAAAATTATCACCAAGACGGACGATATCGTGGTCTCAACAAGTGCGGCTGCCGAGAGAAGAGCAAGGGTTCACCGTGAATGGAAAAAGCGGTTAAGCGCCTTTGACCCAGAGCGGGCAAGGCGGCCAATCATCTTTGATAGTCGGAAACTCGCTGCCGCTATATCTAAAAGTGAACTTTTATCCTCTCTTTTAGTCCGCCGCGAACTGCCTTTGAATGCGAAGTTTGACTTTATTTGTTGCAGGTAGAAAGTCGCTGCCGGGCTCCATAGAGAGTGGCGAGATCGTGATCACACCCAACACTGGAGCCGACGCGGTCTCACATGTGGAGTCCGCGGAAGATGAGCCACCCAGCCTGAGTATGATAAAAGAGTTAGAGAAGAAATTTGAAGCTGAAATGCAATGTGTCAAAGCAGAGTTAGAGAAAGCGGCGGAGCGCGAGAGGGCGTCCGCGGCGCGCGAGAAAGCGTTCGCAGAACGCGAGAAGGCCCTCAAAGACCAGGTCGCCAGCATCTCGCGGGCGCTGGAGAGGTCTGAAAGGGAAAAGAAAAGGCTCGCGGATGACGTCCGATACTACAGAGGCAAGCACTTGGCGTCGGCTCGTGATGGAAAGGAGAAGCGGACTGCAGAGGTCGCTGAGCAGAGGCCGCGGGCGTCAGATCGCGTTCCTCCTGAGATTGCGGCACCGGCAGGTGGCCAGCAGCCCGCGGATGAGGAGCCGAGGCCGGCAGCGGAGCCAATGGTGCCTCTTAGTCGAGTTGACCGGGAAGCCGCCCATATGCACCGGACTATAAACGTCATCCATCACCATCTCTGCCGGGTATACAGTGAAATTCTTCAGATAAGCGATCAGGCGGCTCATCTATGCAGGGAAAGAGCAGAAAAGCCGGCGCGGACTGATAACAGGGACCGCTGAGTCCGCAATTCCTTGAACTTTTCTGATTAAATGTATATTGTTTGTATGATTGCTCCAAACAATGCTGTGTGATGTGTGATTGAACTTTATTTGATCTGTGCGGATCCAGATTATATGTCCGCTATTCTTATGTAGCTTTATCTTTGGCATGATCTGTTGCGGACTGTGCGGACTAGCGCTGTGTCCGCTTCTTGCTAACCTGCAGGTGGGAAAATACGCGACCTGAGCGGATAGGAAGCTGCGACGGCCGCGACTTGGCCCTGAATTTCCCTTGGAATGTTAATTTGTCTTTGCATCCGCGTCATTTGTTTGGCTGCTTTTTAATTTTTTGCGGACTGTGCGGATTGAATATGCGACCTACGCGGACTGGCCAAAAAGCTGTCAGAAATTTTATCTATAAATAGTGCCTTCTGCTTTCTCTATGTAGGAAATTTCTGAAGTAAACGAAACCCTGCGGCCTGCAACATGGTGTCCGCGCGTACTGATGCTGCAGTCGCCTTCCACTCTGCCGACCACAGAAAATGCACTTTGAGAGAGGCTGATCTGGCGGCTTTTGTTGAGAGGAAGATGGCGGACTCCAACATTCTTGTCCGCCTACCCGCACACCAGGAAAGATTGAACTTCTCGACGGCGACCCAGATCGCCATTCCAGTTGATCACTTTGACAGCGGATTCAAGTTCCCGCTCTTATGGGAGCTTGCCGCAATTTTCGAGCACTACGGGATGGTCCCAGGCCAGCTCGCGCCGAATACCGTCGCTGCGATCTGCAGCTTCCTCTCTTACCTGCGATCTGAAAGGATTGCCTTCTCAATGAACATTTTCCGAAAAATATTCTCTGTCCGCTCTATAACTGCCTCTGGAGGCCGCCCCTACAAGGGCGTAATTTACTTCTATTGCAGGGGGATGAAAGTAGTGGGTCTTCCAAACAAGATCCACAACTGGACCTCAAGGTTCTTAATCTTTGAGGGCGACCTCGGGTTCGCGCACACTTATCCGCAAGTGCGCGCGGACTCTGCTTTCAAAAACGTGCAGCTGAACGAAATGGAGTCCGCAATTGTCGAGTTCCTGGCCAACGCCAGGCTTGATATTGAGCACTACCTTCCACTGCTGGCGAGCTTAGCGGACGTCACGCCTGAGGACAGTAAGTATTAGCGGACTCAGATTTTGTATCCGCCGCCACCATGCTTTTTAACCGGTTCTCTTTTTGCAGCGACCTTGGCGGTGCCCGCCAACCTGCCGCAGACGCCAAGCGGCTTTGTTCCTACACAAAAGGAGAAGAAAGAGGCGGTTGCAAAGAAGAGGAAGGAGGAAGGGGATGTCGCTGCGGACTACTCCTCCTCCGAAAGCTTCTCCATGTCCGGCTTTGGCATCAGCCAGAGGGACCTTAGGGGGAACCCTATGGTCCATTGGCACAGCAAGGAGAAGCATGTCCGCTTATCCACCGCACTTCCCTCGTGGAGGAGTCCGCGGATAACGCGCCACGCCCATGTTGCGCTCTCCACTCTCTACGGAAAGCGCAACTTGAGCGAACTGAAGAAGGTGCCCGTCGCCGACCTCCCTCTGCTGGCCTCTCAGGCCTCTGCGAACAGCGCGGTGACAAATCATTATGTTGCCACACTGGCCAGAGACATGTTGAGGAAAAATGAACAGCTTCAGAAAGATAATGAAGCGCTGAGGGAGAGGAACGCGCGGCTGGGAGAAAGGAATGCCCGGCAAAGAGAGGAGCTGGCGGTGAGTTGAATTCGCCGCGATCTGGATTTACTATTCGCCGCGATCTGTCTGAGTTTGCAATCTTGCTTTTGCAGGTCGCCTATGATTTGGAGAACACTAAATTCCGGGCCGCCACGCTCCCTTTTGTGATGGAGACAGTTGAGGTTGCTGTTGAGCGGCTTGCCTGCGACGGCCTCATGAAGGAAGGAGTGAGCGGCGTCCCCTTCCTGGAGATCTTTCCTGAGCTGGCCCCTCAGGTCGCGGCGATGGAAAGAGCTAAAAAAGGAAAAGAGGTTGTCGAGGAAGATGAAGACGGAGAAGAAGACGGAGGCTCTCAAGGTGAAGGGCAAGTCCCTGCGGACAATGCCGAATCAAGCCGGCGAGGAGAGGGTCTGTCCGCCGAGTCCGGCTCTTCTGCTTCTTCCTCTGATACTGGCAGCTCGCATAGCGGGTCCGCCACTAGTTCAGGGTCAGGTAGCAGTGGGAGCAGCTCGGGGGCTACTCTCCAGATGTCGACATCATTGGTGACAGCCCTGCACCTGCTGAGAAGAGACAGCGGACTGACTGATGATCAATGCATATGTATACATTTTGTAATTTTACTTGTAAAAAGTGGAGGACGCAAGATTGCAGTCCGCCGAACATTTTGAATGATGTAAAATTTTTGAAGAAATAGAAAGGATATTTTTTGTCATGTGTGCTTTCTGCAATGCTCTTTTCTCCACGCTCACCGCACCGATATTTAGCAGTCCGCATGTCATGCTAATAAACTTGGGCTTTTTAACTTGCTGATTAGAAATAATTGCTTTTCGCCTTTAGAAGAAAAACAATAGCAGGCGGACGCTGTTTAGCTCTAATTGAAGTTCGCACGATATATGTCATTTATAATGAATCTTGCTGATTAGAGAAAATTGTTCCACTTTGGACCAAGAAACTCAGGCGGACTCTGTTGAGTTTCTCTTGCATTCAACATGATATATTATTTTCAGTGAACCTTGATTAAAGTATTTAGACATCAACTCATTCATCATCCGCCTCAGAGAACAGCCAGCTGATAATAATGCCTGGGGTACTTAGTTATAGCTGTAGTCCGCAAGCCAGACCGCACATAATATAAAAGCTCATTGATGAACTTATCAAATAATGCAAGAATCATTCTACGGACTGAGCGGATACAGAAAACCAATCCGCTCACAATAGAAGTGATCAAAACTTATAACATGAAAATCATTCTGCGAACTGAGCGGATATAAGAGACCAATCCGCTTATAACAGGAAAATAAACTTGAATATGTACCCTGCGGACTGAGCGGATACAGAAAACCAATCCGCTCATAATAGAAATGACCTATAGCTTGTGACCAGGTGGGCAGGTGAGCCTGAGCGGCATACTTTCCTCACCGGGCTACAAGCTATAAGATCAACCCAAGTCGGTGGACTGACCGGATAGATAAAATCAGTCCGCCAAAGATAACCAGCTTATAATCCTAAGTTCCAAACTGTGCGGATAACGAATCCAGTCCGCCAACGATAGAAATGATCTATAGCTCGCGACCAGGTGGGCAGGTGAGCCTGAGCGGCATACTTTCCTCACCAGGCTACAAGCTATAGAATCAACCCAAAGAAGCGGACTCTGCGGACAGAGAAAAGCAGTCCGCTAAAAACAGAAATGACCTATAACTCGCGACCAGGTGGGCAGGTGAGCCTGAGCGGCATACTTTCTTCACCGGGCCACAAGCTATAGAATCAACCCAAAGAATTCCCTGCGAAGAGCAAGATGCTCATTTGGCGGAACGGTTCCCTGCCCTCTTGCCTTGAGTACAGTCTAAGCTGTGGGTCTCCTACAGGCACCGCTTGAGGGTACCATGGAGTGTTCGAGGGTTACAAGCTAAGATGACCCGCGGGCAGGTGAGCCTGAACGGCATACTTTCCTCATGTGATCATCGAAGTTGTAACAATATCCCTAATGACGGCATGGTAGAGCTTTACACCCACCTTGCCCTCCATAATGCAAAGGTGGGGTCAGGTACCAGCCGGGATCCGAAGTCCAGAATCCAACCGCGCTAGAGCCTGCAAGCCCCCACTACACGGTGCGAAATCTCCTCGCAACACGTGATCTTCGTGGTGTTACGCTAATGACAACGGCTCTAGGGGAGGTCTAGCTGAACTCGGCGATGTCTCCTGGTATCAGGGAACCGTTATAGGTCTTTGGGAGAGAGAGAAAACACTAGAAAAAAGGTGTCAGTATGGATCCTTTGATTAAGAAAAATGCATTTGCAAAGGAAGCATAAGAAAGAAAGAAGGGGTTCGGGTGTAGAACCGTTTTTGAAATCTCTCTTATCGCCTTATCTGTCATGATTACAACAAAACACTCGAAGAAGTGTTAGCAAGCAGTTTCTATTCATAATAATTTTTGAAGAGAATACAGAAAGTAGGAGGAGGTTTTATGAATAGAACCGCTTGAGGTCATCCCCACTCCACGTGTGTGGTATATCCTCTCCTTCGTACGTCTGCAAGCGATAAGCGCCGCTCTTTAACACTTCTTTGACAACAAAGGGGCCGGCCCAATTTGGGTTAAGCTTTCCAACTGAACCAGCTCTTGCAGCAGCATCAACCTTCTTTAGAACTAGATCTCCCACTTGGAAGTGTTTGATCCTCACATTTTGGTCGAAGTAACGGGCCATCCTCCTTTTGACTTCTTCCTGCCTTATAGCAGCTTGATCTCTGACCTCCTCGATGTGTTCCAAGCTGAACCTCATCTCCTCATTATTCAACTCGGCCCAATCATCAGCACCTTCTCTTGCAAGTAGCACCCTGGGTGACGGGACTTCAAACTCAATCGGGATGAGTGCCTCTGAGCCATGAGAGAGCTTGAAGGGAGTCTCCCCGGTTGCGGATGATGGCGTTGTTCTAAGGGACCAGAGGACTGATGGAAGCTGATCGGCCCAACTGCCCTTGAGATTCTGCACTTTCTTCTTGAGCAAGTTGAGGATCTGCTTGTTGGCAGCTTCCACCTGGCCATTGCTTCGGGGATGATGAACTGATGCAAAACGCAGCTCTGTTCCGATCTGCCTGCAAAAATCTATCATCTCTGAGTTGTTGAACTGTGGCCCATTGTCGGTGATTATTGCCATTGGTATCCCATGCCGACATACAATTTCTCCCCAAATGAAGTTCTTGACGATCTGAGTCGTTGTCTTGGCCAATGTCTTGGCTTCGATCCACTTGCTGAAATAGTCGATCATTACGATGATAAAAAGCCGTTGCCCGCTTGCCAAGGGAAAAGGACCAATGAGATCCATTCCCCAAACCGCAAAGGGCCAAGGAGTTGCAATCGACCTGAGGGACTGAGCTGCTAGGTGCTGAAGCGGAGCGAACTTCTGGCATTGAACACACCTTCTGACGTAGATCTCTGAGTCTTTCTTCATTGTGGGCCAGAAATACCCTTGCCGCAGGACTCGTCTCTCAAGAGTTCTTGCTCCAGAGTGGCTTCCACACTCTCCTGAATGAACTTCTTGCAAAATGGTGTGAGCTTCTTCTTCTGAAACACATCGGGCCATGGTTGAGAGGAAGGTCTTTCTATAAAGGATTCCCGCCACTAGAAAGTAGTGAGCTGCTTTTATTCTGAACTTCTTCTTGTCTCTAACTGTATGATGATAATTTCCTGTTGATAGAAATAGGATGAACGGGTCCATCCAAGAGACACGCTGGTCGACTTGCATCAGATCTCCTTCCACCACTGCCGGGCGGAAGAGCTCGGAAGTTGTGCCTCCTGAAGGTATCCCATGCTTAGAGAGAAAATCGGCCTCCTCATTCTCTGTTCTAGGAATATGTTCGATGGTGAAGCTTTTAAACCTGCCGATTTCTATTTTCACAAGAGCTAGATACTTTTTCAAGACTGGCTCCCTTGCTTCAAAGTTGCCAAGGACTTGCGACGCCATTACAAGAGAATCAGTTCTGATGTGAACATGATCGATCCCTAATTCCCTTGCGAGCCTCAAGCCTGCTAGCAGAGATTCATATTCAGCCTGATTGTTTGTTACTGGAAAGTAGAACTTGATGGCCTGCTCTAGCTTGATTCCATTTGGATTGATGAGGACCACTCCTGCTCCAGAAGAACTTCTGCCTGAGGCACCATCAATATAGATGGTCCAAGCAAAAGGTGACCTTTCTGCCTGATCAGAACTGGACTCTGGCATGTCAATCAAAAAATCTGCTAGGACTTGAGCTTTGATGGCTGTCTTGGGCACATAAGAAATTTCAAATTCACTTAGCTCTATTGCCCACTTAGCTAGCCTGCCGGAATGCTCGGGCCTTTCCAACACACCCTTCAAAGGTTGATCGGTGATGACTTGGACTGAATGTGCTTGGAAGTATGGACGGAGCCTGCGAGCTGACATGACCAGTGCCAAGGCTAACTTTTCCAAGATCGGATACCGCGTTTCAGCACTCTTCAAGATATGGCTGACATAGTAGATTGGAAACTGCTTTCTGCCTTCTTCCCGAAGGAGAACGGAGCTGACGGCCTCAGGGCCAACCTCCTAGATACAAGAAAAGAACCTCTCCTGGCCGGGACTCTGAAGCAGAGGCGATGAGGTGAGCTGCATCTTTAACTGCTCAAAAGCATGAGAGCACTCTTCTGTCCACTCAAACTTGGATGCACCGCGGAGAGTTTTGAAAAAGGGGGCACTCCTATCTCCAACCCGAGAGAGGAATCTTGCAAGACCTGCCAGCCTTCCCCCTAACTGCTGAACTTCCTTCGGTGAACGAGGGGTAGGCATTTCAAGAATAGCTTTTACCTTGTCGGGATTGGGGGCAAGTCCCTCCGGAGTAAGGAGATGACCAAGAAACTTCCCTTACTCGCTCCAAAAGTACATTTCAAAGGATTGAGTTTCATCTTGTATCTACGCAGAGTAGCGAACGTCTCTGCTAGATCTAGCAAGTGCAGCGAAAACGATTTACTTTTAATCAAAAGATCGTCTACATACACTTCTAGGTTTCTTCCTTTTTGATGGTTAAACACACGGTCCATCATCCGTTGATAGGTCGCGCCGGCATTCTTAAGCCCAAAGGGCATGACAAGATAGCAATAACATCCATCGTTAGTTATGAATGACGTGTGAGGAACGTCGGGCTTATGCATTCTTATCTGGTGATAACCAGAAAACGCATCTAAAAAACTCATGCAAGAGTATCCTACCGCGGAATCAACTAAAGAATCTATCCGAGGCAGGGGGTAGCAATCTTTAGGACATGCTTTATTAAGTTTTGTAAAGTCTACACACATTCGCCACTTTCCCCTGGTTTTTTAACCATTACAACATTTGAAATCCAGGTGGGGTATTGCACTTCTTTAATGAAATTCGCCTTGAGGAGTTTTGCAACCTCCTCCCTTATTGGCTCTGCAAGCTTTGTTGCCACGTCCCTCTTCTTCTGTTGGATGGGCTTGCAGCTGGGATCGACATTCAGATGGTGGCAAGCTACATCAGGGTCCACCTCCGGCATGTCTTCTGCTGACCAGGCAAAGACATCCAGGTTCTTCAGCAGGCAGGAAATCAACTCAGCCTTTTGATCTTCAGGAAGCTCCGAGTTGATGGAGAGTTTCCTCTCCTCCCCTTCAGCAATGGGGACTCCTTGCGTCACCTGGGCAGGTTCCAGGTGAGCACCTTCATCAGCAGCAACTTTCGAACTGGAAGGGGCTTCTGCAGCCTCTGCTGGAGCAAGGGAAGCTTCAACCATGTTGACAGTGCGAACGTAGCACTCCCTTGCTCTCCTTGGGTCGCTCCTGACCCGGCACATCCTCCCATCGGCAAAGAACTTGATGGCGAGGTGATAAGTGGAAATTACTGCTTGGTACTTGTTCAGCAGGGGCCTGCCGAAGATGGCATGATAGCTGCCGGGGGCGTCGACCACTATGAACTGTATCTGCTTTGTTGCCCCTCCGAGCTTTACTGGCAAGGTGACGCTGCCCTCCACCTCTTTCCTCTCTCCTGAGAATCCATAGAGCGTCCCCTCAGTGGAAAGCAGAGGCTTTCCGGTCCTCAGGGCCTCGAAGGTAGACTTGAAGAGGAGGTTGACTGAACTGCCCGTGTCAACAAGAATTCTGTCCACTGTGAAGTCCCCAAGCACAGCCTTGATTACAACAGCATCGTCAAATGGATTGGCTGTTTGAGGAAGATCTTCTGGACCAAAGGTGACGACTTCCCTTGGAGGAGCAACGGAAGAAGAGGCCACCTCCGCCTGGGTGACCCTTGAAATTGAAGATTTCCGAGTGGACTCGGTCCCTGCTCCACCATGGATGAAGAAGAGGCGTCCCAGAACTCCCTCATCATCTGCATCAAAGCATTCCACTGGGACGTTGATCGGCCCCAGACGGCCTTCGTCCTCCACATCTACACACTCCTGGTAAGCCTCGGCTACCTCTTTGCCCTTCGAGGTGGATGGCTTCGACGAGGAAGGAGAATCCTTCTTGGTCAGGTCAATCTTGCCCTCGGCAAGCAGCTTATCAATCAGCGCACGAAGGGCCTTGCACTCCTCAGTCAGATGACCCTTTTCCTTGTGGAATTGGCAGTATTGCGAATTATTCCTCGGTTTCCACAACTTCTGAGGCTCTTGCCTCCTTTCTTCTGATCTCCTTTGCAGGATCTGGATGACTTCGTCAAGGTCCAGATCTGTAGGGTCCTCCATAGGACTTTCTTCATATTGGCACGGGGCAGGCAAGGCTGCCTGCTGGAGGATGGGAAGAGCCTGCAAAGGCACGGCGGGAGTGGCGGCCAACGGCAGTCTCTGCTCGTGAAACTGTTGATGGCCTTGGAAAGGTTTTTTGTTGCGGAAGTTTCTGCCTCTTTGAGACGGAGGCTGGAAGTCTGGACGAGGGGGCCTGCCACGAGAAGAAGAAGCGGAGGCATCCCCTCCTTCAGCCTTAGCTGTCAGGGATGAAACATAGGTCGGATTAGCATTTTCCCCTTCTATGAAGCGGTTGACCATGGCGATCAACTCTTGATAGGTTTCTGGAGCCTTGGTGGTTGCTTTGAACTTCAGAGGGCCTTCCCGGAGGTCGTGGATCAAGGAAACTTTGTAATAGTCGGGGTTCACATTCCTCACCCCCTGGATTTCTCTTTGAAAGCGATCAACGAATCGTGCTACCGATTCGTTATCCCTCTGCTTAATCTCGAATAGGGCAGCTGGCCCATTCTTCCTCTTCCTTGAGGTAGCAAACCTCAGCAGTAACTGGCTACGGAGCTCTGCAAAAGAAGAAATAGTGCCCGAAGGCAGCTCATAGAACCATTCTCTCGCTTGCCCTTCGAGAGTGGTAACCAGCAATTTACACTTGATGGCATCTGTGAGGCATCTCAAAGCTACTGCCCCTCAAATGCCTGGAGATGGGAAACTGGATCTGTCGTCCCCGAATAGGAAGGGATGCGAGGCTCCCTGAAGTTGCTTGGAGCTGATTCCCATCGAATTCGTTCAACAAAGGGAGATGGGGTGTCAAACTCTGCAGGGTAGAAAGGGCGGACTGGAGCTGAGTCCGCGGGCTCGGCGGACTGGCGATCAGCAAAGTGAAGCTGGCGGGCTGGAGTGCCCCTGGCAGCTTCTCTGAAGAAATCTCTGAAAGCGAACTCTTCCTCCTGAGGGCGCAGAGGAGCAGCGGACTGAACAGGGTTCCGAGGAGTTTCTGGCGACTGCCGAAACGGAGTTCGGCGAGCTGGGGTCTGGCGGACCGGCGAGCTCGCTGGGTCCACTGCGGCCTGAGGAGCAAGCCGCTGGGCCAAAGCAAGAAGAGCTTGGCTGATTGTATCAAGGCGCTGGTCGGTCTGTCGGCGAGACTGCTCGGCCTCAATGCGAGCTTGTTCTATTGCGTCCCAGAGGGAGTCTTCTAAAGAGCTGGAGCGGTCTGAAGAGCGGGCTCTGCGGTCTGACATCTTGTGTCCGCTGATTTCAAAACACTACTCGGATCTGAAGGTCGCGTGTTAACTGTTGATGCACGAAAACAGACAGGGAGTCGGGCACAACCAGCTAACGGTTCGAACACGGGAAAAAGGGGAGACTGCGAGCAGCGATCTACTAAGCGGATGAGAGCTGAAAGAGGAGCAGGGCCGTGAACCACGGCAACAACAGACTTCGCCCGTCGCGGCCTGAATGCCTCTCTTGCGACGGGCTTTCCCTTGATTGAAGAAGAAGTGGGTTACAAGTGAAAGGAAATGACTGAGGGAAGTAGAGCAAGGGGGAGTCCGCGAGGCACAGGATTCGAGTCCGCAGCCTGTAACAAGTAGGCTCCTGGGTCCGAGTCAGCGTGCCTTGAGTGCACCACCTCCCCCCTATTTATAGGATAGGGGGCCTGCCCAAGCGGGCAGGGCTAAAATAACCGGCTGCCCGGGGTACAGGAGAACCGGGCAGCGGTGACGGGAAGCAAAAAGAAAGAACACGCCAGTCCGCACAGAAGGGGCGGACTGGGCTCGCGAACTGGAGCTTCCACTGCTGCTGGGCGCGGCCACTGGAGACCGGCGGCCTGGGCGGACGAGATACTGCGTCCGCCGCTGGAGACTTGCCCAACGCGCCGGCGGACTGAGCGGACTGGGCTTTGCGTCCGCTGCTGGAGTATCACCCTTGGCGCGACTGGCGACAGTGCCGGACTGGGCGGACGGCCAAATTCTGTCCGCGCCTGCTGAATGGGGGCTTTGGGAACTTGGAGTATGTTGCGGACTGAGGGGTTAACATAGGCGAAGGGGGAAAGTGGATGTACCCAGATCTTGAGGAAACATTATAAAAATCTGTGTGTACCCTGTGTGTGATTAATTCTGTAATTGTTGTGTTATCTGTGCTGAATTGTTGTAGAGAATTGCAAATACAGGGCTTATAATTCAGTGTTTCTGCCTTTAAAGTTTTAAAAGATTAAGTTCACCTATTCACCCCCGCTCTAGGTGATTAGGTACTATTTCTTTCAGGATCTTTGTTGGGTACAACAATAATAGTAAGGCTTATAGAGTCTACAACTTGATTACTCAAGTTGTAGAAGAGTCTGTTCATATTGTTTTTGATGAAGCTAGACTCATTAACAATGAATTGCCAAGAAGTGTTTGCAGCTCTACAGGTGTAATTAAGAAGATGGACAAGCTTACCTTAACAGAAGGTTCTTCTACAAGTCAGCAAGTGGAAGATGGTGACTGTTGTCCAGGGGGAGTACAAGATACTCCTGATGTTGAAGAAGACCAAGAGATGCAGCTAAATGAAGAGACTGAAGGTGTACAACCTGAAGACAGGCTGCCTCTATCAAATAGGCACATAAAGGATCATCCAGCCAATCAAATAATTGGAGATCCCAGACAAGGGTGCAAACAAGGAGCAGGAATCTAAGTATAATTCTTTACTCCAGTTTTCTATCCCAAGTAGAGCCAAAGAAGTTTGAAGAAGCAATCCTAGACCCTCATTGGATGGAGGCCATGCAAGAGGAGCTGAATCAATTCAAAAGATGCAAGGTCTGGGAGCTAGTTCCTAAACCCAAGGACCACAACATTATTGGAACTAAGTGGATCTTTAGGAACAAGTTGGATGAGAATGGAATCATCATAAAGAATAAAGCTAGACTTGTTGCAAAGGGATATAGGCAGGAAGAAGGTATTGATTTTGATCAAACCTTTGCTCCAGTAGCAAGATTGGAAGCAATAAGGATGTTCCTTGCCTATGCAACATATCAAGGATTTAAGGTATATCAAATGGATGTTAAGTCAGCTTTTCTGAATGAAAATCTGAAGGAAGAATTCTATGTAGAGCAGCCATCAGGTTTTGTTGATTCTCTTAAACCTAATTATGTATATAGACTTAGGAAGGCTTTGTATGGGTTAAAACAAGCCCCAAGGGCTTGGTATGAAATCCTGTCTAGTTTCCTCATTGAGAATAAATTCTCAAGGGGGAAAATAGACAAGACTCTATTCCTTAGGGAATCCAGAGGCAGGATTATCTTAGTCCAAATATATGTAGATGACATAATATTTAGGTCTACAGAAAGTAATCTTTGCAGAAAGTTTACAAAACTCATGCGAGGACAATTTGAAATGAGTAGTATGGGGGAACTTAAGTTCTTCTTGGGTCTCCAAGTTAGACAGACTGAAGATGGATTATCCATATGCCAGTCTAAGTTCACCCTAGAGTTGATAAGGAAGTATGGTATGGAATCATCCACTACCATGAAAACTCCTATGGGGTCAAGCATGTCTCTAAGAAAAGATGATGCAGGGAAAGTTGTAGATGAAACTTTGTATAGAGGGATAGTTGGCTCCCTACTGTATTTGACTGCTAGTAGACCAGATATCATGTATGCTACATGTGTCTGTGCTAGGTACCAAGCTTGCCCTAATAATCTCATTTGACAGCACTCAAAAGAATTTTGAGATATCTTAAGTGCACACCTTATCTAGGCCCTTGGTACCCTAGGAATGGAGATTTTGTACTGACAGGTTATTCAGATGCAGATTTTGCAGAATGTAAGGAAGATAGGAAGAGTACTATAGGAACCTGTCAATTTCTAGGTGGAAGGCTGGTGTCATGGAGTAGCAAGAAGCAAACCAGTGTGGCTATCTCCACAGCAGAGTCAGAGTATGTGGCTGCAGGAAGTTGCTATGCTCAACTTCTATGGATTCAACATTAGCTAGAAGATTATGGTATTCAAGTAAGTAGGACACCTTTGTTTTGTGATTCTACTAGTGCCATTTCTATTGCAAATAATCCTGTCTCCCATAGTAGGACTAAGCACATAGAAATTAAATACCATTTTCTAAGAGAACATGTGGAAAAAGAAGACATTTCCGTAGAGTATGTTAAGACAGATAATCAGTTAGCTGATATGTTTACTAAGCCCTTAGATGAAACCAAATTCAATAAGTTTAAAATTGAATTAGGAATGATAAACTTAGAATAGTTTACAAAAATTGGCTAAGTAAAATAGTGTCGACACACAGTGTTGTCTGTGTCGACACATAGAAGTGGTGTCGACATTTCAGAGAAATGGTGTCGACACATGTAGGAAGTAGGTGTCGACACTCCAGAGATTTAGTGTCGACACATGCAGTGTAGGTGTCGACACATCCAGGGTGGTGTCGACAATTAGGATTTACACAGAATTCGTCTAGTAGAGTCTCGACAAAGTGTCGAACTAAGATATATAAGTGTCGACACATATATTCTGTCGACTATACTTGTGTCGACACATAGTTGTCGAGACATTAGAAGTAAGTGTCGACACTTTTCAACAGTGTCGATATATTTCAAGTATTTTGACGCGCCTTTTCACCTTCAAATTTAGAAAGGTATAAATAGATCTTCACCATTGTTTGTCGACACGCTCATCTTAGTTTCGAGACCAAACTTGTGTGTCGACATCTCTCTTCTCTAAATTCAAAATTTCTTCAAACCCTAATGGCGCCCAAGCTAGAAGAGAATATTAATGAAGGATATGAGCTCGTGCGACACACCTTTGATAACGCGGAACCAGAAATCCAAGGTGTGGTAACCCTATTTGCCGAGACTGGATTAGAGTATCTTGTATCAGAACCAATTAAGATCTGGAAGAAGGAGGTCCTTGAATTCTTGAGTACAGCTACTCTTGATGAATCTGGACTCAAGATTAAGTCCAAAGTTCATGGGGGCAAAAGTCAAGATTATCCTAAAAAGTCTAAGAAAGATTCTACATCTACCTAGAACTAAAGAAGAGGAACATGTACCTGCATCAAAGACAAGGGAGGCACTGGAATGGTGTGGTTTAGATTCAAGCCTGAAGACTACATCAGTGTTCAATAGGAAAGGCATGAACATGCAGGGCAAGTTTTTATCTAAGATAGTTGGCAAGGTAATACTGAGCAAGCCTGGTGGGCATGATAAAATTTCAGCTGACATGTTCAGTTTGATGACAAGGATAAGTTTCAAACTTAATACTGATTGGTCTGTAGTCATGTTTGATAAGATAAAAAGGGAGCATGAAGAAACCCAATCTGAGTAGAATTCTGAGTTTATACCTAGCTGGCAGTATCCCTGAAGTGATGAACCAAGCTGTTGTTTCTAAGATAAACCACATGAGGAGAATGGATGTACGAATTTTCTCCAGGTGGGATAGAGTGTTGACAAAGGTATTGCCAACTGCGGAAAAGGAAACACCTCAGAAGAAGAAGAAGACAGTCATTGTGGCTCAAGAATCCTCAAGTAGCTCAGAGGAATAAGTGGTTTTTAGTTCTGATGATGGAGAAGATGATAATGCTGGACAGTCACCAGCAAGACAAAAAGATGCTCAGAGGCAGGGGGAGCTACCATAAGCTATCTCTATTCACCTAGATCCACTCCAGGGGGAGACTCTACATGTGGATGAGCCAACTCAATTAGAGAGTGAAAGGGTTACCCAAACCATTCTAGAGGTAATCACGGAAGTTAATCAAATAAATTTCATTATTGAGGATGAAGTTCTGACTGAATCATTACTTGATGTTGATCAGCATACACAGTTACATGGTCAACCAGAAGATGTTGTCATGGATGACACATCTGTTGCTGATAAAGTGGTTGGTGAAATAAGAGATTCTCCAGTCCATCCTCAACAGGAGTTTACATTAGAAGAGTTGTTTCCTGATCTTTTATAGACTGACTTGGAGGGAGAGAAAGCAGCTGTTGAGGGGGAGCATGTGAGATCCCAGGAGGATATTGTTAGGAATGAAACTGAAGAGCAAAGGACTGAGGGGGAGCTACCAAAGACTGCTGGGGACTTACCTCCAACTCCATAGGATAGAGTAGATATAGCTAGTACCTCAGATTCTGAAGAAGCTGCTGAGGTTCAGGCAAAGAAAAGGAAGCTAATTGTCTTCAAGAGAAGGAGTCAAAGCTACAAGAAAGCTTTACAAACAGTTGCTCCACAGCCTGCCCCAACTACTGATTATAGTTCTCTGTTCGTGGCATTGGAAATAAAGCTAGATGTGCAAAGGAAGGCTATGGAAACTTATATGGATGAGCACCATAAGGAGCTACAATTGTCCTTAGCTCAAGACATCAAATCTACTAGATTTGAAGTTAATCAACATAAAAAGGAAATGACTGATTATTTCCATAAAAGAGGCAATGCAGTGGTATATCTTGCTACACATCAAGAGCAGATAAAAACAAAAGTTGATGACATGGCTGTCAAACAAGGATATGTTCTTGAAAATCAGATTAGAATGAATGAAAATTTAACTGAATCACATAATGTGATAGCCACTGAAATGAAGAATCTTGCAGCTGCTCAGACTGCAGCAAGTGCTACTACCAAGGAAGAGTTTGATAAGTAACTACAAGAAAGCCTACATGCAGTTCACACTGCCATTGCAGATTCTCAAAAGATAATTACTAACAAGCTACAAAGTTTAAAACCTTTTTATAAAGATGGAGTTAACTATTTGAATGCTCAAATCAGATTCCAGAAAGATGATCTTAGGGATCATATAGAAAGAGAAGTCATAAAGGGGGAGAGGGTGTTAGTCAAAGCCGGCTCTAATCATGCAAAGTGGATTTCAAACTCCATCAGAGCCACCCTTGGATATCCACATTTATGTGATGATGATAATGTTGCAGAGTCTGGCATAAATCCTACATATTTTGGAGGAGAGCAAGCTGAAGTGGCTCAAGTGATATATCCTCCTGCAGATTTTGACATGATACATCAGGAGGTACAATCTATGTATAGTCCCCCTTAGGGTAATCAGAATGTTATTCTTGAGAAAGTTGTACAGCCTGTGCCAGAGGCAGTCCTAAAAGAACAAGAGGCCCAATTATCTACGAAAAGGTTCAGGGAGCAGGCTGAATTAAGGCCAGACTTTGAGCAATGGAGCCTAACCTCTAGGAATATCATATTAACTGCTTGGAAGGCTGCTAAGGATAATTTCCTATAGAGGGGCAAATGGTATTCTGACCAGGAATGGAAAAAACAAGAAGTTGGGCAAGATGTCAAGGTATAATACAGAAGGAAGGCAAAATTAGGGAAGCTACCTCCTAATGCACAGGAGCCTAGCAAGTATTTCCCTAAGCCTTATCATTATTTTGAGAGACAGAAGATTAGAGCTGAAGAACAGAAAAAGAAAGATCTTAAGGGAAAGAAGCCTGCTGATGATAATGAAGCTCCTGTTCAAGCAAACATTCAATCTGGAAAGGGCATTGTTATCAAGGAACCAGAGCAGTCATAGATTAGGATTTTCTTAAGTTTAGAACTCTGTAATCTTTTACATTAAAATCAATGTAAACTTTTGGTTTATGAAACTATTGGAAGTTATAACAAAATAATGTTTGATCTGTTACTTTTGTATTCTGTAATGATTGATTATACATGTTTTGTTTATACATGTTTAGTATTTACCCTGTCATTTAATATTATTATACATCATATTGAGTATTTGTTATGTATGGTGTATATCATTGACTAAGGGTTATGACTTCTCCAAATAGGGGTAGATTATTGGGTACATTGGAATATATGTACCAGATTTGAAGAAGCCTCACCCTACTCAATGAAATACATCAAGGTGTATTTGATGTGCTTTGAGTTTGTTTATGCAGGTTAAGTAACTGCAGAATTGAAGGAAAAGTTTATAAGTCCATGTGTCGACACCTAGAAGAAAAGTGTCGGCACTTAAGAAGGCTTATGTCGACACCAGAAGAAAAGTGTCGACACTTGGAGTAATTGTGTCGACACCAGGAAGACAGAGTCGACACAAGAAGAAAAGTGTCGACACATACAGGCAGTGCGACACACAGTGAAGAATTGTCTACATAATCAGTGTTGACACTTAGAGGCAGTGTCGACACCCAGAGAAACTTTGTCGACATCAAAAGTGTCGACACCAGGAGGCTATATCGACACTCAGCAAACTTCAACAAAGTTAAAGTACATGTGTCGACACAAAGGAGATGTGTCGACACTCAGCGAAGTTTCAACACATGAAGGCATGTGTCAACAAAAAGGAGATGTGTCGACACTCAGCAAAGTTTCAACACATGAAGGCATGTGTCGACACAAAGGAGATGTGTCGACACTCAGCAAAGTTTCAAAACATGAAGGCATGTGTCGACACAAAGAAGATGTGTCGACACTTGGCAAGTTTCAACACAAGAAGATGTGTCGACATAAAGGAGTTGTGTCGACACACAGCAGAAATCAACTAAGTATTGAAGAAGAAGTACTTGTGATGACACACTCAATTAGTGTCGACACATTCTACAGAAGGCTTGTGTCGACACACAGAATCAGTGTCGACACATTCTGAAGAAGCAGTGTCGAGAAGCTGTTATAACAACACAAGGAGTTGTGTCGACACCATCAAAGCTAGTGTCAACACTTAGTCTACTTGTGTCGACACTTAGTCTATTTGTGTCGACACATAATGACTACTGTCTCGATACTTTAAGACAGTGACAGAGATTTCAAGAAGTGACTGGATGACTTGACAGCTGCCATTTCAACCGGTCAACTGCAACTGTCAAAGCTGTCAGAAGGTTGTTAGAAACCGGATCAGCCGGTTACCTTGGAGGAAGAGTATTTAAAGACCGTTCTCCTTCAACAGATGGGATGATCAATGAATTGAAAAACAATACAAACAAAGAAGAAGACCTTCAAGAGAAGATCTAAGAAGTTGGAGAGAGAGAGAGCTCCTTCTAAGAAGAACAGCTGTTGAACCAGGCTGAAAAGTAAGATTCAGATTGAGATCTGATTCTCAAGACAGAAGTTGATTGAAGATCATCTTCAGAGGGGACTCAACCCTACTGTGTTGTAATTCAAGAAGCTTTGAAGAAAGCCAAGGGAGGTTGATCTCTACAAAGTTCTTTCAAGAACTCATCAAGAAGCCAGTCAACTCATCTCTCTTTTTCAGAGTTGTGGTTAAACACTTTGTAAACTTTATTTTCTGTAGGATCCTAAGGGATCTGAACTGTAAGCCTATTTTATAAAGGCTGAGGTAGGGCTAGTGTGCCTCAGTGTAGGAGATTCTATTCTCTGAGTGTAGGCCTTGATTGAAGTCTGAGGTAGGGCTGTTTAGCCTGAGTGTAGGTCTTGGTGAAGACTGAGTGGTAAGGCTTTGTGCCTGAGTTGTAGGAGTGGGGACACTATGAGTTGTAGGAACCTGTTTGGGGTTCCGAGTTGTAAGATCTGAGGATCTGAGAAGAAGTGGAGAAGTTAGGCCGAATCTAGTACACTACTAGATAGGCGAAGGGAGAAAGTGGATGTACCCAGACCTTGGGGAACCACTATAAATCATGTGTGCACTCTGTGTATTGTTGATTGTATGGTTGCTGTGTTGTGATAATTGTAGAATTGCATTTACTGTACAGTATTTCTGCCTTAAAATTAAAAAGTTAAAGGTCACCTATTCACCCCCCCTCTAGGTGATTAGGCACTATTTATTTCAGTCTGGAGGCAGGTCGCCATTGCTATCTTAGCGACGAGCTGTCGGACTGAAGATATATTCCCCCCCCCCCTGTTGGAGAAGAGAGTACAGCGTGGTTAGCCTAAGCTAGCCACATGGCCTGTGGAGATGAAATGCGGAACAGTCCGTTCAACCACAGATTGCAGCTACTGCGTGACCTGGTAGGATGACAATCCGGTCTGCCACTGAGTTTGGAAGTCCACCTGTTGGAATAGAGAACCATTGCACGTTAGCTCATCTAATCGCGCGGCCTACAGGGGAAAACTGAGGAAGCAGTCCGTAGACCTTGTAGAACAAGCAGATGTTATGCGACCTGGGAGGTCAGACTGGGGAGGCTGCCCTAGCCGCGCGGCCTGAGCGCACAGAGAAGTCTGTCCTCCCATCCTCAGAGGACTGGTCGCGACCTCCATGGGGAACCTAGAGTAGGCCGCAACTTGCAAGCTGGCTACCTTGGGAGGGATCGCCGATTTCTTAGTTAACCCCTGCCGCTGAACGGAAGGAATAACAAGATCGACAAAGTCGAGCCGTCAGTTACATTTTTGTAAAGCCGTGTGGTTTCAAAATTAGCAATTAGTAAATTGGAAGATTTGAAAATCATCCGAAAATATATATAGAGGGAGTCAAAGCAACGACTATAAAGGATTTCCAAAAACGAAACCCTAAAAGTTATTGTACATGGCCGACTGAACCCTTAAACTGGTTTTTGAAAATTTCGAAAAAATGACCTAAGTAAAATTTGTCGAGGGTCGTCGAGTATCATATTGATACTTGCTGAATACATCTTGATATACGATGAATATACCTTAGTCAAATTATCTCAGGCTGGCTGGTCACTTGACACCATGACGACAAGTCATACTCTATGAATTCGTCGAGTATCACCAGGCATACACAACGAATTCGTCGAGTATCGGTTAACAGACTCGACACCGTCAATGCCTATATTCGACAAATTAGACTTGGAAAAAACTAGAGAAGTAATGTCGAGTTGATCCATCGAATTCAGCGTGTATCACTTTGCATATTCGATGAATTCAGCGAGTATCGTTAGATACATTTGACGAATTCGATGAGTATGCACAATGATACTCGACGAATATTACTTAACAGATTGTTCGCACTCCAATGAATTTACCCTAAGTGTATATGACAAATTTTACGGGTATTGGTAAGTATACTCGACGAATTCGACTTGTATCAGTGACAATACTTGACGAATTCGATGTGTATGCTCAACCATACTCGTCGAAATTTACTTAGTTAAAATTCCTATTTTCTTGGGTCTAACCCTTGACCATCCTCGATCCTTCTCTTGTACATGGGATAGAAGTACACTCCAATAGAGAGATTACATGTGAGTCAACACATTGGCCTACATAATGAGGGATTACATTGTGTAGTCTAGTGATTACTGACCCACTGTAACCTGACATTGGTGTGTACTTAGCAATGTGAACCTGCAAGTACATAACTGAAAAGTAGTATCAAATACAATCTCAATTCATCTTAGCTTGACTGGACTCTTCTTCAAATCAGGATTATTGTGGATACAATACCCAACAATCTCCCCCTATTTGAAGAAGTCAAAATCCTACGAGGTAAGGGGAATTGCACATGATAAATAATAAAATATTAAAAAAATAATTAACAATAGAAATACTCCACCAGGGATGTCCGTACAACATCCACCTTAGAAAGGAAGTTCGCACAGCATCCACCTTAGCTGTAAGGTCAACCTCCCCCTTTTTGGCATCCGCAGCTATAATATTAGCATTGGAACTTCTGGAGCTTAGCAAGGAAGTTCCCACATCATCCACCTTAGTTGGAAGGGCAATGCCCCCCTTTTTGGCTTTAAATAGCAACTTGTGTATCGGCTTGCCCCCCTCAATTTGTGCACTCAAACTCCCAGGAATCCTGTCCTCAGGAGCTAGCACATACTCCTTCATGGGCAAGACTTGGGCTCCCCCTAGCCTCAAGATCCTTCTGTCCCACCTAACAGTCAGCTCTTCTTTCGATCCAATATAGAGAAATGAATTTTGTCTTGGTCCAAATTCTGCCTTTCCTGAAGTAATTCCTGATAGATTTCCTCCTTCTTTCTTGGTCTTAATTATGAGTCGATAAGTAGCATTCCTAGTTCCGTTTTGAAAAATGAAAACTTGGTCACATCCAGCGGCTTTGTGAAAACATATGCAACCTGTTTGTCCATCGGGAAATAGCTGAGGGCTATGTCCTTGTTCTCCACATGCTCCCGGATGAAGTGATAACGCACCTCGATGTGCTTTGTCCGGCTGTGGGAGACTGGATTATTCAGGATTACTTCAAATTATAATTTTCAAGTTGATTTCTAATCCATAGAAAATGTGTGCAACAACTACCCGCAGAGATATACTCTGACTCGGCAGTAGATGTCGCCACACAAGTCTGCTTCTTACTGCTCCATAAAATAAGCCATCTTCCGAGGAATTGATGAGTATCGGAACTGATTTTCCTATCATCCCTGCTACTTGCAAAGTCGGCATCTGAAAAACCAATTAGCTATGCATCATTATTTCTTGGATACCATAAGCCAAGATTGGGTGTACCCTTAAGGTATCTTAAAATCCGCTTTGCAGCGACATAATGAAATTCCTTAGTGGTCACCTGATATCTAGCACAGATGCATGTTGAAAACATTATATTTGGTCTACTGGCTGACAGGTAGAGCAAGGATCAAAATATGCTTTGTACTTGGTTTCATCAAAAGGTTTCCCTTTCTCATCCTTGTCCAAAGACACAGATGAACCCATTGGAGTCCTCATAGAGGATGCTCTCTCCATTCTGAATTTCTTAAGAAGCTCCTTGGTGAACTTTGTCTGAGAGATGAAAATTCTATATTCAGATTGCTTCACCTGAAGTACTAAGAAATACTTCAGCTCTCTCATACTGCACATTTCAAACTTCCCTTGCATAACTTTAGAGAACTTTTTGCAAAGGCTTTCTTCCGTAGAGCAAAGTTTGATGTCGTCGACATAGATTTGCACTAGCAGAATCTTGCATTTAACTTCCATAAGAAATAATGTCTTGTCTATCTTTCCTCTAGTGATCTTGTTCTCAAGAATAAAGTTAGACAACGTTTTATAATAAGCTCAGGGATCTTTCTTTAAGCTGTATAATGCTTTATTCAAAAAGTAAATGTAATCAGGGTATTGAGAATTTACAAAACCTGGGGGTTGCGCTACGTATACTTCCTCTTTCAGATTCCCGTTGAGGAATGCTGACTTTACTTCCACTTGGTAGATGGTGAAGCCTTTGAGGGCAACATACAGAAGAAACAACCTGATCTCCTCGAGACAAGCCACTGGAGCAAAGGACAGGTCGAAGTCGATCCGCTCTTCTTGTCTGTATCCTTGTGCTACTAGTTTGGCTTTGTTCTTGATGATCACTCTGTGTTCGTCCAGCTTATTTCTGAATATCCACTTGGTGACGATCACATTTTTTCCTTTAAGCCGGGGTACCAGCTCCTCGACTTAACATCATTTAAATTGATTGAGTTTCTTTTGCATTGCCAATATCCAAGAATCATCCTGGTTTGCCTATTCAAATTTCTTTGGCTCGACATGTGACAAAAAGCTTAGATGCAAACCCTCATTAGTTGTACCACTTCTGGTTCTCACACCATCGCTTGGATGTCCTATTATTTGATCGTCCGGATGATCTCTTAGCTGTTTGAACCCTCGATTCCTTTCTCTCCCTCCAGCAGGCTCTGCAATTTTTGGTGTATCCTCTGTAGGTTGTGTTGATGCACGAAAACACAGGGGGGTCGAGCACCACCAGCTAACGGTTCAAACACCGGGGAATAGAGAGACTGCGAGTAGTGATCTACTAAGCGGATGAGGGAAGGAAGAAGAGCAGGGCCGTGAGCCACGACAACAACAGACTTCGCCCGTCGTGGCCTGAATGCCTCTCTTGCGACGGGCTTTCCCTTGATTGAAGAAAGGCTTGGTTACAAGTAAAAGAAAAAGTTTCACAAGAGCAGAGCGAGGGGAAGTCCGCAAGGCACAAGATTCGAGTCCGTAGCCTGTAACAAGTAGGCTCCTGGGTCCGAGTCAGCGTGCCTTGGGTGCACCACCTCCACCTATTTATAGGATAGGGGGCCTACCCAAACGGGCAGGGATAAAATAACCGGCTGCCCGGGGTACAGGAGAACCGGGAAGCGGTAACGGGAAGCAAACAGAAAGAACATGCCAGTCCGTGCAGAAGGGGCGGACTGGGCTCGCGGACTGGAGCTTCCACTGCTGCTGGGTGCGCCTGCTGGAGGGTGGTTGCCAGGGCGGACGAGACACTGCGTCCGCCGCTGTAGAGAATACGATATCCCAAGTCCTGGCGGATTGAGCGAACAGGTCCTTGTGTCCGCTGCTGGGGTACCGTCCTTGATGTCTGATTGGTGACCTTGCCGGACTGGGCGGACTGACAAATCACGTCCGCGCTTGTTGAAGGGGGGGGGGGGGGGGGGGGGGTTTGGCATCTTGTAGGATGTTGCGGACTGAGGGGTTAACATAATCCCCGCACATTTTTAAGTTTCCAGAAAACTTCGAAAATGTTTTCTTAACCGCCGAGTCCGCAAGCCTCGAAAATGTCGCCAGCGCTATAAATATCGCTGGAGGGCCTGGAACTGTTGAGAATTCCGATTGACACGGGGCGCTACTCACCACTTGCGGTCTCCACTTTCCAGTCCGGCATGGCAAGGCTTGGAGCTTTCTTCTCTAGTCTCACTGCAAAAGGCGACCTAGTACTGACAATGCCTATGAAGACCAAGAAGATAGTAAAGAGGTCGACAAGAAAGGATCTTGTCCGCCCTACAGGAGAGAGTTCCCACAGCCAAAAGCCTGCGGAGAAGCAGACCGCCCTGCCGATATATCTGCTCGCGAGGATGCCGCAGTCGACGCTGAACCACTGAGAAGTGAAAAGATGGTGACCCTGTCGGACTCTGCCCCTTCCCAGAAGACTGCAACCTCGGTGGACACCGTTGGTGAATATATTGAGGATGACATATCTTCTCCCAATGCCCACGTGCATATTGTTAACTTGGATGAAGAAGATAGGCGGACTGAGGAAGTGGACGATGCGCCCTCAAAGGTATTGACTGATGTGAACCCTGAGGCTGTCCGCGAAAGCCAGCCCGACTTAGGTGGGTCCGCTGCGGATTCTGCTGAGAAGATAACTAAAAGAAAGAAGAGGAAGAGGGACGGGGCGACCGTTGCCGAGCGGGTTGAGAAGAAACTGCGTGCGATGAAGGAGAAGAATGTCTCCAAGCGGACTGGGGATGCGGACTTACAACACAGACCGCGCGACAAAGAAGTTCCTGACAGCGAGCTGGTCACACCGGAAGCCCAAGTTCATGGAGATAATTCCCTCTCCATGGTCAGTCTAACCACTGATGAGATATTAGATTCAATAGACGTCAATAAAGTAGATCTAATCAACGAATCCCTGCTGATTGTACTGCAGCAATCTGAGGAGGAAGACACTGGGAAAAAAAGACAGCGAACTCCCTTCTTTGTCCGCTGTGGAGGAAGAAGAGAGGGAGAGGTTGAAACAGAAGATAAAGGAGCAGAAGAAACAAATTGTTGCTCATGTTGCTGCGGTGGGGGCGGCCTCGAAGCAAGTCGCGGCGGATAAAACCGCTGAGGATCTGTGGATTGCTGCAGAGCTACTGCGGTCAGGTAAACTTCAACCGGCGCCTAAATACTTTAAGCGTCAGTGGCTTTACAGGTCGCAGCCGCGGACGTCAAGACCAATCAAAATCATCACTGAGACGGACGATATTATGGTTTCAACAAGTTTGGCTGCTGAGAAAAGAGCAAAGGTTCATCGCGAATGGAAGAAGCGGTTAAGCGCCTTTGACCCGGAGCGGGCAAGGCGGCCAATCATCTTCGATAGTCGGCAACTCGCTGCTACTATGTCTAAAAGTGATCTTTCATCCTTTCTTTGCGTCCGCTGTGAACTGCCTTTAAATGTGAAGTTGACTTTGTTTATTGCAGGTAGAAAGTCGCCGCCGGGCTCCATCGAGAGTGGCGAGATCGTGGTTACACCGAATATTGGTGCTGGCACGGTCTCGCATGTGGAATCCGCGGGGGATGAGCCACCCAGCCTGAATATTATTAAAGTGTTAGAGAAGAAATTCCAAGCTGAAATGCAATGTGTTAAAGCAGGGTTAGAGAAGTCAGAGGAGCGCGAGAGGGCGTCCGCGGCGCGTCAGAAAGCATCCGCAGAGCGCGAGAAAGCCCTAAAAAACCAGATCGCCAGCATCTCGAGGGCGCTGGAGAGGTCTGAAAGGGAGAAGAAGAGGCTTGTGGATGATGTCCGATTCTATAAAGGCAAGCACTTGGCGTCAGTGCGCGAAGAAAAGGGGAAGCGGGCTGCTGAGGTCGCTGAGTAGAGGCCGCGAGTGTCAGATCGCGCTGCACCAGAGATTGCCGCACCGGCAGGCGGTGTCCAACAGGCTGCGGATGAGTAGTCGAGGCCGGCGGCGGAGCCAATGGTGCCCCTCAGTCGGGTAGATCGGGAAGCTGCCCATATGCACCGGACCATAAACATTATTCATCATCACCTCTGCCGCGTGTACAGCGAGATTCTTCAGATAAGCGACCAAGCAGCTCACTTATGCAGAGATAGGGCGGAAAGGCCGGCGCGGACCGAGACTAGGGACCGCTGAGTCCGCGATGCCACGAACTTTCATTTGTTTAATTGTATAACTGTTTGTATAATTGTGTTTCAAACAACGCTTTGTAGATTGAACTCTGTTGCGATCTGTGCGGACTCAGATTATATATCCGCAAATTATGTAGCTTAATCCTTGACTTAATCTGTTGCGAATTGTGCAAACTAAGGCTGTGTCCGCTTCTCGTTATTAAACCTGCAGGTGGGAAATACTGCGAACTAAGCAGATTGAAATTGTATCCGCTCCTTGTGACCTGCCGGGAGGAAAAAGCGCGATCTAGGCGGACAGAAAATTGTGTCGGCCATAACTTTTTTCCTTTGAATTTTCCTTGGCATGTGAATTTGTGTTTGTATCCGCGTAATTGTTTGGCTGTGCTTTAATTTTTTGCGGACTGTGCGGATTGGAATTGCGAGCTCTACGGCCTGGTCAAAAAGCTGTCAGACTCTTTAGCTATAAATAGGGCCTTCCGCTTTCTCTTATGCAGGAAACAACTGAAGTAAAAGGAACCCTGCGGCCTGCAAAATGGTGTCCGCGCGTACTGATGCTGCTGTCGCCTTCCACTCCGCTGACCACCGGAAATGCACATTGACGGGGGCCGACCTGGACGCCTTTGTCGAGAAGAAGATGGCGAACTCGCATATCCTTGTCCGCCTTCCCGCCCATCAAGAAAGGTTAAACTTCTCAACCGCAACCCAGATCGCCATCCCAGTGGTCCACTTTGATAGCGGATTCAAGTTTCCGCTTCTATGGGAACTCGTCGCCATCTTTGAGCACTATGGAATGGTGTCTGGCCAGCTTGCGCCGAATACACTCGCTGCGATCTGCAGCTTTGTCTCTTATTTGCGATCTGAAAAGATCGCTTTTTCGATGAATGTCTTCCGCAAAATATTCTCTGTCCGCTCCATGACCGCTTCCGGAGGCCGCCCCTACAAGGGGGTGATATATTTCTACTGCAGGGGGATGAAGTTTGTGGGCCTTCCCAAAAAAATCGACAACTGGACCTCTAGGTTCCTGATCTTTGAGGGCGACCTAGGGTTCGCGCACACCTATCCGCAGGTGGGCGCGGACTCCGCCTTCAAAAGCGTGCAACTGGATGACTTGGAATCCGCCATTGTCGAGTTCTTGGCCAACGCCAGGCTTGACATCGAGCATTACATTCCGCTACTGGCGAGCTTAGCGGACGTCATGCCCGAAGAGAGTAAGTAGCTTCCGAACTCAGCTTTTGCATCCGCCGCGACCTTGGTGTTTAACTCATTTGTTTTTGCAGCGACCTTGGTGGTACCCGCCAACTTGCCAAAGACGCCTAGCGGCTTTGTCCCTACAGAAGGAGAAGAAAGAAGCAGTCGCAAGGAAGAGGAAGGAGGAAGGGGATCCCGCGGCGGATTACTCTTCTTCGGAAAGCTTCACCATGAGCGGCTTTGGCATCAGCCAGAAGGATCTTAGGGGAACCCTATGGTCCACTAGCATAGCAAGAACAAACACGTCCACCTATCCACCGCGCTCCCTTCGTGGAAGAGTCCGCGGATAACCCTCCACGCCCATATTGCGATCTCTGCGATCTACGGAAAGCGCAACTTGAGCGACCTTAAGAAGGTGCCCGCCGCCGACCTCCCTCTGCTAGCCTCTCAGGCCACTGCGAATAGCGTGGTGATGAACCACTATGTTGCCACCCTGGCCAGAGACCTGTTGAGGCAGAATGAACAACTTCAAAAGGATAATAAAGCGCTAAAGGAAAGGAATGTGCGGTTGGGAAAAAGGGTTGCTTAGCAAAGAGAAGAGCTTGGGGTTAGTTGAATTCGCAGCGGCCTTAATTTGCTATCCGTCGCGATCTGTCTGACTTTTGCTTTTGTTTTGCGCAGGTCGCCTATGACTTAGAAAACAACAACTTCCAGGCCGCCATGCTCCCTTTCGTGAAGGAGACCGTCGAGGTCGCCATTGAGCGACTTGTCCGCGACGGCTTTATAAAAGAGGGAGTGGATGGCGTCCCTTTCTTAGAGCTCTTCCCTGAGTTGGCACCACAGGTCGCGGCGATGGAGAGGGCTAAAAAACGCAAGGACATCATTGAGGAAGAAGGCGAGGAAGTAGAGGAAGATGAAGAAGAAGAAGAAGACGACGAAGAAGTTGAAGAAGAAGATGGAGGGCAGGGCGAAGGGCAAAGCGCCAAGGAAACAACGGACAATGCTGCCTCGAGCAAGCAAGTAGGGGAACTGTCCGCCGAGTCCGACACCTCTGCATCCTCCTCTGCTACCAGGAGCTCGCATAGCGGGTCCGCCTCAAGTATAGGATCAGATAGCAGCGGAAGCGGCTCGGGGGGCTACTCTCCAGAAGTCGACATTGTTGGCGAAAGCCCTGCACCTCCAGAAAAGAAATAAAAGACTACAGATTGATTAATGTACTTTTATCTTTTTTAGTTTTTGTAAACGGGGCGGACGCAAGATCGCAGTCCGCCGAATATATAGAAAGATGTAAAGAATTTTTGATGAAATAGAAAGGATATTTTTGCATGTGTGCTTCCTGCAATGTTCTTTTTCCACGCTCACCGCACCGACACTTAGCAGTCCGCACGACACGCTGATAAATCTGAGAATTTTAACTTGCTGATTAGAGACAGTTATTGTCCGTCATTGAAATAAGAAGAAATTGTCAGGCCGACTCTGTTGAGTTTCAATTGCAGTCCGCACGACAGTAAGATCATTTATAACGAATCTTGCTGATTAGAGAATTCAACTTATCAATCCATTCAATATTCACCTTAAAAAATGACGAAAATAGCCAGCTGATAACAATGTCAGGTGGTACTTCATTGAGTTCTAGTAGAGTCCGCAATTCTCTTTATTAACTTATCAAATTATAATATATGAAAACCATTCGGCGGACTGAGCGGATACAGAAAACCAATCCGCTCATAATAGAAATGATCTATAGCTTGTGGTCTCAAGGAAACCGTCGGACTGAGCGGATACATAAAACCAGTCCACCAAAGATAGAAATGACCTATAGCTTGCGACCAGGTGGGCAGGTGCGCATTGCATTGCTTTCCTCACTAGGCCACAGGCTATATGATCAACCCAAAAAAAACTGGGGGACTGTGCGAATACAGAAAACCAATCCGCTCATATTAGAAGAAATGATTTATAGCTTGCGACCAGGTGGGCAGGTGCGCCGGAGCGCCATACTTTCCTCACCGGGCTACATGCTATAAAATCAACCCAAATAGGCTGACTGAGCGGATAGAGAAAACCAGTCTGCATGTAATTCCATGCGAATAGCAAGATGCTCACTTGGCGGAACGGTTCCCTGCCCTCTTGCCTGGAGTACAGTCTAAGCTGTGGGTCTCCTGCAGGCACAGCTCGAGGGTACCATGGAGTGTTCGAGGGTTACAAGCTAAGATGACCAGCGGGCAGGTGAGCCAGAACGGCATACTTTCCTCACGCGATCATCGAAGTTGTAACGATATCCCTAATGCGGCATGGTAGAGCTTTACTCCCACCCAGCCCTCCATAATGCAGAGGTGGGGTCAGGTACTTGCCGGGATCCGAAGTCCAGAATCCAATCGCACTAGAGCCTGCAAGCTCCCACTACACAGTGCGAAATCTCCAAGCAACACGTGGTCTTCGTGGTGTTACACTAATGACAACAGCTCTAGGGGAGGTCTTGCTGAACTCGGCGATGTCTCCTGGTATCAGTGAACCGTTATAGGTCTTTGTGAGAGAGAGAAAACACTAGAAAAAGGCGTCAGTATGGATCCTTTGATTAATAAAATGTATTTGCGAAGCAAACATAAGAAAGAAAAGGGGAGTTCAGGCGCAGAACCGTTTTTGGAATCTTTCTTAGCGTTTCATCTGTTATGATTACATAGACAAAACACTTGAAGAAGCGTTAGAAAGCAGTTTCTATTCATAATAACTCTTGAAGAGGATACACAAAGTAGAAAAAAGGAGGTTCAAGAATAGAACCGTTTGAGATCATCCCCACTCCATGTGTGTGGTATATCCTCTCCTTCGTATGTCTGCAAGCGGTAAGCGTCGCTCTTTAACGCTTCTTTGATAACAAAAGGGCCGGCCCAATTTGGATTAAGCTTCCCAATTGAACCAGCTCTTGCAGCAGCATCAATCTTCTTTAGAACGAGATCTCCCACTTGGAAGTGTTTGATCCTCACGTTCTGATCAAATTAGCGGGCCATCCTTCTTTTGACCTCCTCCTGCCTTATGGCTGCTTGATCTCTGATTTCCTCGATTTGTTTCAAGCTGAACCTCATCTCTTCATTATTCAACTCAAGCCAGTCCTCAGCGCCTTCTCTTGCAAGCAGAACTCTGGGTGAAGGGACTTCAAACTCAACTGGAATAAGTGCCTCTGAGCCATGAGAAAGTTTGAATGGAGTCTCCCCAGTTGCGGATGATGGCATTGTCCTAAGGGACTAGAGGACTGATGGAAGCTGATCAGCCCAGCTACCCTTGAGATTCTATACTTTCTTTTTGAGCAAATTGAGGATCTGCTTGTTGGCTGCTTCTACTTGGCCATTGCTTCTGGGATGATGAACTGATGCAAACCGCAGCTCTGTTCCGATCTGCCTACAAAAATCTATCATCTCGTAGTTGTTGAATTGTGGCCCATTATCAGTGATTATAGCCATTGGAATCTCATGCCGACAGACAATCTCCCCCCAAATGAAGTTCCTGACGACCTGAGTAGTTGTCTTAGCCAATTCCTTGGCTTCGATCCACTTGCTGAAGTAGTCGATCATTACGATGATGAAACGCCGCTGACTGCCTGCCATGGGAAAAGGACCGAGGAGGTCCATTCCCCAAACTGCGACGGGCCAAGGAGTTGCAATCGATCTGAGGGACTGAGTTGCTTGGTGCTGAAGTGGAGCAAACTTATGGCACTGAACACACTTTCTAGCATACATCTCAGAGTCTCTCTTCATAGTCCGCCAGAAATATCCTTGCCGCAGGATTCGTTTTTCAAGATTCCTTGCTCCCGAGTGGCTTCCACACTCTCCTGAGTGAACCACTTGCAAAACAGTGAGAGCTTCTTCTTCTGAAACATATCGGGCCATGGTAGAGAGGAAAGTTTTTCTGTAGAGGACTCCCGCCACTAGGAAGTAATGAGCTGCCTTTATCCTAAACTTTTTCTTATCTTTGACTGTATGATGATAATCTCCGGTTGACAGATGAAGGATGAATGGGTCCATCTAGGAGGCACGTTGGTCTACTTGCATTAGATCTCCTTCTACCACTATCGGGCGGAAGAGCTCGGAAGTTGTTCCTCCTGAAAGCATCCCATACTTGGAAAGAAAATCTGCCTCCTCATTTTCTGTTCTGGGGATGTGCTCGATGATAAAGCTCTTGAACCTGCCGACTTCTATCTTCACAAGAGCTAGATATTTCTTCAAGATCGGCTCTCTTGTTTCGAAGTTACCGAGGACTTGTGACGCCATTACTAGAGAATCTGTTTTGATATGAACATGATCGATTCCGAGTTCCCTTGCGAGCCTCAAGCCTGCTAGCAAAGATTCATACTCGGCCTGATTATTGGTTACTGGAAAGTAAATTTTGATGGCCTGCTCCAATTTGACTCCATTTTTGTTGATGAGGACCACCCCTGCTCCGGAAGAACTTCTGCCTGAGGCACCATCAACATAGATGGTCCAAGCCAAAGATGACCTTTCTACCCGATCAGGACTGGACTCTGGCATGTCAATTAGAAAATCTCCTAGGACCTGAGCTTTAATGGTTGTCTTGGGCACATAAGAGATTTCAAATTCACTCAACTCTATTGCCACTTAGCTAGTCTGCCGGAATGTTCTGGTTTTTTAACACACCCTTCAAAGGCTGATCGGTGACGACTTGAATTGAATGTGCTTGGAAGTACGGACGGAGCCGGCGAGCTGACATGACCAGCGCCAAGGCTAACTTCTCCAAAATTGGATACCGTGTCTCAGCACTCTTCAGGATATGGCTAACATAGTAAATTGGGAATTGCTTTTTGCTCTCTTCCCGAAGAATAACGGAGCTGACGGCCTCAGGGCTAACCCCTAGGTATAAGAAAAGAATCTCTCCTGGCCGGGGACTCTGAAGCAGCGGTGTTGAGGTCAGTTTCATCTTCAACTGCTCAAAAGCTCGGGAGCATTCTTCCGTCCACTCAAACTTGGATGCTCCTCGGAGAGTTTTGAAGAATGGAGCACTCCTATCTCCAACCCGAGAGAGAAATCTCGCAAGGCCTGCTAGCCTCCCCCTAACTGCTGAACTTCTTTTGGCGAATGAGGGGTAGGCATATCAAGGATGGCTTTCACTTTATCATGGTTGGGGGCAAGTCCTTCCGGAGTAAGGAGATGGCCAAGAAACTTCCCCTTACTTGCTCCAAACGTGCATTTCAAAGGGTTGAGCTTCATTTTGTACCTACGCAGAGTAGCGAACGTCTCTGCTAGGTCTCGCAAATGCAGCGAAAACGACTTACTCTTAATCAAGAGATTGTCTACATACACTTCTAGGTTCCTCCCCTTCTGATGGTTAAACACACGGTCCATCATCCGTTGGTAGGTTGCGCCGACATTCTTAAGCCCAAAGGGAATCACAAGGTAGCAATAGCAACCATCATTGGTTATGAACGACATGTGAGGAATGCCAGGCTTATGCATTCTTATCTGGTGATAACCAGAAAATGCATCTAAAAAACTAATACAAGAGTACCCTACCGCAGAATCAACTAATGAATCTATCCGAGGCAAGGGGTAGCAATCTTTAGGGCATGCTTTATTAAGTTTGGTAAAATCTACACACATTCGTCATTTTCCTCCTAGTTTCTTAACCATTACAACATTAGAAATCCAAGTAGGATATTGAATTTCTTTGATAAAATTTGCTTTGAGGAGCTTTGCGACCTCCTCTCTTATCGGCTCAGCAAGCTTTGTGGCTATGTCCCTCTTCTTTTGTTGTATAGGCTTGCAGCCGGGATCAACATTCAAGTGGTGGCATGCAACATCAGGATCCACTCCTGGCATGTCTTATGCTGACCAGGAGAAGACATCCAGGTTATTCAGCAAGCAGGAAATCAACTCAGCCTTTTGATCTTCAGGTAGCTCCGAGTTGATGGAGAGCTTCCTCTCCTCCCCCTCAGGAATGGGGACTCCTTGCGTCACCTGGGCAGGTTCCAGGTGAGCACCTTCACCAGCAGCAGCTTCTGAACTAGGAGAGGCTTCTGCAGCTTCTGTTGGAGCAAGGGAAGGGCTGGCTTCAACCATGTTGACAGTGCGGACGTAGCCCTCCCTTGCTCTTCTTGGGTCGCTCCTGACCCGGCACATCCTTCCATCGGCAAAGAACTTGATGGCAAGGTGGTAAGTGGAAACCACCGCTTGATACTTGTTTAACAGGGGCCTGCCGAAGATGGCATGGTAGCTGCTGGGTGCGTCAACCACTATAAATTGTATTTGCTTAGTCGCCCCTCCAAGCTTCACGGGCAGGATGACGCTGCCCTCCACTTCCTTTCTCTCTCCCGAGAAACCATAGAGTGGCCCCTCAGTGGAAAGCAGAGGCTTTCCGGTCCTCAGGACCTCAAAAGTAGACTTGAACAGAAGGTTGACCGAGCTGTCTGTGTCAACAAGAATTCTATCAACTGTAAAGTCTCCAATACCAGCCTGGATCACTACTGCATCATTAAATGGGTTGGCTGTTTGGGGTAGATCTACTGGACCAAAGGTGACAACCTCACTTGGAGGACCAATGGAAGAAGAGGCCACCTCTGCCCGGGTGACCCTTGAAATCGACGATTTCCGAGTAGACTCGGTCCCTGCTCCACCATGGATGAAGAAGAGGCATCCCAGAACCCCTTCATCATTTGCGTCGAAGCACTCTACCGGCACGTTGATCGGCCCCAGACGGCCTTCGTCCTCTATAACCACACATTCCTGGTATGCCTCAGCTACTTCTTTGCCCTTTGAGGTGGATGGCTTCGAAGAATAAGGAGAATCCTTCTTGGCCAAGTCAATCTTGCCCTCGGCAAGCAGCTTCTCTATCAGCATGCGAAGGGCCTTGCAGTCCTCGGTCAAATGGCCCTTTTCTTTGTGGAACTGGGAATATTGTGCATTATTCCTTGACTTCCACATTTTCTGAGGCTCTTGCCTCTTTTCTTCTGATCTCCTTTGCAAGATCTGGATGACGTCGTCAAGGTCCAGATCTGCAATGTCCTCCATAGGGCTTGCATCAGATTGGATCGGAGCAAGCAAGGCTGCTTGTTGGAGGATGGGAAGAGCTTGCAATGGAACGGCGGGAGTGGCGGCCAACGGTAGTCTCTGCTCATGAAACTGTTAATGGCCTTGGAAAGGTTTCTTGTTGCGGAAGTTCCTTCCTCTTTGAGACGGAGGCTGGAAGTCTGGGCGAGGGGGCTTGCTACGAGAGGAAGAAGCGGAGGCATCCCTTCCTTCAGCCTTAGCTTTCAGGGATGAGACATAAGTCAGATTGGCATTTTCTCCTTCCATGATACGGTTGACCATGGCGATCAACTCTTGATAAGTCTCAGGTGCCTTGGTTGTTTCTTTAAACTTCAGAGGGCCTTCCCGGAGGCCATGGATCAAGGCGACCTTGTAATAATCGGGGTTCACATTCCTTACCCCTTGGATCTCTCTCTGAAAGCGATCAACGAATCGCGCCACTGATTCATTATCCCTTTGCTTGATTTCAAATAGGGCAGCTGGCCCATTCTTCCTCTTTCTCGAGGTAGCAAACCTCAACAACAACTGGTTACGAAGCTCTGCGAAAGAAGAGATTGTGCCCGAAGGCAGCTCGTAGAACCACTCTCTCGCCTGTCCTTCGAGAGTGGTAACCAGGAGTTTACACTTGATAGCA
The DNA here is from genome assembly GCA_039583875.1 of Platanthera guangdongensis. Lineage (NCBI taxonomy): Eukaryota > Viridiplantae > Streptophyta > Magnoliopsida > Asparagales > Orchidaceae > Platanthera > Platanthera guangdongensis. The sequence goes on along the minus strand of CM077147.1, from coordinate 119,334,427 downwards.
TCTGAGAGGCATCTCAAAGCAACTACCCCCTCAAATGCTTGGAGGTGAGAGACTGAATCAGTCCCTCCTGAATAGAATGAGATGCAAGGTTCCCTGAAGTTGTTCGGAACCGATTCCCATCGAATTCGATCAACAAAGGGAGACGGGGTCTCGAACTCTGCGGGGTAGAAGGGGCGGACTCGAGCCGGGGAGTCCGCGGGCTCGGCAGACTGGCGGTCAGCAAAATGAAGCTGGGGGGCTGGAGTGCCCCTGGCAGCTTCTCTGAAGAAATTTCTGAAATCAAACTGCTCCTCCTGAGGGCGCAGAGGGGCGGCAGACTGAGCAGGGTTCCGAGGAGTTGCTGGCGACTGCCGAAGCAGAGTTCAGCGAGCTAGGGTCTGGCGGACTGGCGAGTCCGCTGGGTCTGCTGCGGCCTGAGGAGCAAGCCGATGGGCAAGCACGAGCAGAGCTTGCTCAATTGCGTCCCAAAGAGAGTCCTCTGAAGAGCTGGAGCGGTCTGAGGAGCGGGCTCTGCGGTCTGACATTTCCGTCCGCTGAATTCAAAACACTACTCGGATATGAAGGTCGCGTGTTAACTATTGATGCACGAAAACACAGGGGGGTCGAGCACCACCAGCTTACTGTTCGAACACCGGGGAATAGAGAGACTGCGAGTAGTGATCTACTAAGCGGATGAGGGCAGGAAGAGGAGCAGGGCCGTGAGCCACGACAACAACAAACTTCGCCCGTCGCGGCCTGAATGCCTCTCTTGCGACGGACTTTCCCTTGATTGAAGAAAGACTTGGTTACAAGTAAAAGGAAAAGTTTCACAAGAGCAGAGCAAGGGGAGTCCGCAAGGCACAAGATTCGAGTCCGCAGCCTGTAACAAGTAAGATCCTGGGTCCGAGTCAGCGTGCCTTGGGTGCACCACCTCCCCCCTATTTATAGGATAGGGGGCCTGCCCAAACGGGCAGGGCTAAAATAACCAGCTGCCCGGGGTACAGGAGAAGCGGGCAGCGGTGACGGGAAGCAAAGAGAAAGAACACGCCAGTCCGCGCAGATGGGGCGGACTGGGCTCGCAGACTGGAGCTTCCACTACTGCTGGGCGCGCCTGCTGGAGGGTGGCGGCCTGGGCGGACGAGACACTGCGTCCGCCGCTGTAGAGAATCTGATATGCCAAGTACTGGCGTACTGAGCGAATAGGTCCTTGCGTCCGCTGCTGGGGTACCGTCCTTTATGTCCGATTGGTGACCTTGCCGGACTGGGCGGACTGACAAATCGCGTCCGCGCTTGTTGAAGGGGTGGTTTTGGCATCTTGTAGGATGTTGCGGACCGAGGGGTTAACAGGTTGTAGCAATTCTTCCTCTAGCGATTCTTCATCCATCGAGCCTGGATTAACGACCTTCAATAATCTTGGAGCTTCTTCCTTGATAGCTTCATCCAAGCTTAGCTCCTTGAACCTGGTACCTGTATCTGCACCAATAACACTAGACGAGCTGCTATGGAGCATGTTTTTCTCATCAAATACAACATTTATTGACTCTTCTAGCACATGAGTTTTCTTATTAAAAATCCTATATGCTTTACTATGGCTACTGTATCCTACAAAAATACATTCAAAACATTTTTCACTAAACTTTGCGCGATAATACTTCCCATTGTTAAGTAAGAAGCATTTACTTCTAAAGATTCTAAAATAGGACATAGTCAGTTTTCTGCCCTTCAATAGCTCATTGGGGGTCTTACAATAGCTTTTGTTGATAAGTTCTCTGTTTTACACATGACAGGCTGTGTTGACTGCTTCGTCCCAGAAGTACTCCGAAAGTTGAGCGTCGTTCAACATAGTTGTACATGCTTCAATTGGGGTTCTATTCTTTCTTTCAGCAACTCCATTTTGCTGTGGAGTGTGCGGGGAGGAAAACACATGAAAGATACCTTGAATTTCACAAAATTTTGTCATGGCACTAGACTCAAACTCTGTTCCGTGGTCACTTCTGATTTTGACCATTGAGCAATCCAATTCGTTCTGAATTTGCATGACAAAATTGGAGAAAGACTCGAAGGTGTCTGACTTGTGTTTCAGAAAGAACACACAAGTAAAACGCGAGTTGTCATCAATAATTACTAACATGTAGTACTTACCTCCTAAGATGTATGTGATAATTTCTTGTGCCATTGGTCATAGAGAGACGCACTACTTTTAGCCATGAAACACACTAGGGTAGAATTGTGTAAACAGAGAAAATTCAAACAAAAAATATTAATGCTCTGAGGGCCTATTAAGATCGTCTCCAGATTTGGTGACAATTTTATCAAGCACTTATTCTTATAGAACTCAACGATGTAGCCTTTAACACATAGTTGACTTATGCATACCAGATTATGGTGTAATCCTTCAACATAAGCTACATCTGTGAAAGAGACTACACCGTTGGAAATCATACCATAACCTTTTGTTGTTCTCATGTCTGACCCTCCAAAGATCACTTTTGGTCTGTCTTCGACTGAGGTATACTCAATTAAAAGGCTTCTTGTCTCGGTCATGTACCGAGAGCATCCACTGTCCAAATACTAGATCAGATTTTTTGTGGACTTTGGACATACCAAGAAAAGCAATTCACTCTACCTTAGGAACCCAAATGTATTTAGGTCCTTGGTTCCTGGTCAGCTTACCACAACTAGTAACATTAACCTTACGAGTGGTTGGTCTAGCATTGCTAACTTGTGGGGTTACATATTAGCAGGATTGTACCAACAATCTACGCCAAAATGACCAATTTTGCCACATCACCAATAATCAAACTTGATGTACATCCTTTTGTACTCCTACTTTACCTTTTCAAAATGAGGTATAGTAGGGGTAGCATTCTTTGAGGTGGAGTCCTCCTGGTTGCAGCATACACATGAGTTCCCTATCTCTTTAACATTAGACACAACAGATTTAGCTTTTGGTGCCTTCTTATTATTATGGCCATGTACATATAGACCATAACTCTTCATCTCAAATTCTTCATAAGGTGCTTTGAACAAGCTGGTACCAAAGTCACGGGGATGGGTACATCCCTGGTATCTATTCTTGGGCTCTACATAAGTAGGCCTAGCATGATGACCATAAGATGACTCAAGGTCAAACTTATTCATCGGGATTATTTCCTTCTTAAATGAGGGTTAACCCATGGGTGCCTTCCCCTTTTCCTTGGTGCTAACCTTCCTGGAAGCCTTACCCTTTCCAGCTATATGGCCAAGACCACTACTACCCTTCTTCTTAGCTGATAACTAATCGATGGGAGGGAGAACAGTCTTCGGCTTGGATAAACTATCAGCGTGTTTTCTCTCCACCGCGAGCTTTTCTTCCAGCTCATCAAGATACTTTTCTTTCAGACTCAGTGTCTCAACGGAGCCCTTGAGTTCCTCTTTTAAGGAGTGGAATTCATCTATGAGAGGAAGTAATTGTGCAATTTCTTCCTTCAGATTACCTTCCACTACCTTAAGGGAGGTAATCTCTTTTGACTGCTTTCAGAACACTTTACGATATTTGTCGAAAGACTTTAAGAGGTGCGCGTGCTAATCCATAAATTCTAATTTGTCCTCATTAGAAGAATAGTCTTCATGACCATTAGTGGACGTTTCTAACTCAGAGATTATTGTGTGCGAATTTACCTTCCCATGGTACTTGTAGTCGCCCACTTCCTCGTCTAAATATGCCATAAGCCCGAAATAGGCTTCTTCATTTTTTGAGCTCGACTCACTCGAGTCACTATCGCTGAGATTCTTTGACAACTTGGCGACGAAGCTCTTTTCTTCTTTTCTCTTTCCCTGGAAAGATCTTTTTTCTTCCTTCTTGGAACCATCCTTCTTCTTAAGTGGACACTCCGCAATCACATGTCGTGACTTATTATAATAGTAGTAAACAATGTTAGAGGAATAATGTTTATTCTATTTCTTTTTATACCCGTCCTCTTTATTGTTGTTTTTCTTTGTGCGATCTCCATCACAATGAGATCTTCTGCAGTCAGAGGAGGACGAATGATTCTTCATCTGTCTCCTCTTGTCGAGTAGCTTCTTGAACAACTTAGAGATAAGAGAAAATTCTACATCCGATAGCTCGGAGCCTGACGTGCTTGTCTCAGAGTCTTCTGGAGTATCAGGAGAACATGTCCTTATAGGTGACACAACTTTGGACCGTTTTGAACCTTCAGCCTTCAGGGCCACAGACTTTTCTCTGTTAGAAGTTCTGTTGCTTTGTTCCTCCTTCCTGGTATTCATCTGAAGTTCGTAGGAGAGCAACTTGTCAAACAGGTTCAAGGGGTCTATCTCTGGTAGTTTTCCAAATTCCCTAATGGCAATAACTTTGCTGTCCCAGTCCTTAGTCAGGGATGTTAGAAATTTATCATTGAGCTCGCCATTATTGAATGTGCGACCATAGTTCCTGAGGCCATTGACGATCTTGAAAATTTTTTCGAAGATGTTAGCTATAGTGTCACTTGATCCTTTCTTAAATTCTTTGTACTCTTGACTTAGTAAAGATCTTCGATCGTCTCGAACTATCTCAGTCACTTCCATAAGGACTACTAAACAGTCCCACATTTCCTTGGCCGACTTGCACTGGAATAAATTTTGGAGAATTGAATCGTCGACTGCACTTGCTATGATGTTATTCGCTCTCTTATCCATGAAGACCAATGTGATTTCATCCTTTGTTAGATCCATCATTTTCTTAGGGATCATAATCGTCGGATTCAGAGCTGAAGCTTGAGTAGGTATGTGTGGTCCTTCTTCCACTATCTGAAAAAATTCTTGGATCAGCAGCTTCCATGAAGAACCTGTCTCTTTCTTTCCACATGGGAAAATTCTCTTTAGTGCATACAGGTAGCTTCAGGATGACATGTCCTTGCTTCTGTCAATGTTGAATATGCAAAATCTCTAAATGCTAGATCATGGATCTTGTTCAAGGTGTTAGCCTTATCGAACAAAACCACCCTCTGATACCAATTGAAAGTATCTAGCGTCTACATAACCCACCTAGAGGGGGGGGGGTGAATAGGTGATGTTTGTGTCTTTTTGCGTATTAAAAATTACTCAAAAATAGACAAGCACACAAACATAGAGATCTATAGTGGTTCCTCGTATTTGGTATGTCCACTGTACCGCCTCGCCTATCTAGCATGAATGGTTAGATTCAGTTACTTCACCTTTCTCAGATTATCAACAATCTTACAACTCAGAGAAATGCTCCGACACCTCGGAGAACAAACCCTCCTACACCTTGATCCACAATCGGATTTACAACTCGATGCACACACAGATCTACAAACTCGATCCACAAATAAATCTACAAATGCGATCCTCAAACAGATCTACAAACTCGATCCTCAAATAGATCTACAAACTAGGAGAAACAATCTCCGACAATAGTATATGCATATTATAATACAATAACGATGACAAATCTTTGCTCCGACGTTCTTCAAAATTGTTGATCTTGAGATTTGGAGAACTCGAAAAGTGGAAAGCTTTGAAGACATTGAATCGTGAACCTTTAATCTTTGAATGAAGAGACCTAGAGGAGAATAGATCTTGAGATAAGAAGTAATCCCGTCCAGAAAGTCGAAAACGATGAATCTTCCACTTCTCCGGCACCCGAACTGAAGGAATCGCGAAATCAGAAAAGTCGAGCCGTCAGTTACATTTTTGGAAAGCTGTGTGATTTCAAAATTAGCAATTAGCAAGATTGGAAGATTCAAAAATCATCCTAACATATATAGAGAGAGAATCAAAGCAACAGCTATAAATGATTTCCCAAAAACGGAACCCTAAAAGTTACTGTGCTTGGTTGACTTAACCCGTAAACTAGTTTTTGAATATTTTGGAAAAATGACCTATGTCAAATTCGTCGAGTATTGTCGAGTATCATATTAATACTCGCCGAATACATCTTGATTTACGACTAATATGCCTTTGTCAAATAATCTCAGGCCGGTAGGTCACTCGACACCATGACAACAAGTCATACTCGACGAATTCGTCAAGTATGACAAGGCATACTCGATGAATTCGTTGAGTATCAGACAACATACTTGAAGCAGTAAACGCCTATATTTGACGAATTAGACTTGGAAAAATCCAGAGTAGTAGTGTCGACTTGACTCGACGAATTTGGTGAGTATCACTTAGCATATTTGACGAATTCAGAGAGTATCGTTAGATACATTCGACAAATTCGACGAGTATGCAAAATGATACTCGACAAATATTACTTAATAGATTTTTCTCAATGTAATGAATTTACCCTAAGTATATATGACGAATTCGACGGGTATTGGTAAGTATACTCGATAAATTTGGCGTGTATCAATGTCGATGCTCGACGGATTTGAGGTGTATGCTCAACCGTACTCGTCGAATTTAACTTATGTAAAATTCCTATTTTCCTGGGTCTAACCGCTGACCATCCTTGAGCTTTCTCTTGTACTTAGGATAAATGTACACCCCAATATAGAGATTACACGTGAGTCAACACATTGGCCTACACAATGAGGGATTACATTATGTTGTCTTGTGTTTACTGACCCACTGTAACCTAACATTGGTGTGTACTTAGCAATGTGAACCTGCAAGTACAAAACAGAAAAGTAACATCAAATACAATCTCAATTATTATGAGAGTACGACACCAGCTGAGTTGCCTACAACTCCTCCTTCTGCGGAGAATGTATGCTTGGTTGCTGAGGCGTTGTTTGCTATAATCCAGGCACAGCCTACTGGGCAGGCACAGACTGCGGTGTTGCCAGAATAGGTGGGTGTGAGGCCCGAACCTATTGCGGCTGTTGTGGATCCCCGAGCAGCGAAACAACAACTGAATTAATTTATGAGATTCAATCCTCCTACATTTACGGGGGAGGGATCCCCAACGCAGGTAGAGGATTGGCTTGCACACGTCAAGAGGATTTTGACGGCGATAAGGATGAAGGAAGAATAGAAGGTCACCTTGGCCACCTTATTGCTTTAAGGATCGTCTCGGCTATGGGGGGATGCGATAGAGCTACACCACTTGGCGGGAAGACAACAAACGAAAATCTTGATCGAGTAATTTTCGAGACTATTCTTGACAAAGCATTTGTCATCATCTCAGCACATAGCTATGGAGAATGAGTTCCAGTGTCTAACTTAGGGGGAAAGTAGTGTTGATACCTACTTGCATGAGTTTACAAGGTTGGGATACTATGCAGGAACGATCTTTGCTGATGAAGAGCGTAAAACCAATAGGTTCTGTGAAGGTCGTATTACCCTTGGGGACGGGTTGATTATTTCTACACTTCTCTTGAGGGAATTATTATTTTACCGAAAATAACTTGTCGGGTTATTATTTATATATATAAAAATAGAAAATAAAAGCAGAAAGAAAGGAGACGATGAAGAAATAGCGCAACGGTAACAAATCAAATTTGAACTAAAATAACTTTAAATAAAAAGAGATCCTAAATTTCAAATTAATTAAGGCGGAGACTTGGCGGTGGAGGTTCCACAAACATGAGCTCACCTATCTCTAGGACTATCACTCACCTGAACATTAAGACTATTCGACCGGGCTCTAGTTCGACAAAGTATTCCTCTTAATGCCCACATTACGCTAAGAACCATGCTATTTGGTGGGGAACCCAGTCCGGTAGAATTCCGCGCCTCCTCTCTCGAGGGTTAGTGCGGAACACCCTTTACCCAGTGGTGATCGGTCCATACGCACGTCCTCTCGGCTAGCTAGCATATGGACTACGAAAATAGAGCCCACACATTAATATGTGGTTCTACGCATCGTAAACACAGGGAAAACCTTAAGTAATTTAATTAACGAGAAAAATAGGAGCTTTAATTATTTAAAGTGATTTTATCTGTCTCAATGCTCTTTGATACCTAGGGCTAAGAGCGGTTAGCCACTCATCGGAATGGGGATGGCTTGTGGAAAGAAATTCATAATTGAAAGGTGCAAGTCCAACTCAAATGAGTAGGCGGGAAATGAAAGCAGAAAATGAAAGCAGTAACGAAAGCAGTAAAGGGAAGTGATAAAATACAAGTCCTACTCAAACAAGTAGGCTGGAAATGAAAGCATTAAAATGACAAGTTCTACTCAAATGAGTAGGTGGGAAATTGCGAGTCCTACTCAAACGAGTAGGCGGGAAATGAAAGCATTAAAATGACAAGTCCTACTCAAACGAGTAGGTGGGAAATTGTGAGTCCTACTCAAACGAGTAGCCGGGAAATGAATGAGAGACCTACTCAAACGAGTATGAGGAAATAGATGCACACACGAACACACTCTACTGTAATGAAAGAAAGAAATAAAATCTAACTTATACACTCACGCACACACACGAAAAAGACAAAAAACGAAGTGATCTAAAAATTAAAACAATTACATTTCTATCGCTAGAATGTGATAGAAATGCAGGAAAAGAGGGAATAAAAATTAAACGAGCAAAAGTTTAAAACAAAAATCGAAATGCTCGAAAACTAAAACGATGACAAATCAATTCTTATAACTCTATAAAAATGTTTAAAAAGTGGAAGAAAGAGTAAAATAACTAAGAGTTTTACCAAAATAAAAAATAAAAAGACTAAGTAAAAAAATCAAAACCACATTTATAACCATTTTTATAAATCTATACGAATGAACATAAAGAAAGTACTTAATCAAAACAAAAAAAAACTAAGGGTAGATGAGGAGAAAAGCTAGTACAAAGCTAATTAAAAAAACTGAAAACATAAAATTACTTTTACTCTCATACACACACACATATTAAAAGAAAAAAAAACAAAGATAAAACAAATAAATGAGATTGCTTAAGGTGGGGCACATAGATGAAGTCTAGAACAATATAAGGAGAAAAAAGCTACAAATTTTATTAAGAGAAAATGTTGATTACAAAGCTAAAACAAACAGAAAAGAGTGGGGGAGAAAATCTCCTTACAAAGCCTTAAAATCACCTAAGCAGCACAAACCTTAAACAAAATGGTTCAAAAAAATAGAACATTTGTACATAGAAGATCTATTTATAGGCAAAAAATTTCAGGTTATACGCCCTAGGTCATGGGTGTGTGGGGGGGGGGGGGGGCGTGTCAGTACTGTTGCTGAAGTGATCCAGAACATTTATTGCTGGTTTGACTTTTAGGGATGTACACGTGGAAGTAACGAGAGTGACCTTGCTGTCATGGGTGGGGCGGGGTGTCGTGGAGGTTTATCTGGGGAAGGCGTAGTGTCATTTCCTCGCCGATACTGTCTAGTCCGGGACAAGTGGAGAGGTCACGGGCGTGTCGAATATTGACACAGGCATATAGGTGGGTTCAACGAACTTCGAATGCAGAATGTCGAGCTGGAAGCGTTGATTGGCGGTGGCGTTGAGTGTCGATGACATTGAGTGGCGATGGCGTCGAGTGGTTGGCTGGCATCGAGTGGTTGTCATCGAGTGGAGATGGTGTCGAGTGTGTGCCGCGGGTTGAACACGGGCGTGTCGGGCAGTTCGACGAACGTCGAACACCAATCGTCTAGCTAGTAGCGACTTTCTGTTGGGATCAAGTCACATGCACAGGTCAAGAGCGTGACCGAGAAGTAGACAGGCGTGTACTTTAGAATTTTTTACTTTTTCCTGAAAATTTATGAAAATCAAAATAAAGCTAAGTTAAAATAATATTTACAAAAAAGGAGCATTTTATTAAAGAAAATTAACTAAAAATAAAGAAAATAAATTAAAATGACTTAAATAACATACGTAAAAATACGTATATTTACAACTTATCAAATACCCCAACACTTAAGCTTTTGCTATTCAAGAGCAAAAGTTGGAGATATACATATAAGGAATTAAAGAAATCCTAAATTTAGCTACAACTTGAATTAATCGAAGGGAAGATCAAAATAGTTATCAGGGGTATAAGAGTTGAGTTAAGTTCTAAATTATGACAAAAATTTAAATAGAGGAAGAGTTTCAGCTAAAAATTTCTCGATAAAATCAAATAGAAAGCAAAAATTGTATTTGTTAGGTTAACAAAAATAGATTGGGATTATGGAAACTTTAGCTTATAAGAATTAAAAAAATAATGCAATTTAAAAATTATGCTCTCAAAAATATTTTAAAATTAAAACTAGAATCATTTAAAATTAGCGGACGGGGATGTTGTGGTTAATGAAGATGGCTTTGATTTAGAGGTGAGGTATATTTTTTTGCTCAAACCTCTAATAGAATTTTTGAATGTGGATGTATAGGAAAATAAAATCTTATTTTCCATAACAAATAATATATTTTTTTGAAAAACTTCATATAACCCAATTTATATGTATATGTGTAATGAATTTTATCCTCTTACTCCGTAACATATAATCTTTTAAAATATTGGATGCCTATGTTTACGGAACGAAATCTTATTCACATTGACATAAGTTATTTTAAGGATAAAAATCATGCCAAGTATGACATGAAAAAAATGGGGAGAGATTGGGATTTTAGAAAAAAAAACTAGGTTTAATAAAAAGTTTTGAGAGCAACCTTTATAAATTGAACGTCGTATATTTCAAAAAAAAAGCTTGGAGTAAACATAATTTATAATCCAAGGTTATTATTTTCTAACAAAATAAATGTGCAACTATTTAGATAAGTTAGAAGTGGTGCTGAAAACAAGTCTCTTATTTAAAATAAAAAAGGCATACGAAATTCTTTAAAACTTAATCCCAGATATCTAAAGTTATCTATCTTCAATTAATAAACGAATAGTAAACAAAGAATTAATAAAATTCACTTATAAAATAATTCACAACAAAATTTTTGGAGAGCGAAAGAGTTAAGAATGAGACATTCAATATATTTTTTTTCATATTAAGCAAATTTTTTGGGATTTTTGTATATTTTTTATCTTTTTTTTGTATTTTTGATTATTTTCCTTTTTTGGATTTTTAGAGTTATTCTCTTTTTAGTATTTTTGGATTTTCTAAATTTTTAATTTTTTTAGTTTTTATCAAATTATTTACAAGAAAGGGGAGAGAAAGATGTGTTATTTACAAAAAAGAGGGGAGAAAGAGAAAGATGTTTTTTACAGAAAGATTTACAAAGTAAAAACAATTTTTGAATTTTTGTTTTATTATATTGGAAATTTTTGTTTTATCAATTTTTTTGAGTTTTTGATTATATAATTTTTTTGTTTCTTTGAGTTTTAACTAATCTTTTTTTGCATTTTTTGTAGGTTTTTTATTAATGCAGAATATAAAATTGCAAAATGAGAAAATACCCCCATACTTAAATCCAACATTATCCCCAATATTGCAATGTAAGTATGTAGAACAATAAGAGATAAAATGCAGTAGTTTCAAAAAAAAGGTAGGGTAGAAGCTTCCCTGAGATGAGGTCGGGGAGGCCCATTTAGAACCATACATTATTAATAACAAAGAAAAGAAAAAACGATTTCGTTATATGGAATTTATTTTGAGGCGCGAGGTTTTATTTCTAATATGTGCCTTATTTATAAATTTACTAACTTGACTTGGCCATAAAGTTTCAGATGGTAGGGGTGGCAAGTGTGGGTGACTCGGAAGTAACTAACGTCCTAGCTAAATGTGTACAATAGAAATGCGTTCCCCTAACGCCTAAAATAACGTGAGGCGTACCGAAGTGAGAAACTAAATATGTAAGTCTTAATTTTTTTTTGTTTTTTTCGAAAAAGTTAAAATAAAATATATATAAGAAATTGTTTTTGTGTGTTTTAGTGGTTTTTTTTAGTGTTTTTGTTTTTAGTTTTTGTGTTTTTAGATTTTTTTCATTTTTTAGATTTTTTGTTTTTGTGGTTTTTTTTATTTTTAGTTTTTTTATAGAGAAATATATGAAATAATAGTAATAATATAATTTTTTTAAGTGTTTTTGTGTTTGTTTTTTTTGGTTTTTAAGTAATTTTATTATTAATATTAGTATTATTATTATGATTAATTTTTTTGTTGGCAAATTTTTATATATATATATAAATAAAATTAGGTAAAAGTAATAGTTTTCCAGAGTTTGAAATAACAATACGAAAATTCCTCGGCACGGCGCTTAAAAACATGTTGGTTAAAACTCCAAAAATTTAATGGTTTAAAACACGCGGCATACCAGACAGATTTATTTAGAAAAGTGGTGTATATAGGAAGACGGGGCGCGAAGATTGATTTGGATATAAAACAAGTTGAAACTGAGTTTTAATGAAAGGAGGCAAGTGCACCTATTGCGTGAAGTACAGTATATTCCGATGAGGAATATCGGGGTCGTATTGTTCTTGGGGGTGGGTTGATTATTTCTACTCTTCCCTGTAGAGAACTATTATTTTACTGAAAATAACTTGTCGGGTTATTATTTATATATATAAAAACAGAAAATAAAAGCAGAAAGAAAGGAGCCGATGAAGAAATAGCGCCATGGTACCAAATCAAATTTGAACTAAAATAACTTTTAATAAAAAGAGATCCTAAATTTCAAATTAATTAATGCGGAGACTTGGCCGTGGATGTTCCACAAAAATGAGCTCACCTATCTGTAGGACTATCGCTCACCTAAACATTAAGACTATTCGACCGGGCTCTCGTTCGACGAAGTATTCCTCTCAATGACCGCATTATGCTAAGAACCCAGCTATTGGGTGGGGAACCCAATCCTGTAGAATTTCGCGCCTCCTCTCTCGAGGGTTAGTGCGGAACTCCCTTTACCCAGGGATGATCGGTCCATATGCACGACCTCTGGCTAGCTAGTATATGAACTACGAAAATAGAACCCACACATCGATATCTGGTTTTACGTGTCGTAAACCCGGGACAAACCTTAAGTAATTTAATTAACGATAAAAAGAGGACCTTGAATTATTCAAAGCGATTTTATCTGTCCCAATGCTCTTCGATACTAAGGGAAAAAAGCGGTTAGCCACTCATCGGAATGGGGATGGCTTGTGGAAAGAAATGCATAATTGAAAGGTGCAAGTCCTACCCAAACGAGTATGCGGGAAATGAAAGGAGAAAATGAAAGCAGTAAATGAAAGCATAAAATGTAAGTCCTACTCAAATGAGTAGGCGGGAAATGAAAGCATTTAAATGACAAGTCCTAGTCAAACGAGTAGGCGGGAAATTTCGAGTCCTACTCAAACGAGGAGACGGGAAATGAAAGCATTAAAATGACAAGTCCTACTTAAACGAATAGGCGAAAAATCGCGAGTCCTATTCAAAAGAGTAGGCGGGAAATGAAAGCGAGTCCTACTCAAACGAGTAGGAGAAAATAGATGCACACACGCACACACTCTACTTGAATGAAAGAAAGAAATAAAATCTAACTCATACACTCACGCACACATTGAAAAAGATAAAAAATGAAGTGATCTTAAAATTAAAACAATTACATTTATACCACTAGAAGGTGATAGAAATGCAGAAAAGGAGAGAATTAAAATTAAACGAGCAAAAGTTTTAAACAAAAATCAAAATGCTCGAAAATTAAAACGAAAATAATCCATTATTATAACTCTATAAAAATGCTTAAAACATGGAAAAAAGAGTAAAAGAAAGAAAAACTTTACAAAAATAAAAACAGAAAGACTAAGTAAAAAAATCAAAACCACCTTTATAACCATTTTTTATAAATCTATAAGAATGAACGTAAAGAAAGTACTTAATCAAAACAAAAAAACTAAGGGTAGATGAGAAGAAAAGCTAGTACAAAGCTAAGGAAAAAAATTGAAAACATAAAATTACTTTTACTCTCATACACACACACACATATTAAAAAGAACAAAAACAAAGGTAAAACAATTAAATAAGATTGCTTAAGGTGGGGACACATAGATGAAGTCCAGAATAATATAAGGAGGAAAAAGCTACAAATTTTATTAAGAGGAAAAGTTGATTACAAAGCTAAAATAAATATAAAAGATTGGGGGAGAAAATCTCCTTACAAAGCTTGAAAATCACCTTAGCAGCACAACCCTTAAGCAATATGGTTCAAAAAACAGAACATTTGATCTTACAGAGAAGATTTATTTATAGGCAAAAGTTTTCATGTTACACGCCCTAGGTCACGGGCATGTAGGGGGGCATGTCAGTACTATTGCTGAAGTGATCCAGAACATTTATTGTCTGTTTGACTTTTGGGGCTGTACACGTGGAAGTCACGGGTGTGACCCCACTGCCACGGCCGTATAGGGGCGGCGTGTTGGGGATGTTTATCTGGGAAAGGCATTGTGTCATTTAGTCACCGATGTTATCTTGTCTGGGACAGGTGCAGAGGTCACATGTGTGTCAAATATTAATACAGGCGTGTAGGTGGGTTCGACAAACTTCAAATGCAGAACGTCGAGCTGGAAGTGTTGAATGGCGATGGAGTTGAGTGGCGATGGCATCTAGTGGTTGGCTGGCGTTGAGTGGTTGGCATCAAGTGGAGATGGCATCGAGTGTGTGCATGGTTTGAACACAGGCGTGTCGAATCAGGACACAAGCATGTCGGGATGTTCGACGAACGTCGAACGCCAATCGTCGAGCTAGCAACAACTTTACATTGGGATCAAGTCACACGCCCAGGTCATGGGCGTGACCGAGAAGTACACGAGCATGTACTGATGAGGATATTTATATAGTTTTAAAAATATATCCAAACTATAATCCCGAAATAGACAAGCGTACCTATCTAAATATAGTATAGGAAATTATTGTATTAGACTCGGGGCCTGTTGAGTACTTCTACTTACGCAAATTAATATTATTTTATCGGAAAATAAAAAGAGTGAATTTAAACTATAACTGGAGAATAAACTAAAAGAAAACACTTGATCTAGACTCACTTTAAAATAAACCTTTCATAAAAGCTAACTTCTAAATTACCTACTTCAATCGTGGAGGTTCCTAAATTACAAAAGCGCCTCTCTCGAGAATACACTCTCAACTAAACTTAGGTTGATCGATTAAGACTTCTCGGCCAGTCAAAACACCTAAGCTTGCCTTATCAGGTGAACCCCGCTATTGGATTTGACTCCAATCCGGAAGATCTGCGTCATCCTCTCTCGAGAAGTGCATGCGGCTCCTTCTACCTTTGTGTGATCTACTTGTATCCACAAACTCTCGGTAAATCTAGGATATGGATCTAAAATCGAAATCGAAGCATTTAAATCAAAGATAGATCAAATCGATAAAAATAGAGTTGACAAAAAAGAAGATTAATTTATTCTAAAGCTTGACAAGATCAAGTGCTAATAAAATTAGCTAATCATTATCATTAAAGAAGGATACATGAAAAGAAAAACAAAGACATTCTTAAAATAAAAGTGGTAGAAATAAAGGTTAACTAAAAAGTACATAAGGAAAAATGCATGAAAACAGTAAAATAAGCTACTAAAACTTGCTAAGAACTACTCCTAGATGCTCCCTAGATCCTCCCCAGCTCCTGCTTTTCTCTGGAATTTATAGTAAAATTTCTGTAAGGGGACGCCCTAGGTCACGCCCGTGACCTAGGGCGTGAAAGGCTCGGAAACTGCTGTCTTGAAAGCTCGGGAACGTTGGAGAAAAACCGCCAAAACTCGCCATTCTTCGGGTCATGCCCCTAGGTCACGCTCGTGACCTAGGGCGTGTCAAGTCTGTTACTAGAAATGGCGGGAAGGAGAAACGACGGGAAATAAATTCTGGTTGTTGCGGGAAATCACGCCCCTAGGTCACGCCCGTGACCTAGGGCGTGTAAAAAGAAAACCATCTGGATCCGAAACCGCCCTCATACTACACGACACGCCTGGATGTCACGCCTGGTAGTCACGCCCGTGACCTGAAGGTCGTGCCCGTGACCGGGGCATGTAACTGCCGCTCGTCTGCTGGTAATGCCCGTGACTGGGGCGTGTAACTTTTATCTGACGTGGCATGTACTCTGGAGCACCTTCAAGGGTCACGGCCACATGTCACGCCCGTGACCTGAAAAGGTCATGCCCGTGACAGGGGCATGTAAAAGTGATTTTTCAAGGAATTCTCTGTTTGTTCTTCTGATTAGCCTAGCATGCTCTAATTTGTTATCTGCATCCCAAATAGACCTAAAATAAGAAAATAAAGGAATTAATACAAAAATTAATAAAAACTAAATAGAAACCTAACTATTTATTAAATAAAAACTATATAAAAAGTACTATAAATAATTACTTATCAAATACCCCATACTTAAGCTTTTGTTATTGCAGAGCAAAACTATGAGTACATATAAGATATTAATATAATTTTTTAATGAAACTAAAAATTTATTAAATCAAAATAAAGTTAAAAGTAAAATTTAGGGATTCAAATTTTTAAGTCCGAAAATATGAAAGTAAAATGTGAAGAGCTAAATATTTAAAAAGTCTTCTCCAATAAAATAATTAAAACTAAAAATTAAGTATTTAGCAAATAAATTTAGATTAAAAATTATAAACATGTGTTTCAATAAAAAGAAACTTCAAGGAATATTCTAACCATTACTTATGCTCTCTTACAATTTTAATTTAAATCTAAAGCATTTATATTGGCTATTGGGTTTGGAAAAAGGAAATTGAAGAGATCTTAGATTGGGGGTGATGAGTTTCATCCTCTCACCCCACACATTTTTTTTTCTTTTTGATATATTTATTTTTTTCTCTTCAAATAAAAACCAAATTGCTTAGGAGTAATGAATTATATCCTCTTACTACTTTGTTTTTTGGGCTGCATATTTGTATCAAGGAATACTTGATTCCCATGATATATGATCTAACCAAAAATAAAAAATTGCATATGTGTACCATGGGATAATGAATTTTATCCTCTTATCCCAATGACATATGAGCTAACAAGAAAATAAGAAGAACAAGGGAAAGGCTAGAAAAAATTTAGTTTAAATTAAAATTGTTGGAGAGCAACTATAGTAAATTAAAATTTTCTAAGAATCTTAAAGCTTATGTGAATATAATTGAAATCTAAGGATTGCTAAACTAAGCACTATGAAATTGAAACTAATTAAAATTTGAGAGAAAAAGACTAAATAAATTTCTCTAAACAAATTTACTTCAAAAATTTATTTCTTAAAATCAAATCAATTAAAAATTAAATTTAACTAACTTTGATGAAATAAAAGATTAGAAAATAAGAAATTATAGAAATTCTTATAAATTAACTCAAAATAAATTTCTATAAAGTCACAAAAATTTAAGCAGGGGTTTATTAATTTTTTTTTCTTTTTTCTATTTTTTTGTACTTTTGATAATAAAAAGAAAACAATTTTTTTTCATTTTTAAAGATTTTTATATTTTTTAAATTTTTAAATTTTTTTTTCATTTTTTGGTTTTTTAAATAAAAACAATAAAAAAGAATCCACCCATATACTTAAAAATAAACAATGTACCCAATGTTTATAAGTCAAGTATGAAGGGGGAAAGAAAAACAATTTGTGAAAATTTAGAAAACAAATTCGTAAAAATTAAAAGGTAAGCAAGGGGTGTCTCCGAAGAGCTCTTTTCTAACCTAAATCCAGAAACTTGGAATTTCCCTAATTTATCTGATATTTTATTTATTTTTCCTAAAAATACAAATGCCCCAAGTTGAATATGAAGTGCCCCTTACACTCATGCAAAATGCTCCATAAAATTATGGTATATACTAGGCAGCTAATAAACAGTAAATTCAATTCTCCCAAATTTTTTGCAAGTTTAAACCCTCTGATCCATAATTTTAAATATAATCACATATTTAACATTTAAAAAAGCAAGTGCTGTAAATAAGCTTCCAAAAATTATAAGAAAATTCAAGCATAACTAAAATGCACTAAAAACATTCCTGACCAAGTTTTCAAATTTTTCAGTGAATAATAAACTCTAATTTCAGTTTTGATAAATAATCCTTTTCCATAAATCAATGAAACAACTACTGAAACGGTTCATCTAAAAATTAAGATAAAATTTCATCATGAGCTTTATGACCAAAGTGCACTTTTGCATGAGTTTCAAAATTTTCTAACCATCATTGAGCTCTGATTCTATTTTTGAACATATTTGCATATTTAAAAACTTGTGAAGTAAGTACTGAAAATATGCATCTAAAAATTATAAAAAAATTCAGTTATGAGCATAATGACCTAAAACTTCCTCTGCCCAATTTCACAATTTGCCAATGAACAGTGAGATCATAATAAGCAAAAGACTATCAAGGGAAAATTCATATAATACAAAGGATGTATTAAATATATTGTTCCAATATTCCAAATGAAATAACCAGAGGCTCATATTAACCCTATGACTACACTACCCAAGTTTCACAACTTTTCTTAAATTTTGACAATCCATCATACTACTATGAAATTTGTGACCTAAACTAGAGTTAGGGTTTTGAGGGGCTCAACTATCTATAAATCAACTAATATTTCCACCAGAGGACTTTAACCACCATAGTGTCCACTTCACTAAGTTTCAAGTCCATACAAGGGTATTTGACCCCATGACCTTCTCAAACCCCCAAGGTCTAAACTTAGGGATTCAACATGATTCCTAGGGCAATTCTACTCGAAACCACCCCATAACCCATATGAGGGTGTTAAATGTCATGTCAAACCAGTGGCCCAAATTTCAACCTTTGTTGAGGTGGTTTGGCCACCCAAACCCACAATGGTGCACTTTTGACCTAAATACCCCTTTTTGGGCTTAACTAGGGTTTACTCATTTCCCAACTAAATCTACTCTAAACGGGGTGAAAACGTATACAAAACCTCATAATTACCCAAAGGACCACCAACCAAAATTTGGCAGGGTTTGGACGTCATTAGGCCGCCTAATTAATTCACCATAAGATTATTAAATAATTTGTAAAACTATAGAAACATTATCTCCAAAAATTCCCATTTTTGGACATGACCTAGG
This sequence comes from Platanthera guangdongensis, assembly GCA_039583875.1. Taxonomy (NCBI): domain Eukaryota; kingdom Viridiplantae; phylum Streptophyta; class Magnoliopsida; order Asparagales; family Orchidaceae; genus Platanthera; species Platanthera guangdongensis. Next base: position 119,315,566 of record CM077147.1, on the reverse strand, counting down.
TATAGGTTAGGGTGACTCTCTATCCATATTTCAGGTCATTTGGACAAGCGATGAAGTGTGTGCACTCATTTTAGTTTCTATCTAACCCTAGGTATACGCCCCACCAAAATGAGTGTCCTGGTCAAACCAGGAACCCAAATTGGTTCAAACTAATTTTAAAATAAAGTACACCCCTAAGGTTACAACTTTTATATTTACCACTTTTTTGTAGGTGTACAACCTTGGGCTCGTGAGAGGTGGCCCAACGAGCGAGAAGGGGAGGATGGCGAGATGATAGGTGAGTGAGACCAGGAGGCCCACTTGTAGGAGGAGGGATGGGGGATTCACTTAGGTAGGCGAGACCTCCTAAGGGCGGGATCTTTCTAGGAGGCAAGATGGCCTACATGGCGAGAGGCCGGCGAGATGGACAGGGCAGTCGTCTCGCCCGTCAGTACCTTCCCGAATCGCGGCATGGGAGAAGAGATGTTTTTACCTTTTTACCCCCAAGGGGGATTTTACCTTTTTGCCCGAGGTAATTTTACACTTCTACCCCCGGAAGTCTGCGTATAGCCCACCAGAACAGCGGGGTTTGGCTGTTGGCAGACCGAGACTAGTGTGTTTTGGTCATTTCAGGTTAATTCAGAAGTGATATTTGCAGATCAGATTCAGAGGCCTATAAATAGACCGATAGGGTTGTTGAACCTTTCCACTATCTTCCTCACAGGCACCTAGCTCAGCATTGGCTAGGGAGGGGAAGATCTTTAGATCTTCCGGGAAAGAGGTGGAACCTCCGAGCTGAGACCCCTCGGTCTGTTTTCAGGTCTCCGACTCTCGTCAGGAGGATAGCTCAGGAAGAGTACGTGTGGGCTACATCCTATTTTGAACTTTAGGAGAAACCAGAAAGCTGGTTCCAACATTTTTGGTGCAGTGAGTGTGGAACGCAACCCTCAGAGAAGAACCTTGAGCAACCACATGGCGGGAGGTCACAAAGATGGAGGAGAAGAGGGGTCAGAAAATCCGAGAGGATTTGTCGGAAGAGAAGAGTTTATGGATTCAATCAAGTGGATCATGGACTTGCTGCAAGGGACCTCACGACTGGGAGATTGTTCAACCCCACTGCCTCAGGTGACTGCTCTCGTGCCGTAAGAAGAGCTCGTCTCGATGCGAGTTGGAGAAGATGCCCTAGGGAGGAGACCGGGGAAGGGGGTGTTGGCGGAAGGGAGCGGGAGAGACATGGCAGGGAGGGAGCTGTTCCCAAGCCTGGCGAGTACCATCTCACTAGGAGAGGTCGTCGCGCGAGTAGGGGCGGCCAGATCGGTGGAGAGAGGGTCGCCTTTTGTGAGTTGATCCTGTCAGGTCCCATCCTGGAAGGGTTCCGGGAACCCGAAATGAACTACTATGTGGGGAAAGATGATCCCCTTCATCACGTGCAGTGGTTCGAGGACGCGGTTTCGATCAGTCCCATGACGGACGCATTTAAATACCGTCTTTTGGCCATCACCCTAAAAGACAAGGATAGAGACTGGTTTCAGCAGCTCCCGACAGGCTCGATATACTGCTTCGAGGACCTAAGCAATAGCTTCCAGCTACGGTTCTCCACTTCTAAGAAGAGAAAGAAGAATCCGGAGTCGATCTTTTTGATTAAGCAGAGGGCAGATGAATCCCTGGCTCAGTACGTGGATAGGTTCAAAGAGGAGATCTTGGATATACAGGAGGTGCCGGTGTTTTCCCTCCAGATGGCCTTTACCGTGGGACTATGGGAAGGGTTCTTCAAAATAAGCTTCACCTGGAAGGAACCGCTATCTTTTGAAGGCTTGATGGAGAAGGAGGCGAAGGAAATAGCGATGGAGGCGGCAAATCCCGCTTTTGCAAAAAAGTTGGCAAGACTTACAAAGGTGGAGTCGAGGGAGTCCGGGGGGAGACATCAGGAAGTAAGGAGAAGAGAAGAGCCGAGTGAATCGGCATATCAAGAGCTTGGATGGAGGCAACAGGGGGGCCCAGCCCCCGGACAAGGTAGAGGATTTCCCCACGGGGGGAGGAACCAAGAAGGAGGACCGGGAAGATTTCACCAGCAAGGGTGGGGGTATGGTCACAGACCACCCCTGCCCTCCGCAGTAGGCTATGGCTATCGGCCGAGGCAGAGGTAGAGGCCGGGAGAGAGGAAGAGGACCAGGAACTGGGAGAACGAGAAACCCTCAGGAAGGAAGGCAATGGGGGGAGGTGGCATTGCTATATTGCAACTTCCACTAAGAGGAAGGTCACACAACGGCTACCTGCCCAGATTTCTTGGAAATGAGAAGAACTAGAGGAGCAGGAGAGCAACAGAGACCGGTGCGGATAGAGGAAGTGACAGGTACAGGATAGGAGGATTGATGTGTAGATCGAACGAATGAAGGAGATCGCGGAGGAATTGGAGTAATCCATGGAGTAGTAGGGATATGGGCGGCCCAAAAGGCGAGCCTTCACACTATGTACCGCCGAAGCGTAGCCTCGATGTCACAATACCCTCCCCCAGATGAAAATATCACCTTTTCAAGGAAGGACATGCCAGATCATGAAGACCCTTTCTGTGACGCGCTGGTGATATGAATCGCCATCGAATACTTTACGGTGTCACGGATCCTAGTAGACAATGGGAGATCAGTGAACGTGATTTTCAAAAAGGCATTCAATGAGATGAGGGTGGAGGCCCGGAGGGTGCTGGCGGTGGATGGACCATTGTTTGGGTTCTCAGGAGAGAGGAAAGAAGTCGAGGGGGAGTGGGACTCCAAGTAACCCTGGGAGGGCTATCCCAAAACTGCTGCTTCTTCATAGTGGATGCCCCCAGTAGTTACAACGCCATTTTTGGGCGCCCCTTGATTAGTGCTTTCAGATGCATTCCCTCATCGTTTCACTAGTTCTTGAAACTGAACTCAGGAGGTACCCAAATCAGGGTGCGGGGGGATCCAAAGGCTGCAAGGGAATGCTACGTAACGACAGTGAACACCGTCTCCTGGCAGGTGGATGCTGAAGAGATGGAGAAGAGGATGGAGCAATTGGAATAGGAACTGGGGGCGAAGTAGAATAAAGGGAGGAAGAAGATGCTGGAGGAGAGGGAGAAGTGGTAATGGTGGGAGGCATTGCGGGGGAGCCAGAAATGGCGGGAGAGAAGCGCGGAGAGATGGGGATTGTAGAAAAAAGAGAGGAGGAAGATGCTGGAGGAGAAGGAGAAGTAGTGATGGTTGGAGGCATTGCGGTGGAGTTAGAAATGGCTGGACAGGAGGAGGGAGAGATGGAGGCGGAATTGGAAGGGGAGTCAAAAGAAGAGGGAGGGAGAAAAGAGAAGAGGAAGATGGAGGAAGCGGGAGGGTCGCACAGGAGGGGGGCCGAGCTGGAAAAATGAAGAGCCTCACTGTAGGGAGGAGAGGGCGCAAGCAAGTGGGAGATGGAAAAGCTTGGGGAAGAAATGGTGATGGCTGTCGCGGAAGACGAAGTCAGGGAACAGGACGCGCTGGAAGAGCAGGAAGGAGAGGAAGAGCCATTAAGGATGAAGGCGGACGTAGAGGTAGTCGAGGTAGAGATCCGCACTAAGGATGGGAGAAAGGAGAAGGTAAAGATCAGCGGCGAACACAGCCTGGAAGACCGCGAGAAGATCAAGGCCTGTGTGCAAAAAAATATTGACGTCTTCGCGTGGAGTGCCGCAGACATTCCCGTGGTCGATGCGGACGTCGCTTGTCCCCACCTCAATCTCGATCACAACACTCGCCCCATACAGTAGAAGAAGAGGGTCATCGCCTCCAAGATGGTCGGGCCTATTAGAGAGGAGGTAGAGAACTTACTTAAAGCGGGGTTTGTGTCCGCCTGTAAGTATCCGGGATGGGTAAGTAATGTTGTAATGGTTAAAAAGGGGGAGGGTAGATGGAGAATGTGTGTGGATTTCTCTCTTTTAAATAAAGCATGCCCTAAGGATTGTTACCCGCTGCCCCGAATCGACGTGCTGGTTGACTCAGCCATCGGTTTTTCTTTTATGAGATTCTTGGATGCATTTTCGTGATATCACCAAATACGCATGCACCCTCCGGAAGTTAAGAACGTCACCTTCATCACGGAGGATGGGTGCTTCTATTTTAATATGATGTCTTTCGGGTTGAAGAATGCGGGAGCAACCTACCAAAGAATGATGGATCGGATCTTCCGAAAACAGAGGGGGAGGAACCTCGAGGTGTATATGGATGACTTGATAATCAAAAGTAGGGACCTTGAATCTCACGTCTTAGATCTTGAGGAAAACTTTGAGACCCTGAGAAAATATAGAATGAGACTCAACCCACTGAAATGTGTATTTGGATCCAATAGGGGGTAGTTCCTAGGACATCTTCTCACTCCATCTGGAGTGGAGCCCAACCCCGAGAAAGTAAAAGTAATCCTAGAGTTGGAATCACCTAGAAATGCCAAGGAGGACCAACGTCTCACTTGCAAGTTAGCCGGGCTAAGCAGGTTTCTCTCCCGAGCTGGAGAGAGATGCTCGCATTTCTTTCGGACACTGCGGGGTGACAAGAAGTTTAAATGGACCCCAGAATGTGAGAAGGCATTCCAGGCGCTAAAGCAACAGCTTTCCCGGACGTCTTTACTCCAGGGACCAAGGGAAGGAGAGGTCTTGTTTTTATACTTAGGGGTAGGGACTGGGGCTGTGAGCTCGGTTTTTGTGCGAGAAGAAGGGAAGAAGCAGTTTCCGATCTACTACATGAGCACGGTCTTAAATAAAGTGGAGCTCGGGTATCCCATCCTTAAAAAGTTAGCGTTTTCCCTCATCGTCTCGGCCCGAAAGCTCAGACCGTATTTTTAGGCTCATTCTATTCAGATGGTAATGGATCACCCCCTCCGTCGCATCTTGGAGGGGTAGAACATTCCGGGAGGCTGGTCAAGTTGTCAATAGAGCTTAGTGATTTGACCTTGCTTTCGTTCCTCGGCTCGTCATTAAGGCACAGACGGTGGCCGATTTCCTGGTGGACTACATAGTTGAGGTCCAGGAGGCGGAAGTGTCCCCTCGAGCAACCTGGAAGATGTTAGTAGATGGAGCGTCGGGAAGAAATTCCTTCGAAGGGGGAACGATCTTGATAAGTCCGGAGGGGACCAGGATTGAACAGGCCTTGAAAATTCATTTCACGATCACCAACAACCAAGCGGAATATGAGGCGATCATCGCGGGACTCAGGTTAGCCCAGGAGTTGGGTGTACAAGACATCGAGGCCTTAACCGACTACATGGTGGTGGCAGGCCAGATCAAAGGGGAGTTCGAGACAAGGGAGCCCACCCTCTAGTTGTCTCTAGGAAAGGTCAAGGGCATCATCGGACAGTTCCGAAGCTTTTCAATTCAGCACGTCCCGAGGGGGGAGAGCACTCAGGCTGACCAACTCGCCAAGTATGGCCCTTGTGCCGGGCCAACAATGACGGAGCTCTTCAGGCCGTCTATAGAAGAAGGGGAGCTCATGGAGATATGCCAGCAGAGGTCCTGGATGGACCCCTTCATCATCTTTTTGGCGTCAGGGAAGTTACCCGCGAAAGAACTCGACAAGAAGCATACCAGATACAAATCGGCGTACTACCTGCTGACAGATGGGGTTTTATATCGCAAGACGCTGTCGGGTTTGCTGGCCCAATGTGTGTTAGAGGAAGAGGTTCCAAAGGTTCTGCAAGAGATTCACTCGGGAGAATGCGGGAGTCACTCGGGGAGCCGGACATTAGAAGGGAGGGTGCTGAGACACGGGTACTTCTGGCCTACCCTCAGGATAGATGCGGAGGAATTCGCGAAAAGGTGTCAAAAATGCCAGGAGTTCTCCCCCCTCCAGCTCCTTCCGGCCCAGAGGTTGCAAACAATCACAGCTCTCTGGCCTTTTGCTATATGGGGGCTAGATCTGGTGGGTCCTTTTCCCCAAGCGAGTGGCCAGAGGAAATTCCTGCTAGTCATGGTGGACTACTTTTTGAAATGGCTGGAGGTGAAGGCGATGGCTAAGGTAACATCGCAGGTGGTCAAGAATTTCATATGGGGGGAGATCATCTGCCGGAAAGGGTTACCTCTAGCCATTATAACAAATAATGGACCACAATTTGCAAGTAGAGAGTTCGTTGATTTCTGCATCCGTTTGGGAATAGATCTCCGTTTTGCCTCTGTTCATCATCCACGAAGTAATGGGTAGGTGGAAGTAGCCAATAAGGTCATTGTCAATCTGTTGAAGAAGAAAGTGGATAATTTGAGGGGGAGCTGGGTGGAGCAGCTACCTTCAGTCCTATGAGCCTTAAGAACCACACCAAACACCGCCACGGGAGAGACCCCGGTTAAGCTCTCTCATGGCTCGGAGGATGTCATACCTATCGAGTTTGAAGTCACATCACCAGGAGTAGCAGTTGCAAGGGAAGGAGGGGAAGGATGGAAAGCGGAGAACGAGGAAGAGCAGAGACTGTCTCTGGATCTCGTGGAAGAGTTCAGGAATTTGGCGATGATTTGGCAGGAGGAGGTCTAGAGCCGGATGGCAAGGTACTTGGACAAGCATATAAAGGTCAGACAGTTCGAGAATGGAGATTTGGTCCTAAAAAGGGTAGATGCAGCAGGTAGAGGAGCCTCTGTAGGGAAGCTTAATCCCAATTAGGAGGGTCCTTTTGTAGTAAAAGAGGTCTTGAAGTCAGGAGGGTACCACCTCCAGGATGTGGATGGGGTATCCGTCGGTCGTGCTCGAAGTGGTGATGATTTAAAGAGATTTTACCTGTAACACTTTCTGTTCATTGCACCTTTTAGTGTAGTACAATGCTTGCAATTTTGAAGTGCTCTTTTGATGGATAGGAGTGTAGGTGACCTTTTTATGGCACCAAGGGTAAGATGGAAGAGAGGATACCCCGAGCAGACTCACTGACCAGGCTTCCATCTAACTGGCAGGGCTGTAGGCTCACTCGATGGTTGGAGGTTTTGGAGAGGAGACCTCGAGCAGACCCGCTGACTAGGCTCTCATCTAGCTGGCAGGGCTGTAGTCTCACTCGGTGGTTGGAGTTTGGTGAGGAGAACCCGAGCAGACCCATTGACCGGGCTCTCATCTAGCTGGCAGGGCTGTAGGCTCACTCGGTGGTTGGAGTTTGGAGAGGAGACCCCGAGCAGACCTGCTGACCAGGCTCTCATCTAGCTGGCAGGGCTGTAGGCTCACTCGGTGGTTGGAGGTGATTTGGGAGAGGAGACCCCGAGCAGACCTGCTGACCAGGATCTCATCTAGCTGGCAGGGCTGTAGGCTGACTCGGTGGTTGGAGGTGGTTTGGAGAGAAGATCTCGAGCAGACCCGCTGACTAGGCTCTCATCTACCTGGCAGGGCTGTAGGCTCACTCAATGGTTGGAGGTTTTGGAGAGGAGACCCCGAGTAGACTAGTTGACCAGGCATCCACCTAGCTGGCAGGGCTGTAAGCTCACTCGGTGGTTGGAGGTTTTGGAGAGGAGACCCCGAGCAGACCCACTGACCAGGCTCTCATCTAGTTGGCATGGTTGTAGGCTCACTCGGTGGTTGGAGGTGATTTGGGAGAGGAGACCCCGAGCAGACCCACTGACCAGGCTCTCATCTAGCTGGCAGGGTTGTAGGCTCACTCGGTGGTTGGAGGTGGTTTGGAGAGGAGACCTCGAGCAGACCAACTTACCAGGCTCTCATCTAGCTTGTAGGGTTGTAGGCTCACTCGGTGGTTGGAGGTTTTGGAGAGGAGACCTTGAGAAAACCCGATGACCAGTCTTCAATCTAGCTGGCAGGGCTGTAGGCTCACTCGGTGGTTGGAGGTTTTGGAGAGGAGACCCCAAGCAGACCCGCTGACTAGGATTCCATCTAGTTGGCAGGACTGTAGGCTCACTCAGTGGTTGGAGGTTTTGGAGAGGAGACCCAGAGCAGACCCGCTGACCAGGCTCTCATCTAGCTGGCAGGGTTGTAGTCTCACTCGGTGGTTGGAGTTTGGAGAGGAGACCCCAAGCAGACCCACTAACCAGGATCTCATCTAGCTGGCAGGGCTGTAGGCTCAATCGGTGGTTGGAGGTTTTGGAGAGGAGACCCCGAGCAGACCCGCTGACTAGGCTCTCATCTAGCTGGCAGGGCTGTAGCCTCACTCGGTGGTTGGAGGTGATTTGGGAGAGGAGACCCCGAGCAGACCTGCTGATCTGGCTCTCATCTAGCCGGCAGGGGTGTAGGATCGCTCGAGGGCAAGTCGACTGGTGAGAGCTCACGGGGAGAAATGTCCATATTTATTAGGGGGTTGATGGAAAATCCCTGGCAAAAGGAAGGATTGGGGATTAGGCCAGGAAGGAAGATCTCTGGCAGACGCTCGGCATGGGTGGTCTCGCCCATAGCGAATGGGTTTTCCTTGTCCAAGGCGCAAACCTGGCATCAAAAGTTGGGGCCTGTCAAGTGGGGCGGCTGGTCTCCAGGGTCTTTTGCGCATGTTTATCTTATGGCGAGACGAGCACTAAGGGACAGAAGATCTCACGGGTGGTAAAGGCGAAGAGAGGCCCAAGGTCTAGCATTTTTGGGCTAGCTATTAAGTGAAACAGTGGAAGGTAAAAGTACAATAGTAACATGTAAAAAGATAATAATAATATTCCATTTGATCATCACAAAAGAGAGCACCTCGCTATTTCCGAGGAAGTGTCTATCAAGATTACAAGACAAGATAAAAAAGAAAAAGAGGGGGGGGGAAGTCACGGGCGCTAGTGTTCCCCTACTCCTCGCTGCTGGAAGATGAGCTTTCGTCCGTTTCGCCGAATAAGCGGGAGACCAGGTCGCGGACAGTAACCGTCTCGGCATCATCGCGCACCACCCCCAGCTCCTTCATCATTTTGAGAACAAGCTCCGCTGTCTTGATATTGGAATCTAGGCAGAGGGAATCCACCTCATACACAGAGTAGCGAGAAGGAACGGGAAATTGGTCTGAGCGGGGTGTCGCGCTGTTCTAATGGCAGATATTTTCAGCTTTTAATTTCTTGTTCTCTACCTCCAACTCCTCAATGCGCGAGCGCATCCGGTAGGCAGTCTCGGCATCCTGCAAGAAGATTTAATGCATGAAGGACCATAATGAGCGGCGAGTAGGGCTAGCAAAGCGGCGGTAAGAAAACTTACCACACCACCCTGACTCTGCGCAAGGAGGTTGTCGGCGACGGCCAGCCGCTTCTCAAGGTCGTTAGTCTTCTCACGTTCCGCGGCGAGACTGGCCTCCGCTTCCTTCCATTTCCTATTGTTGAAGACCAGGCGGCGCGAGACCCAGTGCGCGAGCTCCAACGAGCGAAATTGAGAGTGGGCTCTCTTCAGAATGAGATCTCGCAACGTCTCATTATCCGCGGGCTCAGAGCCAAGGCCACCATATAGCCCGAATCCTAGGGAGAAGGCGTGACTGGTGAGGGGGTCCTGCTCTTTCTAGGAAGGATGGAGAGTGGACACCGACACGCGGTTAGCATCCTTGTCCCATAGGAGCACCGGCTCATCGGCAGCATCATCCGTAACAGGCCCCATGTTATAATTGTGGTGCGAGGCGGGAGTCGGGCGGCTGGAGGGGCCAGCCTTGCTGGAAGGGAACTCAGCAGTCTGAACATTGGTGGTGGCAGCTGACTCTAACAAGACCGTCTCGCAGGTAGGCGAGACGGGTAGTTGGGGAGGTAAGGGAGACCCTAAAGAGATGGGGGACAGGGGTTCCGATAGCTCCTTCCTCTCTTTGGCAGGCTTTTTCTCCTTTTTAAAAGACACTGATTTCTTCACCTTCTTCTTTGGGTTGTGCCGGTAAGTGCCCTCATCCCCGGGCCTTATCTTTAGGGTGGGGGTCAGCGTATCCCTCGCGACCTCCGCCACCATACTCGCTAAGGCGAGACCCCTGTTACTCTATTAAGGAGGATGAACAGGGATGGTTCTCTCTCCTAGACAGGTTGACAGTAAGCAGAGAACAAAAATTTACAATGCACGGGGGGGGGGGGGGGGGGGGGGGGGGGCAGGATTATACCTTCGCCGGGGAAGACGGCTTGAAGCGAGTCGAGGTCTCTCCTGAGGTAATTGACCTCGAAGTTTTTCCCTGCAAAGAAGTCGCAGAGATCCTTCTCGGCACCCCCAACCTTGTGGGTTTCATAGTAGCATTCAGTAGGAGACACCAGGGCGAGAGGAATGCCTCCCAAATCCCCACGAATGAAGACGAAGCGAGTTAGTCAGTGATGATTTTTGTTCGGTATCTCGCACACCTTTAGGACTTGGCCGGTGAAGTAGGAAACGCCATCATCTTTCGCATGATAGACGAATAGCTTGCGAAAGGCGGTCAAGCTGAATTCGATGCGCTCTCACCGCAGGTAGCAGGAGAAAGCAACCAGCATAGAGATAACGTTGGGGTTGAATTGGGCGGGGACAACCCCAAAGTACTTAAGGACAAATTTGACCTCTGGCCAAAGGGGAGGTTGCATCCCCGCCTCGAAGTGCGAGACGGGGAAGGTCAGTTCGTTGGGGTAGAAAGTATTGATGCACTCGCCAACTTTTGGGGGGGGCGAGACTAGTATCCGGCAGCAAGGAACTCGCTGGCGAAACGAGTATATTCTTCCTCTGGCTGTCTGCCGAGAGGTAAATCGTGATCCACAAATCGCATTCCGCAGCGGATGCGGCCCTCGCCTTCTTCCACCCTCTTCTTTCCCATAGCAGGCGAGAAAGCAGAAATAGGGGAACGGATCGATTTAGAGGGAGAGCGGGACGCGAGAAGCATTTAGAGGAAGAGGGGCAGGCGGAAGCTCCGATCGAAAAGACAGCGAAGAATAACAGAAGTATGAGAATATCAGGATTTAAGAGGTATTTATAATGAATGAAGGAGAGAGGAGATCGAGCGGGAAAATCAAGCGGCGGGAAATGAAGAGACTGCCAGACGCTTCGTCTCTCTCTCTCTCTCTCTCTAGAACCCAAGGGGCGTAAACGTCGCAGCGACTTTTTCAAAGTCAAAGCGATCATTACGAACTAATTAACTGAAAAAGAAGTTAATCACAGTAATGATGAAAAACCTAGCACGACATGACAGGCACAGCACCATAATGATGAAATATGTCAGCCCGCAGGGAGGGAGCATCCAGTCCAGAGAAGTTTTATACAACACATCAATAATTAAACATAACTAAATTGGCAATAATAATACAGGGGGGCCTGGAGAAAGCGAGGCGGGACCGCGACAGCTTAGTTCCTGACCCATTTCCAGCGACCATCTTGACCTCTCGCTAATGGAGGGCGGCCAGGAAGATGAAAAGCGGGAGCGGCGACCACGCCGCGGCGCGCGAGACGGAGGTGTTCTTCCGTCTCGATTAGGATGGATTGGGGGTCTGTCCCATCCATTGCGCCGTCGGCTTCCATCTCGGCAGAAAGGCGGTGGTACTCTGTTTCTAGCCAGTCCATGTGCCGGTCAAAGGCCTGCTTCTCCAGCTCCATCTCGCTGATTATATCCGTGTATTTGCGGAACATCCTAGCCGTCCTCTGCTTCAGCTGCAGGGTATCCATGGGATCACCCAAGTAGTCCTCGATCTCGTCAGGACATGGAAGAGGCGAGAGGGGAGGAGACGCGGGAGCGTCTTCAGTGTCAAAATCAAATTAGATGCCTGCACAGAGAGAGAGAAATCATAAACAAGGACGAACTCGCATGGGATGGGTAAAAGAAGGCGAATTGGAGGAAAAGCGAGAAGGGTAAGTTCTTATTGGGGATGCGAGTGTTCCCCACAACCCGCGAGAGGTTTTCTTTCCGCGAGATGGATGGGGAGGAAACCTCGAGCGAGTCAGTGCGCTGATGAGTTTGGTTGATATTGTCAGGAGGATTGGCGGGCATAGGGGAATCAGCAAAGTTTCCCTGAAAAAGCATGATCAGTAGGAGGGACGAAATGTAAGACCCCCCTCCCCCTTACCAAGGAGGGCTACCGGATCTTATGCCCAGAACCGCCGTCTTACGGTGGCACTAACTCACGGGTTAGTTGACACCGCAACATGCCGATCCTGCCGGCTAGTACGATCATTAACCTGTAGGCCAATATGAGAAGAAAAAGTAAACTGTATATAAAAACCATCAGTCCACAAGCCACAGTACAATCATGTAAAAGAAATGAATAGTACATCATAATAGTCCACAATAAAGTACAAATGAAAGAGTAAAAAGGGCTTATGCCCAGTACATCAAATCTCTCTCTCACAAAATCATAAATGCGCAAGCTATGCTAGAACATCGCTCTCGTCCCACCTGAGGACGCACAGTAGTGGTAGTAGCCTGCTGAAGCGGTATCTGCTCCTCATGTCCTGCCTCCTCGACGTGCTGGTGCTCCATCTCCACGGGCTCCTAAAAATAGTTGGTCACCGACCATTAGTCAAAAAGACTAAGTCGTTTCCTCCGCACCTCGCCCCGCAGCTCCTAGGCACCGAGCGGGAGGACGAAGCGGAGGACAACAAGGGGTAGCAAAATGGAAGCAGGTGACAATATCTATCTAGAGTGGTACTAAGTAATGAAATTCTACTCTAGCAATGCTAAGTACAGTACAAGTAGTAAGTAAGAGCGGTGCAGTAAAGGAAAGTAAAGAAACAGCAGTGTGAACAAGTAAATAAGCTAAGCTACCACTAAGCTATCATCACAAACGTACCCTAACTTATATAAATGCCCATACAAATATATAAGTTAGGGTTTCCAGGAAATTTAACTTATCATATAAAAGAGCCCATACTAATTTATATGATAAGGATCTATGAAGCGTATGACCTAATATGAATGAATGATATGATGCAATTTTATGCGCAGGCAAGTGCAACTCACACACAACGACTCTGTGATCACAGACCTTTAGTTCCCACTTTTTGAGAGCTAGCATCACTCTCGGGTACCACCGCTGTGGCTACGGCAGCAGCGGAGCGGGCGTCTCCGCTTCTAGACCAGTATGTACACTACCAAGCCTTAGACCCCTCTCATACGCCTCTGTACACGTCCAAGGTGCACTCTAGAGTCTCGCGTACGTACTTTGCTGACAAACCCGTCAGTCTTGTTGGGTCGGATGTGTGTTATCGGGGGTCGTCCTCCAGACCGCAGTGTAAAACAACCCACTGGCCCCTCTAACTCCCACAACCGCCTAGTGCACCGTACTGCCATCGGTGTGACGAACGGCCAGTACCGCATGCCCCGCCACGATATTTATGCACATGCAAGTAATTCATACCGAGCCTTCCGCTCGCAGGACCAAAACCTGTCCTGAATCCCTCAAACCCAAACCCGGGTGAGAACGCACATCAGTGTCTTTATACTAACTCCCTCCAACCCCAAACGGGTGAGCATATATCATAAATCTCTCCAACCCCCACACGGGCGAGAAGGTACAACAATGTCCTAACCTATTAAGCTACTCTTGTCTACGGTTTATTATACTTAGAGATTTAAGGTTAATCCCAGGACTGCCCCCGGTATTCCCTGTGAAGGGCTCTCAAGGGGCACTAGGAACTATGTTGGGATTACGCCCAGCGTTCCCTTTCGCAAGGATACTTATTTTAGTTGATGACTACCCATGTATCTCCCCAGCTCTCCTTATTGCTTTAGTATAACCCTAGTGACTTAAGGTATTATCGGGAAACCGACGGTCTTCCGCCGATCCCCGCTCCAGTTGCTAGCTAAGACTTGCACTTTTAATCCCTCACTAAGACAACTCTACCCACCAGGGTTACTCATGTTGAACTCTCTCTTATTTCTGCTGATAATCAATACCCTGGTAATCCCCTAAGGCAAGACCTATTTGTATTATATGCAGATCATGACCTATGAATATCCTAAAAAGGCGATCTTCCAAAACTTAAGCCATCTTGCCTCTAAATATTTATCCTAAGGTATTATGGACTAAGGGAACTACCCTAAGGATTCTCGTAATTTTCCTTGGTCAAATAGTCCTTTAATTAATTCATTTAATTTAAATGTTAGGTCACTTTACACATGAAGTAGTTTGATTAAGTATCCACTGACCTAGAGAATTTTTCCTGAGATGTATATTGACAAAATATTGCTGCCTACAGAATTTCATGATTTTCCTTAAATTATTTATTATCATTTTCAATTTAATATCAATTCCACACAAATTCCATTTTCCAAATGATGTATAGGCATTATGTACTCAAAAATTCCAGAAAAATTACAAAGCTTTTAGGACACTAATTTATGACTATTGGCAGAGAATCATCAACATTTATTTTAAGATGGCCTATAGGATTCCATTATAAGATATTTACCAAAATGCCATTGTACTAACTTAACACAAATAATGCATCCATTAAATTCTGAGAAATTTCTGCAAGACTAATAATAACATTTTATGACAATAGAATAAATTCCAAATTTTTCAGAAGTATATATCCATCATTTCAAGAATTTACAAGATAAGGGTAAAATGGGGAATTTAGGGTATCTACTCCAAAAGTTCTTCAAAACAGAGAAATCATATTTTTCCTAAGTCCAATGTGATCTCATCTATGCCTTGGCAAAATTGTTTGAATTTGTACTTGAAGAATCCCTATTTTCCAATTTTATTTCCAAAATAGCTATATTTAAAATAAATTCCAATAAATAGAATTTGATTCAAAAAATTCCATTATTAATTTGAGGGATGAAATTTACCCTAATGAACCACTATAAATAATTTCATGACCCTTGCATGTCACCATTGGCCTAAATACACCAATTTGCATTTTTGCTATTTGCACACCAAGGCTTAACATAAGCTAGCACATGCAAGTGGATTCTCCAACATGCAGTGAACCCAAGGTGCTGAAAATTTTATCATGCACCAGGGATGACCCCACTGACCTACCACCAAAGTTTGGGGCCATGGGGAGGAGTAGAACTCCATATATGTCATTTATTTATATTTTGATATTTTAGCAAATACTATAGAAAAATATTCCCTAAAAATTCCTAACTTTTGACAGAAGATAAGTATGCCATAATCATGCATGTGCCCAAAATTTGGGGCCATGGTGACTAATATTTTGACCTGGGCATCCAATTAAATTTCTGCCCTACACTAGGACCAGTCCTAGGAGAAATGTCCTACAGGACTGTACACTACTCCAAATCACATATTTAAGGTGGAAAATTACAGATAAGACCAGCAGCTACAATTTTCATTGAGAGACTAAGTTCTGGAAATGTCTCTAAGAAGCCTAAAATTAGCTTGCAAGTGACAGCAAAAACAGGGACAGAAAATTGAATTTTGATGTAGTACGAATCTTAAAGCAGGATGGATGACATCTGTTCATCTTCTTCCTCCAGCCAAGGGCCGAGATTGTCCCGACCTGGAGCACCTTCAAACCTCATTTCCCGGACACCCCTTAGCCTCCACGGCCGGCTACCACCACCACCACCTCCGTTGAGGTGGTGGCCAACGTTTGGCGGCGAAATGGTGGCCGGAGGCGGCGGTTTCCGGCGAACTTGCACTCCATCAAAATTCCAAAATCCATGAAAAAGCTCACCTTGGATCTGGCTCATTTGAGCCCGATGTCTCGCCTAATAGATCTAGGAAACTAGTACGGGTAGAGGTGAGGTGAAACGGACCTCGATTGGGGCTTGGCGGCGGGTTTGGCGGCGGTTGGCCATGGAAGTTTTCCTCTCTGGCGAGCTTGCTCCCGAACCCGATTCTCCACCAAAAGCTTTGATCCAGATATCGAATTCCACTCCTTTCGGCCTTCTGAAGCTAATGGTGAGGTCTGTTTGGACTGAGGTGGGCTATAAGTGGAGTTAACTCCAAGGTGAGCTCGGTTTGAGCTTTGGAGGCTTCACCCATGGTGCCATGTGGCTCTCAGCTCTGGTATTCTGCTGGAAATGAAGAGGGGAGGTCGGCCACCTGGTTTTGGGCAGCCAAAACCAGCTGATGGGGTGGCCATGTGGCCACCATTTCCTTCATTCCCCTGTCTCTCTCCTCCTTTCCTAAAAATCCCAATTTTACCCCCTTGCATGTATTCTCTCTCCTGATTTAGAGGGGTAGGACTGGTCTTGTTCACTTGGGCTGACTATGGGCCATTTTTGGTGGGCTTGGTCCAAGGGGAAATGACTTGGCCTTCATTTCATTTCTTAGGTCAAATTGTTGACCAAATTGACTTTTAGGGTTGACTGGTCAACCATGGTGGGTGGACTGACCCCACTTGGTGGAAATGGGTCTAGTGGCACCACCCAACTTAGTTTGGGTCAAGGGGTTGCCCCACTTAGGTTAATTAGGCCTATGGGTGTGGGTTTGACCAAATTAAGCCCAAGGTTGACCTTGGTCAACTGGGGTCAAAATGTTGACCCAGTGACATACCCTAGGGTCCACTTAGATTGTCTTTAGGGTTAGGGCAATGTGGTGGGGTCATGGTGTGGCTAGGGTCCCCACTTAGGCTAGTTTGATCTAGTTTGACTATGGTCTTATAGTGGGCCCCACATGGCTACCACCCACTACCTAGGGTCAAACCTAGTTGATCTCCTTAAGTCTCACCCCATGCCTAACCCAATCTAAGTTGAGGGGTCCAGAAGTAATATGGGATGTTACAAATTCCGATAAACAAGAAAATAATTTCGTCCCCGAAATTTAAGTTCGGGTCTACGGGGTTCTATTTGCAAGAATCATCAAGAAATTAAAGACATAACTTAAATGTACCTGATGCGAATAGCTCCGGGTGTTGCTCCAGCATCAGATCCCTCGGCTCCCAAGTGTGCTCCTCCTGTCCATGGTTGGACCACAGCACCTTCACAAGAGGGACCTTCTTCTTCCGCAACACTCGGATGGCTATATCGTCAATCCGGATCGGCTCCAATCTCACTGATCTGTCAGGCTCTACCGGTCCGGCTGTAGTAGTAATGTGCTGCTCCGGCCGAAGGAGAGCTCTTCGCAAGAAAGAGACATGAAAGACGTCATGTAATGCACCCAACTCCGGTGGCAGCTGCAGTCGGTAAGCCAAGGGGCCGATCCGCTCCAGGATCAGGTAGGGCCCCATGTATCGTGGACTGAGCTTCTTGTGCCTCCGCACCCGAGAAATACCGTGTACTGGACGTATCTTCAAGAATACCCTGTCTCCAACCTGGAACTCCACCTTCCGGTGCCGAGCATCATAATACTTTGCCTGCCTGCTCTGGGCCTCCAGTAGCCGATCACTGATCAATCGAATCTGAGCCTCAGTGTCCTCTATATAATCAGATCCAGAGCCCTGGTATCCACATCCTGAACCCATGACAGCGATGTCCGGCATCTCCTCCCATAAAGCGCCTCGTATGGAGCCATCCTGATGCTAGCCTGGTGGCTGTTATTATACGAGAACTCAATCAATGGTAGCAGCCTCTCCCAAGGCCTCCCCGTATCCAATATGCATAATCTGAGCAGGTCCTCCATGGTCCGGATGGTCCGCTCGGTCTGTCCGTCAGTCTGCGGGTGGAAGGCGGTACTATAAGTAAGCCGAGATCCCAAATAAGCATGCACGGCCCTCCACTCGCTCGAAGTGAACCGACCATCACGGTCCGAAACAATAGTCCTGGGGATACCATGATATCTGACGTACTGCTCCACAAATAGTCTCACCAGAACTGCAACTGGAGCATCCTTTCGAACTGGAATAAACCGCGCTACCTTGGTCAATCTATCCACTATAACCCATATGGAATCATGCCCAGAGTGGGAGCGAGGCAACCCGTGTACAAAGTCCATAGCAATGTCCTCGAACTTCCACTCTGGAACTGGCAGTGGCTGTAGTAAACCTCCCGGGCTCTTGCATTCCGCCTTCACACGCTGGCAGGTCTCGCAATGGGTCACAAAATCCGTGATCTCCCTCTTCATCCCGGGCCAATACATAGACCTCCGCAAATCTGCCCACATCTTGGTGATGCCGGGGTGCACTGAATATCTCGAGCAATGTGCCTCTCTGAGTATGTCCTCCCAGATACTGCCTCCTGCTGGTATGTAGATGCGCCCACGGAACCGAAGAAGATCATCCTGTAGCGTGTAGTCCTCGACCTTGCCCCTCTCTAGGGCACTGAAAATCGGCTGTAACGCAGCATCCAGCCTCTGATGTGCTCGGATGCGCTCCTGTATATCATCGCCGCTGATCACTGAGCTCAAATACTCTCTATATACGACTGGCTCGGTCTCGGACACCATGGTGATGTGTGTAACACCCCCTATCCGTCGCATAGCATATAGCAGTAGGTCCGGTCGGGGCCCGACGCCATATACCACAGACAGACCGGGTGGTTACGTATGGAAACCATCCAACCAATCTCAACGTCCTACACAGAGCATTCTAGCGGAAGCAGTTAATATAAGTTGTAAACAAGAACCCAGCATAAGAGCACGAATGTCCACTAATACAACATTTAGGAATGTATACAAAAATACCCAAACATTGGCCTTAGGGCCTTACAAAATGTTTCACTTGTCTATTACATGATTTACCAACCTCGGCACGCAGGCCGGCCATACATGAATAAAAATAGAAAACATTTCACTTGGGCCTTCGAGGGCCAGCTTCGCAAAAAGGGCTTTAGCCCGCTATTGACCGCTTGGTCCAGCTGCACCTGCAAGCAAACAAACCACCGCACGGTGGCAAACAAAGCAACGGTCAGCAATGCTGACCAAATTATAACGATCCCGCCCCCAACTCGGGGCGGCGATGCTCCTTCCCTGCATTTCATTAGCACAAGCGAGCAATGCATATAACCATAGCCATTTCATCACAGACGTTGGCTCGTACGGCCACACGTCCCGTGCACTCAGGGCACATTCTCGGTGAACCGGTCGATGTTACGTCAATTAAAGCCATTAACATTCCGGACTCACCACCGCCACTTAGACGGTCATTCCTATGAGCAATTTGTCTTCATGGTATTGGTCACGTCAATTTAAGCCATCGACCACCGAAGACTCACATCTATGCCAACGGCGAGTGCCATGTAACTTTAGGTCTCTCAAACCCGAACGACATAAAGCGGGTACGGCTCCATCTAACCCGTGCTCACATCGCAACGACAATTTAAGCCATATGCGCGGGTCAAACTTTCACCGAGTCCCATTCTACCGCAAGACACATAACCCAGTTATGTTCAAGTTGGCTCTCAGGCCACCAAGTTGGCAAGACCTCGTGTCCGCCCAGTTTTCCGGGTGCACCTTTGGGTTAGTCCCCAAGGCTCCCTGCTGCAATCTACCGCGTAGAAAACCCGAAAACACCAAATAGCACGGAGTCTTCTCCGGCCTTATGCAATGCAACATCACCGATCCGGACTAACATGTCCGGGTAGGCTTCAACCAAAATGCCTAAGTCCGTTCTCGCATACGGACGCTAAACAACGGGGACTTCACATATCTACCCGAAGGAACGCCTCCAACTCTTCGCAAACTCGCGAGAGAGGGCTTCCTATGCTAAGAAAGAGAGCTATCATGCTCACAAGTGAGGATCGTTACCTTTGCGTTCCTCTTTGGCGCCATCGAAATGTAATCGGATAGAAATCACCGCGCTTGCGTTGCCTCCGTGGATCCGGAGACGGCTTGCGATTTGGAGCTCCGAAGCTCCTCCAATGGCGGATCTAGCTCTTCTTCCTCCAATAGCTTTCCTCTTTCTCCAAGGGTTTGGAGAGATGATCAAGTGAAGGAAAATGGATTTTTCTTAAGTCAAACCCGTGTATATCCTCTCAGGAACCATCCCCAGCCGTCGGATCTCAACCTAAGAAAACGAGCGGCTTTGATTCGGGGCTGAAATGCCCAATCTGGGCCGAACACGGCCTGGCACACGCCCGTGTCCAGGGCCGTGTGCCGCATTCGCCGTCAAAATCGAATCTTATGAACACGCACACGGGTATCGAACACGCCCGTGTTCGAGTTGACACGCCCGTGTTCCAGATGACACGGCCGTGTAGCCGGCCGTGTACCCCATGATTTTCCCCCGTTTCCAACCCGAGCACTGCACGGGTTCTAGGACACGCCCGTGTCCTTGCCCGTGTCGCATTGACACGCCTGGGCCCCCAGGCCGTGTACACGGGGCATTTCGTCGAGGGGAGAACGACGACTGGATGACACGGCCTTGGACACGCCCGTGTCCTAGGCCGTGTGCCTTGTCTCGACGATCGTCGAGTGAATCTCGACGATTTCACCTTGACGATCGTCGACACGGGTCGACACGCCCTGCGACACGCCCGTGTCGCAGGCCGTGTGCCCATTCTCGACGAATCGTCGAGAATAACTCGACGATTTCACGGCTAAGTGTCGACACGGGTCGACACGCCCTGCGACACGCCCGTGTCGCAGGCCGTGTGCCCTTTCTCGACGAATCGTCGAGTATAACTCGACGACTTCGCGACTAAGTGTCGGCACACACTTGACACGCCCTGGGACACGCCCGTGTCCCAGGCCGTGTGCCGTCAGCCAGAAACCAAAACTGGCCCAAAACGTCCCCCTTTGCTCCTTTGAGTTTCGGGGCGTTACAACTCTCCCCCTCTTAAAAGAATTTCGCCCGCGAAATTACATAAAGGAAAGATATACAAAAACAACATTTGTACCTGAGCGGAACAACTCCGGATACTCGTCAAGCATAGTCTGCTCTCGCTCCCAGGAGAGCTCCTCACGACCGCAATTGTCCCATCGGACCTTGACCATCCTGATCTCTTTATTGCGTAGCCGCTTGACCTCCGAGTCCTCAATCCGCACGGGCTTTACCTTTGTCGTTAGCCCACTATCCACCGGCACTTGATCGACCGCGATCACTTGCGTAGGCTCTTGCACCGCCTTCCGAAGCACCGAAATGTGGAATACATCGTGTAAACCACTTAGCTCCACAAAAAGCTTCAACCTATAGGCCGCTTCTCCAACTCGCTCCAGAACCTCAAACGGTCCAAGGTACCTCGGGCTTAGCTTTTTCAATCGTCGCACCCGCGAGACACCCTTGAACGGCTTGATCTTTAGGTACACATAATCACCCACAGCGAACTCCACGTTCCTGTGCTTGGCATTATAGTACTTTGCTTGCCGGTCCTGAGCGATGAGTAACCTCTCCCGAATGGTTCTCACCAAAGAAGTAGCATCATCCACTTTCGATCGCTTATACAACTTCGACTCGCCCGTTTCTAACCAAGACAACGGCGTGCGACATCTTCTACCATATAGGGCCTCGAAAGGTGCCATCTGAATACTTGCTTGGTAGCTATTGTTGTATGCGAACTCCACCAAATAAAGGTGGTCCTCCCATTGCTTTCCAAAGTCCAAAACACACATGCGAAGCATGTCTTCCATGGTTCTATTGACCCTCTCGGTCTGCCCATCCGTTTGCGGATGGAAGGCTGTGCTAAACTTCAGCTTTGTTCCCAACATTTGCTGCACCAGCCTCCAATCATTGGACGTGAACCGCCCATCTCGGTCACTCACGATGCTGCGGGGCACACCATGAAGCCGTACTATATTATCCACATAAAGCTTCGCCAGCTTCTCCACCGGATCGTCCTTCCTATGCGGAATAAAATGCGACACCTTCGTTAATCGATCCACGACCACCCAAATGGCGTCGTTCCCCTTTTGCGACCTTGGCAAACCGTGCACAAAGTCCATAGAGATGTCGTCAAATTTCCACTCCGGAATAGGCAAGGACTTAAGAAATCCTCCCGGCTTTTGGCACTCCGCCTTTACTAAGGCGCAGGTTTGGCACTTCGCTACGTATAGCGCCACATCCTTTTTCAAACCCGGCCACCAAAATAGCTTCTTTACATCGCGGTACATCTTCGTGCTCCCCGGGTGAATCGAGTACCTGGTATGGTGTGCCTCGTACAACAACTCCACCCGTAAATTGCCCACGCTTGGGACGCACAGACGACCGTCTTTCCACAGCAATCCGTCCTCTACAACGAATTGGGAATTTGACCCATCCAAAGCCTCTATCATGAACTGCTTCATATGAGCATCCATATCCAAAGCCTGCCGAATCCGATCAGCCAGGTCATATTGGACTTCAGTCCAATTCAGCACTGCTTCAGCACTAGATTGTCTATCCACACAAACAATCTCCAACGCCTCCAGCTCCTGCACCAACCGCTCATCATGCACTGATAGCCAATTCGCTTGAGCTGGGGCTCGACGACTCAACGCGTCCGCAACCGCATTCCCTTTGCCAGGCACGTAGTGGATCTTGAATGTATAGTCCCCTAAGAACTCCATCCATCTACGCTGCCGCATATTCAGATCCTTCTGATCAATCAGGTACTTTAGGCTCTTGTGATCGGTGTAGATGTCAATCTTCACACCGTACAAATAGTGTCTCCACAGCTTCAAGGCAAAAATCACGGCCGCTAACTCCAAGTCATGGACCGGATAATTCCTCTCGTGCACTTTTAGCTGTCTCGAGCCATAAGCTATCACGCTTCCGTGCTGCAATAGCACGCAACCCAAACCGCTGCCTGAAGCATCGCTATATATCTCATAGCCTTCGGTCCCCACCGGCGAATTCAGCACAGGCGCCGTGGTCAACCGACACTTCAATTCCTCAAAAGCTCGCGCGCACTCCGGCGTCCAAACGAACTTATGCTCCTTCCTCGTCAAAGTAGTGAGAGGTAGCGCTATCCGCGAGAAGTTCTCTACGAAGCGCCTATAATAACCGGCAAGCCCCAAAAAGCTCCGGACTTCTGCTACCGTAGCAAGCTCAGGCCACTCCCGTATCGCAACAATCTTCGCCGGATCCACCGCAATACCCTCTCCACTCACTATATGCCCGAGGAACGCTACTGAGGATAGCCAAAACTCGCACTTCGAGAACTTGGCATACAACTGGTTTCTCCTTAGCGTCTCCAGCACCAAATGAAGATGCTTGAAGTGATCTTCCTCACTTTGTGAGTACACCAAAATATCGTCGATGAAGACGATCACGAAATGGTCCAAGTACTCCCTGAACGTCCTGTTCATCAAATCCATGAACACCGACGGCGCATTAGTCAGCCCAAACGGCATGACCGTAAACTCATAATGCCCGTATCTCGTACTAAACGCTGTCTTCGGGATATCACTCTCCCTTATCCGCAGCTGATAGTACCCAGACTTGAGATCTAACTTCGAGTACACCGTCGACCCGACTAACTGATCAAAGAGATCATCAATCCTAGGGATCGGGTACTTATTCTTCTCAGTCAGCTTGTTTAGCTCCCGATAATCAATACACAATCTCAAGCTTCCGTCCTTCTTCTTAACAAAGAGGACCGGTGCGCTCCAAGGCGAAGAACTCGGGCGCACATACCCTTGCTCCAACAACTCTTGCAGTTGAACTTTCAGCTCCGCCATTTCCTTAGGCGCTAGCCGATACGGAGATCGTGACACAGGCTTTGCACCTGGCACTAGCTCGATCGTAAAATCTATCTCCCGTTGAGGCGGGGCTCCAGGAAGATCTGCGGGGAACACATCAGGGTATTCCGATACCACTGAAATACAATCCAACGCGGGCTTCGGCTTTGCAACCTCCACTAGTGTAAAGAACAGTTCTGCTCCAGCACGAACCGCCTTCACCACCTGAAGAGCAGACATCAACGTCTTGCTCGACCCCTTTAAGCCCGTAAAAGTCGTCTCACGACTCGCTCCCAGCTTGACTTCCTTGCTACCGCAATCTATATGGGCCTGCTGCTCCGAGAGCCAGTCCATGCCAAATATGACGTCGAACTCCACTAACGGAAGTAAAGACGCCCGCAGGTGAAACTCCTGCTCTCCAATACGAGTCTTAACCTCGCAGATCCTAACCGCTCGCATCGAACACCCATTGGGCAACAACACATCCAACTTGTCCTTCGCCATCGAAGAAGGGACTCCGATGCGTGATATAAATCCTTCGGACAAGAAGGAGTGTGAAGCTCCCGTATCGAAGAGTGCTCGTGCGGGATTTTCACAAATCATTACAAATCCTAAACAAGCAGTGGTAAGGTAACATATACATAACAAGCATATAAAGGAATTGACTTGCTATAAATTAAACCGTACCTGTCACCACGTCAGCTTGTTTAATGGCCTCCTGTTGGCCAAGATTGTAAACTCTTGGTTGGGCCGGAGCATAATGGGATGCGGTCGATTCCACCGCCTTGCCCTTCTCTTCATAAGTAGCTCCTGGCCTCCTTTCGGACTTAGGACGTCCGCTCCAACAATCACGGGCGAAATGCCCCGTCTTGCCACAAGTAAAACACGCACCCGGGGTCCGACCGTAGTCACCCCAGAAGCGCCAGAAGGAGCTGGACCCGAAGTCCTATGCTTCTTAAAAGCCCTCCGATAGCCAGACTTCGAAGTAGTCGGCACTTTAAACTCAGATTTCTTTCAGCCAAGCCTTTCTTCGCTTGTACACTCTTCATGTCCTTCTCCAAGGACCGGGCAGTATTGACCAAGGTTAAGAAACCCTGCGTCATCGGCCCCGACAGTAATAGTCTCAGCTCATCCCTCAGACCTTCATAAAAACGATTAGTCTTGCGCTCCTCATCCATGATGATGGAGCTAGCATAACGACTCAACCGCGTAAACTCGTGGAGATATTCATCCACGCTCCTCTCACCCTGCACCAACTTCAGGAACTCATTCTCCATTGAAATCCTCTGAGTAGAAGGGAGGTATCTTGCTAAGAACAATTCCGAGAACTCTTCCATCGGAACGTCTATCAGTTGTCTACCTCTCAAATGATGCAGCTCCAAACCTTCCCACCACATCCTCGCTTCCCCATCCAGAAGGAACGTAGTGATGGTGGTCATTTGCCACTCCTCCGTCTCCGTCGCTGTCATGACTCTCTTCACCCTAGAGAGCCAGTCTTCAGCCTGCGATGGGGTTCCCAACCCCGAGAATAACGGAGGGTTAAAGCTCATTACATGCTTCAACTGCCTCTCAGTCGCCCTCCTTGGCACTATTGGTTCTACAACCACTTGCTCCATCCTCCTCGGCTCGGCCTCTTGAAGAGGTACTTGCTCCATCACAGGAGCGGGCTGCTGCGCTTGCCTCCCAGGCTGCGCATTTATCACGGCCAACACCGCTTCAGCCACCAATCTTATATTTTCAGCCGACAAAGGTGTTGCGGGAGCAACTTCTGGTGCACTACTAGCCTCAGAACCTCGGCGTTCTGACGGCCCAACACCACTTCGGGTCACCTATAGTGGTACAAAACACCGTTAAGCGACCAAATAACATTGCAAACAGCAATTATAGGAACACGCAGGTTCCTCAAACACGAGTATTTTCATTCCTAAGTGGACATTCATGGGTTCTTTTACCATTATAACGATGACGCACACAATGTGCTCACCACCCCTTAAAAAGAATTCGACCACGAATTCCGTTTAAGCCCGACCAAAACCAGTAGTCTGATACCAAATTGTAACACCCCCTATCCGTCGCATAGCATATAGCAGTAGGTCCGGCCGGGGCCCGACGCCATATACCACAGACAGACCGGGTGGTTACGTATGGAAACCATCCAACCAATCTCAACGTCCTACACAGAGCATTCTAGCGGAAGCAGTTAATATAAGTTGTAAACAAGAACCCAGCATAAGAGCACGAATGTCCACTAATACAACATTTAGGAATGTATACAAAATACCCAAACATTGGCCTTAGGGCCTTACAAAATGTTTCACTTGTCTATTACATGATTTACCAACCTCGGCACGCAGGCCGGCCATACATGAATAAAATAGAAAACATTTCACTTGGGCCTTCGACGGCCAGCTTCGCAAAAAGGGCTTTAGCCCGCTATTGACCGCTTGGTCCAGCTGCACCTGCAAGCAAACAAACCACCGCACGGTGGCAAACAAATCAACGGTCAGCAATGCTGACCAAATTATAACGATCCCGCCCCCAACTCGGGGCGGCGATGCTCCTTCCCTGCATTTCATTAGCACAAGCGAGCAATGTATATAACCATAGCCATTCATCACAGACGTTGGCTCATACGGCCACACGTCCCGTGCACTCAGGGCACATTCTCGGTGAACCGGTCGATGTTACGTCAATTAAAGCCATTAACATTCCGGACTCACCACCGCCACTTAGACGGTCATTCCTATGAGCAATTTGTCTTCATGGTATTGGTCACGTCAATTTAAGCCATCGACCACCGAAGACTCACATCTATGCCAACGGCGAGTGCCATGTAACTTTAGGTCTCTCAAACCCGAACGACATAAAGCGGGTACGGCTCCATCTAACCCGTGCTCACATCGCAACGGCAATTTAAGCCATATGCGCGGGTCAAACTTTCACCGAGTCCCATTCTACCGCAAGACACATAACCCGTTATGTTCAAGTTGGCTCTCAGGCCACCAAGTTGGCAAGACCTCGTGTCCGCCCAGTTTTCCGGGTGCACCTTTGGGTTAGTCCCCAAGGCTCCCTGCTGCAATCTACCGCGTAGAAAACCCGAAAACACCAAATAGCACGGAGTCTTCTCCGGCCTTATGCAATGCAACATCACCGATCCGGACTAACATGTCCGGGTAGGCTTCAACCAAAATGCCTATGTCCGTTCTCGCATACGGACGCTAAACAACGGGGACTTCACATATCTACCCGAAGGAACGCCTCCAACTCTTCGCAAACTCGCGAGAGAGGGCTTCCTATGCTAAGAAAGAGAGCTATCATGCTCACAAGTGAGGATCGTTACCCTTGCGTTCCTCTTTGGCGCCATCGAAATGTAATCGGACAGAAATCACCGCGCTTGCGTTGCCTCCGTGGATCCGGAGTCGGCTTGCGATTCGGAGCTCCGAAGCTCCTCCAATGGCGGATCTAGCTCTTCTTCCTCCAATAGCTTTCCTCTTTCTCCAAGGGTTTGGAGAGATGATCAAGTGAAGGAAAATGGATTTTTCTTAAGTCAAACCCGTGTATATCCTCTCAGGAACCATCCCCAGCCGTCGGATCTCAACCTAAGAAAACGAGCGGCTTTGATTCGGGGCTGAAATGCCCAATCTGGGCCGAACACGGCCTGGCACACGCCCGTGTCCAGGGCCGTGTGCCGCATTCGCCGTCAAAATCGAATCTTCTGAACACGCACACGGGTATCGAACACGCCCGTGTTCGAGTTGACACACCCGTGTTCCAGATGACACGGCCGTGTAGCCGGCCATGTACCCCATGATTTTCCCCTGTTTCCAACCCGAGCACTGCACGGGTTCTAGGACACGCCCGTGTCCTTGCCCGTGTCGCATTGACACGCCTGGGCCCCCAGGCCGTGTACACGGGGCATTTCGTCGAGGGAGAACGACGACTGGATGACACGGCCTTGGACACGCCCGTGTCCTAGGCCGTGTGCCTTGTCTCGATGATCGTCGAGTGAATCTCGACGATTTCACCTTGACGATCGTCGACACGGGTCGACACGCCCTGCGACACGCCCGTGTCGCAGGCCGTGTGCCCATTCTCGACGAATCGTCGAGAATAACTCGACGATTTCACGGCTAAGTGTCGACACGGGTCGACACGCCCTGCGACACGCCCGTGTCGCAGGCCGTGTGCCCTTTCTCGACGAATCGTCGAGTATAACTCGACGACTTCGCGACTAAGTGTCGGCACACACTTGACACGCCCTGGGACACGCCCGTGTCCCAGGCCGTGTGCCATCAGCCAGAAACCAAAACTGGCCCAAAACGTCCCCCTTTGCTCCTTTGAGTTTCGGGGCGTTACAATGTGCATGTCCTCCATCATCTGTAGCAGCTCTAAAGAAATCAATCGGGGCTCCAGTCCAAAAGTGCCGGCCCTCCTGCTCAAAGCATCTGCAACCGTGTTCGCTTTCCCCGGGTGATAGTGGATCTTGTAATCATAATCACAGAGGAACTCCAGCCACCTCCTCTGTCTCAGGTTTAGGTCCTTCTGCGTATCGATATACTTGAGATTCTTGTGATCTGAAAAGATGTCACAATGAATCCCATATAAGTAATGCCTCCATATCTTTATGGTGAAAACCACAGCCCCGAGCTCTAGATCATGTACTGGATAGTTATGCTCATGCTTCTTCAACTGTCTCGAAGCATAAGCAATAACGTGTCCATGCTGCATCAGGACCGCACCCATCCCCTGGTAAGAGGCGTCCGTGTAGATCTGGAATCCTTCGCTCCCGGATGGAAGCGCAAGAATGGGGGATGAGATGAGTCGGTCCTTCAGCTCCTGAAAAGCAGTCTCACACCGCTCTGACCAAACAAAATCTGTGTCCTTCTTCATCAAGGACGTGAGGGGGAGTGCTATCCTCGAGAACCCCTATACGAACTTGCGGTAATACCCTGCTAGTCCCAAGAAACTGCGGATGTCAAATGCGGTCTTCGGCCGTGGCCAATCCCTCACCGTCTCTATCTTGGCTGGGTCCACAGCTAACCCAGCCCCACTGATCGTGTGCCCCAGGAAGGCCACCTCCTGCAACCAGAACTGGCACTTCGAAAATTTTGCGTACATCTGTGTCTCCCTCAACCTCTGCAGGACATGTGCCAAGTGCTCCGTATGCTCCTCCTGAGTCCGAGAATATATAAGGATGTTGTCGATGAACTCATTTACGAAGCGGTGTAAGAAAGGCTCGAATACACAGTTCATTAGACTCATGAATGCAGCAGGAGCATTCGTGAGCCCAAAAGGCATCACCGTGAACTCGTATAGTCCATAGCGTGAACTGAATGTCGTCTTCGGTATGTCCTCTTCCCTGATACAGAGCTGATAGTAGCCGGATCGCAGATCTAACTTGGAGAACCAGAAGGCTCCCTGTAGCTGGTCAAATAACTCATCTATCCGAGGCAGAGGATAGGTGTTGCGGACCGTCAACCGGTTCAGCTCCCGGTAATCTATACATAATCGCAGTGATTCGTCCTTCTTCTTCACAAAGAGAACTGGCGCTCCCCATGGCGATGAACTAGGCCGTACAAATCCTGACTCAACTAGCTCCTATAGTTGAGTTCTGAACTCTGCTAACTCCCTGGGACTCATCCTGTAGGGTGCCCGGGACACCGGCTTCGCTCCCGGTACTAGCTGAATCCTGAAATCCAAATCTCTAGCAGGCGGTAGCCCGGGCAATTTCTCCGGGATTACGTCGGCGAAATCCCGGACCACCAGAATATCTGAGATAGTCGCCTCTATTCCCACCATCTCGAAGCAGACAATATAGACTTCTTCACCCTGCTCATGGGCCTTCACAGCCTGTATAGAAGATAATAGTAGGTGGCAGATAGGCTGGATACCTTCAACGATAACATGAGAGTCGCCATGTCTTAGCGTGATCCTCCTGGACGGGCAATCTATCTGGGCATGGTTCCGATGCAACCAGGCCATGCCCAAGATCAAATCAAAGTCCTGCAGCTTCAGAATAGTTGCCGGTGCCTCAAATGCCTTGCCGCCAATCTCGGCCTCCATATCGCAATGTGCAGTGGTCCGCAGTTCCGACCCATCGGGTAGACGTACCCTCATCTCTAGTCCAGGGAACCTCTCCACGCCTTCGAGTCCGTCGATGAAGGCCTCGGATACGAACGAGTGTGAAGCACCCGTGTCGAAGAGAGTATGAGCGGGCTTGCCGCTGATCATAACTATGCCTGAGGTTTGTTTATGTGAAAGTTAATTGTTGTCCTATAGTTCCATGTACTAAATATATATCATTGGAAATCCAAGAAAAATTCATAATTAAATTCAAGTACCTGTGATAACCTCCTCTGGATTCCTCGGCTCTGTGAGGTCCAAGGCGTATATCTGCTCTTGCTCGCGTCTCCTGCCGTGATATCCCCGACCTCGGCCTCGTCCTCGGCCTCGTCCTCGGCCCTGCTGTACTGGGGCCACTGGAGGTGGAGGAGGAGGAGGGGGATGGAATCGGTGCGGGCACTCCGACCTGATGTGCCCGGGCTGGCGGCATCCGTAACAAACC
Organism: Platanthera guangdongensis; assembly: GCA_039583875.1. Classification (NCBI taxonomy): domain Eukaryota; kingdom Viridiplantae; phylum Streptophyta; class Magnoliopsida; order Asparagales; family Orchidaceae; genus Platanthera; species Platanthera guangdongensis. The sequence continues at coordinate 119,285,744 of CM077147.1, read as the reverse complement.
ACTTGTCGATGGCCTCGGTCATCCTGTCTCCTCGGATCATGCATCTGTAGAGGTGGGGGAGCCAATGCTGGAGGAGGCCCCTGCTCCTGCCTGAAGTTGGGACGACGACGTCCCCCACCCTTCCTGTATCCGATGGTCCTGCCTCTCTGAGAGCCCCTACTGCTCTCTCCTGACGTCGACCCATCAAATGGTCTCTTCCCTCCGGCTCGCACCATCAGCTGGTCAGCCTCCAGCTTCTTCGCCATCTCGATGATCTGCCTGGATGTGCCATGAGAAATGAATAGCAAGGCCTGCCTCAAATCATCCTTGAGGCCCCGGTAGAACCTCTTCGCATACCTCCTATCGTCGGTGTCCTGAATCCCCGCGAATCTGGCCAAGTGGGAGAACTCTCTCTAGTACTCTATCACCGATCTAGTCCCCTGCTTGAGGTTCAAAAACCTCTCCTCCAAAGCATCTATGTCCGTAGCAGAGACGAAGTGCTCCAGAAACACATCACCAAACTCCTCCCAAGATATCTCTGACAGCTCAAAGTCCGCATAAGTAGACTCCCGGACTGATTTCCACCATCTCTTTGCATGAGCCTCCAGCACAGAGGTGGCAAGAGGTACTGCCTGGCCGACTGGGCAGCTGATGCCCGCTAAGATCTCGTGTATGGCCTCCAGCCATTCTTCCGTCTTCACCGCATCCTCTGTCCCACGGTACGTCGGTGGGGACAGGCTCTTGAATGCACTCAGCCAGCTCGACCCCGGATTTGGCTGTGGAGCCGGGACTTGCTGGGCTCTAAAGGCATCCAAAATCGCCGTCAGGGTCTGCCCCATCTCCGTATGTAGGAATGGAGTGGCAGCTGGAGGGGGAGGAGCCACATTTTGCGGCGCTGCGACCTGTGGAGGTTGCATAAAGGTAAGGTTAGAGCAAAATTGGCCTAACACATTTACTTTGTGGACCATTTATGTGACTTTACACATGGGCACACCACTACTTCCGCTGCATAGTTTGTCTGCAAACTAATGCTCGGGCGGGGGTGGTCCCATGTTGTGGACTTCTTTCTCATATGATCGTTGTTCGAGTGATACCAGTTTGTAAGACCCCCCTCCCCCTTACCAAGGAGGGCTACCGGATCTTATGCCTAGAATCGCCGTCTTACGGTGGCACTAACTCACGGGTTAGTCGACACCGCAACACGCCGATCCTGCCGGCTAGTACGATCATTAACCTGTAGGCCAATATGAGAAGAAGAAGTAAACTGTATATAAAAACCATCAGTCCACAAGCCACAGTACAATCATGTAAAAGAAATGAATAGTACATCATAATAGTCCACAATAAAGTACAAATGAAAGAGTAAAAAGGGCTTATGCCCAGTACATCAAATCTCTCTCTCACAAAATCATAAATGCGGAAGCTATGCTAGAACATCGCTCTCGTCCCACCTGAGGACGCACAGTAGTGGTAGTAGCCTGTTGAAGCGGTAGCTGCTCCTCATGTCCTGCCTCCTCGACGTGCTGGTGCTCCATCTCCACGGGCTCCTAAAAATAGTTGGTCACCGATCATTAGTCAAAAAGACTAAGTCATTTCCTCCGCACCTCGCCCCGCAGCTCCTAGGCACCGAGCGGGAGGACGAAGCGGAGGACAACAAGGGTAGCAAAATGGAAGCAGGTGACAATATCTATCTAGAGTGGTACTAAGTAATGAAATTCTACTCTAACAATGCTAAGTACAGTACAAGTAGTAAGTAAGAGCGGTGCAGTAAAGGAAAGTAAAGAAACAGCAGTGTGAACAAGTAAATAAGCTAAGCTACCACTAAGCTATCATCACAAACGTACCCTAACTTATATAAATGCCCATACAAATATATAAGTTAGGGTTTCCAGGAAATTTAACTTATCATATAAAAGAGCCCATACTAATTTATATGATAAGGATCTATGAAGCGTATGACCTAATATGAATGAATGATATGATGCAATTTTATGCGCAGGCAAGTGCAACTCACACACAACGACTCTGTGATCACAGACCTTTAGTTCCCACTTTTTGAGAGCTAGCATCACTCTCGGGTACCACCGCTGTGGCTACGGCAGCAGCGGAGCGGGCGTCTCCGCTTCTAGACCGGTATGCACACTACCAAGCCTTAGACCCCTCTCATACGCCTCTGTACACGTCCAAGGTGCACTCTAGAGTCTCGCGTACGTACTTTGCTGACAAACCCGTCAGTCTTGTTGGGTCGGATGTGTGTTATCGGGGGTCGTCCTCCAGACCGCAGTGTAAAACAACCCACTGGCCCATCTAACTCCCACAACCGCCTGGTGCACCGTACTGCCATCGGTGTGACGAACGGCCAGTACTGCATGCCCCGCCATGATATTTATGCACATGCAAGTAATTCATACCGAGCCTTCCGCTCGCAGGACCAAAACCCGTCCTGAATCCTTCAAACCCAAACCCGGGTGAGAACGCACATCAGTGCCTTTATACCAACTCCCTCCAACCCCAAACGGGTGAGCATATATCATAAATCTCTTCAACCCCCACACGGGCGAGAAGGTACAACAATGTCCTAACCTATTAAGCTACTCTTGTCTACGGTTTATTATACTTAGAGATTTAAGGTTAATCCCAGGACTGCCCCCGGTATTCCCTGTGAAGGGCTCTCAAGGGGCACTAGGAACTGTGTTGGGATTACGCCCAGCGTTCCCTTTCGCAAGGATACTTATTTTAGTTGATGACTACCCATGTATCTCCCCAGCTCTCCTTATTGCTTTAGTATAACCATAGTGACTTAAGGTATTATCGGGAAACCGACGGTCTTCCGCCGATCCCCGCTCCAGTTGCTAGCTAAGACTTGCACTTTTAATCCCTCACTAAGACAACTCTACCCACCAGGGTTACTCATGTTGAACTCTCTCTTATTTCTGCCGATAATCAATACCCTGGTAATCCCCTAAGGCAAGACCTATTTGTATTATATGCAGACCATGACCTATGAATATCCTAAAAATGTGATCTTCCAAAACTTAAGGCATCTTGCCTCTAAATATTTATCCTAAGGTATTATGGACTAAGGCAACTACCCTAAGGATTCTCGTAATTTTCCTTGGTCAAATAGTCCTTTAATTAATTCTTTTAATTTAAATGTTAGGTCACTTTACACATGAAGTAGTTTGATTAAGTATCCACTGACCTAGGGAATTTTTCCTGAGATGTATATTGACAAAATATTGCTGCCTACAGAATTTCATGTTTTTCCTTAAATTATTTATTATCATTTTCAATTTAATATCAATTCCACACAAATTCCATTTTCCAAATGATGTATAGGCATTATGTACTCAAAAATTCCAGAAAAATTACAAAGCTTTTAGGACACTAATTTATGACTATTGGCAGAGAATCATCAACATTTATTGTAAGATGGCCTATAGGATTCCATTATACGATATTTACCAAAATGCCATTGTACTAACTTAACACAAATAATGCATCCATTAAATTCTGAGAAATTTATGCAAGACTAATAATAACATTTTATGGCAATAGAATAAATTCCAAAGTTTTCAGAAGTATATATCCATCATTTCAAGAATTTACAAGATAAGGGTAAAATGGGGAATTTAGGGTATCTACTCCAAAAGTTCTTCAAAACAGAGAAATCATATTTTTACTAAGTCCAATGTGATCTCATCTATGCCTTGGCAAAATTGTTTGAATTTGTACTTGAAGAAACCCTATTTTCCAATTTTATTTCCAAAATAGCTATATTTAAAATAAATTCCAATAAATAGAATTTGATTCCAAAAATTCCATTATTAATTTGAGTGATGAAATTTACCCTAATGAACCACTATAAATAATTTCATGACCCTTGCATGTCACCATTGGCCTAAATACACCAATTTGCATTTTTGCTATTTGCACACCAAGGCTTAACATAGGCTAGCACATGCAAGTGGATTCTCCAATATGCAGTGAACCCAAGGTGCTGAAAATTTTATCATGCACCAGGGATGACCCCACTGACCTACCACCAAAGTTTGGGGCCATGGGGAGGAGTAGAACTCCATATATGTCATTTATTTATATTTTGATATTTTAGCAAATACTATAGAAACATATTCTCTAAAAATTCCTAAATTTTGGCAGGAGATAAGTATGCCCTAATCATGCATGTGCCCAAAATTGGGGGCCATGGTGACTAATATTTTGACCTGGGCATCCAATTTAATTTCTGCCCTACACTAGGACCAGTCCTAGGAGAAATGTCCTACAGGACTGTACACTACTCCAAATCACATATTTAAGGTGGCAAATTACAGATAAGACCAGCAGCTACAATTTTCATTGAGAGACTAAGTTCTGGAAATGCCTCTAAGAAGCCTAAACTTAGCTTGCAAGTGACAGCAAAAACGGGGACAGAAAATTGAATTTTGATGTAGCACGACTCTTAAAGCAGGATGGATGGCATCTGTTCATCTTCTTCCTCCAGCCAAGGGCCGAGATTGTCCCGACCTGGAGCACCTTCAAACCTCATTTCCCGGCCACCCCTTAGCCTCCACGGCCGGCTACCACCACCACCACCTCCGTTGAGGTGGTGGCCAACGTTTGGCGGCGAAATGGTGGCCGGAGGCGGCGGTTTCCGGCGAACTTGCACTCCATCAAAATTCCAAAATCCATGAAAAAGCTCACCTTGGATCTGGCTCATTTGAGCCCGATGTCTCGCCTAATAGATCTAGGAAACTAGTACGGGTAGAGGTGAGGTGAAACGGACCTCGATTGGGGCTTGGCGGCGGGTTTGGCGGCGGTTGGCCATGGAAGTTTTCCTCTCCGGCGAGCTTGCTCCCGAACCCGATTCTCCACCAAAAGCTTTGATCCAGATATCGAATTCCACTCCTTTCGGCCTTCTGAAGCTAATGATGAGGTCTGTTTGGACTGAGGTGGGCTATAAGTGGAGTTAATTCCAAGGTGAGCTCGGTTTGAGCTTTGGAGGCTTCACCCATGGTGCCATGTGGCTCTCAGCTCTGGTATTCTGCTGGAAATGAAGAGGGGAGGTCGGCCACCTGGTTTTGGGCAGCCAAAACCAGCTGATGGGGTGGCCATGTGGCCACCATTTCCTTCATTCCCCTTTCTCTCTCCTCCTTTCCTAAAAATCCCAATTTTACCCCCTTGCATGTATTCTCTCTCCTGATTTAGAGGGGTAGGACTGGTCTTGTTCACTTGGGCTGACTATGGGCCACTTTTGGTGGGCTTGGTCCAAGGGAAAATGACTTGGCCTTCATTTCATTCCTTAGGTCAAATTGTTGACCAAATTGACTTTTAGGGTTGACTGGTCAACCATGGTGGGTGAACTGACCCCACTTGGTGGAAATGGGTCTAGTGGCACCACCCAACTTAGTTTGGGTCAAGGGGGTGCCCCACTTAGGTTAATTAGGCCTATGGGTGTGGGTTTGACCAAATTAAGCCCAAGGTTGACCTTGGTCAACTGGGGTCAAAATGTTGACCCAGTGACATACCCTAGGGTCCACTTAGATTGTCTTTAGGGTTAGGGCAATGTGGTGGGGTCATGGTGTGGCTAGGGTCCCCACTTAGGCTAGTTTGATCTAGTTTGACTATGGTCTTATAGTGGGCCCCACATGGCTACCACCCACTGCCTAGGGTCAAACCTAGTTGATCTCCTTAAGTCTCACCCCATGCCTAACCCAATCTAAGTTGAGGGGTCCAGAAGTAACATGGGATGTTACACGAAAGAAGAGAGAGAAGAATGAGGAATTACCCGTCTCCCCCGGGAGATGCGGGAAGATTATCTATTGTCAAAGGGGCGGAGGAGGTTACGCCCGCCGTGAGGGGAAGGCAGGCGCCCTTCATCTTCTTCAGTCGAGAGGACGGAGGGGCTGAGGGAGGAGTACATCCCAGATCCGGGAAAAGGGCAGCCATGTTGGCTTTATTTCGCTTTCGCACCATCGCGAGGCGCTCCCGAAAACTCTGACTGTGAGACATGTTGAAGGACGAGGAAATGAAGGAAATCAAAAAGGGACCCTAATGAAAGCTGGGATCTCATATTTATAGGCCCCATGGGGGGCCCACCGAAGATTCTCATAAGTGAATCCCAGCGTCGCGAGCATCGGTTGGACCTATATTTTCGAGGTTGGGGCAACCTTGAAAAGAGCGGGGATGGCCTATAGGGCGAGAGGCCGGCGAGACGGATAGGGCGGTCGTCTCTCCCGTCAGTACCTTCCCCACTCGCCGCATGGGAGAAGAGATGTTTTTACCTTTTTACCCCCAAGGGGGATTTTACCTTTTTGCCCCATGTAATTTTACACTTCCACCCCTGGAGGTCTGCGTATAGCCCACCAGAACAGCAGAGTTTGGCTGTTGGCAGACCCAGCCCAGGGTGTTTTGGTCATTTCAGGTTAATTCAGAAGTGATATTTGCAGATCAGATTCAGAGGCCTATAAATAGACCGATAGAGGTGCTTGAGAGGGTTGTTGAACCTTTCCACTATCTTCCTCACAGGCACCTAGCTCAGCATTGGCTAGGGAGGGGAAGATCTTTAGTTCTTCAGGGAAAGAGGTGGGACCTCCGAGCTGAGACCCCTCAGTCTGTTTTCAGGTCTCTGACTCTCGTCAGGAGGATAGCTCAGGAATAGTACGTGTGGGTTGCATCTTGTTTCGAACTTTAGGAGGAACCAGAAAGCTAGTTCCAACAATAGGTGAACCTAGTTATTTTTAATAAATAGAAACTTTAAATACAAATCCTGTGACAGAAATGAAATGAAATGAATATATAACCTATAGTTTAAATATTATATTCAGCACGAATCGTGGCGCATGATGGATGGCATCTGGTCATCGTCTACCTCCAGATGATAGCCAGGATCATCCTGACCTGGAGCCACTTCCCTGCCTAATTCTTGGCCATCTGGACACCTTCCTGGCCCGATCCTCCTTCTAACTGAAACCTAAGATCTACCCACAGAGTAAGGAGAGGAGGAGGACCTTTGTTGTGGACTGGAGTCACGCCGATCGTCGGGTCGTCATGGTGGTGGTTGCGTCGCTCCGGTTTCGGCAACTATACAGTTGAAGGGCTCGAATTCTTCAGGTAAACGGTGAGGAAAACTCCTCTCAGGCCACTGATGTTGTTTAAAGCCTCAGTTAGGGAGGGTTGAGGCCAAGTCATCAATGGCTATTAATGGCCATTGAAATCTTGGCTCGACCATGGTGGTTCTCCTCCCCTAGCCACTGTCATCGTCGGGAAAACCCTTGGCCTCCTCTTAACTGACCAGGGGAGATGATTCCAGCAAGAGGAGAGTCCTCTTGGCCTTCCTAGCCATGAATGGCCCCTCCCTTCATTTACTCTCTCCTCCATTAAAGGGAGAAAATAAAGTTTCCTCTCTCCTAGTCATTAAGGATGACCTGGTCAAACCCTCTAGGCTATTTGCAGTCCACTAATTCATATCCTCACATAATTAAGAGTTGGTTACCCCAAATGAAAGAAGGCTTGAGCTTGGGTTAGCCCATTTGGGCTTAGTTGACCTAAATTGGAGTAGGGTTGACATTGGTTCTTTTCACCCTTTTGGGTTGACCATAATGGGTCCTTAGTGACCCTTTGGCCTCCCCTAGTGTCTAGGTAGGGCTAGGTAGGGTTGTCTTGGCACTTTGGGGGTCACTTGACCCTGAGGAAGAGTACTTTGACCAAGTTGGGGCTAGAGTTGACTTTGGTCAACATGACCATTTGGGTTGACTCCAAGGGGTCCTTGGTGATCCCATGGCTTCCCCTAAGGTCTAGGAAGATGTGTGTAGGGTTAAATTTGCACTCTAAAGGTCACTTGCCCCTTAGTTAGGACACTTTGAGCACTTTAGGGCTAGGGTTGACTTGGGTCAACTCAGGCTCTAGAGTTGACCCCAATGGATCTTTGGTGACCCATTGACCCCACTTTAGATCTAGGAAAACCCTGGTAGGGTTGGTTGGGCTTATTAGGGGCACGTTGCCCTTAGTTAGGGCACCTTGCTGATTTAGGCTTAGGGTGGTCCAAGGTCAACTTGGCCACCCTAGGTTGATTCCAATGGATCCTTAAGGCCTTTCAATAGATTGGTGAGGTCATAGTGGGGTCTTGGAGTCATGGTGAAGCCCCATTATCATCCTAAACTACTGTTTAGGAATCTACTATTTTCAGACCATAGTGATATCACCTACATTCCTATGTCCACAAGGTCTTCATGGGCTTCCTAGGGTTTTGTCATGATCTAGTCATGACAAAACCACTCCTAGGGGATCTAGTTGTCTGAGGGATGTTACAAATCCCAATACATAAACAAAAAAAATTTCGTCCTCGAAATTCGGGTTAGGCCTACGAGTTTTCAGGTATGAAAAATAAATTGTAACATCCCGAGAGATTGTAAGGAATACCCGACTGAAGAACTTCAGGTACTTTGTTACATCAAGTCCTGTGGCTCCCATGTGTGCTCCTCCTGCCCATGATTTCTCCACAAGACCTTGACCAACTGGACCTTCTTGCATCGTAAGACCCATATCCCCTTGTCGTCATTCCGGACCGGCACCAGGTGAACTCACCGATCAGATGCTACCAACGCATCTGTGGCCATAACATGCTGCTCTGGGCATAGTAGAGCCCTCCTAAGAGAGGATATGTGGAACATGTCGTGCAGATACTCCAGCTCTGGCGGTAGCTCCAGCCTGTATGATAATGGACCGATCCGCTCTAGGATCCTGTAAGGCAATAAATATATTGTGCTGAGCTTCTTCTTCCGACCACGCACCCGTGAAACTTCATGCATCCGTCGGATCTTCAAGAATACCTAGTCCCCCACCTGAAACTCCACCTGACGATGTCGAACGTCGTAATACTTAGCATGTCTGCTCTGAGCCTCTAACATCCGATCCCGTATTAGCTTCACCTGAGACTCAGTGTCCTCAACAATATCTGAGCCCAGCACCTTCGGATCCTCGTACTGTAACCAAGACAGAGGAGTCCGGCATCTTTGCCCGTATAGAGCCTCATAAGGGGCCATGCCGATGTTGGACTGGTGGCTGTTGTTGTATGAGAAATCTATCAACGGTAGCTGCCTCTCCCACGACTCACTGCGATCTAATATACAAAGTCGCAGTAGATCTTCCAAAGTCAAATTGGTGCGTTCCGTCTGCCCGTCAGTCTGGGGATGAAAAGCTGTACTGAATCTCAGCCGAGTGCCCAAGTAAGTCAGCACTGATTGCCACTCCTTTGACGTAAACCGTCAATCCCGATCCGATACGATCATCCTGGGTATGCCATGATAACAGACGAACTGCTCCTTAAACTTCTGAATCACCACACCAACCGAGTCATCCTTTCGGATTGGGAGAAATCTGGCTACCTTTATTAGCCGGTCGACGATCACCCAGAATGAATCGTTCCATGTCTGGGATCGGGGAAGCCCATGTATGAAGTCCATCGTGATATCATCGAACTTCCACTCTGGCATCGGAAGTGGCTGCAATAGTCTGGCTGTGTTCCTACACTCTGTCTTCACCTACTGACAGGCCTCGCAGAGGGTCATGAAGTAGGTGATGTCCCTCTTCATGCCCGGCCAGTACATCATCTTCTTTAGGTTGGCTGTCATCTTGGTGATGCCTGGGTGCACTGAGTACCTGCTGTAGTGAGCCTCTGTCATGATGTCCTCCCAGATTATGTCCCCAGCCAGTATATATACTCTGCCTCTTAAGAATATCAGCCCGTCTCTCTCTGTATATTCCCCAGCCATGTTCCCTCCAAGGATCTGAACACTGGCTCCAGCTTGTCATCTATCCTCTACTCAGCTCTGATACTATCTCGAATGTCTTTGGTGGCAACCAACGACGATAGGTATTCCCGATATAGCTCTGGGTGATCCTCAGACACTAGATATATCTGCATCTTGTCTAACATCTGAACCAACTCCATGGCCATCAACTAAGGTGCTGCTCCTGAGATTGTAGCCTTCCGGCTCAGCGCGTCTACCACCACATTCGCCTTCCATGGGTGGTAGTGAATCGTGTACTCATAATCAAAAAGGAACTCAACCCATTGTCTCTGGCGAACGTTCAGCTCCTTCTGCGTATCAAAATATTTCAGATTTTTATGATATGAAAATATGTCGTAGTGCACTCCATAGAGGTAATGCCTCCAAATCTTCAGCGCAAACACTACTGCCCCGATCTCCAGGTCATGACCAGGATTGTTCTACTCATGATTCTTTAGCTGCTGTGAGGCGTATGCTATCACATGACCATGCTGCATCAGTACAGCACCCATTCCCTATAAAGATGCATCCACAAACACCTAAAATCCCTCCTTCCCAAATGGAAGGGCGAGGATAGGGGCCGACGTAAGCCGACTCTTCAAATCCTAGAAGGCCGCTTCACACTGTAGCGTGCAAAAAAACAGAGCATCCTTCTTTGTCAATGATGTAAGTGGGAAGGCAATCTGAGAAAACCCCTGTACCAACTTCCAGTAATATCCGACCAATCCCAGGAAACTCCGAACATACGTGGCCATCTTCAATTAGGGCCAGTCCTGCACTTCCTGAATCTTTATGCGGTCTACTTCCAGTCCCACTCCACTGATAATATGGCCCAGAAAGGCAACCTCTGTCAGCCAAAACTGGCATTTGCTGAACTTGGCATGAAGCAGATGCTCCCTGAGCTTCCCCAGCGTCAAAGCCAGATATTGTGTATGCTCCTCCTTCATTTTTGAATAGATGAGGATGTCATCTATAAATACTATGACAAACCGGTCGAGGTATGGCTCGAACAACTGGTTCATCAAACTAATGAAAACTGAGGGCGCATTCGTGAGCCCGAAGGGCATTACGGTAAACTCATAAAGTTTGTATGTACTACTGAAGGCTGTCTTCGGGATATCATCCTCTTGAATGCGCAGCTGGTAGTAACCGGATCTCAGATCCAACTTTGAGAACCAGTGGGCTCCCTCCAACTGATCAAACAACTCACCTATCCTCGGCAGTGGATAGGTATTCCAGACTGTCAGCATGTTCAGTGCTCGGTAGTCAATGCATTGTCGGAGCGACCCATCCTTCTTCTTGATGAGCAATACTGGAGCTCCCCAAGGTGAGGAACTCGGTCTAACGAAACCAGCCAACCATTTCCTTCAACTGACTCCTAAACTCCACCAGCTCCTTGGGAGCCACCCATTAGGGAGCCTTCGACACCGGCTTAGCTCCTGGTACTAGCTGTATCTAGAAGTCTTTTTCTCGATCTGGGGGTAGCCCTAACAGCTTCTCTAGGAACACTTCAGCAAAATCCCACACCACTGGAATACTAGAAATGGAATCCTTGGCCTTGGCCATCTCAAACAGCACCTGATATACTTCTTCTCCCTGCAGGTGGGCCTTGATGGCTTGTACGGATGATAACAGGAGAGGGGTGGTAAATGTAATACCTTCTATGACGACATAGGAATCCTGTAACGCCCTAAAACTCAAAAGAGCGAAGGGAGGCATTTTTTGCCAAATTTGGAATTTGGCCAGGGGTACACAGCCTGGGTCACGGCCGTGTCCCAGGACGTGTTGGGGTCGTTCGACTTTCTGGAAGCAAAGTCTCCGTTCGACGATTTAGCCAAAGTCTGCGTTCGATGATTTTCCAGCAATCTGCGTTCGACGATCTGGATGCTTTCGATGATTTTGCAAGGGAACTCTGTTCGACGATTTGGCTAGTTCGACGAGTTGCCAGTGATTCTCCGTTCGACGATCTGGCAGCGATCGACGATTGGGCCAGCGAACAGCGATCGACGATCTGGCAACATTTGACGATTGGGCCGGCGATCCGCGATCGATGATTTGGCAGCGTCATCAATCTTCGCTCGACGATCGTCGTGTGCGGGACGATTGTGGCGTGTTTGACTCTGTCGACGCGGAGTGTCGACACAGAAGTTTTTGCGGGATCTCGACTAAATGTCCCGACAAAATTTGATTGGTCGCGGACGTGTCCTGCTCCGGATTGGTGAACTGCGCGGTGTTTAGCCGCATTTGTCCAGGTCAGACCTGGATCGTAGCCGTGCATTTCCCTTTTGTGGGATCCGACGGCTGGTGGTTAATCCGATTGGGATATAGCCATGTACAGGGTTTCAAAACCATTATTCTTCTGCCGCTAGTTCTCTGTCTAAGTTCTAGAGAGAATGGAGAGCGAAGGAGGAAGAAGAAACCTAGATCCAGTCCTTGGAGGGTGTTGATGCACGAAAACACAAGGGTGGTCGAGCACCACCAGCTAACGGTTCGAACACCGGGGAATAGGGAGACTGCGAGCAGTGATCTACTAAGCGAATGAGGGCAGGAAGAAGAGCAGGGCCGTGAACCACGACAACAACACACTTCGCCCGTCGCGGCCTGAATGCCTCTCTTGCGACGGGCTTTCTCTTGATTGAAGAAGGATTGGGTTACAAGTGAAAGGAAAAGGTTGACAAGAGCAGAGCGAGAGGGAGTCCACAAGGCACAGGATTCGAGTCTGCAGCCTGTAACAAGTAGGCTCCTGGGTCCGAGTCAGCGTGCATTGGGTGCACCACCTCCCCCCTATTTATAGGATAGGGGGCCTGCCCAAACGGGCAGGGCTAAAATAACCGGCTGCCCGGGGTACAGGAGAACCGGGCAGCGGTGACGGGAAGCAAAAAGAAAGAACACGCCAGTCCGCACAGAAGGGGCGGACTGGGCTCGCGGACTAGAGCTTCCACTGTTGCTGGGCGCGATCCTTCTGGAGGGCGGCGGCCTGGGCGGACTAGACACTGCGTCCGCCGCTTGCAGAGAATCTGCTACCCGTCCTGGCGGACTGGGCGGACAGATCCTTGCGTACGCTGCTGGGGTACCTTGCCGCATCGGGGACCTTGCCGGACTGGGCGGACTGATAAATCGCGTCCGCGCCTACTGAAAGGGGGGCTTTGGAGTCTTGTAGTATGTCGCGGACTGAGGGGTTAACATAATCCCCGCACATTTTTAACTTTCCAAAAAACTTCGAAAATGTTTTCTTAACCGCCGAGTCCGCACGCCTTGAAAATGCCGCCAACGCTATAAATATCGCAGGAGGCCCTGGAACTGTTGAGAATCTCGATCGATACGGGGCGCTACTCACCACTTGCGGTCTCTACTTTCCAGTCCGGCATGGCTAGGCTTGGAGCTTTCTTCTCTAGTCTCACTGCAAAGGGTGACCCCGCACTGTCGATGCCTATGAGGACCAAGAAGATTGTAAAGAGGTCGACAAGAAAAGACCCTGTCCGCCCCACAGGAGAGAGTTCCCAGAGCCAGAAGCCTGCGGAGAAAGCAGTCCGCCATACCGATGTATCTGCTCGCGAAGACGCCACAGTCGACGCCGAAACATTGAGAAGTGAGAAGATGGTGACACTGTCGGACTCTGCCCCTTCTCAGAAAACTGCAACGTCGGCGGACACCACTGGCGAACACATTGAGGCTGACATATCTTCCCCCAATACCCAGGTGCCTATCGTTAACTTGGATGAAGAAGACAGGCGGACTGAGGAAGAGGACGATGCGCCCTCAAAGGCATTGACTGCTGTGAACCCAGAGCCTGTCCGCGAAAACCAGCCCGACCTAGGGGGGTCCGCCGCAGATTCTGCTGAGAAAACTGCTAAAAGGAAGAAGAGGAAGAGAGACGGGGCGACCGTCGCCGAGCGGGTAGAGAAGAAACTCGCGCAATGAAGGAGAAGAACGTCTCCAAGCGGACTGGGCATGCGGACTTACAATACAGGCCGCGCGACAAAGAAGTTCAAGACAGCGATCTGGTTACTCCGGAGGCCCATATCCAGGGAGATAATTCCCTCTCAACGGTCAGTCTATCCACGGATGAGATAATAGATTCCATAGACGTCGATCGACTTGATTTAATAAACGAATCCTTGCTGGTTGTACTGCAGCAATCTGAGGCGACCACTGGGAATAAGGGTGACGAACTCCCTTCCATGTCCGCTGCGGAGGAAGAGGAGAGAGAGAGACTGAAAGAGAAGATAGAGGAGCAGAAGAAACAAATCGTTGCTCATGTTGCTGCAGTAGGGGCGGCCTCGAAGCAGGTCGCGGCGGATAAAGCCGCTGAGGATCTGCGGATTGCTGCGGAGCTGATGCGGTCAGGTAAACTTCAACCGGCGCCTAAATATTTTCAGCGTAAGTGGCTTTACAGGTCGCCGCCGCGGACGTCAAGACCAATCAGAATCATCACCGAGACGGATGATATTGTGGTTTCAACAAGTGCGGCTGCTGAGAATAGAGCGAAGGTCCATTGCGAATGGAAGAAGCGGTTAAGCGCCTTTGACCCAGAGCGGGCAAGGCGGCCAATCATCTTCGATAGTCGGCAACTCGCTGCTGCTATGTCTAAAAGTGATTTTTCATCCTTTCTTTTCGTCCGCTGCGAACTGCCTTTGAATGTGTAGTTGACTTTGTTTGTTGCAGGTAGAAGGTCGCCACCTGGATCCATCGAGAGTGGTGAGTTCGTGGTCACACCAATTACTGGTGCTGATGCGGTCTCGCACGTGGAATCCACGGGGGATGAGCCGCGCAGCCTGAATATGATTAAAGAGTTAGAGAAGAAATTTGAAGCTGAAATGCAGTGTGTCAAAGCTGAGTTAGAGAAAGCAGAGGAGCGCGAGAGGGCGTCCGCGGCGTGTGAGAGAGCGTCCGCGGAACGCGAGAAGGCCCTAAAAGACCAGATCGCCAGCATCTCGCGGGCGCTGGAGAGGTCTGAAAGGGAAAAGAAGAGGCTCGCGGATGACGTCCGATTCTACAAAGGCAAGCACTTGGCGTCAGTGCGTGAAGGAAAGGAGATGCGGACTGCTGAGGTCGCTGAGCAGAGCCCGCGAGCGCCAGATCGCGCTGCTCCGGAGATCGCTGCACCGGCAGGTGTCCAACAGCCCGCGGATGAGGAGCCAAGGCCGGCGGCGGAGCCAATGGTGACTCTCAGCCGGGTAGATCGAGAGGCTGCTCATATGCACCGGACCATAAATGTTATTCATCATCACCTCTGCCATGTGTACAGCGAAATTCTTCAGATAAGCGATCAAGCGGCTCATCTATGCAGAGACAGGGTAGAGAGGCCGGCGCGGACCGACACTAGAGACCGCTGAGTCTGCAATGCCTTGAGCTTTTATTTGCTTAATTGTATAATTAATTGGATAATTGTGCTCCAAGCAATGCTGTTGTAAAATGAACTCTATTTGATCTGTGCGGACTCAGATTATATATCCGCGAATTATGTAGCTTAATCCTTGTGATGTGGCGAATTGCGCGGACTAATGCTGTGTCCGCTTCTCGTTATTTAACCTGCAGGTTGGAAATACTGCGAACTAAGCGGATTGAAAATGTATCTGCCCCTTGTGACCTGCCGGGAGAAAAAGCGCGATCTGAGCGGACGACAAATCGTGTTGGCCACAACGTTTTGCTTTGAATTTTCCTTGGCATGTGAATCTGTGTTTGTATCCGCGTTATTGTTTGGCTGTTTTAACTTTTTGCGGACTGTGCGGATTGGAACTGCGAGCTCATGCGGCCTGATCAAAAAGGTGTCAGACTCTTTAGCTATAAATAGGGCCTTTTGCTTTCTCTTATGCAGGAAACTGTTGAAGTACAAGGAATCCTGCGGCCTGCAAAATGGTGTCCGCGCGGACTGATGCTACTGTCGCCTTCCATTCCGCGGACCACCGGAAATGCACATTGACAGAGGCCGACCTGGACGCCTTTGTCGAGAAGAAGATGGCGAACTCGAACATCCTTGTCCGCCTTCCCGCCCATCAAGAAAGATTGAACTTCTCAACCGCGACCCAGATCGCGATTCCAGTGGACCATTTCGACAGCGGATTCAAGTTTCCGCTTCTATGGGAACTTGCTGCTATCTTTGAGCACTATGGAATGGTGCCTGGCCAGCTGGCACCGAATACACTCGCTGCGATCTGTAGCTTTGTCTCTTACCTGCGATCTGAAAAGATTGCCTTCTCAATGAATATCTTTCGGAAGATATTCTCTGTCCGCTCTATCACCGCTTCCGGAGGCCGCCCCTACAAGGGGGTAATATACTTCTATTGCAGGGGGATGAAGGTTGTGGGCCTTCCCAACAAAATCCACAACTGGACCTCGAGATTCCTGATTTTTGAGGGCGACCTAGGGTTCGCGCACACCTATCCGCAGGTGCGCGCGGACTCCGCCTTCAAAAGTGTGCAACTGGATGACTTAGAGTCCGCCATTATCGAGTTCTTGGCCAACGCCAGGCTCGACATCGAGCACTATATTCCGCTGCTGGCGAGCTTAGTGGACGTCATGCCTGAAGAGAGTAAGTAGCTTCCGGATTCTGCTTTTGCATCCACCGCGACCTTGGTATTTAATCCATTTGTTTTTGCAGCGACCTTGGCGGTGCCCGCTAACTTGCCGCAGTCGCCCAGCGGCTTCGTCCCTACACAGAAAGAAAAGAAAGAAGCCGTCGCCAGAAAGAGGAAGGAGGAAGGGGATCCCGCAGCGGATTACTCTTCCTTAGAAAGCTTCTCCATGAGTGGCTTCGGCATCAGCCAGAAGGACCTCAGGGGGAACCCTATGGTCCACTAGCACAGCACGAACAAAAACGTCCGCTTATCCACCGCGCTTCCTTCGTGGAAGAGTCCGCGGATAACACGCCACGCCCATATCGCGATATCCGTGCTTTACGGAAAGCGCAACCTGAGCGAACTCAAGAAGGTGACCGCCGCCAACCTCCCTCTGCTAGCCTCTCAGGCTTCTGCGAACAGCGCGGTGACAAATCACTATGTTGCCACTCTGGCCAGAGACCTGTTGAGGCAGAACGAACAACTTCAAAAGGATAATAAAGCGCTAAAGGAAAGGAATGTGCGGCTGGGAAAAAGGGTTGCTCAGCAAAGAGAGGAGCTGGGGGTGAGTTGAATCCGCAGCGGCCTTAATTTGCCATCCGCCGCGGTCTATCTGACGTTTGTTTTTTGTTTTGCGCAGGTCGCCTATGACTTGGAAAACAACAACTTCCAGTCTGCCATGCTCCCTTTCGTAAAGGAGACCGTCGAGGTCGCTATTGAGCGACTTGTCCGCGACGGCTTCATAAAGGAGGGAGTGGATGGTGTCCCGTTTTTGGAGATCTTCCCTGAGCTGGCTCCTCAGGTCGCGGCGATGGAGAGGGCTAACAAAGGCAAAGACATTATTGAGGAAGAAGGCGAAGAAGAAGAAGAAGAAGAAGAAGAAGACGGAGGGCAAGGCGAAGAGCCAAGCGTCAAGGAGACAGCGGACAATGCTGCCTCAAGCCAGCGAGTAGAGGAACTGTCCGAAGAGTCCGACACTTCTGCATATTCTTCTGCTACCGGGAGCTCGCATAGCGGGTCCGCCTTGAGTACAGGATCAGATAGCAGCAGGAGCGGCTCCGGGGGCTAATCTCCAGAAGTTGACATTGTTGGTGACAGCCCTGCGCCTCCAGAGAAGAAACAAAGGACTATAAATTGATCAGTGTATTTTTATCTTTTTTGGTTTTTGTAAAAGTGGCGGATGCAAGATTGCAGTCCGCCAAACATATAGAATGATGTAAACAATTTTTGATGAAATAGAAAAAGGATATTTTTGGCATGTGTGCTTTCTGCAATGTTCTCTTCCCACGCTCACCGCACCGACACTTAGCAGTCCTCACGTCATGCTGATAAGTTTGAGCTTTTATCTTGCTGATTAAAGAATATTATTGTCCATCGGAATAAGAAGAAATTGTCAGGCGGACTCTGTTGAGTTTCAATTGCAGTCCGCACGACACATCATTTATGACGAACTTTTGCTGATGAGAATCCAACTTATTAACCCATTCAACATTTGTCCTTAAAAAATAACAAGAATAGCCAGCTGAGCGAATAGCCTTAAACAATGTCAAGTGGTACTTCATCTTCTAGTAGAGTCCGCATTTCTCTTTATTAACTTATCAAATTGTAACATATGAAAACCATTCGGCAGACTGAGCGAATACAGAAAACCAACCCGCACATAATAGAAATGATCTATATAGCTAATGGTTTCAAGAAAACTGTCGGACTGAGCGGATACTGAAAACCAGTCCGCTAAAGATAGAATCTATAAAATCCCAAGGAAACTGGCGCACTGTGCGGATAGATAAGACCAGTCCGCCAAGATAAAAATGACCCATAGCGATAAAGAGAACCAATCCGCTCATAATACAAGAAATGATTTATAGCTTGCGACCAGGTGGGCAGGTGAGCCAGAGCGGCATACTTTCCTCACCGGGCTGCATGCTATAAAATCAACCCAAGCTGGCGGACTGAGCGGACTCAGAAAACCAATCCGCTCACCATAGAAGAAATGACATATAGCTTGCGACCAGGTGGGCAGGTGAGCCGGAGCGGCATACTTTCCTCACCGGGTTTCAAGCTATAACGTCAATCGAAACAGGCGGACTGCGCGGATAGAGAAAACCAGTCCGCTCATAATAGGAGAAATGACCTATAGCTCGCGACCAGGTGGGCAGGTGAGCCGGAGCGGCATACTTTCCTCACCGGGCTACAAGCTATAGGATCAACCCAAATAGGCGGACTGAGCGGATAGAGGAAACTAGTCCGCACATAATTCCCTGTGAAGAGCAAAATGCTCATTTGGCGGAACGGTTCCCTGCCCTCTTGCCTGGAGTACAGTCTAAGCTGTGGGTCTCCTGCAGGCACTGCTTGAGGGTACCACGGAGTGTTCGAGGGTTACAAGCTAAGATGACCCGCGGGCAGGTGAGCCGGAACGGCATACTTTCCTCACGCGATCATCGAAGTTGTAACGATATCCTTATGACGGCATGGTAGAGCTTTCCCCACCCAGCCCTCCATAATGCAGAGGTGGGGTCAGGTACTTGTCGGGATCCGAAGTCCAGAATCCAACCGCGCTAGAGCCTGCAAGCTCCCACTACACGGTCCGAAATCTCCTCGCAACACGTGGTCTTTGTGGTGTTACGCTAATGACAACAGCTCTAGGGGAGGTCTTGCTGAACTCGGCGATGTCTCCTGGTATCAGGGAACCGTTATAGGTCTTTCGGAGAGAAAGAAAACACTAGAAAAAGGTGTCAGTATGGATCCTTCGATTAATAAAAAATATATTTGCAAAGCAAACATAAGAAAGAAGAAAGAGAGTTCAGGCGCAGAACCGTTTTTTGAATCTTTCTTAGCGTTTCATCTGTTATGATTATATAAACAAAACACTTGAAGAAGCGTTAGCAGGCAGTTTCTATTCATAATAACTCTTGAAGAAGATACACAAAGTAGAGAGAGGGAGTTTCAAGAATAGAACCGTTTGAGATCATCCCCGCTCTAGGTGTGAGGTATATCTTCTCCTTCGTATGTCTGCAAGAGGTAAGCGCCGCTCTTTAATGCTTCTTTGACAACAAAAGGGCCTGCCCAATTTGGATTAAGCTTTCCAGTTGAACCAGCTCTTGCGGCAGCATCAATCTTCTTTAGAACGAGATCTCCCACTTGGAAGTGTTTGATCCTTATGTTCTGATCAAAGTAGCGGGCCATCCTTCTTTTGATCTCCTCCTGCCTTATGGCTGCTTGGTCTCTGATGGCCTCGACGTGTTCCAAGCTGAACCTCATCTCTTCACTATTCAACTCAAGCCAGTCCTCAACGCCTTCTCTCGCAAGCAGAACTCTGGGTGACGGGACTTCAAACTCAACTGGTATTAGTGCTTCTGAGCCATGAGAGAGCTTGAATGGAGTCTCCCCAGTTGCGGATGATGGCGTTGTCCTAAGGGACTAGAGAACTGATGGAAGCTGATCAGCCCAGCTACCCTTGAGATTCTGCACTTTCTTTTTGAGCTAATTGAGGATCTGCTTGTTGGCTACTTCTACTTGGCCGTTGCTTCTGGGATGATGAACTGATGCAAACCGCAGCTCTGTTCTGATCTGCCTGCAAAAGTCTATCATCTCTGAGTTGTTGAACTGCGGCCCATTATCAGTGATTATAGCCATTGGAATTCCATGTCGGCAGACAATCTCCCCCCAAATGAAGTTTCTGATGACCTGAGTAGTTGTCTTTGCCAATGCCTTGGCTTCGATCCACTTGCTGAAATAGTCGATCATTACGATGATGAAACGCCGCTGACTGCTTGCCATGGGAATAGGACCAAGGAGGTCCATTCCCCAAACTGCGAAGGGCCAAGGAGTTGCAATCGATCTGAGGGACTGAGCTGCTTGGTGCTGAAGTGGAGCAAACTTCTGGCACTGAACACACCTTTTGGCATAGATCTCAGAGTCTCTCTTCATTGTGGGCCAGAAATATCCTTGCCGCAGGATTCGTTTTTCAAGAGTTCTTCCTCCCGAGTGGCTTCCACACTCTCCGGAATGAATCTCTTGCAAAACAGTGAAAGCTTCTTCTTCTGAAACACACCGGGCCATGGTAGAGAGGAAAGTTTTTCTATAGAGGACTCCCGCCACTAGGATGTAATGATCTGCTTTTATTCTGAACTTTTTCTTATCTCTGACTGTATGATGATAATCTCCTGTTGACAGATAAAGGATGAACGGATCCATCCAAGAGGCACGTTGGTCTACTTGCATCAGATCTCCTTCCGTCACTGCCGGGCGGAAGAGCTCGGAAGTTGTTCCTCCTGAAAGCATCCCATATTTGGAAAGAAAATCTGCCTCCCCATTCTCTGTCCTGGGGATGTGCTCGATAGTAAAGCTCTTGAAACTGCCAACTTCTATCTTTACGAGAGCTAGATATTTCTTCAAGATTGACTCTCTTGTCTCAAAGTTACCGAGGACTTGTGACGCCATTACTAGAGAATCGGTTTTGATGTGAACATGATCGATCCCGAGTTCTCTTGCGAACCTCAAGCCTGCTAGCAAAGATTCATATTCGGCCTGATTATTGGTTACTGGAAAGTAGAATTTGATGGCCTGCTCCAACTTGACTCCGTTTGGATTGATGAGAACCACTCCTCCTCCATAAGAACTTCTGCCTGAGGCACCATCAACATAGATGGTCCAAGCCAAAGGTGACCTTTCTGCCTGATCAGAACTGGACTCTGGCATGTCGATTAGAAAATCTGCTAGGACCTGAGCTTTAATGGCTGTCTTGGGCACATAAGAGATTTCAAACTCGCTCAACTCTATTGCCCACTTAGATAGTCTGCCGGAATGTTCTGGTTTTTCCAACACACCCTTCAAAGGCTGATCGGAGACGACTTGAATTGAATGTGCTTGGAAGTACGGACGAAGCCTGCGAGCTGACATGACTAGCGCCAAGGCTAACTTCTCCAGAATTGGATACCATGTCTCAACACTCTTTAGGATATGACTAACATAATAAATTGGGAATTGCTTTCTGCCCTCTTCCCGAAGAAGAACGGAGCTGACGGCCTCGGGGCCAACCCCTAGGTACAAGAAAAGAATCTCTCCTGGCCGAGGACTCTGAAGCAGGGGTGCTGAGGTCAATTGCATCTTCAACTACTCAAAAGCTTTGGAGCATTCTTCCGTCCACTCAAACTTGGAGGCTCCTCAGAGAGTTTTGAAGAATGGAGCACTCCTGTCTCCAACCCGAGAGAGAAATCTCGCAAGGCCCGCTAGCCTCCCCCCTAACTGCTGAACTTGAGGGGTTGGCATGTCAAGGATGGCTTTTACTTTATCAGGGTTGGGGGCAAGTCCTTCTGGAGTAAGGAGATGACCAAGAAACTTCCCCTTACTTGCCCCAAACGTGCATTTCAAAGGATTGAGCTTCATTTTATACCTACGCAGAGTAGCGAACGTCTCTGCTAGGTCTCGTAAGTGCAGCGAAAACGACTTACTCTTAATCAAGAGATCGTCTACATATACTTCTAGGTTCCTCCCCTTCTGATGGTTAAACACACGGTCCATCATCCGTTGGTAGGTTGCACCGGCATTCTTAAGCCCAAAAGGCACCACAAGGTAGCAATAACAACCATCATTAGTTATGAACGACGTGTGAGGAACGTCAGGCTTATGCATTCTTATCTGGTGATAACCAGAAAATGCATTTAAAAAACTCATATAAGAGTATCCTACCGCGGAATCAACTAAAGAATCTATCCGAGGCAAGGGGTAGCAATCTTTAGGGCATGCTTTATTAAGTTTGGTAAAATCTATACACATTCGCCATTTTCCTCCTGGTTTCTTAACCATTACAACATTAGAAATCCAGGTAGGATATTGAATTTCTTTGATAAAATTCGCTTTGAGGAGCTTTGCGACCTCCTCCCTTATTGGTTCAGCAAGCTTTGTAGCCATGTCCCTCTTCTTTTGTTGCACGGGCTTGCAGCCGGGATCAACGTTCAAGTGGTGGCAAGCAACATCAGGATCCACCCCTGGCATGTCCTATGCTGACCAGGAGAAGACATCCAGGTTGTTCAGCAAGCAGGAAATCAACTCAGCTTTTTGATCTTCAGGTAGCTCTGAGTTGATGGAGAGCTTCCTCTCCTCCCCCTCAGCAATGGGGACTCCTTGCGTCACCTGGGTAGGTTCCAGGTGAGCACCTTCATCGACAGCAACTTCTGAACTAGGAGATACTTCTGCAGCTTCTGTTGGAGCAAGGGAAGGGCTGGCTTCAACCATGTTGACAGTACGGACATAGCACTCCCTTGCTCTTCTTGGGTGACTCCTGACCCGGCACATCCTTCCATCGGCAAAGAACTTGATGGCAAGGTGGTAAGTGGAAACCACCGCTTGATACTTGTTTAACAATGGCCTGCCGAAGATGGCATGGTAACTGCTGGGGGAGTAAACCACTATGAACTGTATCGGCTTAGTCGACCCTCCGAGCTTCACGGGTAGGATGACGCTGCCATCTACTTCCTTTCTCTCTCCGGAGAAACCATAGAGTGGCCCGTCAGTGGAAAGCAGAGGCCTTCCGGTCCTCAGGGCCTCAAAGGTAGACTTGAACAGGACGTAGACCGAGCTGCCTGTGTCAACAAGAATCCTATCCACTGTAAAGTCCCCAATACCAGCCTGGATTACGACTGCATCATCAAATGGATTGGCTGTTCGAGGTAGATCTTCTGGACCAAAGGTGACGACTTCTCTTGGAGGAGCAACGGAAGAAGAGGCCACCTCTGCCTGGGTGATCCTTGAAATTGACGATTTCCGGGTGGACTCGGTCCCAGCTCCACCATGGATGAAGAAGAGGCGTCCCAGAATCCCCTCATCATTTGCATCGAAGCACTCCACTGGGACGTTGATCGGCCCCAGACGGCCCTCGTCCTCTACATCCACGCATTCTTGGTAGGCCTCAGCTACCTCTTTGCCTTTCGAGGTGGATGTCTTCGAAGAGGAAGGAGAATCCTTCTTGGCCAGGTCAATCTTGCCCCCGGCAAGCAACTTCTCTATTAGCGTGCGAAGGGCCTTGCAGTCCTCGGTCAGATGGCCCTTTTCTTTGTGGAACTGGCAATATTGTGCATTATTTCTTGGTTTCCACATTTTCTGAGGCTCTTGCCTCTTTTCTTCTGATCTTCTTTGCAAGATCTGGATGACTTTGTCAAGGTCCAGATCTACAGCGTCCTCCACGGGGCTTTCAACAAATTGGCCCGGAGCAGGCAAGGCTACTTGTTGGATGGGAAGAGCTTGCAATAGAATGGCGGGAGTGGTGGCCAACGACAGTCTCTGCTCATGAAACTGTTGATGGCCTTGGAAAGGTTTCTTGTTGCGGAAGTTTCTGCCTCTTTGAGACGGAGGCTGGAAGTCGGGGCGAGGGGGCTTGCCACGAGAGGAAGAAGCGGAGGCATCCCTTCCTTCAGCCTTAGCTGTCAGGGATGAGACATAGGTTGGATTGGCATTTTCTCCTTCTATGAAGCGGTTGACCATGGCGATCAACTCCTGATAAGTCTCAGGTGCCTTGGTCGTTTCTTTAAACTTCAGAGGGCCCTCCCGGAGGCCATAGATCAAGGCGACCTTATAATAATCGGGGTTTACATTCCTGACCCCTTGGATCTCTCTTTGAAAGCGGTCAACGAATCGCGCCACCGATTCATTATCCCTTTGCTTTATTTCAAACAGGGCAGCTGGCCCATTCTTCCTCTTCCTTGAGGTAGCAAACCTCAGCAGTAACTGGCTACGAAGCTCTGCAAAAGAAGAGATTGTGCCCGAAGGCAGCTCGTAGAACCACTCTATCGCTTGTCCTTCGAGAGTGGTAACCAGCAGTTTACACTTAATTGCATCTGAGAGGCATCTCAAAGCGAATGCCCCCTCAAATGCTTGGAGGTGAGAGACTGGATCAGTCCCTCCTGAATAGAGTGGGATGCGAGGCTCCCTGAAGTTGCTTGGGGCCGATTCCCATCGGATTCGGTCGACAAAGGGAGACGGGGTCTCGAACTCTGCCGGGTAGAATGGGCGGACTGGAGCCGGGGAGTCCGCGGGCTCGGCGGACTGGCGGTCAGCAAAATGGAGCTGGCGGGCTGGAGTGCCCCTGGCAGCTTCTCTGAAGAATTCTCTGAAAGCAAACTGCTCCTCTTGAGGGTGCAGAGGGGCAGCGGACTGAGCAGGGTTCCGGGGAGTTGCTGACGACTGCCGAAGCGGAGTTCGGCGAGCTGGGGTCTGGCGGACTGGCGAATCCGCTGGGTCCGATGCGGCCTGAGGAGCAAGCCGCTGGGCAAGCGCGAGCAGAGCTTGGCTGATTGCGTCGAGACGCTGGTCAGTCTGCTGGCGGGACTGCTCGGCCTCAAGGCGAGCTTGCTCAATCGCGTCCCAAAGAGAGTCCTCGGAAGAGCTGGAGCGGTCTGAGGAGCGGGCTCTGCGGTCTGACATCTTCGTCTGCTGATTTCAAAACACTACTCGGATCTGAAGGTCGCGTGTTAACTGTTGATGCACGAAAACATAAGGGTGGTCGAGCACCACCAGCTAACGGTTCGCACACCGGGGAATAGGGAGACTGCGAGCAGTGATCTACTAAGCGAATGAGGGCAGGAAGAAGAGCAGTGCCGTGAACCACGGCAACAACAGGCTTCGCCCGTCACGGCCTGAATGCCTCTCTTGCGACGGGCTTTCCCTTGATTGAAGAAGGATTGGGTTACAAGTGAAAGGAAAAGGTTGACAAGAGCAGAGCGAGGGGGAGTCCGCAAGGCACAGGATTCGAGTCCGCAGCCTGTAACAAGTAGGCTCCTGGGTCCGAGTCAGCGTGCCTTGGGTGCACCACCTCCCCCCTATTTATAGGATAGGGGGCCTGCCCAAACGGGCAGGGCTAAAATAACCGGCTGCCCGGGGTACAGGAGAACCGGGCAGCGGTGACGGGAAGCAAAAAGAAAGAACATGCTAGTCCGCGCAGAAGGGGCGGACTGGGCTCGCGGACTAGAGCTTCCACTGCTGCTGGGCGTGATCCATCGGAGGGCGGCGGCCTGGGCGGACTAGACACTGCGTCCGCCGCTTGCAGAGAATCTGATACCCGTCCTGGCGGACTGGGCGGACAGATCCTTGCGTCCGCTGCTGGGGTACCTTGCCGCATCGGGGACCTTGCCGGACTGGGCGGACTGATAAATCGCGTCCGCGCATGCTGAAAGGGGGGCTTTGGAGTCTTGTAGTATGTCGCGGACTGAGGGGTTAACAGAGGGGCTTCAGAGCTCCAAATCGCGAGCCGACTTCGGATCTACGAAGGCAAGGAGATTGCGGTGCTTTTCATCCATGTAGATTTCCATGGCGCCAAGGAAGAATACTAGGGTAACGATTCTCTACTTGAGCATGTGAAGCTCTCATTCTTTTGCATAAGAAGCTCTCATTCTTTTCCACGTGAATTTGAGGCATTCCTTCGGGTAGATATGTAATGTCCCCGTTGTTTAGTGTCCGTATTTGAGAACGGACATATGCATGATGTGTGAAGCCTACCCGGACAAGTTGGTCTGGATCGGTGATGTTGCATTGCATAAATGGCCGGAGAAGATTCCTTGAATTATCAAGGAGAAGACTCCTTGCGAATGTGTGTTTTTCGGATTTCTACGTGGTAGATTGCAATAGGGAGCCTTGGGGATTAACCCCAAGGTGCACCTAGAAAATTGGGCAGATGCGTGATTCTGCCAACATGGTGGCATGGGAGCCAATTTGAAAATAACCGGGTTATGTGACGTGTGTGACGGAAACGGGACTCGGAAGAAGTTTGACCCGCGCATATGTTTTAAATTAATGTTGCGGTGTGAGCAACGGGTTAGGCGGAACCGTATCCGTTCTATGTCGTTCGGTTAGAGCCGTTGGCATAGAAGAGGGTCTTCGGCGGTCTATGTCTTAAATTGATGTGACCCATGCCGGGAAGAAAAAATGCTCATTGTTTGGTCGTCAAAGTGGTTGTGGTGAGACCGGGGTTTCTATGGCTTTAATTGACGTGACATTGACCGGTTTACCGAGAATGTGCCCTAAGTGCACGGGGTGTGTGGCCGTGCGTGCCAACACCTGTGTTGAAATGTATATTTATATACTGCTTGGTTATGCTAATAAGTGCAAGGAAGGAGCAACGCCGCCCCGAATTGGGGGCGTGATCGTTATAATTTGGTCAGCATTGCTGACCGTTGATTTTGTTTGCCACCGTGCGGTTGTTTGTTGCTTGCAGGTGCTGCTGGACCAAGCGGTCAATAGCGGGCTAAAGCACAAGTTGCTGTGCCGGCCCTCGAAGGCCTAATATTTTGGAAGCTTTCTTTATTCATATATGGCCGACCTGCGTGCCGAGGTTTGAAAACATGTAATTTTGAAGGAAATAATTTGTAAGGCCTTAAGACCAGTACTTGTGTATTTATACTTCATTCCTTTGGGATTGTTTAGTGGACATTCATGCTATTTGTGCTGGGTTCTTTTAATTGCAACTTATAAAACTGTTTCCGCTAGAATGCTCTGTGTAGGACATTGGATTGGTTGGATGGTTTCCATTGAGTAACCACCCAGTCTATCTATGGTATATGGCGTCGGGCCCCGGCCGGACCTATTGCTATATGCTATGCGACGGATAGGGGGTGTTATAATTTAGTATCAGACTACTGGTTTCGGTCAGGCTTAAAATGCATTCGTGGACGAATTCTTTTTAAGGGGTGGTGAGCACATGTGTTTGCGTCATCGTTATAACAACAAAAGAACCCATGAATGTCCACTTAGGAATGAAAATACACGTGTTTGGGGAACCTGCGTGTTCCTATAATTGCTTTTTGCAATTTTGTATGGTCTCTTACCGGTATTTTGTATGACTATATGTGACCGGAAGCGGTGCTGGGCCGTCGGAACATCCGGTTTCTAAGGATTATAGTGCACCTTGTGACGTGCCTGCAACCCTTCCCTCCGCTGAAACCATAAGAATGGTGGTGGAAGCAGTGTTCACTTCGATTGGTGCACAAAATGAAAGACGTATGCAGTCCCCTATTATTCCAACGTCGGGTGGTGTGATGGTGCAAACGACATTTATAGGACCTTTGGGTAATAGTTGAACATGCTTTTAGTGCAGGGTACGCACTCAATAGAGGAAAATTTGCAAACGTTTCTGATGATAAGGTGCTACCCAGGCTCTGAAGTGGAGAGCGAGCAATCAATGGTTGATAGGTTTTATAATGGCCTTCGCGGCGAATTACGAATTCTGTTGCTAGAACCAAAGTTATTGGGATTCCGAGCCTTGGTAGATTCGGCTAGATCTTTGGAAGAATATTTGGCAAAAGTCAATCGGGCATCGGAGCTCTAGGTACTAGACACTCCAGATTCTACAAAATCTGAATACCGAAGGAGGAGGAACAATAAGTCTAAAATGTCTACTGGTCAGGCTCCATATGATTTTTTTAAGTGTGACAAAGAAGGGCACTTTGCCCAAGACTGTCGGACTGGTACTCAGAAGTTAAAGAAAGCTATGTCAGGAGCAGGTATAGGACAAAGTGCCAGACATCTTAATCGAATCCAAGGAAGCAAAGATTTGGATACGCAGAAGACGAAGTTCAAAATGCCGAACTCCTCAAAGTCCGCGTACCGTAGGTGGTATAAGAAGGCTAGGACTTCGGGTCCAGCCGCTTCTTCTGGTGCTTCTGGGAAGACTACGGGTCGAACCACAGGCGCATGCTTTAATTGTGGAAAGCCGGGGCACTTTTCCAGAGACTGCTGGAACGGACGTCCCAAGTCCGAGAAGAAGCACGCTGTCGTGATGACAGGTACGACTTAAAGTTATAGTAGTTTAACTTTAAATACTTGCTGCCCTTGTGCATGTTAGCTTAGAACTGTTGGTCCTAAGCTTTGTTCTGATTTTTGATTAATTCGGCGAGAACACCGTTCGCTTAGGGAGCTTCGTATTCCATGTTAACCAAAGGATTTGTATTGCGCGTCGGAGTACCTCCATCGATGGCAAAAGACAAATTGGATGCGTTGTTGTCTAATGATGCTCATTGCACGCGAGTAGAATATGTTGCGTTTAGGTGCGGATAGGGAGTTAAGACTTTGACTTATAAGCATCTTTACTACCATTAGGGCAGCTCGACGTAATCTTTTGTATGGACTGGCTCTCGGAGCAGCAACCATACATTGATCGAAATCGCAAGGAAGTCAAGTTGGGAGCAAGTCATGAGATGACTTTTACGGGCTTGAAAGGGGTCGAGCATGACGTTGGTGCCTGCTCTTCAGTTAATTAAGGCGGTTTGGTGTGATGCCAAACCGGTCATACGCTCTTCATATCGGTTAGTGCCTAAAGAGATGGCGGAGCTGAAGGTGCAACTTCAAGAGTTGTTGGAGTAAGGGTTTGTGCATTCAAGTTCGTCGCCTTGGAGCGCACCAGTCCTCTTTGTTAAGAAGAAGGACGGAAGCTTGAGGTTATGTATCAATTACCGAGAACTGAACAAGTTGACGGAAAAAAACAAGTACCCAATCCCAAGGATCGATGATTTTTTTCATCAGTTGGTCGGGTTGATGGTGTACTCTAAGTTGGATCTCAAGTCTGGTTACTATCAGCTGAGGATAAGGGAGAGTGATATCCCTAAGACCGTGTTCAGTACAAGATACAGGCATTACGAGTTTACGGTCATGCCGTTTGGGCTGACGAATGCGCTGTCAGTGTTCATGGATTTGATGAACAGGACCTTCAGGGAGTACTTGGACCATTTTGTGATTGTCTTCATCGATGATATTTTGGTGTACTTGCAGAGTTAGGAAGATCACTTCAGGCATCTTCATTTGGTTTTGGAGACGCTAAGGATGAAACAATTGTATGCCAAGTTCTCGAAGTGAGAGTTTTGGTTGTCCTCAGTGGCGTTCATCGGTCATATAGTGAGTGGGGAAGGTATTGCAGTGGATCCGACAAAGATTGTTGCGATACGGGCGTGGCCAGAGCTTTCTACAGTAGTGGAAGTCCGGAGCTTTCTAGGGCTTGCCGTCTGTTATAGGAGCTTCGTAGAGAACTTCTCGCGGATAGCGTTACCTCTCACTACTTTGACGAGGAAGGAGCAGAAGTTCGTTTGGACGCCGGAGTGCACCCGAGCTTTTGAGGAGTTGAAATGTAGGTTGACTACGGCACCTGTGTTGAGTTCGCTGATGCGTAAGATCACGGCAGTGAACCGGTCGCACAAGTAATATAAATTGGGCAAGTTTTCCCAAGTATCGATCTCTCAAGGAACACAGTAAGGTGGAGTTAATTTCGAGGTGGATTTGAGATTGAAGTCCTTAGGTCGGAGTTAACTAAGTGGGGTTTTGATTGTTGCGATAAAAAGAAAGTAAAAATCTAACAACTACTCCTATGCAATGCCGCTATGCGATGCTTCGACAGGCAGGATGGAAGACTAGTCGGGCCGCTATGCACCGAATCACTAGGCGGATGGGCGAGTAGGCTTGCGGATGAGGTGGTTAGAATGGCAGAATGAGGGTTGTGAGCACCTCTTCACTACGCACGCCACTAGCAATTGCTAGTGCGGCAAGGGAGGATGGATGGTGGATGAAATATGGCGCAACTCGAGCAACTTAAGCAGTAAAATGAAATAGGAATCACATAGACATGAAACACATAACATATACAACCAAAGTGCACTTCATCAATAAAAATAGATTTAAACACACATATCCAACAATAAAGGAAGAACAAGTCAAGAGATCGACCGGATCCGAAGTCTTGCTGAGGATTCACGGTTGGAATCGTTGGGTTGTCAATCCGCGTCCAAGCTCGGTCCTCAACTGCGTTCGGGGTAGAGAAGGGCTGTCATCACCTTCCAATGGCCCGTCTTCTTCGTGTCACGATAGCGGACGAAAGTTGCAAGCTTCCCTTTGCTTGTTGGCGAAGGAGTAAAACCCGACTTGAAGCTTACGGATGAAGGAGAAGGTCGAGTGGAAGCTCCAGCTTGGATTTGGCGGTGAATGCTTGCCCGGAGCACCTCCTTAGGGTTGAAGATGATGGAGGACTGCGGAATCCCTTCTCGAAGACGAAAATGGCAGAAAAAATGTCGAGCTCTGGATTTTCCTTAATTAGGGCGAGACCTGCATATTTATAGAAAACAGAAATGAACAATGCGCACGATCACGGGCGCACGACCAGTGGTCGTGCGCACTATGTCCAGTGATCGTGCGCACTGGCATGGCAGGATAGGAAGAAGAACTGGGATAACGCGCACGAACAGTGGAGCACGACCAGTGGTCGTGCGTACTAAGTCCAATGGTCGTGCGATTACCCTAGACAGGACTCCACAAAAAGAGGAATCAATGCACACGATCAGTGGCACACGACCTGTGGTCATGCGCACTGTGTCCAGTGGTCGTGCGCACTAAGTCCAATGGTCATGCGATTACCATAGACAGGACTCCACAAAAAGAGGAATCAATGCACACGATCAGTGGCGCCCGACCTGTGGTCGTGCGCACTGTGTCCAGTGGTCGTGCGGTTACCCCAGGCTGATTCTGGAAAATGAAGAGTAGTGCGAACGATCAGGGGCGCACGACCAGTGGTTGTGCTCATTAGATCCCATGATCGTGCGCATTATTCCTGTTTCATAACCATTCTGGAACACACACACGACCCCTATACCGATAGGAAAAACAAATCACTAATCTGCGCAGATATTTCAGGCAATCACAAAAAGGAGTACAAACTATAAAAGTAACAAAATACACAACCACGAGCATAAATGTGCACCTACTCATAAAAAGGACATAATAACAAATATGAACAAATAAAGCTCTAAAGTGAAGTGCATCAACGAGAAAACAAGCCCAGATGAGTCCGAAAATAGGTATATAAAATGGACTCATCACACCCCCAGACTTAACATTTTCCGCGTCCCGAGCAAACAAAATTGAAGTAGATAGGGAAAAATACTAGTTAACAAAGAAATTGCGATACAGAGTACCATGCGAAGTCGCATGCTCGCACACGTAAAAATATAATAGAAGAAATTTCTAAGTATGCAAAATAGTTTATATTTTTCACAATGCGTATCAACATTTTATTATTACTCAAAAATGGAATCACGGTGAATCGTCCAGTCATGCGTAGGGAGAAAGTAGACTAATCGCTAGGCGAGCATTGCCAAAGATCAGTGCTCGGGATAACCTCCAAAGGAATCCACCAATGTCGGTGACCATATGCTTGCCTTTTCGCATTCTCTCCACGGCACTGCTTTGGTTCACACATGAATCAGTTAGACTTGAGGTGAAGAGATGGGGCTTGGGTTTCGGTGAGGTAAACAATGATAAATAAGAATGGCTATGCACCAAACCCAAATGAGCCAGTATAAAATGAATCCATCAGCTAACCAAAATACATGCGGGTACACCACACCCCTAAACTTAACTTTTAACATATGGGTGTGTGCACCGCCTACTCCAAAAATACTAACATCTCAAATAAGATTTTGCATTTTACATTTACTTTTCACTTTTTCACAATTAACATCATTTTTTTAACTTTTCTTTTTCTTTTTTTCAAATTGCTTCTCTTTTAACAATTTCAGCAAATATCAGCTTTGGATCACATCCACATATTCACATGTAAAAGCACCACATCAACACCCCAATCATGAAAAATGTAAAACTCTAAAGCTCAACTTGGGAGTGCAACTTGGATTGGCTTTGAGGCTTTGGTGAAATAAAGGTGGAGCTGAATCAAAAGAATGGGTAGCCACAATAGGGCTAGCGAGGACAAGACGTTAGGAACGGTACAAAGCTCAACCGGGTCAAAATGATGGCCTACATCACGCTCATGCGAGTGAACTAACCTATACCCATGCTTCAAGAATAGCTTGGGGCAAGTTCTTAGCCAACGAGAAAGACTATCCATCCTCCCGACTTGAGCAATACAAAACTAACGGTCGTCTACAGACATCCATAAGCGACCGTCGGATTCACACCGGATTCACCAATTTTTGAGAAGAATAAAAAGTATTCACCAAATTAGAAAAATATAAAACTAAAAGCATACAAAAAAATTAAATCTACTCTAATTTCTACACGAGACGAGAGTAGTTGACTAGAAACACAACAAGGTCAACATTTTACTCTGTCTCACAATCGTAAGCCGGCACCATAAATTTCTCAAATCTAACGAAGAAATGAGTTTAACTCGCGGTACACGAACAGCTAAGCTCGCGCTCAAGTGGGTGCAGTGGTGTGCAGTGCAATGAACTAATCAAAATATAACTATAAAAGCTTCTAGTATGCACATGAGATGTGCACGTTGAAAAGGTAACAAAACTGGCTCTCCCCCAGACTTAAACTAAAGTACGCAGCATATGATGGAGAAATTAAAATCATAAAGAGATAAGGGAAGAGGTTACCCAATTCTCAGCCAATGAGCATACCAAAAGATGCGTGGAAACCTGAAGCAGGCCCGCCATACGAAGAATCACAACCTCGCCAATGCGATTTGCTATGAATACCTGCAGGGGTGAGCTCCGCAAAAACAAAAGAAAAATATACAAAAAGGAATGCTAAAACTAAAATAGACATGAAAAAAAAATGCAGGAAATATAAGATAACTACTGTGGTTATTGTCATCCCAGCACGACTTATTAAATTGTAAACAGTTCTAGCTAATGTGCCTGTGAAATAAAAAGTGCACAGGTAACTGGCCTAATATCTGTTTCGGTAACGGGTACCGATACGGTGATAGAGCATTTACC
This sequence comes from Platanthera guangdongensis, assembly GCA_039583875.1. Classification (NCBI taxonomy): domain Eukaryota; kingdom Viridiplantae; phylum Streptophyta; class Magnoliopsida; order Asparagales; family Orchidaceae; genus Platanthera; species Platanthera guangdongensis. The sequence continues at coordinate 119,252,705 of CM077147.1, read as the reverse complement.
ACTCTGCCTAAATAATCATACCTGCTCCTCGCAGGCAGAGGAAATAGGAAGTAAGAAGAGAAGGAGCGTTGGTCCTCACTCTTCTCACCACAAAACAAATCCTTGCCTAGCAAGGTTTTGTCCACCACAAGTTCGCTGGGGGCGAAGGTGACGGCAGGGGCATCCACTGTGAAGGAGGTAGGAACCTCCTCACACAAGAGGATACACTCGTCGACAGCCTGAGCGAAGGCTCAACGTCAACCCATCTTACCCGTGGAGATTTAACCTGCACAGGCTCAGATACGGAAGGGGGGTTAAGAAATAAACGAGACGAAGAACATAAAGAAATCATCGGGGGAGTGATCCCGGTTTCACTTCCCAAAGGCTGAGGTAGAAAAATATCATCAGCAATGTCGACAATGCTACAAGGCTCGGCCGGATCCATAGAATGCTCCACCAAGACTTGGACTTCCTCCTCTGGTATCGAGGGAGAATCCTCGACACCAGGAAGGTTGTACTCCTCCATGGGAGTGGAAACAACCCATGTATCACAAGCCTCAACTTGTGTTGCATCGTCGAAAATGTCGCCAAAGACGACTGAAGTAAAATTCGCAAAAGGCGGAAGAACTTTGCTTGGATAAAATTCAAGCGCAGGTTCCTCACAAAGAATCTGCTCCACGCTTAGAGATGTATGCATAGGAGAGATGGGCTCAGCCACGTTGAAGCCTAGATCAGCCACACATCTGGTGGTTGTGGACATATCATTCCCTTCAACAAATGAAGGTGACAGGGACACATAACCAGATGATGAAGGTGTGCCACCGAGGGTAGGAGTCGGGATGATCCGGATGTCCGGCTCATCATCCTCTTCCATAACACGGAGGTACTCAGCACAATCCTTCAGGACATGATCTGTTCTACGACAATACAAACACTTTCTCCCATTACTCTGCGGTCCTTGTGGGGCTAGAGAGGCATAAGAGAACGGTGTATGTGGCGAGGATGATTGACCATAAGCTCGGGGCACAGTGTTTGAAGGGCTGTACGAATACAACATCTCATGCATTGTGCGATGAGGCTTATGCTCAATATCTCTCATAGGGCATTCATGACTAGCGTGGGAAGGCTTCCCACACCAACGACATTGGGCATATGAATATCCCCACATGGTGTCGAAACAGCAGATTCAAAATAAATTGTGCAAATTACTAAATCCAACAATATATTACTACAATTGTCTAAACAAACAATAGAAAGGAAGGCAAAAAAGAAATAGAACAAGCGATTTACAAAGGAAAAGGAAAGCAATCTCATGTCTCCCTCTCCAGAAACTCACACGACTGTGTTCCCCGGCAACGGCGCCAAAAACTTGATGCGTAAGATAACGACAGTGAACTGGTCGGACAAGTAATATAAAATGGGCGAGTTTTCCCAAGTATCGATCTCTCAAGGAACACAGTAAGGTGGAGTTAATTTCGAGGAGGACTTGAGATTGAAGTCCTTAGGTCAGAGTTAACTAAGGGGGGTTTTGATTGTTGCGATAAAAAGAAAGTAAAAATCTAACAACTACTCCTATGCAGCGCCGCTATGCGATGCTTCGACAGGCGGGATGGAAGACTAGTCGGGCCGCTATGCACCGAATCACTAGGCGGATGGGCGAGTAGGCTTGCGGATGAGGTGGTTAGAACGACGGAATGAGGGTCGTGAGCACCTCTTCACTACGCACGTCGCTATCAATGCCTCTTAACACAATTCTGATGTAGAAGAGTCAGAGTCAGACTCAGAGACTCAACTTGAAGAGGACCAGTAATAAGTTCTTTTGATTTTAATTCTGAGGACTTTAAGTATGAATTTAAAGAATTATTTTTAGACTTATTAAAATATGAAAAGGAAATCATTTCTCTCAGAAATCAATTATCTGAACATGGTACCTTAAAATCAGAAAACCTCAAACTCTCTGAGGAGTTGGAGTGCTGTAGGGAGCAGATATCTTCACTGAAAAGTGAGCTGTCAGAGGCCAAGAAGCTTGAAGAATCCCTTAATGGGAGAAGTATCAAGCTAATGGACATCACAAGCACAGTGAACTCAAGATTCAACAGTACACTGGGCTTGGGTGCTTTATCCAGCCAACCTATAGTACTAACAACCCCAACTAAGTTTATCTCTGATAAAGGGAAGGGAGTTGTAGAGGTAGCTAGGAAAAATTCTGACTTACCCAAGGAAACAAGAGTTCAACAGAAATCGTCGAACGGAGCTAGACGATCGTCGAATGCAGATCGACGATCTCAGGCAAAATCATCGAACTCAGGTCGACGATCTCTAAACCCTGAACTCATCATCGAATGGAGCTCGATGATCTAACCCAAGATCGTCGAACGCAGCTCAACGATCATCGAGTAGAGATCAGAGTTTTGAAAACTTCTTCAAGGGTAAATCAAATTCCAAACCTAGGGGTCCTTCATCCCAAAGCTTTAACCCTTATACTGAATGGATAATACCTCAAAGGAGATATCATCCTGAAGTTATAAGAGTCAACCAGGGATGTCATTTATTTATGAATTTAAAGGTTATCAACCTAGTCCCAAGGTAAACTGGGTCAAAAACAAGTAAATTGCTTTATGTGCAGGTGAAGACCTATCCAACATCAAACCAGCAATGGTATTTGGATGGTGGGTGATCTAAGCACATGACAGGAAGCAAGGACAATTTCACATCCTTTAAAGCTAAGCTTGGACCCAAAGTCATATTTGATGATTCAAACTTTGGACTAACAAAAGGATATGGTGCAGTCCAAATTGGGACAGTCACATTCAAGAAAGTAGCCTATGTGGAGGGACTGAAGCACAACCTGATAAGCATCAGTCAACTATGTGATGAAGGCTACCAAGTGACTTTCAGCAAATCCTTATGCAAGATCAAGTCAGAGGACAACATAACTGTGTTGACAGGTAAAAGGAAAGGTAACATCTATATTGTAGATTTCCTTTCAACCAATGTAGATATTTGCCTGTTCAATTCTATTAGTAGACCCAATGTATTATGACATAAGAGACTAGGCCATATAAACCTTAGAACCATTGCTAGGCTATCCAAGGACAATCTTGTTAGAGGACTACCTTCTGGCCCCTACAAGAAGGAGGGACTCTGCAGGGCTTATCAATTAGGCAAGCAAACCAAAAACAGTTTCAAGTCACTTAATAAGAGTGATTCACATAGGATTTTGTATCTGTTGCACATGTATCTTTTTGGACCCATTACAGTACAAAGCTTAGGAGAGAAATCTTATACTTTAGTGATTGTAGATGACTTCTCTAGTTTCACATGGGTGTTCTTTCTGAGAAAGAAGTCTGATAACTTTAAGTGTTTGACAGAGTTTCTCAAATGCATGCAGAGTGAGTTCAATACTCACATTGCCCTGATCAGAAGTTATCATGTGACAGAGTTTGATTCTCTTCTTATGCAAGAGTTCTGTCAGATTGAAGGGATCATGCACACTTTCTCAGCTCCTAGAACCCTTTAACAAAATGGGGTAGCAGAAAGGAAAAAATAGAACCCTTATTGAATCTGTCACTACATTGTTGTCAGATGCTCACCTTACTCTATTTTTTTGGGCAGAGGCAGTGAACACCTCCAACTATGTATTGAATAGAATTTTAATACACAAACTGAAGGGCAAGACTCCCTATGAATTACTCAAAGGGAAGAAACCTAAAGTAGATTATTTTAGTATTTTTGGTTGTATTTGTTACATTCACAATAATGACAAGAGATATTTAGCAAAATTTCAAGCTAAAGCTGATGAAGGAGTGTTTCTGGGATACTCCATGATCAGTAAGCCTTATAGGGTATATAATAAATCTACTCTTAAAATTAAAGAATCTGTTCATATATCTTTTGATGAATCTAACATGTCTTTCAAGGAGAATAATACTTCTACCATAGAACCTTTGCAGGTACATTCTCTTGCTGAAGACTTGAACAGATTACAAATCATTAAAAAAGAGGAAAGTAGTGAAGATGAAGAAGACATTCAACATCTTGAAGAGAAGCTTCTTGTAGAGCCAGTTGTTGTACCACTAGAGGAAACAACAACACAGGTTGGTGAACAATCAACACCTCCTGTTGATTTAGTAACATCAAGAGACCATCCAATTTCTCAAGTAATTGGAGACATCTCAGCTGGTGTGCAAACCAGAAATCAGGTCAACCAAAACCTGATGCACACTTGCTTCCTTTCTCAAATTGAACCTCAATCCATTCAAGATGCTGAGCAAGATCCACACTGGATCATTGCAATACAAGAAGAGTTGCATCAATTCAAAAGGAACAAAGTATAGGAACTAGAACCAAGGCCTAAGGATCACTCCATTATTGGAACAAAGTGGGTGTTCAGAAACAAGTTGGATGATCAAGGAGTCATTGTAAGTAACAAGGCAAGGCTAGTTACTCAAGGGTACTCTCAAGAAGAAGGGATAAATTATGACCAAACTTTTGCACCAGTTGCAAGGTTGGAGGCCCTAAGAATCTTCTTAGCATATGCAGCACACAAAGGTTTCAAAGTATACCAGATGGATGTAAAGAGTGCAATCTAAATGGAGATATCAAAGAAATGGTTTATGTCAGATAACCTCCAGGTTTTATCTCTTCAACTCATCCTGATTATGTTTTCAAGTTGCACAAAGCATTATATGGTCTAAAGCAAGCTCCTAGAGCATGGTATGAGACCCTAGCATGCTTTCTTCTGAAAAATGAATTTATAAGGGGTAGTGTAGACCAAACTCTTTTTATTAGAACCCATAAGTCCCATACCCTACTAGTACAAATCTATGTAGATGATATTATTTTTGGTTCTTCTGATTCAAATTTGTGCAGAAGGTTCTCCAATCTAATGCATTCTAAATTTGAAATGAGTAGCATGGGTGAGCTATCCTTCTTCCTAGGATTGCAAATCAAACAACATGATGAAGGCATATTTATTTCTCAAAACAAGTATGCAAGAGAATTTGTTAAGAAATTTGGTATGTCTGAAGCATCATGTATGAAAACACCTATGCCTACTAATGCTGTATTAGATGCTGAAGAACATGGGAAACTTGTTGATCAGACAACATATAGAGCATTGATTGGCTCCTTATTGTACCTTACAGCTAGTAGACCTGACATAATGTTTGCTATATGCATATATGCTAGATTCCAAGTAGCCCTAGAGAGTCACACCTAACATTAGTAAAAAGGATTCTCAAGTATGTAAAAAGTTGTCCAAATCTAGGTCTCTGGTATCCAAAAGATTCAGCATTTGATTTAACTGGATTTTCTGATGCTGATTATGCTGGATCCAGAATAGACAGGAAAAGCACCAGTGGAACTTGTCAGTTTCTTGGTGACATATTTGTCTCTTGGTTTTGTAAGAAACAAATATCTGTGTCAACTTCAACTGCTGAAGCTGAATATATGGATGCAGGTAGTTGTTGTTCATAAATCTTGTGGATTCAAAACCAACTCCTAGACTATGGCTACAACTTAGAGAAGTCAAAAATATTTTGTGATAATACCAGTGCTATTTCTATAGCTCAAAATCCAGTCCTCCATAGTAGGACAAAACACATAGAAATTAGGCATCACTTTATAAGAGATAATGTTGAGAAAAATAAAATTGAACTTCAATATATCCCAACTGATTTACAAAGGGGAGATATTTTCACCAAACTCTTGGATGAAAAGAAACATACCTTCTTCCTGAATTAGTTAGGAATGTTAGATGAAGGAAGTCTAAAATAAGTTCCAAGATTTTTAAACTATAAAAATTGACCAAGACTAGGCAAACATCTTGATTTTTATAGTGTATAGAGTGTTGCTGGTCTCTGAACTGCACTCGACGATTTTCCCCTAGATCGTCGAACGGAGATCGACGCTTTCCGAAATCGTCGACCAGAGTTCAGCGATTCTCAGATAGTCTAAACTATCTCTCCAAGTCAGCGATCGTCGAACGACGCTCGACGGTTTTGTTTTCTGAACTATCGTCGAACGGAGCTCGACGCTTTCCAATATCGTCGAACGGAGATCGATGCTATTGATGACCTTTCAGGTTCCTTTAGAAGCCCCGATCGTCGAACTGAGTTCAACGATCTTTCCTTTCCTGCGTCGAACCCTAATATAAAATTCATTTTTCGGCCGTCGTTCTCCATTTGCGCTTTCATTCTCTCTGCAAATTTTTTCTTTCCCTCCAAACTTCTCTACACTTGGTCATTTGTTTGTTGATTTTTGCAGGAAATAATGGCCGTCTCAGTTGCAGTCCTAGCCGCAATGAAATTTGATGCAGGATTTGATATTGATATGGATTCTTTCAATAACAGTGATCAGATTTTCAAAGATATTCTAGAACTTTTCAAGGAGCAACAACTCGTTACTATCATGTCCACCAGGATCAAATTAGCTACTGTTGAAATAAAAGATTGGGTGTATACTGCCCACAACAAGGATCAGAATATAGTGATTCGAACAATATCTGGAACCCAGGTACCTCTGACACCTACTATCTTGACAGAGGTTTTTCAATTACATTCTGGAGAAGATTCTGATGAACTTTCTGGAGAAGAGTTTTCTGATTTACTTGAGGGAATGGGACATTCAGATGCAAACCCTAGCAAACTCCTGAAGAAAAATCTGCCTGTGGAGTACAGATTTCTGGCTGATGTTGTAGGAAAGGTGTTATTGGCCAAACACTCAGCCCATGATACCATCTCCAGGTATCAGTTATGTTTGATGTGTGCCCTTGTGGATAAGAAACAATTGAACTGGGGAGAAATCTTCTTTGATCTGATCAAGAAGAAGATTAACAAAAATTTTGTTAATTATGGGAGAATAATAGGGCTGTTTCTTCAGAACAGATGCCCTGCACTGCTAGTTTCAAATGGGATGCACATCAATGCCTCCAAGAGGCTCACCTGTGCCCTGTTTGGAAAATCAGACAGGCAAATTGTGAAGCCCAGCAGGCCCTCTGGAACTACTAATTCAGGCACAAGGACTGCTCCAGTCACTTCCCTTCAAGTCTCTGCCCCTACAGAAGACTTGCCTGTTTCTTCTCCTCCTCCTCCACCTCTTATTTCATCCTCACCAATCACATCCACCATTCCAATTTCCTCCACAATCACAATTTCAACTCCATCTCCAACTTCAATCAATTCTCCAATTCTTCCACTCATAGAAGAACTCTTCCTTCCTCTACATCAATATCCCCACCTGGACATTGAATCATCCTCTCATATACCATCTTTCACACTACTAGATGATTGCTTTATGGATGATTCCCCTTCCTCCCCTCCTGAACTACCCTCTTCTTCCACATCATATCAACAACTACTGCAAGATATTATTGCACAACCATCCTTCGCACCTTCTATTTCAATTTCATTATCTTCCATTTCCACAATCCCCATATCTCAACCTTCATTTCCACCATCCACCAGCTCTCCATCCACATCTCCAGCTGCTCCACCTTCACTTTCTACCCCTGCTCAAGTCCCTCTTGAGCATGTAGATCTTCCAGTTCTAGCAGACAGACTCTATGAGTTGATAGCTCCCAGGCTATCACTCTTGTTGGAGACCTCCTTGGCTCCACTTCTACAGTCAGTTACAGAACTGTCTGTCAGGCTCTCCTCTCTCATTCCTCCTCAGGCAATCCCTTCATCTGGGTGCCTTGATCCAGTCCTGGCTAAATCTAGGCAGGGGGAGATGCCTCATGAAGTGGAAAGATTGTCTGCTGCTGCTGTATTGCCTGCTGCTGCTGCTGTATCTTCAGCCCAAGCTCAATCCTCAACACCTCCAGTTGCAGTTATCACAGTGGACCTAAGGACACTGTTGTCAGATTTTGACTCTATATTTTTCAGCTGTCTTCTAGAGCATACTGCAGTCCAGCCATCTGAAGATCTCTCTAAGGCCAATGTTCCTATTTCAAGCTGTGACACCAGCTTAACTTATTCTTTTGTAAATTCCCTATATACTGCTTCTCCTACTGCTGTTATTGATATTTCTGCTAGTACTTACATTGATGTTATTAAGGATATACATATGACAGAGGCATTTGATTTTGAGCCTGCTGTTATTACTGATGTTATTTCTATTGCTGAAACTATTGTATCTGAATCTGTTGTGGTATCTTAATCTGCTGATGCTTCTATTCCTCTTTCTGCTGTTGTTGTTACTACTATTGTTGTCACTGCTGTTACATCTGCTCAATCACAACAACAGATAGACTATCTCAAAAGGATTGATGCACTATATGATGATCAAAGCTCAGAAAGTGATCAATTCAGAACTGATTCAGATGACTCCTCTGCTACTATTGCATGGAAAAGAAAGGCCAGAAGCAAAGCAATGAAAAGAGTTCTCCAGCAAAAGTAAAAGATACCAATGACATTCCTTACTACATACTGCATAACTGCCCTATCACAGAACATTGGATGCAATGATCTAAAAATCAACTGAAGGCTATGAAGAAAAAGAGAAAGTATGAGAAAGGATCTTCTCAGTTCAATCATCCTCCTCCTCCTCCCTCACCTGATGTAGGTGCAGGTGGTAGTTCAACTGTTCAACCTTCTGCCAGAAGCCAATCCTCTTATCAACCTCAAGGTAGATCTCAATACAGAGGAAGTCAATCCAGAGGCTACCAGTCAAGGAGAGGAAATTACAGAGGAAACCAAAGAGAATTTCAAGTTTACTCCAAAGGACATTCCAGTCAACACCCTTATTCAAGGGAAGGACAAGCTTCCACTGATTCTACTTCAGGTCCCTTTCCTTACAAGCTGAAAGAGTTAGTCTCCTCCATAGCTCCTCCAAACAATCCTTCAAATAGATATGAGCCTCCAGTTCCTTTTGAGGATCCAGAGAATAATCCTACTTCATGGACAGCTAGAATGAAGGAATTAGCTGCTCTGGACCAGATCAAGAAAGCCAGAGAACGAGGCAAAGACACTTCCAATATAACTACATTATCAGATCAAAGGAAGAAGGAACTTGAAAAATACTCTTCCAGTAAGTTCTTTGATTTAGAAAGCTGCATGAAGCTGCACCCTGAAGTTGTAGTGCCCAGGCCTAAGCAACAAACCTCTTTAGGTGCAGCTGATGACAGAAGATCTAAAAAGGAAGCTATCAATCCAAACAGAGAAATAGTACTTATAAAGAGCAAGGAAAAAGAGTAATTCTGTAAGGTGACAGTTATTTTGATTTCTAAGCTATCTGAGATAACATCTGTGATTCTGCAATGTCTTGTTTGTTATATTGTTGCTTTGTATTTGTTTTTAATTTTCCAATATCTGTAAATAGTAATCCTAACCCAAATAGGGAGAGATTGTTGGAACACCCTATTACTGATTTGTGCAAGGATCACTATGTCTTTAGGAAACCTATCTTGACCTCATTGTATAGATCTAAAGGGTAATTAGAACTGAGTCTAAGGGTTAGTGTTTAGGTTTGGAAGCTGCCCTCAAGACCAGAGAATTCAGTTCAGGAGACTAAGTCATTTCGTCGAGCTCAGTACGACGAATCGTCGAACTCCATTCGACGATCGTTGAGCTCACTTCGACGGATCGTCGAACTCCATTCGACGATCTTTGAGCTCAACTTCATCAAGTCGTCGAACTCCATTCGACGATCTTCGAGCTCAGATCGACGATCTTGACTCCAGTTTGATTCTCTATCTTTGAGCTCAGTTCGATGATCTTTGAGCTCAGATCAACGATCTCTGTTTCTGTCTAAGTCCAAGTCTCTGAGCTCAGTTCAATGATAGTGGAGCTCAGTTCGACGTTTTTCAGAAGAGTTCAATGATTTTCAAGATTCAAATTCAAACAGCTGTAGAATTATTGTCAGCATTTAATTTAGAGATTTTGTAGCCGTTTTCAACTAATCTGGAGCAAGTTTCAAGAAATTTTCAAGGAATGATTGTATTGGACTTTCCTCCAGAAGACAAATACATTTAAGGAAGTCATTTATTGACAGGCTAACGACTATCTTGAACAGTGGATCATTTCTATTCAGACAAAAGGAATAAAAGATCAGATTTTTCATTCCTGCTGTAAAGAAGAAGAAAAAGAAGTCAGACACATATTCTCTGCAACAACAACTCTTACAACACAACAATCACACAAGAGAAAGAAAGAGAGTTGCAGACATTCTCAGTCTCAAATTCATACAAGAATACACATCACAAAAGGAGATCAACCAACTGAAATTTTCAGATTTCTTTTCATTCAAGTTTTCAAAGACCATCATCATTCAAGACTCCAGACACCTCACATTTCAGTTGCTGCTGAAATCATCTTTTGTTGGAGATCAAATCATCTGAAGACCTATCACCCTACTGCAAAGCTTCACTTCCTGAACACTCAAGATCTCAGGGGGAGCTTTGACAACATCCACTATCTTCTCTCTGACTGTTGACAGAGAAGATTTCTCTCTCTCTCTCTCTCTCTCTCTCTCTCTCTCTCTCTGCTGTAAAGGTTTTTTCAAACTCCCTTCAAAAGTTTGTGATTGGTTTCTGAGACCTTATCAAAACTCAGTGGTGGCAAGACACCTGATCAAAAAATCTGGTTTGGTTTTTGAGCACCTTATCAAAAGCTCATTAGTGCCAAGGACACATGATCAACTCATCCTGCAGTGGATTCCTACCTAGGGTGGTAGAAGAGTGGATGTACCCAGGTTGGGAACCACTATAGCTCCTTGTGTCATCTGGTTGCTTGTCTTTCTTTTTGTTTCTGGCTGTGATTTGTGGTTGCTTTTTGTTTAGATAGTTGATGTGTTTATTTAATTATTTGCTTCCCTATTCACTTAGGAATACAACAACTATTGTAAAAAGTTTCTAGCAAGCACCATACTCAATTCACCCCCCCCCCCCCCCCCCCTCTAGAGTATATCAGATCTAACTTGCACTTTCACAGGTGTTGTTCGAGATGACTGAGGAGAAGGACCTATTTGTTAGCATTCCGGTGGTCTGTGACTACGCTGATGTATTTCCAGAGAAGCTGCCAAGACTGCCTCCGCATAGGGAGAAGGACTTTCAGATTCAGTTGATGCCAGGGGCTAAGCCGGTATCCAAGGCCCCTAATCGGATGGCCCCAACGGAGCTGGCAGAATTTTGGACACAGTTGCAGGAGCTGGTGGAAGCAGGATTCGTCAGACCGAGTTCCTCGCCATGGGGAGATTTGGTCCTATTCGTGAAGAGGAAGGATGGGACACTTCGGCTGTGCATTGACTCTCGAGCACTGAACAGGCCGACCGTCCGGAATACCTACCCGCTCCCAAGGATAGACGAGTTGTTCGATCAGCTGGAGGGAGCCCATTTTTTTCGAAGCTAGACTTGAGGTCAGGCTACTACCAGCTGCGGATCCAGGAGGAAGATATCCCGAAGATGACCTTCAGTAACAGATATGGCCTGTATGAGTTCACTGTGATGCCCTTCGGGCTCACGAATGCTCCATCGGCGTTTATGAGTCTCATGAACCGGGTCTGCGAGACTTATTTGGATGTGTTTGTTATAGTATTCATAGACGACATCCTTATCTACTCTAGGACGGAGGAGGACCATACACGACATATGGCACTGACTTTGGAGAGATTGCGGGAGTATCGCCTCTATGCGAAGTTCAGCAAGTGTCAATTCTGGTTGATGGAGGTGGCTTTCCTGAGCCACATTATCAGCGGAGCCGGGTTAGTGGTGGACCCTGCAAAGGTTCAAGCAGTCAGGGATTTGCCACCACTGAAGACGGCCACCGATGTGGGGAGTTTACTAGGGCTGGCTGTTTATTACCTGAAATTTGTGGAGGGGTTTTCACGGATCGCCCTTCCAATCACTTCGTTGAAGAATAAGGACATGCCATTTGTATGGACGCCACAGTGTGAGGCAGCCTTCCAGGAGCTGAAGAGCCGACTTATCTCAGCCCCTATCCTGGCCCTTCCATCTGGGAAGGAAGGATTCCAGGTGTACACCAACGCATCATATCAGGGGATGGGTGCTGTGCTGATGCAGAACGGGCATGTCATAACGTATGCCTCCCGCAAACTAAAGACACATGAGAAGAACTATCCAGTTCATGACCTGGAGATGGGAGAAGTCGTGTTCACATTGAAGATATGGCGGCACTACCTCTACGGAGTCCACTATGATATATACTCAGATCATAAGAACCTTAAGTACGTGGGCACGCATAAGGAACTGAATATCAGGCAGAGGTGGTGGGTTGAGTATTTATCGGACTATCAGTACGAGATGCACTACCACCCGGGGAAGCCGAATATGGTAGCGGATGCACTGAGCAGGAGTGCCGCCAGAGCGGGAGCAAAGTCTCAGTTGATGTCTATGGAGCTGTTATAGAGTCTGGAGGACATGCATATTACTCTGGTGTCGTCTGACGACCCCAAGCTCTATGAGGAGTACTTGACCGCAATGGGCATCACCAATGACATTAGAGACCGAGTCAAAAAAGGGCAGAGGCAGGATGCCAAACTAGAGCCCATCTTCCAGGCCTTAGAGGCAGGAACTGCAGGAGACTACACACTAAGGGATGGCCTGGTGTGTTTTAGAGGACGGGTCTATATACCGGAGGGAGGCCAGATCCGGGAGGAGATTATGACGGAGGCGCACTGCAGCCGGTATTCGGTGAACCCGGGAATCACGAAGATGGCGGCGGATTTGAAGAAGACGATGTATTGGCCGGGCATGAAGAAGGATATCAACTACTTCGTGACTCATTGTGAGACATGTCAGCTAGTGAAGGCGGAGTGCAGGAACCCCGCAGGATTGTTGTAGCCACTCCCGGTGCTAGAGTGGAAATTCGACGACATAGCCATGGATTTCATACATGGGCTTCCCCTGTCTCTAACGGGGAATGACTCGATCTGGGTGATTGTTGATCGGCTGACAAAGGTGACTCGATTCATACCCATCAGGAAGGATGACTCAGTCAGAGTGCTGGTGCGGAAGTTTGTGGAGCAGTTCATTCCCTACCATAACGTACCCAGGTTAATAGTGTCAGATCGTGATGGGCGGTTTATGTATAGGTAGTGACGGTCAGTTCAAGAATATTTGGGCACCTGAATAACTTTCAGCACAGCCTTCCACCCTCAGATGGAAGGGCAGACAAAGCACACCAATCGGACATTAGAAGATCTGCTACGACTATGCATTCTAGACCGAGGAGAGCCATGGGAGAAGCTATTTCCACTGGTCAAGTTCTCTTATAACAACAGCTACCTGTCTAGTATAGGGATGGCCCCTTATGAGGCTCTATACGGATGAAGATGTAGGACTCCGCTGTCATGGTTACAGGACGAGGACCCGAAGGTGCTGGGCTCGGAGTTTGTTGAGGATACCGAGGCTCAGGTAAGGCTAATACGAGACCAGATGTTGAAGGCGCAGAGCAGGCAGGTCAAATATTACGACACATGACATTATCAGGTGGAGTTTCAGGTAGGAGACAGAGTGTTTTTGAAGATACGGCCGATGCACGGAGTCTCTCGAGTTCTCGGATGGAGTAAGAAGCTTAACCCGAAGATACAGCTACTGCAAAGCTTCACTTCCTGAACACTCAAGATCTCAGGGGGAGCTTTGACAACATCCACTATCTTCTCTCTGACTGTTGACAGAGAAGATTTTCTCTCTCTCTCTCTCTCTCTCTCTCTCTGCTGTAAAGGGTTTTTCAAACTACCTTCAAAAGTTTGTGATTGGTTTCTGAGACCTTATCAAAACTCAGTGGTGGCAAGACACCTGATCAAAAAATCTGGTTTGGTTTTTGAGCACCTTATCAAAAGCTCATTAGTGCCAAGGACACATGATCAACTCATCCTGCAGTGGATTCCTACCTAGGGTGGTAGAAGAGTGGATGTACCCAGGTTGGGAACCACTATAGCTTCTTGTGTCATCTGGTTGCTTGTCTTTCTTTTTGTTTCTGGCTGTGATTTGTGGTTGCTTTTTGTTTAGATAGTTGCTGTGTTTATTTAATTATTTGCTTCCCTATTCACTTAGGAATACAACAACTATTGTAAAAAGTTTCTAGCAAGAACCATACTCAATTCACCCCCCCCCTCTAGAGTATATCAGATCTAACTTGCACTTTCACAGGTGTTGTTCGAGATGACTGAGGAGAAGGACCTAATTGTTAGCATTCTGGTGGTCTGTGACTACGCCGATGTATTTCCAGAGAAGCTGCCAAGACTGCCTCCGCATAGGGAGAAGGACTTTCAGATTCAGTTGATGCCAGGGGCTAAGTCGGTATCCAAGGCCCCTAATCGGATGGCCCCAACGGAGCAGGCAGAATTTTGGACACAGTTGCAGGAGCTGGTGGAAGCAGGATTCGTCAGACCGAGTTCCTCGCCATGGGGAGCTTTGGTCCTATTCGTGAAGAGGAAGGATGGGACACTTCGGCTGTGCATTGACTCTCGAGCACTGAACAGGCTGACCGTCCGGAATACCTACCCGCTCCCAAGGATAGACGAGTTGTTCGATCAGCTGGAGGGAGCCCATTTTTTTCGAAGCTAGACTTGAGGTCAGGCTACTACCAGCTGCGGATCCAGGAGGAAGATATCCCAAAGATGGCCTTCAGTAGCAGATATGGCCTGTATAAGTTCACTGTGATGCCCTTCGGGCTCACGAATGCTCCATCGGCGTTTATGAGCCTCATGAACCGGGTCTTCGAGACTTATTTGGATGTGTTTGTTATAGTATTCATAGACGGCATCCTTATCTACTCTAGGACGGAGGAGGACCATACACGACATATGGCACTGACTTTGGAGAGATTGCGGGAGTATCGCCTCTATGCGAAGTTCAGCAAATGTCAATTCTGGTTGATGGAGGTGGCTTTCCTGGGCCACATTATCAGCGGAGCCGGGTTAGTGGTGGACCCTGCAAAGGTTCAAGCAGTCAGGGATTTGCCACCACTGAAGACGACCACCGATGTGGGGAGTTTACCAGGGCTGGCTGTTTATTACCGAAAATTTGTGGAGGGGTTTTCACGGATCGCCCTTCCAATCACTTCATTGAAGAAGAAGGACATGCCATTTGTATGGACGCCACAGTGTGAGGCAGCCTTCCAGGAGCTGAAGAGCCGACTTATCTCAGCCCCTATCCTGACCCTTCCATCTGGGAAGGAAGGATTCCAGGTGTACACCAACGCATCATATCAGGGGATGGGTGCTGTGCTGATGCAGAACGGGCATGTCATAGCGTATGCCTCCCGCAAACTGAAGACCCATGAGAAGAACTATCCACTTCATGACCTGGAGATTGGAGAAGTCGTGTTCACATTGAAGATATGGCGGCACTACCTCTACGGAGTCCACTATGATATATACTCAGATCATAAGAACCTTAAGTACGTGGACATGCATAAGGAACTGAATATCAGGCAGAGGTGGTGGGTTGAGTTTTTATCGGACTATCAGTACGAGATGCACTACCACCCGGGGAAGCCGAACATGGTAGCGGATGCACTGAGCAGGAGTGCTGCCACAGCGGGAGCAAAGTCTCAGTTGATGTCTATGGAGCTGTTATAGAGTCTGGAGGACATGCATATTACTTTGGTGTCGTCTGACGACCCCAAGCTCTATGAGGAGTACTTGACCGCAATGGGCATCACCAATGACATTAGAGACCGAGTCAAAAAAGGGCAGAGGCAGGATGCCAAACTAGAGCCCATCTTCCAGGCCTTAGAGGCAGGAACTGCAGGAGACTACACACTGAGGGATGGCCTGGTGTGTTTTAGAGGACGGGTCTATATACCGGAGGGAGGCCAGATCCAGGAGGAGATTATGACGGAGGCGCACTGCAGCCGGTATTCGGTGCACCCGGGAATCACGAAGATGGCGGCGGATTTGAAGAAGACGATGTATTGGCCGGGCATGAAGAAGGATATCAACTACTTCGTGACTCATTGTGAGACATGTCAGCTAGTGAAGGCGGAGTGCAGGAACCCCGCAGGATTGTTGTAGCCACTCACGGTGCTAGAGTGGAAATTCGACGACATAGCCATGGATTTCATACATGGGCTTCCCCTGTCTCTGACGGGGAATGACTCGATCTGGGTGATTGTTGATCGGCTGACAAAGGTGACTCGATTCATACCCATCAGGAAGGATGACTCAGTTAGAGTGCTGGTGCGGAAGTTTGTGGAGCAGTTCATTCCCTACCATAACGTACCCAGGTTAATAGTGTCAAATCGTGATGGGCGGTTTATGTCTAGGTAGTGACGGTCAGTTCAAGAATATTTGGGCACCTGAATAACTTTCAGCACAGCCTTCCACCCTCAGATGGAAGGGCAGACAAAGCACACCAATCGGACATTAGAAGATCTGCTACGACTATGCATTCTAGACCGAGGAGAGCCATGGGAGAAGCTATTTCCACTGGTCAAGTTCTCTTATAACAACAACTACCAGTCTAGTATAGGGATGGCCCCTTATGAGGCTCTATACGGATGAAGATGTAGGACTCCGCTGTCATGGTTACAGGACGAGGACCCGAAGGTGCTGGGCTCGGAGTTTGTTGAGGATACCGAGGCTCAGGTAAGGCTAATACGAGACCAGATGTTGAAGGCGCAGAGCAGGCAGGTCAAATATTACGACACGGGACATAATCAGGTGGAGTTTCAGGTAGGAGACAGAGTGTTTTTGAAGATACGGCCGATGCACGGAGTCTCTCGAGTTCGCGGATGGAGTAAGAAGCTTAACCCGAGATAAATGGGGCCCTACAGTATCCTGGAGCGGATCGGCCCGTTGGCACACAGGCTGGAGCTACAGCAGAGCTAGAAGGCCTGTACGATGTTTTCCATGTCTCCTCCCTCAGGAGGGCCCTATTACGTCCAGAGCAGCAGATAGACACCACGGATGGGCCAGTAGCATCTGATCGGTCAGTGCACATCGAGCCGGTCCGGATTGACGACACGGGTATGCGGGTCTTGCACCACAAGAAGGTCCCACTGGTCAAGGTTCTTTGGAGAAATCACGGCCAAGAGGAGCACACTTGGGAGCCACAGGACTTGATGCAGCAGAGGTACCCGGAGCTCTTCACCTCATGTATAATTTAATTTTTGGGATGTTACTTTTATTACCTTTTGTACAAACCCCGCATGCCTAACCTGAATTTCAGGGACGAAATTTTTATTTTTATGTGTTGGGATTTGTAACATCCCCCAAACAGCTAGACCCCCAGAGTGATTTTGTCATGACTAAGTCATGACAAAATCCAGGGAGCTTAGAAACAATTGTAGACCTATGCAAAAAGGTGATAAAGCATGTTGGTATGCAAATAGTAAACTTTAAATACCCATCTTAGGGCTTGACTTTAGGGCTCCAACTCAACTCCTTAACCTCACTCCAACACCCCTAGGCCATCAAGGAGTCCAGAGTGACACCTAAGACCCATTGGGGCCAATCAAAGAGGTCAAGTTGACCAAAGTCTACCTTAAGCCCTAATTAGGTCAAAATGGTCAATTCTTCACCTATTAACCAAATTGCCCACCACAACATGAAATTGACCACATATTTAGGTTAAAGGAATCATGTGAGACCTAGGGGACCAAAAAGCCCCATCAGGGGGCCTCCAATTTGGCCAATTGACCAAAATGCCCTCTAAGGTCAAAAAGGGCAATCCTTCACTAACTACCTCAATTGACCACCGTAACTTGAAACTGACCCAACCCCTAGTGACATAATGTCATAAGGAACCCAATGTCACAAAAAGCCCCATCATGGGGTCGCCCATTTGGTCAATTTGCCCAAAAGTCCAATTTGCCCTAATTAGGTCAAATAACTTAAATTGACCCAACCAAGCCCAACCCACTCGGGCTAGCCTCAATTTAGGTTGGCTCATCAGTCCAAGGGAGCTAAAATTAGCATTTATGTCACCCAATTTCGTGTAGGGTGACTAGGAGAGAGAGAGCTCAATTTTCCCCAATAATGGAGGAGAGAGAAAGTGAGAAAGACGGCCATTCATGGTGGGGAAGGTGAATCACCCCTCCATTCTTCACCAATTAATTAGCATTCATCTCCCCTACAAGTTTTGATGAGTTTCCAAACGAATTGGGGTCAAGGGGAGGTCAATTTCAAGGGGATTTCACTAAGGCCGAAAATCACAATTAATGATGACAATGGAAATTCTTGCCTTGACCCCTCCTCTCCCCAATTGGTTCTTTAAAAGTCTTTAGGGAGTGTAGAGGAATAAAACCCCCCTCTTTCCCGAAGATTTCGAGCACTCTGTGCAAGGATCACCATGGCACAGAAAGCTTTGAGGAGGAGCAATGGCGGCCGTCGAATGGAGTAGGGAAACGCTCCAAATATGGTCATATCCTCTACCCCTCTCCTTGTGCTAGATCTAGATCGGTTTAGGTAGAGAAATCAGGATCAATTAAGCCTGATTGGGAGCTTTTATTTTCGGATTTTTCATGGAAAATGGTGGTGTGAGTTCGTCAGATACCGCAGCCTCCGGCGGCATCGTCGCCGCCAAACGCTAGCCAACACATTAACGGAGGTGGTGGTGGTGGTGGCCGACCAGGGAGGTGGTCGGGGTGGCCGGAAAGTGGACTATAAGTGGCTCCAGGTTGGGGCAATCACGACCCTTGGCTGGAGGATGAGGATGAGCGGATGCCACCCATTTTGGTCAAGGTACTTTAAATGATATTAGTGTATTTGATTTTCTAGAGATTATTAGTAGTAGATCGTTTTAAATATTAAAAATACTTAGGGGCTCATGCTGGAAATGTTATCAACCTCAAAGTTGTAGCTCTAGGTTCTAGTGTAGTTTAAAATTCGTTTCAAGGCATTTGGAGCCCTGGAAAGACCTCGACACTCATTTCCGGGAGTCTATCCATAGGGCTGACCCGAGAATAAATTGGATACCCACTCCAAACCAGACATCCAAAAGACTTGAAATTTTTTGTGTGGGCTACTCTTATCTATATCTAGGACATATCCAAAAATCAGAATTTTTGGAGAAAATGTTTCTATAGTTTTTAGAAAACATTAATGATCCATGAATAAATTAATTAGGTTTCCTAAAAATCTCAAAACTCCCCCAAATTTGGGTGGGTGGTCTTAGAGGGCTTGCTAAGGCTCTGTTAAATATTTCACCTCATTTGGAGATGTTTTGGTTATGTATTGATCCAACCCTAGGTATACCTTTAAAGGGTTATTTATGTCAAGAGCTATTTCTGATGTTTGGTTGGTCAAATCACCTCAACAGAGGTTGATATTTTGGCCACTGATTTTATATGGCATGTTACACCCTTCAATGAGATTTGGGGTGGTTTGGACTAGGGTAGCCATAGAACCCTAGGGTAGGCCCTTTTTTGGAGATTTTTATGGTTTGAAGGTCATGGGGTCAAATGACCTTGGAATGACTTGGGGCTTGGTGAGAGGGATCATATGGTGGCTATGGTCCTCTGGTTGAAGATTTTATGAATTTGTAAGCCTTTAACCCCCCTCAAATCCATACCCTAGTTTAGGGTAGAAAGACCAATATTTGGGTTTAGGCAAACAAAACACCTCACAATAACTTGAAACTTGGACAGGGTATATCCATGATAAAAAGAGCCCTAAATTAAATTTTGTGGAATTTTTGGACAAATAAAATCAGTACTTCCTTTATAACCCTTGCTGTTTCCTTAAGTTATTTTTCTTGTTATGATATTTCTGGCCACTGAAAAGTTATGAAATTTTGTATTTGGAAGTTTTACATCATGTCAGTCCCCTCTGTATTTTTATTGAAATTTTTAGATATCTATTTTAAGTACTTGTTTTATAATTTATGAATTGTGGATTTCTGATCTAAAATAGATGTGGAGCCCAATATTGCTATGGAAAATTATGAAACTTGGTCAGTGAGTGTTCTTTGTCATTGTATAGCCCTGGAATTTTCTCATAATTTTTAAGTGAATAGAAACAGCACTTCCTTCATAAAGTTATAAATTTGGAAGATTACTTTTAATCAGATTAAGAGCCCTTTGTATATTGGAAAAATTGTGAAACTTGGTTAGAGTTAGTTTTAGATCATTATCTATCTCCTGAAAATTTGTTATAATTATTAGATGAATTTTTACAGTACTTGCTTCAATAACCAATGGTTATGAAATTATTGAATTAAAATTAAATTAAGGGTTACTGTTCACTGGAAAAATTGAGAGAGTACCTCTAGGGTGTTTTTAGGCCATGATGTTCTTACTTAATTTTTATCATAATTTTTAGAACAATATTGCTGGCCTTTGCTTCTTAAAATGGTATTATCGACTTTATGTTCTAAATTGGGGATTTGGGGCCTAAACAATTCTGAAAATTCTTAGACCTTGGATTCATTGTAGAAATGTTACATAGTATTTATCATAATTTTGTGGTGGTATGTTACTGATTTAAAAGTGCATTTCATGTCCACAGTAGGGCATCCAGAGTCTTAGGGTAATTATAATGAATGCCCAATTAATTAGGAAGATTATCAAACTCTGGAGTTAGTCTAAATAGGTCATGGTAGACTCCCAGTAATTGTTTTTGTTCGGTTGGAAGAGTAAATGGAGTACCCCTTAGTGGGAGCATCATATAACTTAGCACGGTCTGCATATAGTACATATAATTAAAATAGGCTAGCTCGGAGAACTTGAACACACTTAGGGGAGCCGACACTGAAATAAAAGGGAGGATTGGTCAAGGGTAGGAATCAATAATATTGAGTGCCTTGCGAAAGGGAACTTTGGGTGTAATCCCATCATAGTTCCTAGTGCCTTCAAGAGCCCTTCATTGGGAATACCTTGCGCAGTCCTGGGCTAACGTAAACTTTAGGGATCATATAGATAAGAGTAACCTCAATAATACCTCCACCTTGAACTCACACTTGTACACGTGGTGGGAAAAATTGGTAATGAATGGATAGCATAGACCCATGGTCGATGGGCTTACTAGTAGAGTTAAAGGGACTTGGAAATGTTTTGGTAGTTCAGGGAGCTGTATGCTCGAGGGCTAGTTTTTAGACTAGATGGTTTGGTGAGCTGGGGGCTCGGAGATTTAGGTGAGGTATAATATACAAGCTTGAATGTGTATAACAGTGATGGGTCCTCGGTATTGGACGATCGGTCACACCGTCATCGATACGTTGACTCGGGGAGACTAGCTGGTTTGCTAAGAAGAGTACAGAAACTTACGAGAGGGGCTAGGCTGGGTAGTGTGATTACCAGTCTAGGAGTGGAGAGGCCCAACCCACTGTCTCTGTTGGCCACGACGAGTGGCTCCTGAGAGTTTAGCAAACACCAAACTGTGGAGCTAAAGGTCTGTGGGCATAGAGTCGTGTGTGTGTATTGCACTTGCATGTTCGTATCCTAACATACTTGCATATCATAGCATAGTCATTGCATTTAACTCCTGACACCAAACGTATAAATTGGTGTGGGACAGTTTATACAATAGGTCCTGTAAAATGACCCCTTGGTCTATAGGGGTAATCCCTATAAATCAATGGTTACTGAATTACTATTTGTACAGTTCTTACTTTCTGTTCTTCATGCTTATCTTACTTCTCTGCATTACCATTTATTGATTAACTCCTACTACACTTTTAATGTTATAACACTCCTGTTAGGATAGTTGTCATCTGCTTGAATACGGCCTGCTATTTGGTCCTCCTTTTCACTTCCTTCCGCCCAGTGCCTAGGAGCCACGGGTAGAGGGGTGGAGATTGTTAACTGAGTCTAGTTTGACTAACGGTCATTTAACCACCACATTTTAGGCACTCCGGATGGGAGACAGGGAGCAGCCACAAGAGACGCAGCACCAGCGGAGTACGGTGCAGATGGAGACAGGCCAGTGTAGTTCGGGTGGACAGGCATCCAAATCCGTGAGTGGAGCTGAGTAGTAGTAGTTTTACTTTTATGAGTGGCTTGTAGTGAGGTCTTTATGTACCGGGCATAAGTCTGTATATCATGGTGTGGACTCTTTATTTGTCATGTGATTTTCTCTTTCTATGTTGTGGACTTGATTGTTTTATCTTTTCCAATCATTAAAGATTCTCTCTTATTGATCGAAAAGGCCGGCAGAATCATCGTTTTGTAGTGGAGGCCTTCCCGAGAGTCGGGGCCACCGTAAAACATCGGTTCTGGGCAAAAGACCCCGGTGGTTGTTGCAAAAAAATGGGGTCTTATAGCGAGATCCCCTCGGGTTTGGAACTTACTCTCCACCGAGGTATATTCGACCCATCGAACTAGTTAGAGCCTGGGTGAGGAGATCCTCTCGGGGTTAGAACTTACTCTCCATCGAGACACATTCAACCCATCCAGCTAGTGAGAGCCTGGGTGAGGAGATCCTCTCGGGGTTGAACCTTCTCTCCACCGAGGCATATTCGACCCTTCCAACTAGTGGGAGCCTAGATGAGGAGATCCTCTAGGGGTTGGAACTTACATTCCACTAAGGAACATTCGACCCATCCAGCTAGCGAGAGCCCGGATGAGGAGATCCTCCTAGGGTTGGAACCTACTTTACACCGAGGCACATTCGACCCATCAAAGTAGTGAGAGCCTGGGTGAGGAGATCCTCTCGAGTTGGGAACCTTCTCTCCACCTAGGCACATTCGACCCATCCCGCTAGTGAGAGCCTGGGTGAGGAGATCCTCTCGGGATGAGAACTTACCACCGAGGCACATTGGACTCATCCAGCTAGTGAGAGACTGGGTGCGGAGATCCTCTCGGGGTTGGAACATACTTTCCATCAAGGTACATTCGACCCATCTAGCTAGTGAGAGCCTAGGTCAGGGGATCCCCTCGGGGGTTGGTTCCTTCACGGCACCGAGGCACATTCGACCCATCCAGACAGTGGGAGCCTGAATGAGGAGATCCTCTTAGGATGAGAACTTGCTACCTAGGCACGTTCGACCCATCCAGCCAATCAGAGCCTGGGTGAGGAGATCCTCTCGGGGTTGGAACCTTCTCTCCATCGAGGCACATTCGACCCATCCAACTAGTGAGAGACTGGGTGAAGAGATCCTCTCAGGGTGGGAAACTACTTTCCACCGAGGCACATTCGACCAATCCAGCTAGTGAGAGCCTAGGTGAGGAGATCCTCTCGGGGTGGGAACCTTCTCTCCACCGAGGTACATTTGACCCATCTAGCTACTAAGAGCCCTAGTGAGGAGATCCTCTCGGGGTTGGTTCCTTCTCGCCTCCGAGGCACATTTGACCCACGCCTCCGAGGCACATTCGACCCACCCAGCTAGTCGGAGCCTGGATGAGGAGATCCTCTTGGGACGAGAACTTACTACCGAGGCACATTCGACCCATCCAGCTAGTGACAGCCTGGATGAGGAGATCCTCTCGGGGTTTGAACTTACTCTCTAGCGGGGCACATTCGACCCATCCAGCTAGTGAGACCCTGGGTGTGGAAATCCTCTCAGGGGTTGGTTCCTTCTCGCCACTGAGGCGCATTTGACCCTTCCAGCTAGTCGGAGCCTGGATGAGGAGATCCTCTTGGGGTGAGAACTTACTATCGAGGCACCATCGACTCATCCAACTTGTGAGAGCCTGGATGAGGAGATCCTCTCAAGGTTGGGACCTTCTCTCCACCAAGGCACATTCAACCTATCTTGCTATTGAGAGCCTTGGTGAGGAGATCCTCCTGGGGTTGGTTCCTTCTCTCCACTGAGGTACATTCGACCCATCCACCTAGTGAGAGCTTGGGTGAGGAGATCCTCTTGGGGTGAGATTAGGCATGTCATTCGAACCATATAAAATTCAACATCCTCAAACGAGGAATTGTTTTGATACATGACCTCCTGACTCAGCTAGTCAGGGGTAGAGCTCATTACAAAAACAAAAAGTGAAAAAGACTTTACCGAAGCAAGGTCTATTTAGGTTGCTTGGGCATGATGACTGTAATTCGCCTCCTCCTCTAATACCCTTATCTTGGTCAAGCTCTCCATGATCTTCTCCATCTCCTCTGCCCAATATAGTCAGGAGATGGTGTTGACGGTCGTGATGTATCACTGCCTTGCCATCCTGGAGTCTCCCCTGATCCTGACTTGGATCCCTCCAGTGTTGAACTTGAGGCACTAGTGAAATGATGATGGAACACAATGGAAGGCACTGATGAGGGGTCTTCCGAAGATGGAGTTGTAAATGCTCGAAGCATCCACAATGATTAACCCGCATTTCATTGAGGTCTCCTACAACTTCACCTGGTGTTCGACTCCACCTTCGACCTCCTTACTTTCCTCTGAAAATCTGAATAGGGGTCCGTCCGAGGCCAAAACCCTCCTTGGTTCCACCTTCATCTCATCAAATGCCTTCTTGAAAATGATGTTTACGGGGCTCCCGTTGTCAACCAAGATTTGGGAGACAGTGTAGCCTCCGATGACTCTCTGGATGACCAGCGCATCGCAGAATCGATCCTCATGATCTGACATGTCCTTCTTCGAGAAGTTGATCTTCTCTTATGGGGGTGGGGTCTAGGATGTTGAAGCTATGCTCTGACGGTACATGGCATGGAGGCTTTCCTTTCTAGCGGCCTGCATCCCCACTCCATCGTGGATCACTCCTATATCTTCTCAGGGTCCTACATCGACCCTGTCCTCACATACGTCATCTCCCCCCTCTCTGGGTAGAACTTCTTCAATCCGCACCGGTGGCTGCTGCTGGGCTGGGGATTTCGCCTCTCTCACTTCCAGGAATTTGAGGCAGATAGTTGTGGCGTGACACTCTACCTGGTGGAAGTCACTGTATGGTAACATTATTCCTTCCCTTCTTCGAAAGGTTGGGCGATCTCTCCCGTTACATCGTCTCCCTCCTATCGTCATGGATTGCTGCGTTGGGGGTGGGAGTTATTTTGGCTTGCCTCTGGAAGTTGAACCTCCCTTGGACTCCGTTAAAGTTCTCCCCACCGGGGACAAGACCTCTTCCTGGACCCTAAACGGGCCCTCCCTGGCCTTCAACCTGGCTCCGGACCTTCCTGAGGTCCATGTAACCCATGAGTTGTCTACTCTTCTTCTCTCCTTCTTCCATCCTGATGCCTCGAGCCATCTTTTTCCTTCGACACTGTCTCTATTAACCTTGTCAACTTCTTGACAAACGCTGGGTTGGCCACCTCAACTGCTATCTCCTCTACCGCCCCGGGGACAAGACCTCTTCCTGGAGCCTAAACAGGCCCTACCTGTTGCCTTCAACCAGGCTCCGAACCTTCCTGAGGTCCATGTAACCCATGCGTTCTCTACTCTTCTTCTCTCCTTCTTCCATCATGATGCCTCGAGCCATCTTTTTCCTTCGACACTGTCTCTATTAACCTTGCCAACTTCTTGACAAACGCTGTGTTGGCCACCTCAACTACTATCTCCTCTGCCGCCGTTTCCATCAGCTCTTCAAAGGATAGGGGGCCTTTCGAGTCCGAATCATCTAGAAGAACCCCTCACGCAACCCCACTGTAAACGTCATCTGGAAGGCATACCCCGACACATCCTGGATGTCCAGGATCACTTCTTGGAACATGTCCACATATTGGGTCAACGAATCCTCCGCCCTCTAACTTATCTGGAAGATGGACTCAGGACACTTCTTCCTCTTTTTCTTCTTCCTCTTTTTTGGAGTGGAGAAATGGAGCTGAAAACTCCGACTCATTTCTTCGAACCCATAGATCGATCTCGCTTGGAGTTGATAAAACTAATCCCTTGCCTTATCTTTCAACATGATCGCGAAAAGGCGACACTTGAATGCATCCATCATCAGACTGATAGAAACCATATCTTCAAACAACTACAGGTGCTGGACGGGGTCATCCTTCCCGGTATAGTAAGTCATGTTAGTTTCTCTGAACCCCTTAGGAACGGGAGCTGAGACAATCTGCTCGCTGAAGGGTGACCCCCTACTTGGTTTTCTCGCATGCTCCACTCACGCGACCTGCTCGCCTGGGAGGCTAGCACTCGCCGGGCTGGGGAATAACTCCCGGCCGGTAAGGTCTTGCTCCACCCCTCTCCCATCCTTTCCTTCTCATGCCATATTCCTGATGCACTTTCTTATACCCCTCTTAGGGTCATCTCGCCTAGACCACTGAGAGCTATCTCGCCGAGACCCCTCGGAGCTATCTCATTGAGACCCCTGGGGGCTGTATCCTGGGGGGTGGGAGTTGAGCAGTCACCTCAAGGAGTGATACTTCACAACATATCCATGATGCATTGGATGGATGCCATGAGCACTTCCCTCCCTACAAAGGGTGCTGGGTTAGGGTGCTCATTGAGGTCATCACCACCTCCACGATCTCCCGCCATGGAAGCTGCTTGGGAACTTCTGTATGACCTGTGGTCTACACTCACTGCACCAAAATGTTGGAACGAGATTCAGTTCCACCTAGAGTTCGGACCAAGGGGTGCAACTCACACCTACTTCGCCCAAGCCATCCCTTGGTGAGAGACCTGAATTTGGAAAATGACCAATAGCTCTAGCATAGAGGTCCCACCTCACACCCGAAAGACCTTTGAGATCTCCCCCTCCCTAGATAGTGCCGAGCTTGGTGCCTTGGATAATAAAGTAAGAAGATGAAGATTGGAGAAAAAAATATCCCTCTCCAAGGCACCACAAGGGTCTATTTATAGATTTCTGAAAACAGCCTGCAAATATCAGACATCCGCTGCTCTAAAAATACTAAAATACCCCGGGGCTGATCTGCCAACAACCACCTTCTACCATTCTAGACAACTATTCGTAGCCCACCAGGGGCAAAATAGCAGTCCCTTAAGCCGAGCGAGACCCTCAAGCTGGGTGAGACCCTCAAGCCGGGCGAGAACTTCAAGTCGGCCGAGACCCTCAAGCTGGGCGAGACCCTTAAGTCATGCGAGATCCTCAAGCCGGGTGAGCTGGAAAGGTGTCGGCCTCCTGCCGCACCCGCTTCCTTGAAAAATTAGGATGGAGCGGGTGTTGGCCTCCTGCCGCACCCGTCCCCTTAAATGGGATCGGGGTGAGTTCTGACCAACCTCCACACTTGCCCCCCAAGATGAGGCCGGGGCGGGTGCCGGCCTCCCGCCGCAACCGCCCCCTAGAATGGGGCTGGGGCGAGTGCAGGCCTCCCGGCGCACTCTACCCCTAAATAGGCTGGGGCGGGTGCCGACCTCCCGCCACGCCTGCCCCCTGAAATGGGGTCGGGGCGAGTGGAGTCCACCCGTCACATTCACACCCTGAAGAGGTCGGGGGGGGGGGGGAGGGTGCTGGCCTCCCGGCATACCTGTCCCCTGAAATAGGACCGGGGCGAGTGTTGTCCACCCGGCAGACTCGCCCCCAAACTAAGGCTGGGGCAGCTGCCTGCCACCCATCGCACCCACGACCTTGAATGGGACTCGAGCGAGTGTCAGCCTCCCGCCACACTCGCCCCCTGAAGAGGCTGGGGCGGGTGTCGGCCTCCCACCGCACATGCCCCCTGAAATGGGGTCGGGGCGAGTGCTGGCCTCTGACCGCACTCTCCGCCTGAAGAGGCCTGGGTGGGTGTCGGCATCCCGCCGCACACAGCCCCTGAAATGGGGTCGGGGAGTGTGCCGAACTCTCACCACTCTCGCCCCCTAAAGAATACATTCACTAGCAAGCTTGGAAAGTCTTTTGTTCCCCTACTAGAATATCATGTAGATCAACAATAAATTTGACTCCACGAGTGCAACCCCCCCCCCCCCCCCCCCCGAAAAGCTTACAAATGTGTAGCAAGTCTTACGCATTGCTTGGGGGCCCATTTTGTGAATACAGGGTTGTACAATGATTTTAATTGATCTGAGTTGCATGTATAAACTATAAAGGCCGAGTGATAGGATTCTTCTGTGTATCAGAGTGTAGGAGCCTTCTGTGGATCTGAGGTAGTGCCTGTGTGCCTGAGTTGTAGGAGAGTTATTATGTAAGGTAGGATCCTAAGGTGGATCTGAGTGTAGGTCTAACCTCCTAGCCTGAGTGTAGGACTTTGGATTTAGTCTGAGGTAGGTGATCTCTGGATCACTAAGTTGTAGGAGCATCATTTGCTCTGATTAATAGGTCCTTGGGCCTGAGGTAAGACATAGAGGAGTATGAGAGATCTTGAGGGATCTGTGTTGTAAGCTCTTAGAGCTGATTTTGGAGAAGTTGTTCTTGTCTAACACAATGTTAGAAAGGTGGGAGGGATAGTGATGTAACCAAAACTTGGGGAACCACTATAAATACTTGTCAGGTGATTGTGTATTCTTGAAAGGTAATATAACACTAAGTCACAACATAATAAAGTAATAAGATAGTCTAAGAACACACAAAAACCTATTCACCCCCCTCTAGGTATTTAGCTACTCTTGAAACTAAATACTTTCATTATGTAACTCACACGCACGACTCTGTACACAGACCTTTCATGCATCCCCACATTTTGGAGTTGGCCAACCTCTCAGCTACCAATTGTCATGGCTCACAGTGGTTGTGGAGTGGGAGTCTCCACTCCAAAACGGGCAAGCACACTACTAGGACTAGACTTATCATACCCATCAATGCTACGAACACAACAGGGGAGCCCCTACATACTCTTGTTGGCAACTACAAGTCTTCTATGGTAAGGTGTGCTCTTAGGGGACATAGTCCTCCAGATTTCTGTATAAACATCCTGCCGGTCTTGCCAAAGGTCTACACTCCGCACCAAAGTCATCGTACTTCCATCAGTGTGTCGACAGGAACAGTACAGAGTGACCCAGTACATAAACACAAATAAGGTATAAAAATATTCTCCTGAACCCCCAGCTCACAGGACGAACACATCCTGATATCATCCAACAACCCGAGCCACCACCTTCAAGGACCAACAAGCCCTATATCACTCAAACCCACATATTGGTGAGGTCTCTATAACATTCCTTAATCCTATCGGCCTACTCTTGTCTAAATTTTGTGTTGGAACCCTAGTTCTGATTTGGGTAAGGAACACTATTAGGAATATTAGATTGACCCAACATGTATAGTCATGGGTCATAGGATTATTTCTAGGCTTGGTCATTCAGAAGGTTTCTCAGAATTACTAAAAGAAGTCCAATAAATATAGTTAAGATAAAGGCAGAGAATCAGATCGACGATCGTCGAACGCAGTTCGACAAACGGCGATCTCCGGTCGACGAATTCTGAATGGTTTCTCTGAACTCCGGTCGACGATCTCAAGACTCAAGCAAGGCTGTGTCGACACCATCACAACAACTGTGTCGACACTCTACAGTTTTCTCAGCTCGACGAACACAGAAACTCAGCTCGACGAACTGCAAGCTCCGTTCGACGAATGCAGGCAAGATATTCACCTCGACGAATCTAGCTGAGTTCGACGAATGTCGAACTCAGGTCGACGATTGATGAACTCGACGAATGCTCAGGTCGATAATTTCTGTGGAATCAGTAACAGTTGGCAGAATTTATTGAGGATTAATTACAGTCAACATTTCTAGTAAAAATAGCCGTTCAAATGGACAGTTACAGAAGAATTAAGTCAGAATCAATTACCAAAGCATCTTCTACTCTCGGGAATGTTTTCTTCCGCCATCAAGATTAAGGAATTCAAATGCAGAGTTTCATATACAAAAAATAGAGAACAGTGAATAAGACGACAGATAGAAAAAGAAAAGAGACAGAAAAGAAATATACAGAAAGGGAAATATCACTACAGTAACTAGAAGCCCAGGCCAGAGAACAAGTTCATCAAGAAGAAGAAGAACATCTAATCATCTATTAAGAGTCTTCTTCTTCCCTATCACTGCAGGACAACTTCAAGGACAACAAATCTCTATCTGTCAGAAGTTCCTGATGGATACTCTGGTATAAGCCTGAAGACTGAAGGACTATCACCCTGAAGCAGTGCTCTAGCTTTCCTGATTAATTCAAGATCTCAGGGGGAGCATCTGCTACAGTCAATATCCACATAGTCTTCTCAGTTGCTATTGAGAGAGAGAAGATTTCCATCACCTCTTTTCCCCCTCCTGTATAAAGGGTTGTCATCTCCCTTCAAAAGTGATTCCTGGTTGCAAGTCTCCTTCCAAAATACTTGAGGCTTTGGTTTTTGGGGACCTGATCAAAACCCATTGGTGTCAGGCCCCTGATCAAAAACCTCTGTGGATTCCTACCAGGGTGGTAGAAGAGTGGATGTACCCAGATTTGGGGAACCACTATAAAATCCTTGTGTCTTTTTTGTGTGGCTTGATCTGCTTTGTTATTTTTTGCTTTTATTTTGTTTTTTGTGATGTGACAAACTCTAGCCTTTTTGCTTAAGATCTTTCACTTTCAATTGGTATCAGAGGGAGGTTGGTTAAAATACCACACCTTAAGAGGTTGTATTGGTTGTACAGGCTAACACCTGAACCAAAAGATCCTTTGATAGATCTTAAGAATCTTTTGAATTTTATCATGGCACAAATTACAGGTTTTTTAAGCACCAGACTGCCCATGTGCAATCTAGATAAGTTTGCACTATGCAAGACAATGATTAGATTTTATACGGACTCCATTGATGAAAACATTTTTAAATCTGTTTTGACAGGTCCAGCTCCACCTCAGCAAACAACAAGTCCAGATGCTGTTTCATCATCCCAATAGACAGATGCCCAGAAAAAGATGAAGATTGCTGATGCACAAGCAATGAAAATTCTGACACAATCAATGTCTGATGACATTTTTGAAGAACTTGCTGAATGTTCATCTGCAAAAGAGATGTGGAACTCCATCACAGCAATGGCTGCTGTATCAGCTAAAGAAAGAATAATTGAAGCTGAATCCTGGAGTGAATCAGATGCTTCATCTTGCACAACTGAGGATGAAGAATAAGCAAGAGCAAAAGAATTTTGCCTAATGTCAACAGATGCTTCTCGCAGCAACTATGCTGCAGAATCTGAAGAATCAGAGTATGAATAAGATGAAGAGAATCAGGTTATTTCTTCCCTTGACTCTTCTTCAGCTAAACTTAACACTGATTTCAGATTATCACTTGAAAATCATCACAAAATCTTAGTTCAAAATATTTCGTCGAACAGAGATCGACGACATCAATACTATTCGTCGAACTCAGATCGACGAAATATGAACAAAGATATTGCTTTGAACTATTCAGGACTCTGTGCTCGACGAAACAAACTCAATTCGTCGAATAGAGATCGACGAAAATGGATCACAGAAAATAATTATTCTGTGAATAGAGATCAACGATCTCAATATCATTCGTCGAACTCTGATCGACGAAAATATTTTTCGTCGAACTCAGAATTTCAAAACAGAAATTTTTATTCTTTTATTTCTGACTATTATAAAAGAGAACCAGGATCCAAGGTTATCTGAGTCCAGAACTCCTAACATCTCCTTGCAGGAAAAGAATTTAGTCCAACAAATATACAAGATATCAATGGATGAATAATTTGTGCAAGGCTATGCATATAGGGGGAGATGCCTGTAAATGAGGCTGCAGAAATTCCAGTAGTAGCAGCAGTTTGTGGGAATTGTAGCAGCAGCAGCAACAACAGATTATAATGTTCAGATTTGGGCAAGGATCAACAGCAGCTGTATCAACAGCAACAGCAACAGTAGTAGTACTTGATCTATATTTAGGGGGAGATTGTATTTAATTGTCTTGTGTTTTACTTACATTTATGTAAATAGTGTCCTTACCCAAATAGGGGGAGATTGTTGGAAAACTAGTTCTGATTTGTGTAAGGAACACTATTAGGAATATTAGATTGACCCAACATGTATAGTCATGGGTCATAGGATTATTTCTAGGCTTGGTCATTCAGAAGGTTTCTAAGAATTGCTGAAAGAAGTCCAAGAAATGCAGTTAAGAAAAAGGCAGAGAATCAGATCGACGATCATCGAATTCCTGTTCGACGAATGGCGATCTCCGGTCGACGAATTCTGAGTTGCTTCTCTGAACTCAGGTCGACGATCTCAAGACTTAAGCAAGGCTGTGTCAACACCATCACAGCAACTGTGTCGACACTCAACAGTTTTCTCAGCTCAATGAACACAGAAACTGAGCTCGACGAACTGCAAGCTCCGTTCGACAAACGCAGGCAAGATATTCAGCTCGACGAATCTCACTGAGTTCGACAAATGTCGAACTCAGGTCGATGATTGATGAACTCGACGAATGCTCAGGTCGACGATTTCTGTGGAATCAGTAACAGTTGGCAGAATTTATTGATGATTAATTACAGTCAACATTTCCAGTAAAAATATCCGTTCAAACGGACAGTTACAGAAGAATTAAGTCAGGATCAATTTCCAAAGCATCTTCTACTCTCGGGAATGTTTTCTTCCGCCATCAAGATTAAGGAATTCAAATGCAGAGTTTCATATATAGAAAATAGAGAACAGTGAATAAGACGACAGACAGAAAAAGAAAAGAGACAGAAAAGAAATATACAGAAAGGGTAATATCACTACAATAACTAGAAGCCCAGGCCAGAGAACAACTTCATCAAGAAGAAGAACATATAATCATCTATTAAGATTCTTCTTCTTCCCTATCACTGCAGGACAACTTCAAGGATAACAAATCTCTATCTGTCAGAAGTTCCTGAAGGATACTCTGGTCCAGGCCTGAAGACTGAAGGCCTATCACCCTGAAGCAGTGCTCCAGCTTTCCTGATTAATACAAGATCTCAGGGGGAGCATCTGCTACAATCAATATCCACATAGTCTTCTTAGTTGCTATTGAGAGAGAGAAGATTTCCATCACCTCTTTTCCCCCTCCTGTATAAAGGGTTGTCATCTCCCTTCAAAAGTGATTCCTGGTTGCAAGTCACCTTCCAAAAGACTTGAGGCTTTGGTTTTTGGGGACCTGATCAAAGCTCATTGGTGTCAGGCACCTGATCAAAAACCTGAGTGGATTCCTACCAGGGTGGTAGAAGAGTGGATGTACCCAGATTTGGGGAACCACTATAAAATCCTTGTGTCTTTTCTGTGTGGCTTAATCTACTTTGTTCTTTTTAGATTTTATTTTGTTTTTTTGTGTTGTGACAAACTCTAGCCTTTTTGCTTAAGATCTTTCACTTTCATTTTGGATTATTTGCGATTTATGGTTAACCTTGAACTTCTCGAGGTCTACCCTATGAAGGGCTCGGTTCGGTACTAGGGACTAAGATGGTCTGAACCTCATCGTTCCCTTCCTTAAGGCACTTAGTAATGTTATACTACCCATAATCAAATTCACTCTCACTGTTACTACGTGTATGACCTCTCCAAAAAATCAACTGTTGAAACACTAATTTTCCAAAATTGCTAAATGTAGACCATATGATCTTGTATGTGTGTATGAATAAGAATCCTCCGAATACTTCACCATGGTCCCTAACATTATTTCTTGAGACCAATCATGACATGTTAGGCCTAATTCCAGAGATTTATAATTTTCGTAAAATAATCATCATTTATTATAATTTTCCCAAATTATTGCTAAATGTGATTTTGAACATGAAGTATCACTTTATTTTATCAAACAAGCAAGATAAAAATATCTTAACATCAACTTGAGTAATAATGGTTCTGGACAAAATCCCATAATTTTTAGTGACATGTAGTGGCAAATATGAATTTCCCAAAAATAGGGTTTTTAGGTCACATTTCAAAGGAAGTAATTGAAAGACTAGGCAATTAAATCCCATAAATTTCCCCAGGTATTAAATGACAAATAAAGCATAATTCTAGAAAATGGTAATTTTATAAACAAAATTAACCTCCAATTTTAGTAAAGCTCACATATTACCAAAATGCCACTATTCATTGAAACTCCATAAATATGATCCCAAAAATTCTAAGATAAATCACAAAGCCTCTTATCACTATAACAATAATCATGTAAAATCATCATAATTTTCTAGGCAATATTAATCATGATTTAAATATAATTACCAAAAGGCCATAATCGTACTTTTAGTTAAACAGCCTAGATAGAAATTCCAAAAAATTCATAAATAAACACTTAAGGTGTATTCTGTAAACAAAACCCTACTGACAGAGTTTTAGAATTTTCTAAGTTGATTTGCTCACTTTTAGTCTCTTAATTTAAAATGGTGCAAAAACTAAATTAAATCGAATACCTAGGGTTTTTGTTCCAAAATCCCTAATCTCACTTTTGATGGTGTATTCCATCATTATAAATCTATTCCTAACCTCTAAGGGATATCCCACAAATTTTATGGGCCTCAACCCCCTTTTTCCCTCCTTTAGCTAATGACACCTCAAATCTCATATAGCATAACCACATGCAAAGTAGATTCACCAACCTACTTAGGTCCAATGGACATAAGATTTTTATAAGGTCTTTGCACTGATTTAATGAGCCTCTGAGAAAAATTTTAGGTCATTATAATTAATTTTCACAAAATAATTTCACTTTTATGGAAAAACACATTTTACCCAAAGATATAGGAAATTTTGTCCAAAAATTCCCATTTATAGATAGTGGGTGTACCTATGGTACATACTTTCCACCACCACATTTCAAGTCAATCCCCTTAGACAACTAAAAGTTATTAAGGAATAGTGTCTGTCCTTCCCTAAGGACCAGTCTGACAAGAAATGCCCTACAGGGAGCTACATTGCTCTAAATGACCTGATTTTATTTTCTAATTAAGGTAGACTCATAGCTCTACCTTTGTCATGTTGGGCACTTTTTATGGTTCAGCACCTAAGGGCCTCATATTTGTTTTTCAATAAGCCTAATCTTAGGGGAATAAAAATAACAATATTTAATGTATCATATATTATTACATTGTTATAAAACCCAAATCCACATCCATGGGATCATCTTCAAACTCCAACTGGTGGCCCTGATCCTCTAGACTTGGAAGCTTTTCCAAAGCCGATTGCCATTGATCTAACCCCCTCCCCGGCCGGCCAACACCTCCATTGATTTGGTGTCTATTGTCGGGCGGTGGCTAGGCCACCTGGGGTTGCTTTTCTGGCGATCCCGAGAGGAAGCCCAATCCGATTTTCCATGGAAAATTCAAAATGAAAATCGAATCGATTGAGCCCGACTTCAATCCCTATTGATCTAAATTGCTAGCACACGGGGAGAGGGGGGAGAAACATGCTTGATTTCGGGCTTGGATGTAGCTACTTTGGCGGGTGGCCATGGATTTTGAAGTTTTTCGGCGAACCTCTCCTGATCTCAATTCTCCACAGAAAGCTTTGAAGTAAGATTCAATTTCGACTGCTTGAGGCCTTCTAAAGGTGATGAAAGAATCAAATTGAACTTTGGGGGCCTCTTTGTAGGAGATCCATGAATGTGGGGTTCCGGCCATGGTCATTTTTTTCCTCCTTGATGGCGGCTGACCTATAACTGCTAGAAAAATCCTCCTCTTCATCAAGGAAGATGAAAGGAGGAGTTGGGGAAGAAGAAGGGTTCGCCACT
This sequence comes from Platanthera guangdongensis, assembly GCA_039583875.1. Classification (NCBI taxonomy): domain Eukaryota; kingdom Viridiplantae; phylum Streptophyta; class Magnoliopsida; order Asparagales; family Orchidaceae; genus Platanthera; species Platanthera guangdongensis. The sequence continues at coordinate 119,217,359 of CM077147.1, read as the reverse complement.
TGGCCTCCCTCCATTATTTTCCCCATCTAAATGAAGCTTCCCCCCTAATTACCCCCATTAAATCCCCATTAAACTAACCTAATTCAGATTATTTAATCTAAGAAATCTCATGGGTTGTAGGATGGGCATTGGGCAAGGCCTTAGCCCACTTAAATTGGCTTGGGCTCCCATTTAGCCTTTAGGGGTTAATTTGGCCATGGTTGACCTTTGGTTAACTTTGGTCAACTTGATGGGTTGACTGGTTGATGCACGGGCGATAAGATTATCGTTCACGGAAAAGTAATAAAACGGAGGAGTAGCTTCCCCAAGTATCGATCTCACGTGGAGTGCAAGTAGGGAGCATGGGTTCCGCTTTCTAAGAAATGAATGAAAGTGCTAAGCAAAAATGAGGGGATTTGATATTGTGTTTCCTACACTAAGCAACATTAATCTAGTGCGAGTCGTCGTCACCGCGTCGCCAGGGTGAATTAATTCAAAGAGTAATAGCGGAGACGAACAAACTAACGAGGGTCGTAAACACCTCTTCGCAACACGCGCTTCTAACAGTCGCTAGAACGGCTCAAATACCACTTTATCTAACAAAGACGAAGCTCATCAACACACATCATCATCAAGAAATCACCACACCAAACCATAGCAAGACCTTGAGCAAAACAAGGTTATTAAACCTCAAGCATACTAACACAGGTTTAGGTTAAAGCGAATACAAGAAAAGAGGGGGTGAAATACAAACAAGCACTTGAAGGCTCTCCGGGATTCTTCGCCGGAAGCGAGGGTTGTCAAGCCTCATCCTAGCTTGGTCTTTGGAAGGTATCCGGGATCCCGAAGGGCTGTCACTTCCTTCTTCACACCCGTCTTCTTCATGTTGTGGTTGCTGACTCGAATCAGAGCGAAAAGCTTTGAAAGATCTGCAACTAAGAACTCAAACAGTAGGTTGGTGGTCGCAAATGGCGATGGCGGTTGGAGACGAATCTTTAACAAGCTTGTTGGGTACATTGGAATATATGTACCTGATTTGAAGAAGACTCACCCTACTCAATGATATACATCAAGGTGTATTTGATGTGCTTTGAGTTTATGTGTGCAGGTTAAGTAATTGCAGGAAAAGCATAAAAAGTTTCTAAGTCCATGTGTCGACACCTTGAGGTGAAGTGTCGACACTTATGAAGGCTAGTGTCGACACCCAGAGAAGCTGTGTCGACACTTGCAGTAATTGTGTCGACACCAGGAAGGCAGAGTCGACACCAGAAGAAAAGTGTCGACACATACAGGCTGTGTCGACACACTGTGAAGAATTGTCAACATTATCTGTGTCGACACTTAGAGGCAGTGTTGACACCCAGAGAAACTTTCTCGACATCAAATGTGTCGACACCAGGTGGCTGTGTCGACACTCAGCAAACTTCAACAAAGTTAAAGTACATGTATCGACACAAAGGAGATGTTTCGACACTCAGCAAGTTTCAACACATGAAGGCATGTGTCGACACAAAGGAGATGTGTCGACACTCAGCAAGTATCTACAACAAAAGGAGATGTGTCGACACAAAGGACATGTGTCGACACATAGCAGATTTCAACTAAGTTTCAAAGAAGAAGTAATTATGTCGACACACTCAATCAGTGTCGACACATTCTACAGAAGGCTTGTGTCGACACACAGGATCAGTGTTGACACATTCTGAAGAAGCAGTGTCGAGAAGCTGTTACAACAATACAAGGAGTTGTGTCGACACCATCAAGGCTAGTGTCGACACTTAGTCTACTTGTGTCGACACTTGGTCTATTTGTGTCGACATATAATGACTATCTGTCTCGGCACTTTCAGACAGTGACAGAGATTTCAAGAAGTGACTGGATGACTTGATAGCTGCCATTTCAACCGGTCAACTGCAACTGTCAGAGCCATCAGAAGGTTGTTAGAAACCGAATCAGCCGGTCACCATGGAGAAAGCTTAAAAAAAGGACTTTCTCCTTCAACAATCAGGAGTTGAATCAAGAAGAAGAAAAATCTCGAGTGATTATAGATTGACAACATTCAATCAAGAGATCTAACAACACAAAAGAAGAAGACCTTCAACAGAAGATTTAAGAAGTAGGAGAGAAAGAGCTCCTTCTAAGAAGAGCAGCTGCTGAACCGGGCTGCTAAGTAAGATTCAGATTGAGATCTGAATCTCAAGACAGCAGTTGATTGAAGAATATCTGCACAGGAGATTCAACCCTACTGTGTTCTAATTCAAGAAGCTTTGAAGAAAGCCAATGGTGGTTGATCTCTGCCAAGTTCTTCCAAGAACTCATCAAGAAGCCAGTCAACTCATCTCTCTCTTTCAGAGTTGTGGTTAAACACTTTATATAATCAAAATATCTGTAGGATCTTGTATATATCTGAGTTATAAGCCTAAACTATAAAGGCTGAGGTAGGGCTTTTGTGCCTGAGTGTAGGAGATTCTATTTTCTGAGTGTAGGCCTTAATTGAAGGCTGAGGTAGGGCTGTTTAGCATGAGTGTAGGTCTTGGTAAAGACTGAGTGGTAAGACTTTGTGCCTGAGTTGTAGGAGTGGGAACACTCTGAGTTGTAGGAACCTGTTTGGGGTTCTGAGTTGTAAGATCTGAGCATCTGAGGAGAAGTGCTGAAGTTAGGCCGAATCTAGTACACTACTAGATAGGCGAAGGGGGAAAGTGGATGTACCCAGACCTTGGGGAACCACTATAAATCCTGTGTGCACTCTGTGTATGGTTGATTGTATGGTTGCTGTGCTGTGATAATTGTAGAATTGCATTTACTGTACAGTATTTCTGCCTTTAAAGTTAAAAAGATAAAAGTCACTTATTCACCCCCCCCCCCCCTCTAGGTGATTAGGCACTATTTCTTTCAAGTGGTATCAAAGCGAGGTTACTCAAAAAGGGACATAAAAGTCTATGTAAGATCCTGTAGGCAGATTCAGAATAATGAAGATTCAAGAAAATGGGTTCTAGTGAGAATAACAAAGAGCTGGGGTCCATGAATTGTTAATCTGTAAAAAAGAGATATTTGACATTTGGAAAGAGAGGGTTAGACTCTTTATGGAAGCATCTGACCCAAGAATAAACATCACAGTCAAAGAAGGGTCATATGTGCCAATGAAGATATCCATTCTAGATGCAAATCAGAAAACTCCTAAGGACTATTCAGAAATGACAAAATATGAAATCATTCTGGCCACTATGGACAAAAGGGCCCAGAATATTATTGTTAGTGCAATTGATGATGCAACATTTCAGAATTTAATTCATTGTAAAACTTCTAAAGAAATATGGGACACATTAATAGTCTATATGGAGGGATCAGAAGAAGTAAGACAAGACAGGAAGTCTTTGTTAAATCAGGAATATGAAAGCTTCAGACAAGGAAAGTCTGATAGCATTACTGAATGCTATAAGAAGTTCTATAGGATAGTAAATGAATTGATCTCCTATGTTAGAGAATTCAGCAACTATGAGATGAATGATAAGTTCTTAAGATCACTGACTAAGGACTGGGATACCAAGATTTGTGGCATCAGGGAAATGGCTAAATTAGCTGATATACCTCCTCCAACTTTGTTTGGAAAACTGTTATCTTATGAGATGCAGTTATTGGCTAGAAAGGAGGAAGAGAAGACTACTAGAGTGGAGCACAAGGAAAAATCTGTGGACTTCAAGACTGAAGCCACTAGGAAGTATAGAAGCAAGTCTCCATCTCCACCTCAAATAGTTGCTAAGGCTATGACAGATAATTCTGAAAGCAAGAATTCAGATAGCAGTGAAAGTGATGAAGACTTTGCAGCTTTCACTATGCATTTTCAAAAGTTTCTGAATAAGTAGTCGAGGTCTAAGCCTTCCACTTCTCAACCAAAAGATGACTATTATCAGAAAAGAAAGTCATCAAGGAATGACAGAAGCAGATCCAAGCCAAGCAAAGCTACATCTTCAAAGATTGTGTGCTATTGCTGCAATAGACAGGGACATGTAGTGGCCGACTGTCCTGAAAAGAGGAAGGAGTCAACTGACAAAAAGAAGACTCAGTTTAAGGGCAAAAAGGAAAAGTCCTTTGTTGCTAAGAAAGACAAAAGTTTGAATGATCAGTCATCTTCAGAAACAGACTCTAAAGCTGAAGCCTATATTGGATTGTTTGCTGAAGAGGAGGAAGATGAGTTCATGCAGTTAATGAATTCAATTTATGAGCATGAGGACAATCAGTGCAAAGGGCTGATGACCTTATCTAAACGAGACAAAATCCAGGATCAGCCTAGACCAAGTAAGGTATAAAGTTGTTCTTCCAGTTTAATTTCTAGTACTTAGTTAGAATCAGATACATCTGCATCAAGAGATGTGGGTGGGTCTGAATCTGAAGGAGATATTCATCAGTTAATTGATGAATATATGGACTTGTTGCAGGCCTTGAAGAAAAGCAAAACCTTAGCCAAAACTCAGGCAAAGGAGATTGCTAGTCTTAAGTTGGCTGCTGCTGATTCAGACAAGTTATTTGATCAGAAACTGAATGAAATAGCCAGGCTGAAGAACATTACTGTTATTCAAATGGGTACTATTACATTTAAGAATGATCAAATTAGAAATCTGGAGGCTAGATTTCAGAAGGAAAGAGAGATTATAGCAAGTTTTTCTAAACCAAAATCTATTTTACCTTTGATAGATGAGTTTGTACCTCATAAGGGTAAAACTAGATTGGGGTTTACAAAACTTGCCTGGACAGTTAAGTCCAAATCTAAGGGCAAAGCCCCAGCACTAAACAAGAAGGCTGTAGTAGATAATCCAGCCTGGGTTGTACCCAAACAAAGGTACAATAGGTTTGAGTGCTGGTGTTATGGCAAGATAGGCCACTTTGCCATAGATTGTTGGAACAATTCAAGTGTCAAGGAGAGTAGCAAACTACCTGCTAGAAGAGCTACAAGTAGTTTTGTTAAAATTCAAACTAACCTGCACCAAGGACCCAAGAATTATTTGGGTTCTAAGGTTAAGTAATCTGATTTGCAGGTGGTCCAAGTGGCCATGTCTCTATATGGTACTTGGACAGTGGATGTTCCAGGCACATGACTGGAACTAGGGGATTGCTGAAGGACTATATACCAATCAAGGATGGCCCTAAAGTTACCTTTGGTGGTTCAGAAAAAGGAATCATTAAAGGCTTTGGTAACATTACTAGTAACCAAATTACAATTACTCAAGTGGCTTATGTAAAGGGTTTTAAACATAACCTCATTAGCATTAGTCAGCTGAGTGATTTAGGATATGACATCTCATTTGTCAAGGATGGTTGTCATATCAAAAGGTCAAGTGATCAAAAGATCATTCTGACAGGATATAGGAAGAGAAATGTCTATTATCTTGACTTTGCATGTGAGAACAATGTTTCTCCTATTTGTCTTGTAGCTGATGAGAAAGTCTCACATTGTGTTAAAGGGCACAAGAGGCTGACTCATCTTAACTATAAGACAATTGGACTACTCTTTAGTAAAGAGTTAGTCAGGAATGGTTCTCAGGTTAAGTGTATAAAGGATGGAATATGTCCAGCTTGTCAAAAAGGCAAGCAGACCAAATCCACTTTTCATAGCCTTGAGAACAAAGATGCTGTGAGGTGTCTATACCTCTTGCATATGGATCTTTTTGGTCCTATGTCAGTTCACAACCTAGGTAGGAAGGTCTACACATTTGTGGTTGTAGATGACTATTCAAGGTATTCATGGGTGTTCTTCCTTAGACAAAAATCTGAAACCCCAAGTATCTTATATAGTTTTGTTGAACAAATTCAGAATGAATTGGACAGTACAGTGGTCAAAATCAGAAGTGACCATGGTACTGAATTTCAGTTTGAAAGTATGACAAAACTGTGTGAAGAATTTAGAATTTTTCAGGAATTTTCCTCACCAAGAACACCTCAGCAAAATGGTATTGCTGAAAGGAAAAATAGAACCTTGATAGAGGCTGGTAGAACCCTATTGAGTGACACATCTCTCCCAGAATATTTTTGGGCTGAGGCAGTAAACACTGCTTGTCATATGATCAAGAGGGCTACTATCACCAAGAGCCACAAGAAGACCCCTTATGAGATTGTGAAGGGCAGAAAACCAAATTTATCCTATTTCAGGATCTTTGATTGCAAGTGTTATATCCTTAACAATGGTAAGTCTTATCTAACCAAGTTTGCTGCCAAATCCCAAGAGGGGATCTTTGTTGGGTATAGCAATAATAGTAAGGCTTATAGGGTCTACAACTTGATTACTCAAGTTATAGAAGAGTCTGTTCATGTAGTTTTTGATGAAGCTAGACTTATTAACAATGAATTGCCAAGAAATGTTTGCAGCTCTACAGGTGTAATTGAGAAGATGGACAAGCTTACCTTAACAGAAGGTCTTTCTGCAAGTCAGCAAGTGGAAGAGGGTGGATGTTTTCCAAGGGAAGTACAAGATACTCCTGATGCTGAAAAAGACCAAGAGATGCAGCTAAATGAAAAGACTGAAGGTGTATAACCTGAAGACAGGCTGCCTCCAGCAAATAGGCACTTAAAGGATCATCCAGCTAATCAAATAATTGGAGATCCCAGACAAGGTGTGCAAACAAGGAGCAGGAATCTAAGTACAGTTCTTTACTCCTGTTTTCTATCCCAAGTAGAGCCAAAGAAGTTTGAAGAAGCAATCCTAGACCCTCATTCGATTGAGGCAATGCAAGAGAAGCTGAATCAATTCAAAAGATGCAAGGTCTGGGAGCTAGTTCCTAAACCCAAGGACCATAACATTATTGGAACTAAGTGGATCTTTAGGAACAAGTTGGATGAGAATGGAATCATCATAAAGAATAAAGCTAGACTTGTTGCAAAGGGATATAGACATGAAGAAGGTATTGATTTTGATCAAACCTTTGCTCCAGTAGCAAGACTGGAAGCAATAAGAATGTTTCTTGCCTATTCAACATATCAAGGATTTAAGGTATATCAAATGGATGTTAAGTCAGCTTTTCTGAATGGAAATCTGAAGGAAGAAGTTTATGTAGAGCAGCCATCAAGGTTTGTTGATTCTATTAAACCTGATTATGTATATAGACTTAGGAAGGCTTTGTATGGGTTGAAACAAGCCCCAAGGGCTTGCTATGAAACCCTATCTAGTTTTCTCATTGAGAATAAATTCTCATGAGGGAATATAGACAAGACTCTATTCCTTAGGGAATCCAGAGGCAAGATTATCTTAGTCCAAATATATGTAGATGACATAATATTTGGATCTACAGAAAGTAGTCTTTGCAGAAAGTTTGCAAAACCCATGTAAGGACAATTTGAAATGAGCAGTATGGGGGAACTTAAGTTCTTCTTGGGTCTCCAAGTTAGACAGACTGAAGATGGATTATCAATATGCCAGTCTAAGTTCACCCTAGACTTGATAAGGAAGTATGGTATGGAATCTTCCACCACCATGAAAACTCCTATGGGGTCAAGCATGTCTCTAAGCAAAGATGATGCAGGGAAACTTGTAGATGAAACTTTGTATAGAGGGATAGTTGGCTCCCTACTGTATTTGACTGTTAGTAGACCAGATATCATGTATGCTACATGTGTCTGTGCTAGGTACCAAGCTTGCCCTAAAGAATCTCATCTGACAGCAGTCAAAAGGATTTTGAGATATCTTAAGGGCACACCTTATCTAGGCCTTTGGCACCCTAGGAATGAAGATTTTGTACTGACAGGTTATTTAGATGCAGATTTTGCAGGCTGCAAGGAAGATAGGAAGAGTACTACAGGAACCTGTCAATTTCTAGGTGGAAGGCTGGTGTCATGGGGTAGCAAGAAGCAGACCAGTGTGGCTATCTCCACAGTAGAGTCAGAATATGTTGCTGCAGGAAGTTGCTGTACACAACTCTTATGGATTCAACACCAGCTAGAAAATTATGGTATTCAAGTAAGTAGAACACCTTTATTTTGTGATTCTACTAGTGACATTTCTATTGCAAATAATCTTGTCTCCCATAGTAGGACTAAGCACATAGAAATTAAATACCATTTTCTAAGAGAACATGTGGAAAAAGAAGACATTTCCCTAGAGTATGTTAACACAGATAATCAGTTAGCTGATATGTTTACTAAGCCCTTAGATGAGACCAAATTCAATAAGTTTAAAATTGAATTAGGAATGATAAACTTAGAATAGTTTACAAAAATTGGCTAAGTAAAATAGTGTCGACACACAGAGTTGCCCATGTCGACACATAGAAGTGGTGTCGACATTTCAGAGAAATGGTGTCGACACATCTAGGAAGTCTGTGTCGACACTTTAGAGAATTAGTGTCGACACATGCAGTGTAGGTGTCGACACATCCAGGGTGGTGTCGACACTTAGGATTTACACAAAATTCGTCAAGTAGAGTCTCGACTAAGTGTTGACCTAAGATATATAAGTGTCGACACATATATTCTGTCGACTATTGTTGGGTATTGTATCGACAATTACCTGGATTTGAGGAAGTCACCTATCAAGCTAAGATGAATTCACAATGTATTTGATGAAACATCTTAAGTTGTTTTTGCAGCTCCTCCACGCTAAGTGCACACCAATGTCAGGGTGCAGTAGGTCAATATACACCGGTCTGCAAGACGTAATCCCTCGTTGAGCAGATCAGTGTGTTGGCCTACGTGTACTCTCTCTATTGGAGTGCACTTACTTTCAAGTACAGGGCCGCTCATATGCAAGAGAAGACAAGGAGCATGGATGGGTCAAGGAGCAGCTCCTGGGTGGAAGACGAAAATTCGTCCAAGGAAAATTCGACGAGAATCACCAAGTGATTCTCGCCGATTCGGCGAGAATCACTAGTGATTCTCGCCGAATCAACGAGAATCATTAGTGATTCTCGCCGACCCCTTCTGGCTACCTCAAAACGGTGCCAAGTAAGATTCGGCGAGAATCACTAGTGATTCTCGCCGAACCAGTGGTTAAGCAGCTCATGAATACCAAGTGAAAATCGCTGAGAATCAATAAGTGATTCGGCGAGAATCACTAGCGATTCTTGACGAATCGTCGAGAATCACTTGGTGATTCTCGCCGATTCGTCGAGAATCACCTGCGATTCTCGCCGATTTTCACTTAGCGATTTCTCGGGATGCTGCAGGACCGGATTCTGCCACTGGACTAGTTTGAACCGGATTTAGGGATATATATTGTGGGTCCCACAAACGGTCATATTGGAGTTAACTACAGTATATATATTTGGGTATTTTGAACAGTAAAAGACAGACAAACAGAGAAGAAATACGCGAGCATGGAAAACCCTAAGTCGCCGCTTCCGCTCCGTTCTGCCACCGCCGCTCGCGTCAAGTGGTCGCCACTGTTGATCGCGTCTCTTCCCGATCTCCGGCGACAGAAGCTTAGCCAAGCTTAGAGTCTCACGCGTCTAACTAGAGATCTCTTGTCTCTCGATTTGTAGATCGGAAAAGTGTTCCCCATCCAAATCGATCGAGACGACCGATCCTTGAGTGACCGTTGGTAGACCTAGCTAGCTTCGCTACGAAGTTTGGATCTCAAAGTACTGCTGCCGCGCACCTTCGTTGCCACCGATCCCGAAGCTAGCCGCCGCTCGTGTTGCCGCCGCCGGTCCGGGGAGATCCTCTCCAAGAGAGACCAAGGTTGTAGACTCTTCATTGACTTCACGAACACGTCGTCGAACGAAGAGGAACACCGTAGTATCCGAACGAAGTTTGTATCTCGTGTACATTCTATATTTACTTTTGTTGTAAAGGAACGATTGTTCCGTGTTGTAAGGGTTGGGTGCAACCCGTTTTGTGGGAGTGTTGACTCTCACGTGTGGAAGGGTTCCTTCCGATAGTGTAGGGATTGGATTTCAATCCTGTTGGAGAAGAGACCGAGTCGTCCCTTGTTGGGAGATAGGTCGAAGGGGGAAAGTGGATGTACCCAAGTCGGGGAACCACTATAAATTGCATGTGTATTCTGTGTGTTGTGCTTTTTATTTTTATTGTGCAGGTACATTCGTAATTTCCGCAAAAGCGCTACACGTCACCTATCCCCCCCCCCCCATAGGTGCACATTGCCGACACTAGGTGGACTTTCAAGTGGTATCAAAGCCAGGTTACTCTTCAAAAAGGTTAACACCTTGAGTAGAATCCTGCCACCAGTGTCAGAAGCATGGATCTGGATTATGAGATACCGCCACTCAAACTCCCCGCATGCACAAAGGATTATTATCCCATCTGGAGAATGAGAGTGTCATTTCACTTTGATGCTATCGATCCTCGAGCATCCTTCATCCTGGAAGAGGGTCCGTTTATTCCCATGAAGACCTCCGACTCTGGGATCCAAGTGCCCATGGGCATTGCTGAGATGTCAGAGACGGAACTATCACTATTTCACTTGGATGAGAGGATTCGTCAAATTATTATGGATATCTGGTCTGGAGCCTCTCGCTCTAGATTGGAAAAATGTAGGACGGCTAAATCCATGTGGGTGATGATATCAGAGTTAATGGGGGAGTCAGAGAAAGCTTGAATATGTTGTCAACCAGACGAGGAAGCCTATGTGGGGGTCCTCACCTCTGAAGATGAAGGCAAGCATCACTCGGACAACATCAGAGCTCCAGTGACCGTATCAGAGACTGACGAGACCAGTGAGGAAAGCAGCTCTGACGAGGATGAAACAATGGTCAATGATTCTAATGACAATAACACAGCTGAGCAGGTAACTTCTTCATCCTGCCCTATATCTTTTGACCTTTCTGAAGACAGAAACTGCTCTCCTCCAGAAAATTCTGATTCCCTGAAGAGAGCCCTTCAGGAAAGCAACCTACTTGCTGAGGAGCAAGCTCGAGAGATTGCTCGACTGAAGATCTTGTTGGTTCTCCAATTGGCGTCCAACAAGGTCAAGGACTCTAAGATCTCAGCTCTAGAGAGTAGTCTAGATAATGAGAAACGTATAGTATCAAACTTTTCCAAAGTTGATGCTATAAAGAGAAAGCAAGAAACCGGGTGGATCTCCCGGATTATCCAGGCATGGAGAAATGGGGAAACGATATTCCGACCCCCCACTCCAGGCAGGAAGGCAACTCATCATGCCTTCAGGTATGACCACAGGAATAGTCGTGGTCACTACAAGGGTGATCTGTCCCCATGTGGAAACGTCCATAGTGCAAGGGCCGTCATGGCCACCCATGAGGAAATACCTAAGGCTCATTCTGAGCCCTTTGTATTCACTGCCACTGCCTCAACACAGTGTGGATCTGCATGTCCCAGCTCACAGAAGACTTCTCACCACTCGAGGACACGGGATAGAGAGGATAGAAACCATGATGTCAGGTTCCATGGGGCCTCTATAAGGGAGATGCCTGAAAGAATGGCACCACCTTCCCGGCCTCATAACGCTCACAACATGCATTCTTTCCACCCTTCCACGTGTCACGATGGAAGAGCAATTTTTGTGACAAGATCATGCCCTATCCCGTTTAGACCTAGGACCGTGACTACATCAGTCACTAGATCAGGTCGGAAACGGCGATACAACATTCACCCATGTTGGTGCTGCGGCAAAGTGGGGGCACTTTGCCATCGACTGTTGGCACAACCCCTCTGTGCCCACGGCAAGGGCTTATCCACATTCTCGGGACAGAGGTAGTCTTCCAGACAGGTTTTCTGAAGGAAGGCAGTTGCGTGCTTATGCTAACAGGAACCTAGGACCCAATATGATTTGGGTTCCTAAGGTAAAGTAATTTTTTCTTGCAGGGTAGTCTAGGTTCCCGTGAATATGATGGGAACTAGACAGTAGGTGGCTCAAGACTAAATTGGAACAATCGTCTGCAATAACAGATGTGATATCAATTTGAACATACTCACATTGAGCTTCTGATATGTTCTACCTGAGGGACTAAAACGATGACTCTCAAAATCCCAGGTACTCATGATCAGTTTCAAGACTTGAGTCGTTTTCAATTGACAATTACCTATATATATATATATATATCCTTATATACAAATACATCATTGTATATTAGTGTATGTATGCACATCTGAGGATAGTTTAACTCGATACATGCAACCCTTTATACATTAATAAAAAGTTAACGAAGATATGTCATTGTGAATCTCGACAACTCACAATTGAAATCAAGAAGTGTTTGGAGAAGCCTCGCTCAAATCCAAATAGATTGTCTTTACAATAAATATGTATTTATCGTTCTTATATTGACTTGACATCAGAAGAATTCGAAAATGCTGCAATGCTTCCTAACGTGAAAATTCCTAGTTAAGAAACCACTCAATTTTGACTTAGACAAATCCCGCCGACCCTTTATCTACGAAGAATCCCGCCGAATCCCGCCAAAGGAGCTCGCCGACCGTTCAACTTCCTTAAGTATCCCGCCGAAGGGGCAAGCCACACGAATCCCGCCGACCTTCGCAGAAATCACGCCAAGTCACAAGGTTTCTTCCGCCGACCCGCAGGAAGCTCGTCGCACCGCCTACGCCAAATCCCGTCGAATCACGCCGACTCTTCCCATTCCCACCGACTCGCGGAAGCACGCCAAACCTCGCCGACTCTCCTCCGCTGGACACTCGCCGAGGGGCAACTAACCGTCGCAAGGGAAACTTACCGGAGGACAACTCGCCGACTCCTGCTGGAAAGCTCGCCAAATCCGTCTCCATCAAAGGTCTCCCGCAAGAATCCCGCCGAAGCTTTCACCGACGAACTCTTCAAGTTTCGATTCTTCTCCACTCGAACTAACTCACCGTCTACATCGCTAGGTATCCCCTCACCCGCACTTGGACTTGATCACTTGTATCACTTCCTTTTTGATTTTTTTATTAAGCGTAGAAGAGGGCTTCTCTCCCTAGATCTGCAATGGCTCCAAGAACAACTGCTGGGTTGGTCTCTGGTTGCGAGCTGGTTCGAACTGGGTTTTCTCACGCCTCGGACGAATTCCGCAACATCATTCTGATGCTGGAAGAGGCTGGGCTAACCTTCGTCCTGGAGCACCCGTGCAAAATCCTGGACAAAGAAGTACTGGAGTTCTTCGCCACCGCAAGACTCCGAAATGGCGACTCACTAATCAAAAGCAAGGTGGCTGGGGCAAAGGTCAAGCTGTCTGCCAGCAAGCTGACTCACTACCTGCAGCTTTCTAGCTCGGAGCATGAGGACTATCTGGAGGACGAGGACAAAACCAGAACTCTCCTATTCTGCGGTCTCCCACGAGGAACACGGTCAATAAAGAGAAAGGATATGAATGAAGAAGGGAAGCTCCTGTCTGATATTATTGGAAAGGTGCTCATCTGCAAGCCGGGCTCTCATGACCATATCTCAGGAGATATGTTCAAGATCCTGATAGCTGTTGTCTATCGTAAGAGGTTCAACTGGGGGGCGTTGCTGTTCGAGAAGATCAAGGACACTTTGGGCACTCCGAGTTTTGGCCGCATCATAAGTCTATATCTAAACCAGCTAAATGGAGACAAGTTTGACATGAGCAAAGGTGTCCCCCTCCACTACTTGAAGAAGATGGACACAAGTGTGTTTGATCGATGGGAGAGGCGTATTGGGCAGACTGCAGTGGAAGAGCAACAGGGAGTATCTCCAGCAGTAACCCCCGGTGAAATTCCTGATACCCTGACTGCAGGAATCGAGGGGGAGCCTCTACCCTCGCATACTGATGTAGTATCTGACATCTCCCAACTGGCCAGAGATGCTGTGGCAGATCTACACGAAGAAAGTGAACCTGAGCTGGAGCATGGGGAGGCCCCGAACCGAAACGAGCAAGGAGCCGAAGCCACTGGAATGGAGACTGCTGACAACGAGTTGGAAGATGCTGCTGATATAGATGATTTCTTGGATGATGACAGAGAGGAAGATGGGAATGAGGGACATGAAGTATTGGAGGCTCCAGATCTTGTTGAACCTCCATCGGACAAGGATGCACCAGTGGAGGGGGAGTCAGATAAATCTACCAAGGCCGCCAGCATTCCTCCATTAGAGACTGTGCTTGTATCCATCTCTACAGATGCGTCTGCTGAAGGGCAAGGTCCACAAGTGCATCCGGCTCTTCCATTACGAGATGAGCTAGCCACTCACACAGTAAATGTCATTCAGGGAATTGTGAATGAACTCAAAGACTCCTTTGCTAACGCTCAGAATACACTGCTGAAAAGGATTAAGACTTCTGAAAATCTGATGCTCAAGAATATGGTGGAGATCAATCATAAACTTGACGTGATGGACAAGAAATTTGAAGAAAAGTATACCGCGGCCGGCGAAGCTGTCACACTCCTTATGGTCGGATTGAAAAAGAACACTGATACTCTTGCTGTCGTAAATCAGAATGCACATGTTGTCGCCAACAACATTCAAAAGTTTGACGGTAATATGGTCACTCTCAACGCCAATCAGCAGGCCTTGGTCTCTAAATTCTCCAAGACCACGAAGCATATTGATGACTCCCTACATTCCTATGCCAACTTCATAGCTGTAGAAGCCAAAAAGGGGGAGAAAGAGTATCTAGCTAAGATGGCTGAGCTCCGAGAAGTAATGATCCTAAACTTCGAACAGTCAAACAAGTACGTCTATGATAGCTGCAGGTGGATGCTCCACCAGGCATTAGGCATCCCCTTGGCTGAAAATCCTGCAGATATTCATCCTCCTGAGACATCTATGGCCGCTGAGGGAGTAAGTGCTGCTGAGGGAATAAGTGCAAGTGCTGCAGATGTTCCCATAAGTGAAGCTGATGCTAGGGCTCTCTCCAAAGCTAAACTGAGGAGCATGTTTGATCAAGAGGCCCTAGCAAAAGCCAAGGCCAAGAGAAAAGCTCAGGAAGGGACCTCCAAGGAGACACCAGCTGAAAAGAGGATCAGAATGAGTGAGGAGGACGTACGAAACGAAAAATAGAGCGAAACGCAACATCTTTTTCAGAAACAACAAGGATGCAGATAAAGTTCCTCCTCCTAGGTATTACCCGAAGCCCAAAGAATACATGGAGAGGCAAAGCAAGAAGTACTTGGCTCAAAATCCTAAGGGTGACTTAGCTAAGGAAAAATAGTCAATAACTTATAGCTTGTCACTTTGTCTTAAGAACATTTAATGATTATTTCTATCATATGAACAATTCTGAGATTATATGTGTATATATATATATATTGGCATATATATTTGAATTTGTGAATGACTCAAGTCCTGATCTGGTTGCATATATTCTCTTATGCTGCATGTTTAATTTCTGAATGCTATGTTTATTATTTGATAGGTGTTATTCATCTTAGCTAGTAGGGTTTTGGCTTCGTCAAATAGGGGGAGATTGTGGGGTATTGTATCCACAATTACCTGGATTTGAGGAAGCCACCTGTCAAGCTAAGATGAATTCACAATGTATTTGATGAAACATCTTAAGTTGTGCTTGCAGCTCCTCCAGGCTAAGTGCACACCAATGTCAGGGTGCAGTAGGTCAATATACACCGGTCTGCAAGACGTAATCCCTCGTTGAGCAGATCAGTGTGTTGGCCTACGTGTACTCTCTCTATTGGAGTGCACTTACTTTCAAGTACAGGGCCGCTCATATGCAAGAGAAGACAAGGAGCATGGATGGGTCAAGGAGCAGCTCCTGGGGGGAAGACGAAAATTCGTCCAAGGAAAATTCGACGAGAATCACCAAGTGATTCTCGCCGATTCGGCGAGAATCACTAGTGATTCTCGCCGAATCGACGAGAATCATTAGTGATTCTCGCCGACCCCTTCTGGCTACCTCAAAACGGTGCCAAGTAAGATTCGGCGTGAATCACTAGTGATTCTCGCCGAACAAGTGGTTAAGCAGCTCATGAATACCAAGTGAAAATCGCTGAGAATCAATAAGTGATTCGGCGAGAATCACTTGGTGATTCTCGCCGATTCGTCGAGAATCACCTGCGATTCTCGCCGATTTTCACTTAGCGATTTCTCGGGATGCTGCTGGACCGGATTCTGCCACTGGACTAGTTTGAACCGGATTTAGGGATATATATTGTGGGTCCCACAAACGGTCATATTGGAGTTAACTACAGTATATATATTCGGGTATTTTGAACAGTAAAAGACAGACAAACAGAGAAAAGAAATACGCGAGCACGGAAAACCCTAAGTCGCCGCTTCCGCTCCGTTCCGCCGCCGCCGCTCGCGTCAAGTGGTCGCCGCTGTTGATCGCGTCTCTTCCCGATCTCCGGCGACAGAAGCTTAGCCAAGCTTAGAGTCTCACGCGTCTAACTAGAGATCTCTTGTCTCTCGATTTGTAGATCGGAAAAGTGTTCCCCATCCGAATCGATCGAGACGACCGATCCTTGAGTGACCGTTGGTAGACCTAGCTAGCTTCGCTACGAAGTTTGGATCTCAAAGTACTGCTGCCGCGCACCTTCGTTGCCGCCGATCCCGAAGCTAGCCGCCGCTCGTGTTGCCGCCGCCGGTTCCGGGGAGATCCTCTCCAAGAGAGACCAAGGTTGTAGACTCTTCATTGACTTCACGAACACGTCGTCGAACGAAGAGGAACACCGTAGTCTCCGAACGAAGTTTGTATCTCGTGTACATTCTATATTTACTTTTGTTGTAAAGGAACGATTGTTCCGTGTTGTAAGGGTTGGGTGCAACCCGTTTTGTGGGAGTGTTGACTCTCACGTGTGGAAGGGTTCCTTCCGATAGTGCAGGGATTGTATTTTAATCCTGTTGGAGAAGAGACCGAGTCGTCCCTTGTTGGGAGATAGGTCGAAGGGGGAAAGTGGATGTACCCAAGTCGGGGAACCACTATAAATTGCCTGTGTATTCTCTGTGCTGTGCTTTTTATTTTTATTGTGCAGGTACATTCGTAATTTCCGCAAAAGCGCTACACGTCACCTATCCCCCCCCCCATAGGTGCACATTGCCGACACTAGGTGGACTTTCAACTATATTTGTGTCGACACATAGTTGTCGAGACATTAGAAGTAAGTGTTGACACTTTTCAACAGTGTCGACACATTTCAAGTATTTTGACGCGCCTTTTCACCTTCGATTTTAGAAAGGTATAAATAGGTCTTCACCATTATTTGTCGACACGCTCACCATAGTTTCGAGACCAAACTTGTGTGTCGACATCTCTCTTCTCTAGATTCAAAATTTCTCCAAACCCTAATGGCGCCCAAGCTAGAAGAGAACATTAATGAAGGTTATGAGCTTGTTCGACACGCCTTTGATAACGCGGAACCAGAAATCCAAATGTGTGGTAACCCTAATTGCCGAGACTGGATTAGAGTATCTTGTATCAGAACCAATCAAGATCTGGAAGAAGGAGATCCTTGAATTCTTGAGTGCATCTACTCTTGATGAATCTGGACTCAAGATTAAGTTAAAAGTTCATGGGTCAAAAGTCAAGATTACCCTGAAAAGTCTAAGAAAGATTCTACATCTCCCTAAAACTAAAGAAGAGGAAGATGTACCTGCTTCAAAGACAAGGGAGGCACTGACATGGTATGGACTTGATTCAAGCCTGAAGATTGGATCAGTGTTCAATAGGAAAGGCATGAACATGCAGGGCAAGTTCTTGTCTGAAATAGTTGGCAAGGTAATTCTGAGCAAGCCTGGTGGGCATGATAGAATATCAGCTCACATGTTCAGTCTGATGACAAGGATAATTTTCCAGCTTAAAACTGATTGGTCAGCAGTAATGTTTGATAAGATAAAAGAGAGTCTGAAGAAATCCAATCTGGGTAGAATTCTGAGTTTATACTTAGCTATAAGTATCCCTGAAGTGATGAACCAAGCTGCTAGTTCTAAGATAAACCACATGAGAAGAATGGATGTTAGAATTTTCTCAAGGTGGGATAGAGTATTGACAAAAGAAATGCCTACACCAGAGAAGGAAACACCTCAGAAGAAGAAGTAGAAGAAAGCCATTGTGGCTTCTGAATCCTCAAGTAGCTCAGAAGAGCAAGTGATTTTTAGTTCTGATGATGAAGAGGGAAGAAATGCTGGACAGTCACCAGCAAGACAAGAAGATGCCCAAAGGCAGGGGGAGCTACCATCAGCTACCCCTATTCACCTGGATCCACTGCAGGGGGAGCATCTACATGTGGATGAGCCAACCCAATTAGAGAGTGAAAGGGCTACCCAAACAATTCTAGAGGTAATCACTGAAGTTATTCAACTAAATTTCAATATTGAGGATGAAGTTCTGACTGAATCATTACTTGATGTTGATCAACATACACAGTCACATAGTCAACCACAAGATGTTGTCATGGAGGACACATCAGTTGCTGATAAAGTAGAATTAGTTGCTCCAGAGATAAGAGATTCTCCTATACAACCTCAACATGAGTTTACATTAGAAGAGTTGTTCCTGATCTTTTACAGACTGACTTTGAGGGAGAAAAAGCAGCTGTTGAGGGGGAGAAGGTCAATCTTGAGGGGGATCAAATAGAGGAGACTGCTAGACAAGAGACTGAGGAGCAAAGGAATGCTGAGGAACTACCAAGGTCTGAGAAGGATTTACCTCCTAGTCCTAAGGACAGGGTAGACATTGCTAGTACATCTGAATCTGAAGATGAAGAGGCTGCTAGAGCCAAGAAAAGGAAGTTACAAGTCTTTAATAGAAGAAGTCAAAGCTACAAGAAAGCTTTACAAACAGTTGCTCCACAACAAGCTCTAACAACTGATTATAGTTCTATGTTGGTGGCTTTGCAAATAAAACTGGATGAGCAAAGAAAAGCTATGAAAACTTATATGGATGAGCATCATAAGGAATTACAATTGTCCTTAGCTCAAGACATCAAATCTATTAGATTTGAAGTTAATCAACATAAAAAGGAAATGACTGATTGTTTCCATAAAGGAGGCAATGCAGTAGTATATCTGGCTACACATCAAGAGCAGATAAAAAACACAAGTTGATGACATGGCTGTCAAACAAGGATATGTTCTGGAAAATCAGATCAGAATGAATGAAAATTTAAATAAATCACATAATGTGATAGTCACTGAAATGAAGAATCTTGCAGCTGCTCAGACTGCAGCAAGTGCTACTGCCAAGGAAGAGTTTGACATGCACTTACCGGAGAGCCTTACTGTTGTTAAAACTGCCATTGAAGCTTCACAAAAGGATATTTCTGCCCAGCTTCAGAAATTAAAACCTTTCTACAAAATGGAGTTAACTATTTGAATGCTCAAATCAGATTCCAGAAAGATGATCTTAGGGATCATATAGAAAGAGAAGTCATAAAGGGGGAGAGGGTGTTAGTCAAAACCGGCTCTGATCATGCAAAGTGGATTTCAAACTCCATCAGAGCTACCCTTGGATATCCACCCTTGTGTGATGATGATAATGTGGCAGAATCTGGGATTAATCCTGCATATTTTGGAGGAGAACAAGCTGAAGTGGCTCAAGTGATATATCCTCCTGCAGATTTTGACATGATACATCAGGAGGTACAATCTATGTATAGTCGTCCTGAGGGTAATCATAATGTTATTCTTGAGAAAGTTGTATAGCCTGTGCCAGAGGCAGTACTAAAAGAACAAGAGGCCCAATTATCTAAGAAAAGGTTCAGAGAGCAGGCTGATTGAAGGCCAGACTTTGAGCAATGGATCCCAACCTCTAGGAATATCATATTAACTGCTTGGAAGGCTGCAAAGGATAATTTCCTAGAGAGGTGCAAATGGTATTCTGACCAGGAATGGAAAAAGCATGAAGCTAGGCAAGAGGCCATAGTACAATACAGAAGGAAGGCTAAATTAGGCAAGCTACCTCCTAATGCACAGGAGCCTAACAAGTATTTCCCTATGCCTTATCACTATTTTGAGAGACAGAAGATAAGATCTGAAGAACAGAAAAAGAAAGATCTTAAAGGGAAGAAGCCTGCTGATGACAATGATGCTCCAGTTCAAGCAAAGATTCAATCTGGAAAGCGCATTGTTATCAAGGAGCCAGAGCAGCCATAGATTAGGATTTTCTTAAGTTTACAACTCTGTAATCTTTTACATTAAAATCAATGTAAACTTTTGATTAATGAGACTATTGGAAGTTATAACAAAATAATGTTTGATCTGTTACATTTGTATTCTGTAATGATTGTTTATACACGTTTTGCTAAGTATTTACCCTGTCATATAATATTGTTTTACATCATACTAAGAATTTGTTATGTATGGTGTATATCATTGACTAAGGGTTATGACTTCTCCAAATAGGGGGAGATTGTTGGATACATTGGAATATATGTACCTGATTTGAAGAAGCCTCACCCTACTCAATGATATACATCAAGCTGTATTTGATGTGCTTTGAGTTTATGTGTGCAGGTTAAGTAATTGTAGGAAAAGCATAAAAAGTTTCTAAGTCCATGTGTCGACACCTAGAGGTGAAGTGTCGACACTTATGAAGGCTAGTGTCGACACCCATAGAAGCTGTGTCGACACTTGGAGTAATTGTGTCGACACCAGGAAGGCAGAGTCGACACCAGAAGAAAAGTGTCGACACATACAGGATGTGTCGACACACTGTGAAGAATTGTCAACATTATTTGTGTCGACACTTAGAGGCAATATAGACACCCAGAGAAACTTTGTCGACATCAAATGTGTCGACACCAGGAGGCTGTGTCGACAATCAGCAAACTTCAACAAAGTTAAAGTACATGTGTCGACACAAAGGAGATATGTCGACACTCAGCAAGTTTCAACACATGAAGGCATGTGTCGACACAAAGGAGATGTGTCGACACTCATCAAGTATCGATAACAAAAGGAGATGTGTCGACATAAAGGACATGTGTCGACACATAACAGATTTCAACTAAGTTTCAAAGAAGAAGTACTTGTGTCGACACACTCAATCAGTGTCGACACATTCTACAGAAGGCTTGTGTCGACACACAGGATCAGTGTCGACACATTTTGAAGAAGCAGTGTCGAGAAGCTGTTACAACAACAGAAGGAGTTGTGTCGACACCATCAAGGCTAGTGTCAACACTTAGTCTACTTGTGTCGACACTTGGTCTATTTATTTTGACACATAATGACTATCTGTCTCGACACTTTCAGACAGTGGCAGAGATTTCAAGAAGTGACTGGATGACTTGACAGCTGTCATTTCAACCGGTCAACTGCAACTGTCAGAGCCGTCAGAAGGTTGTTAGAAACCGGATCAACCGGTCACCATGGAGAAAGCTTATATAAAGGACTTTCTCCTTCAACAATCAGGAGTTAAATCAAGAAGAAGAAAAATCTTGAGTGATTACAGATTGACAACAATCAATCAAGAGATCTAACAATACAAAAGAAGAAGACCTTCAACATAAGATCTAAGAAGTAGGAGAGAGAGAGAGCTCCTTCTAAGAAGAGCAGCTGCTAAACCGGGATGCTAAGTAAGATTCAGATTGAGATCTGAATCTCAAGACAGCAGTTGATTGAAGATCATCTGCACAGGAGATTCAACCCTGCTGTGTTCTAATTCAAGAAGCTTTGAAGAAAGCCAAGGGTGGTTGATCTCTGCCAAGTTCTTCCAAGAACTCATCAAGAAGCCAGTCAACTCATCTCTCTCTTTCTGTGTTGTGGTAAACACTTTGTATAATCAAAATATCTGTAGGTTCTTGTATAGATCTAAGTTTTAAGCCTAAACTATAAAGGCTGAGATAGGGCTTTTGTGCCTGAGTGTAGGAGATTCTATTCCCTGAGTGTAGGCCTTGATTGAAGGCTGAGGTAAGGCTGTTTAGCCTGAGTGGTAAGGCTTTGTGCCTGAGTTGTAGGAGTGGGGACACTCTGAGTTGTACGAACTTGTTTGGGGTTCTGAGTTGTAAGATCTGAGGATCTGAGGAGAAGTGCTGAAGTTAGGCCGAATATAGTACACTACTAGATAGGCGAAGGGGGAAAGTGGATGTACCCAGACCTTGGGGAACCACTATAAATCCTGTGTGCACTCTGTGTATGGTTGCTGTGCTGTGATAATTGTTGAATTGCATTTACTGTACAGTATTTCTGCCTTTAAAGTTAAAAAGATAAAAGTCACCTATTCACCCCCCCCCCCCCTCTAGGTGATTAGTCACTATTTCTTTCAAAGCTCTTTGGAGGAGAATGGGTGGCCGGATCAACCCTCCAAGGAGGGGAGTGAAAATGACGGCTGGAAGGATGAGTTCCCGCTCCAAGGGGCGAAAATGGCGAGGAAAACAAAGATGTCCTCAGTCCAGAAGAAATCTACGGTTTAAATAGTAAAAGTCAAAAAAAATGGTCACGCTTGGTCAGGCGCACGACCGTGCGTGAACCGTGCAATATTAATATCCAGAAAACGCCTGAGGAAGAAGAAGCATTGACCAGTGTGTTTCCTTCACGTACGGGCGATCCACCCATGCGCGAAGTAATTCGCACGGGTAACGACAGAAAGCAGAAATTGTAGGCAACCCAGAGTAAAACCAGAAGGCTATAGGAAAACTGTGCGTTTCCTTCGCGCACGGTTCCGAAGAAATCGTGCGTTAACCGTACGTTAAGATCGTCAAGCTCAGTTCGTCGAGCTTAGCTCTACGTTTCTCTTGCATAAATAAAACGCACGATCACAAAGGACCATGTGCTATGAAAATGCACGACCGTGCGTTTTCCTCAAAACTGCATTCCAAACTTGAGGACAACGCACCACCTGCACAAAATAAAAACTTAGAAAGGAGGACCCTCCATCAATGAACAAAATGCAATAAAAATTACTAGAACGAGCCCTAGGGAGCACCAAGTGCTTACCCCCAGCAATTGAATGCGCCATTGCGCATTCACGGGCTTGAAAAGTGCACCAATCGTGAAACGCAGTAGGAACGAAATATCACTGAAAACAACAAAAAAGTAGAGTGCCATGCGAAGTCGCACGCTCACGGGCGCAAAAATATAGTAGAGAAAATTTGTAAGCATACAAAATAATTTATACTTTTCAGCCTGTGTAACAAAAATTCTATGACTACTCAAAAATAGAATCACTGTAATTCCTTCGGTCATGCGTGGGGAGAAAATAGACTAACCGCTAAGGCGAGTATTGCCAAAGATCGGGATTCGAGACAACCTCCAAAGGAATCCACCAATGTCGGTGACCATATGCTTGTCCATTCAAGCGACTAAAGGAAAGGGAGGCGGTAAGACATTACCGTTACTCGTGCGGTTTGCATTATGTAACCGCGCGGCCTTACCTTTACCTTTTTTTGCAGGAAGTGTACAACCCGGCAAACCCCATCTTCCAAGACAATGTCTTCCCGCAACTCGTCCAGGGAATCGATGGAGCGCTTAACCGCCCCCGGGACCTTGGCGGCTTGTCGATCGGCTTCACCAACTTCACTTGTGTCGACATCTACCCCACCCTGAAAGAGCAGGTGGCCGACGTCTACAGGTCGATCAAGGGAAAGAGCAAGGTCGGGGCAGAAGTTGGCGAGGAGGAGGAAGACGTCGAGGAAGAGGGCGGCCAGGGAAGCCCGAGTGCACGCACATCGTCTGAGTCCGGCGGTCAAGTATCTGAGACCGCGCGGCCAGACTCGACAACTTCTGGCGGTTCAGGGAGCTCAGCGACCAGCAGCGGATACACTGAATCCCCCGTCGATATCGGTGATGGCGGTGATTTGGATTCTCCTGCGACTAAGATGCTTAAACCGGGCGATTAGAAAATCTTTAACTTGTTTTTTGTATTTTGAACTTTTTTGGAAATCGGCGGTATTATTTTTGTAACCGCGCAATTAATGCTTTGTAATACTTAATGAAATAGAAATGAAGGCAACTTTACCTTTCTCTTTACTACATCTCACTTTTCTTACTTGATTAAGTCCGCGCGGTCTCAGTATAACTTCCGATTTAATAAAATGTTAGCATATAAACCGGTCTGAGTCCACACTGCGACTTCAACGAAGTTGTCCGCAAGAGAGATAGATTTCCCTGAGGTTTATTCCCGAATGCACGTCGACAATAAGCCGTGCGGCTAACAAATTAAACCGCAATTTGCCTTAATGAATTACTCAATGTTATCTGCTGTAAGAGCTAAATGGCCGCGGCTTGCTTATACACAAACCGTGACCGCTAAGCCGCGCGGCTACCAGTCGAAGTCGCCAAACATCCATAACATTGAAGTATATGATTGCGGCTAGGGCGAACTCTGAAACGAATTGCCCATTTGATAAAAGGAACAAGAATAGAGAAACAATCTTCGGCTACAGGGCGATATAGGCATATGGAAGCCGAAAATTTTTGTGACGACAGTTCGCTGATTAGCTAATATAATTAATACCATAGAAGTCGGCGGATCAAAGCCAGGAATTAAGTGCCAGAAGCAGGTCGGCCGACTTCCTGTCCATATGAATAATAAACCGGCAATTGATATATGGAAGCCAAATAAGATACTGAATAGTGGATAGGCGGACGTAAGTCGGCCGAGTTCCCAAATATATGAATAATAATCCGGCAGGTAGGCACAAGGAAGTCAAATATCTTAAGCCGGAAAATGTAACCGCTCGGCCTGTGTAATGAATTATACACCCTGCGCAGGCCGCTTAGTAAAACCGCGAGGTAGCAGATAGGCTCGTGTTGTCCTGCAAGAATAGATGAAGACATGCACTTATGTGTCAATGTGGGCAGGTGCGTGCGACAGTACTTTCCACACAAAGAACACATAAGCGGGATTGAAATTCTTAATATCCACGACAGATGTCAAGAGGGACAAGTACGCAATGTCTGCGACTGAAGTCACGCGGGACAAGTATGCAATGTCTGCGACGAAGGTCAAGCGGGACAAGTACGTAATGTCTGCGACTGAAGTCAAGCGGGACGGGTACGCAATGTCTGCGACTGAAGGCCAAGCGGACTTTCCACTACACATTTGCGACTGATGTCAAGCGGGATGTGGAGGGCTTAAGAATTCAAAAGGGGCTCTTGCCCCTACATGCATGCATATTGGCATAATAAGTAAAGCTAAAAAATAAGCTTTAAATGAAAAGATAGCGTTTGTTCAATGTTAAGGATGTGGCAAAAGGATATATGTCTGAAGTTTTAGCATGCCCCATTAATACCAATTGTGAATGGGACGTTATATACTATTCTGAACATCAGCATTTCTCATCATATAAAGAAAGAGGAATCCCTGCTTGAACCACTGAGTAAGAAATGGATGAGTGTCTTAGAGAATTACTGAATGACATATTCTTGCAACTTTCCAGCTCTTGCAAGTTGATTAGCTAATTCTCTGAGAGCTATGCAATCTTCTGCTAGATGACCAATATCTTTATGATACTTGCAAAAGAGCTCCTCGTGCCGATACTTGATTTTCAATTTCAAACGCCGAGGCTTCTTGAACTCAGGCATTCCTTGAATGATTATCAAAAGATCTTCCATAGGAATTTTGAACTTAACATACTTACCTGAAACTTTTTCACACTTTGGAGTTTTATCCTGGAGAAAGGAGGAGAGTTGCAATATTCAACTTGCGAAACATCTTGGGAGGAAACAGATTGCTGGTGACCAGAAGTCCCTTGAGATTGTTTAGCCATTTGATTTAGAAACGAAACATAACCTTTATTTGCCTCTTCGCCTATTATGAATGTATTAACTATATCAATAAGATCTCCATAGCTTTTGGGATACTTTGTGGTGAGCTTGAATTTCAATGGGCCTTCTTGAAGTGCATTTATGAAAGCATGCAAGTAATAGTCTTGATGTACGCTACAAACATCCAGAACCTCCTTTTGAAACCGATCAACAAAATCTGGATTAGACTCGTCAATTCCTTGCTTGATTCGGAAGAGAGCTCCAACGTCCCTTTTTCGCTTCCTGTAAATAGTGAATCTAGAAATAAATTGACTTCGAAGATCCTGAAAGCTGGTTACTGATCGAGGTGGGAGGCTATAAAACCATTCTCTTGCAACATTGCCAAAAGATATAACAAAGAGTTTGCATTTTACTCCATTTGACACGTTTCTCAGTGAAATAGCTGATTCAAAAGCTTGCAGATGAGAAAACGGATCATCACATCCAGAATACTCCAGGAGACGCGGTACTCTGAAGTTATCGGAGACAGTATCCCACCGAATATGATTAATGAATGGAGAAGGGGCCTCTTCTTCTTCCTTATAAAGAGGTTCGTTTGCAACAGATTCTAGTCCACGCTCAACACTATTTGCAAAAATTTCTCTATGAGGGTCAACAGACTCATTATTAAAATATGAACAATCCTGTACTTCTGAGAGATCAGAAGTAACTGACATGTGGCTCGATTTATTCTGACCCTTTGCAGGATTCATCATGAAAAGAGGGAAATAGCTAAACTTTTTCAAGAGACCGTAGAATAGCGGCGGCTTGACGGGCGGCTAAACGGTGCAACTTGCTGACAAGAAGACCGGGAGGAAAACCGAGCAGGTAGAATGCCAGGTTCTACAGTGCTGGAGGTGGGCTGAAAGCCTTAGCCGGCGAAGTCGCGGCTTGCTCGACAGGCCGCCTAACTCTAGAGGATAGAGCGGTCTGACTACCTAGACCGCTGATTTCATCGATTAGTCGAGATCTGAAGGTCGCGTGTTAACTGTTGATGCACGAAAATGGACAGGGAGTCGGGCACCACCAGCTAACGGTTCGATCACCGGGGGTAGGGAAGGAAAGGAGGAGACTGTCGACCAATCGGTTACTAGCGGTCGCGGCTAAAGGACATGAAAAGGGGGCCACTGGCAGCGGCAACAGCAGAGTTCGCCCGCCGCGGCTTAAATGACACTCTTGCGGCGGGCTTTCCTTTACTTAAAATGAGAAACAGTTACACGAAGGAGAGAAAGCGGAAGCCGGCCGGACTACAAGCCGCAAAACACTAGACTTGAGATCGCAGCTCTTAACAGGCGAGCTCCTGGATACAAGTCAGCGTGTCTTGGGGAGTGCACCCTCCCCCTATTTATTGGCTCGGGGGCCTGCCCAAGCGGGCAGGGCTAAAGTTACCGGCTGCCCGGGGTACAGGAGAACCGGGCAGAGGTGAGGGGAAGCAAAAAGGAAAGAAACAAGAAAGGAGGGAAGCTGCGCGGCCTGGCGGATTCCTCCTGGCGAGCTGATGGCAGGGTCCTTGGGCCTTGTCGCTGAGAAGGGCGGCGTTGGCAGTGGCCTGACTTGGAGACCGCCCGGCTTGTGAGGCTTGGCGGCTTGAACAATCAGGCCGCCCGGTCTGGAATACTGAGCGGACAGGTCACGGATTCTGGGCTTATCAGTCAGGTTTGCTTGTTGTAAGGTATATTAGGGATCCAACAGATTTTTTGCTCTTATATTGAAGCATTGAGAGAGTCTCATTCATTCGGCTTATATGAATCTTAAGCATCGAGTGATGTGAGATGACTCGATGCATTTGAACTTAAATAGATTCTCTGCTTCACTTCTGAGACGTTGAGTGAATAACATTGAGTCAACGTATAGAGACAATGAGCGTTGATTGAATAGAAAAGACTCGACACATTTGTACTTGGAAAATATTCTTCACTTCTGGAGTGTGCTAACTTACTCTCAAGCTGTTCGTCAATCAAATACTGATTACCTGCACATGTTAACTTAGAAAAATCCAAATATACATTTTTATATATTATTGACTTATGGTGCCTTTTCAAATCTAGGACATTATGTGTTGAAACCAAGATTTGGCTGAATGAAAAGTTCCAACCCAAAGGGGGAAGCTGACACCTATAAGTGTTGCAATATGTTAGCATCTTTAGGCAAAACTTTCTGTGCAACATTCAAAAACTATTCTCTATTCCCTTATAGGGAACAATTTTGAAATGGTGCCCTTAAGAATTCACTTTAGGCAATAATTATGATATGTTCTCTTCTTAAAAATTAATTTACAATATTTTAAAAGTGTTGCTCAGCCCTTTTTAGATTAACCAAAATTATTATTCTCCCACCCCAAATTATTATTTTAAAAATTATATTTATAAAAACAATATTTCTAACACGTACACAAACTCTCGATAATACTTTCCCGACTCCACACTACAAAATGTTTATTTAATAGCCACGTTTTTGGCTACGCTTGTTCAAACGTGGTTGATTATTTTTATATTAGAAAAAGTTTGTTAAAAATCGTGACTATTGATGTATTGTTTACAAAAAAATACTTCAATTTGCAGAAACTACAACAAATATGAACATCTGCCATGTTTTTGAGGTTTTGTTAAAAATCATCATTGTTAGTTTTCTATATAGCAACCTTGTTAGATTTTTAAATTCTGTTAAAAATCGTGACTCCACATTTATTGCGACGTTTTAAAAAGGGTGGTTGTTAGATTTCTATATACCTACCCTGAATTATAATTACCTTATATCGGGATTTTAATTAACTTACCCTTGCCGTAATTTTGTTAAAAATCATGACTCCACATTTATTGCGATATTTTTAAAAGGATCCTTGTAATTAGTTTTCTGTATATGTACTCGGGATTTTAATTAACTTATACAGGGATTTTAATTAACTTAATTACCCTAGCCTCAATGTTTTTCACGGGTTCAGCTTTCAGCTGCACATCCTCTCCAACATCATATCGCTTAATTTCTTCCCCGATACCTATCGCCATGCTTCTCTTCCTCGACGCGATGCGACGTCAGGCTTCTTCCTCGGGCGCTGCCGCTGCACCGCCTGCATCTTCTTCCCCATCGACACCGGCGTGTAAAACCTTCTTCCCCGTCGACGACGACAGTCTGATTGCACCGACCTTCTTCCCCGTCGATGACAACAGTCCGATTGCTCCGAACCAACGACGAAATCAGTCGAAATTTCTCCATCGAATACCCAGCGCAGGGTTCTTGCACATTATTCCTATGCATACCTTGTGCCACCGTTCTCCCTATCGCTAAGGTATACCCGGCCCCTTCTCCTGCATATCTTGTGTCGGATACCTAGCGTGTTTGATTCCATTTTTCATGTGCTTTAATTCTGAAATGTTGAGGGATGGGATTTCATTCTTTCGGTATGTTGTATGTGTGTGTTGTAGGTGTTTATGTGTGTTGTTGTTGTGTTGTATGTGTGTTGTGTTTGTGTGTGTGTTAGTGTTGTGTGTGTGTTGTGATTGTGTGTTAGTGTTGTATGTGTGTTGTAGGTGTGTTTTGTGTTTGTTGTTATTGTGTTGTATGTGTGTGTGAGTGTGTTTCTGTGCGTTTGTGTGTGTTGTATGTTTGTTGTATTTGTGTTTGGAATGTGTGTGTTGTATGTGTGTGTTGTTGTTGTTGTTGTGTTGTATGTGTGTGTGTTATAGTGTTGAAACCGAAATTCGGTCACTAGTGGAGTTCACCCTTGGGGAAGGGGTGATCATGCACCTACTTCGCTCCTACAAGCAAAACAACAAGGGAAACACGGAAGAACTCACCCAAGGGCTCGGCAGGGAGGACCGACCACACACGTGGAAGATCTTAGAGTGCATCCCCTCCTTAGAAAAAGTACGAACTAAGGTATCCTCAGAAAGTGCTTGAGAGATGGAGCGAGGGAGCACAAGAAGCGTGCTTTCTGAGGTACTCCTTGGGTCCAATTTATAGATTTCTGAAAACGGCCTGCAAATAGACAACTCATGTTGTTCTGAATGGCTTTGTGCAGTCCAGGTTGGCCTACCAACAACGTAACTCCGCTGTTCTGAAGGGCTATGGGCAGGCCAGCGGGGGCAAATAGTTAAAAATACCTCCTAGGCCTCGGCGAGCTGAGGAGCTCGACCAGCCCTAAAGGTCCTGCTCGTCTGTTGTCTGCCGAGCTCAAAAGTGCGAGTGCGAGCTGGCTACTATGCTCGCCCTTTGAACGACCTTCATTAGTAGAACTCAGCTCGACGAAACAAGGGCTTAGCTCGGCAAATGCCGAGCTCGGGGTCGACGAATACCGAGCTCGGACTTCAGATTTCACTGCAGAGCTCGCCTGCTGCCTGTGCGATCTGAAATTGCCGGTCTAGTTCCTGGAGACCTCACTAGCCGGATACGGGGTTGTACATAATCCCCGCTCTTTTTGAGCTTCGCAAAGCTCAGAAAGAAACATCCAACCCCAAGTGTTCGGCGAGTGTGGGGTGAACCAGAGAGAATCTTCGGGTGTGGTCCACCTGTGGCTATATATATATATACCTACATATCTGCTTGACTCTTGCCATTCGCTTTCATCTAGCCCTGCCGAGATGCCGATCCCAAAGGAGATTCAAGGGCGACTCGCCCGGGTTCGGTAGACCTCGGCTGCTCACGTGGCCTCCCTGACTGCGGTTCCACCCGCCGTCACGTAGGGTGGCTCGACCTAACCAACTCCGCTAAGAGGGTGAAGCTGTTTCTTCCGGCGGCCGAGCCCATTTATGATGACCAGAGGACAGCCCTGGAGCATGGGGCAGGCTCGTCCAATCTGCCTCCCCCTAACAAGGGCAAAGATATTATTGACCTCTACGACGGCCCGGACAACCAGTTTGATGGCATGGGGGGCGCCACGCCGCGAGCCTCCAGACCGCGAGCCAAGACCACACTTGGCGACTCGCGATTCAGAACTCCGGAGAATCATCCCTGGGACCTGTCGCCCCCCTTTAGGAACTTGGGGTGGACTCACAAAAGCCGAACTCGCCGGTGCGCACCACCTCCCCTCAACGAGCTGTTGTGACCACGGGGGCGGGTGTGGAAACCATCCCCATTCCGATATTCGACCTCCTCTCACTGGGATGCGCCGCCCAGGCCGTGGGAAGGACCTGAGGTTTGTACCTCCCCGCACCTTCTTAGAGATGCCGATCTCGTTGGGTAAATTTGGCCTTGGATACTTGTCTTGTGAATTTCCAGCACGCCTCCCATTGCTAATGTTTCTATCTTCACAGCTCCCCCAGCCAATCAGTGACCGAGGAGTCTTCGCGGAAAGCCCACTACTCTCCACTCCCCTCCCCGAGCTCGCTGGACTCTTACCTAGACCCTGAAGTGGAGCAAGACGAGCTGACGAGGAGTGGGCTCAAGCTCTTCAAGAAAATTGTGCGCGGGCTGTGCGAGGTGCAGGAAGTCAACGAGGCATTACAATACGACTACGTGCGTCTCGTTGATGAGGTGCGCGCGGCCAGGCTGGCGAGATGAAGTCTCCTTCCGGCTTCAGAATGAGATCAACGACGGCCTCTCGGTGGCACAGAGGAATTCGGGGAGAATTAGCGAGCTTCTCCACACGCGAGAGTCTATGGGACGGGGGATGCGAGGCAATAGTTGATAGAAGGCGGCACACTTGCTGAGTCGACCAGCACTCGTCTCCTGGTTCCCCCCTGCCCGCGCACCATGCTTTCTTATTCCTGCACTTGACTGATGTAATAAATAACTCAACATTCTTAGATGTGTCTGGTATTTGGGTAATAATAATTATATTGTTTCTTATTTAACAAGGCCTGGGATGGAACCCACCGGAGGTCGGCGAGCTGGGGGTTTGCGAGCTGGGATGGCGAGCTGGGTCGATTAAACAGCTTAGCCCCAGATTCCTTTTTCTATAAATAGGCCCCCCTCACCAACACCATACCGTCGTCTTAACTACTTATTTTCTCTCTCTTCCCGCACTTCTCTCTTTCATACTCGATCTCCATCCCTTCTTCCAAGCATGGGCAAGACCAATCCTGACACCGACGGCCGCACCAAATGTGCCCAGCATTTCGGAGACTACTGCTTCATTGAGGAAACACCAGCGAGGCCGATCTCGCTAAATCTGTTGGCGACCATGTGCCGCCTGGCTTTGAAGCGGTCCAGCTGAGGGAGGCGGAGGCCATCAACTCTTTTTATAACGATGAGCTCTCCTTCCCCATCTCGCATTTTGAGGTGGGGTTGCGACTCCCCCTCTTGCCGGAAATCCGCCAGATCTTGAAGTACTACGGAGCGGTGCCCGCGCAGCTGAACTCAAACGCCATCGCTATAATGGTGGCATTCGCGAGCTACCTTCGGCGAGAGAGGATAGAGTTCAACCTGACTGTGTTCAGGAAACTCTTTTCTTACAAGGAGACGCCAGATGGCGTTGCCTATTTCATGGGCTCGCTGATCAAGGTTTGCGAGATCGCGAACAAGCACCACAATTGGATACCCATGATCGCCTTCACCAAGGGAAATCTCGGCAACATCCCTTTCTCCACCCAGTAGAGGGCCGAGGAGGTCTACCGCCCGCCTGCTGTGTCCAACAACGATGCTGACCCCTACAAGTTCTTCATCCACAAGGACTTCGAGGCCGCCTTCCTGCGAAGGGGCCTCGACTTGCTCTGCCACGTTCTGTCCAGCGACGGTATTGCTCTCTCCCCATTACCGAGCTCGCCATATTGTCATGGAAATCTTCTAATTTTTCCAAGTTATTTCATGCAGGGGAGCGGCAAATCCCCGTAAACACGCCGTTTGCGGACTCGGGGTTATATACGGACCCACTTGCTCGCGAGAAGGCAGCGGCGGCGTCCTGCCGAGACGAGGCGGCTCTCTCCAAACCCTCCTCCAGCAACATGCAACCTGAGGATGCGGGGTCGAGCCCGCCCCATCGCCAACAACTATCAAAAAAGATGAGGAGAGCCATGGTGGTTCCTCGGGCGAAACAACATCAACAACATCAACAAAGCCCTAAATACATGAGCTCGCCCGAGGTCATCCCCGATGCTTCGCCGGAGATCCCGCTCAAGGAGATCACCAGCAAGAGGCAGGGAGGTGGAGAGACCCCTGCTCCTCCCGCGACGACCTATGCTCCCCCCACGGCGAAGAAGGCAGCTCGCGAGCCCGCCCCGCCGAAGGAAGACCCTCTCTTTGGCTTTGGGGGGAAGTGGAAGGACTCGGCGGGCGAGCCCATGGTCCAGTGGAACGAGCTGGCCCACCGGGTATCCATATACACCCTCCACCCCACCTGGGCTTACCGCGAGCCCGCCACCGGTCATTACTATACACTCGGCTTCGGCCTTTATGGCCGCGAGGACGTCGAGTCCTACAAGGGCATCCCCCTGCGGGAGCTCGTCCATGTGGGTCTGCAGGCCCATATGCGAGCCATGGTGCTCCTCCGCAGCTTTAACCTCAGCAACCTCCTCTAGAAGTCCGAACAAACATGCGACGTCGCCAATGACAAGGCCGTCGACCTAGAGAGGCAGCTTGGCATTGCAGAAAATCTTCTCACCCAAGCCGCCGGCGGACTGGTGAGTATCGGGTTGTTTCCTATCCTTCTCCCCTTTTTACTTAGGATTTTTTGCTCTGTTGCTAATGTACTTCCTTTATCATCAGGATGCCAAGGCCGTTGGAGAGTTGCGGGCCCGCGCTGCCGGGTAAGAAGAGGAGATCGGCCAGCTGCATGCCCGCCTTGCCGATCTGGAGGGGACGAACGCGAAGCTGATGGAGGAGAACACGAGCCTCAGCCGCAAGGTCCGCCGCCAAGCGGAGATCTTCTTCCCGGCTCGTGACGTTGAGCCCACCTTCCCCTACAAGCGCCCGAGGATCTTCGGCGAGGCAGACGTCACTGAGAGGCTATGTATCAACTCGATCCAAACCACCGAATGTACCCTCCAGATGATGAAGGATACAGGAGTGCTGGTGGAGGGTTGCGATGAGATCTTAGCCCGGGACCTGATGCTGAGCCTGTTCCCGGCGACGACGCCCAACTAGAATGAGGATAGCCTTGACGAGCTCTTCGGGAAGGGCTTCCAGGACCTGTCCGGTGGAGGGGGGAGTATTACAAATCCGGCGAGGGGTTCAAAGGCTGATCATGTATTTTTCTTTTTGTTTTGTATTCTCGCCGAGACGAGCTCCACCTGTAACTATCATTATTTAATGGAATCAATTTTTGATATAACCTCTGTCAATTATATATTTTTTCTATTTTTTCAGGACTTTTCTGCTGCGCCCTGCTTGCCTTGGAGCACTTCCCTTGGCGACCTCGCGTAGATAGTTTTTGCAAGCAGGATAGTTGTTAGAGCTCGTTCTTGAGAGTACATTTTTAGAGCTTGCCGAATCTTAGACGATCCAGGGATGGCCTACCCGCTGCACTGGTCATACCACCCTCAGTTCGCTCACGAGCTCCCCCATAAGTTTATCAATATAAAAAAAATCAAAAAGTTTTCCAAGTAAAATTGGGAAGGGGTAAAATGTCCTGCCAGAGCTTGCCTCCTTCCGGCGAGATCTAAGGTCCCGTCTTGTCGCCCTTCTAACGTGGCCGAGTTGAGTTTGGCGAGCCCGAGCTCGCCTGTGTAGAGCTTTCTTCTCCTCTCTTTTTTTTAAAAAAATATCAAATTCCTTGGACACCAACTAGAGAGTAAAGGACTCCTTCGAGTGACTTCCAGCCCTTCCAGCTAGGTGAGAGCCTGAGAGCAAGATCTACTCAGGGTCCGAGGTTGACACCGAGTGACATCCAGCCCTGCTAGCTAGGTGAGAGACTGACAGAGGGATCTGCTCGGGTTCCAAGGTTGACACCATCGAGTGACATCCACCCCTGCCAGCTAAGTGAGAGCCTGATAGCGGGATCCGCTCTGGGTCCAGGTAGACACCATCGAGTGACTTCCAGCCCTGTCAGTTAGGTGAGAGCCTTACAATGGGATCTGCTTGGGGTCTGAGGTTGACACCGAGTGACATCCAGCCCTTTCAGCTAGCTGAGAGCCTGACAGCAGGATCTGCTTGGGTCCAAGGTTGACAACATCGAGTGACTTCCAGCCCTGCCAGCTAGGTGAGAGCCTGACAGCGGGATCTGCTCGGGGTCCGGGTAAACGCCATCGAGTGACTTCCAGCCCTGCCAGCTAGGGGAGAGCCTGACAGCGGGATCTGCTCGGGGTTTGGGGTTGACACCGAGTGACATCCAACCCTGCCAGCTAGGTGAAAGCCTGACAGCGGGATCTGCTCGGTGACTGAGGTTGACACTATCGAGTGACTTCCAGGCCTGCCAGCTAGGTGAGAGCCTGACAGCGTGATCTGCTTGGGGTCCGGGTAGATGCCATCGAGTGACTTCCAGCCCTGCCAGCTAGGTGAGAGCCTGACAGCAGGATCTGCTCGGGATCTCGGGTTAACACTGAGTGACATCCAGCCCTGCCAGCTAGGTGAGAGCCTGATAGCGGGATTTGCTCGGGGTCTGATGTTGACACCGAGTGACATCCAGCCCTATCAGCTAGGTGAGAGCCTGACAGCCAAGGATGACACCATCGAGTGACTTCTATCCTGCCAACTAGGTGAGAGCCTGACAGCGGGATCTGCTCGGGGTCCAAGGTTGACACCATCGAGTGACTTCCAGCCCTACTAGCTAGGTGAGAGCCTAACAGCGGGATCTTCTCGGGGTCTGAGGTTGACACCGAGTGACATCCAGCCCTTTCAGCTAGGTGAGAGCCTGATACCGCGATCTGCTCGGGGTCTGAGTTTGGCACTATCGAGTAACTTCCATCACTACCAACTGGGTGACATCCTGACAACGATATCTACTCGGGGTCCGGGTAGACACCATCGAGTGACTTCCAGCCCTGCCAGCTAGGTGAGATCCTGACAGCGGGATCTGCTCGCAGTCCGGGGTTGACACCGAGTGACATCTAGCCCTGCCAGCTAGGTGAGAGCCTGCTAGCGGGATCTGCTCGGGTTCTGAAGTTGACACCGAGTGACATCCAGCCATGTCAGCTAGGTGAGATCCTGACAGCGGGATCTGCTCGGGGTCCAAGGTTTACGCCATCGAGTGACATCCAACCCTGTAAGCTAGGAGAGAGCCTGACAGCTGGATCTACTTGGGATCCAAGGTTGACACCATCGAGTGACTTCCAGCCCTGCCAGCTAGGTGAGAGCCTGACAGCGGGTTATCCTCGGGGTCTGAGGTTGACACCGAGTGACATCCAGCAATTTCAGCTAGGTGAGAGCCTGACAGCGGGATCTGCTCAGGTTCTGAGGTTGACACCGAGTGACATCCTACCTTGTCAGCTAGGTGATAGCCTGATAGCAGGATCTGCTCAGGGTCCGGGTAGACACCATCGAGTGACTTCCAGCCCTGCCAGCTAGGTAAGAGCATGATAGTGGGATCTGCTCGGGGTCTGAGGTTGACACCAAGTGACATCCAGCCCTGTCAGCTAGGTGAGAGCCTGACAGCAGGATCTGCTCGGGGTCCAAGGTTGACACCGAGTGACATCCAGCCCTGTCAGCTAGGTGAGTGCCTGACAGCGGGATCTGCTCGGGGTCTGGGTAGACGCCATTGAGTTACTTCCAGCCCTGCCAGCTAGGTGAGAGCCTGACAATGAGATCTGCTTGGGGTCTATCAAATAAATACATCCTATCGTACGAATTACCGGAGCAGAATTGATATATCAAGAGATTTTATTAAGTGCAAAACACCACTTATATGTCTCAAGGATAAAAATGCTTCAAGTCATCACCGCTCCAGGTGAGACTTAGGATCTCTCCCTCCACATGTCGGAGTCGATACACTCCTGATCTCAATGCCTCTTTTATAATGAACGGACCTTCCCAGCTGGGGTTGAGTTTCCCTATGGCTGCTGACCTTCCTGTTCCATCCATCTACTTCAGTACCAAGTCTCCCTCCGTAAACTATTTGACTCTGATGTGCTTGTCAAAGTACTTGGCCATCCTCCTCTTCACCTCTTCTTATCGGATGGCGGAGCGGTCATGCAGCTCCTCCACCATATCTAGGGAGAGCCGCACCTCTTAATCGTTCTCGGCCTGCCATTATTCCCTGCCTTCCCCGGCCGTGACGGCTCGAGGCGTTTGAACTTCAAATTCCACTAGGAGTACTCCTTAGCACCCATAGGAGAGCTTGAAAGGAGTCTCACCTGTTGTTGTGGTGGGGGTGGTCCTCAGGGCCCAGAGAACTGCTTGAAGTTGCTCCACCCAGCTTTCTTTTAGATTTTTAGCTTTCTTCTTCAGGAGATTTACGATGATCTTATTGGCAGCCTCCACCTGCCCGTTGCTCCTATGGTGTGGACCGAGGCAAACTTGAGGTCAATCCCAAGCTGCTCGCAGTAACTACTGAACTCCACAGTGGCGAACTGGGGCCCGTTGTCTGTTACAATGGCCTGCGACAGTCCATGGCGGCAGATGATCTTCCCTCAAACAAAGTTTCTGATGACCTGGGAGGTCACCTGGGCCAGTGCCTTCACCTCCAACCACTTAGAGAAATAATCGATCATCACCAATAGGAACCTCCTTTGCCCACTTGCCACGGTGAATGGTCTAACCAAGTCAATCCCCCAAATGGCAAATAGTCAGGGAGTTGTGATACTCTTGAGTAGCTGAGCCGGCTGTAGCTGGAGGGGGGCAAACATCTAGCACTTGTAGCATCTTCTCGCGAACGATGTCTCATCGCGGCTCAGGGTGGGCCAGAACTACCCTTGCCTGATGATCCTTCCTTCCAGGGTCTGACTCCTGGAGTGACTCCCACACTCCCCGGAGTGGACTTCTTCCAAGATTATTTGTACTTCACTCTCGGCCATGCAATGGGCCAGCATTCCCGAGAGAGTCTTCCTGTATAACTGCCCGTCCCAGAGGAGGTATTATGCCGATTTGTACTTGAGCTTCTTCTTGTCTACCCCCTTCGGATACTCTCTCGTGGAAAGAAAGGTTGTGACCGAGTCCATCCACAAGGGCAGCTGATCTATCTCCATGAGCTCTCCCTCTTCGATGGAAGGGCGGAATAGGTCTGTGATAGTCCCCACCCCACCCGGGGACCATGCTTCGCCAGTTGATCGACGTGTTCATTCTCCTCCCGGGGAACGTGCCGGATGGAGAAGGTTTCAAATGTGCCAATAACCCCCTTTACTTTGGCTACGTATAGCCGCAGGGTAGGCTCTTTGCCTCAAACTCCCCGTTGATCTGGGAAGCCACCACCAAGGAGTCGGTGAGGACCTCCACATCCAACACCCCTAGCTCCCTAGCCAGGTGCAGCCCTGCTATCACGGTATCATACTCGGCCTGATTATTCATGATGGGGAAGTCCACCACCACTATTTGCTCGATTCTAGTTCCCTGGGGGCTCTCCAAGATCACCCCCACCCCCAGGGAATGCCTCCCCGAGGTGCAATTTACCTTTACCTTCCATAGAGTCGGACGAGTGAGCTCTTCCTACGCCACCTCGATCACATAATCGGCCAAAAAGTCGGCCATCGATTGAGCCTTGATTGAGAGGCAGGGGACGAAGGAGATGTCGAACTCCCTCAACTCCACCAACCACTTGTCCTGCCTGCCGGAAAGCTCCAACCCCTCAAAGATGTGGCGGAGGGGATGGTCAGTCGCCACTCAGATAGAGTGTGCCTGGAAATAAGGCCACAATCTCCGGATCGAGATGATCAGGGCGAAGGCCAGCTTCTCCAAAATTGGAAACCGGAGCTCGACCTTCCTCAAGACCCGACACACGTAGTATTTCGGGAGCTGCTTCTTCCCCTCTTCACGAACTAGGACGGAGATCATGGGCTCCGCCCCGACCCCGAGATAAAAAAATAGGTCCTCCCCCTCCTTTGTCCCTTAGAGCAATGGAGCCCGCGCCAATTGCATCTTGAGGGCTTGGAATGCCTCCTCGCACTCCTTGGTGTACTCAAATTTTTGCCCCCCCCCCTAATTATTTCTAAGAAGGGGGAGCACTTCTCCTCAACCCGGGAGAGGAACCTGCTTAACCCTGCCCGCTTCCCTATCAACCGTTGCACCTCCTTTGTATTCTGCGGCGACCCTAGCTCCATGATAGCCATTACCTTATCAGGATTTGGTTTGACCCCCGCGGGGGTGAGGAGGTGCCCCAAGAACTTCCCCCTGCTGTCCCCGAATACGCACTTCATGGGGTTCAATCGCATCTTATACTTGTGCAGGGTGGCAAAGGTCTCTTCTAGGTCCTGGAGGTGAGAGTCCACGTCTCGACTCTTGATCATGAGGTCATCCACGTACAACTCGAGGTTCATCCCCTTCTGTTCTTTGAAAACCCTGTCCATTATCTTTTGATAAGTCGCCCCTGCGTTCTTCAGCCCAAAGGACATCATTTTATAGCAGTAGCACCCATCACCTGTGATGAACGAGACGTCCTTGACGTCCGGGGGGTGCATCCTGATTTGATGATAACCTGAAAATGCATCTAGAAAACTCAATACAGAAAAACCGACAGATGAGTCAACCAACGTGTCGATCCGAGGCAAGGGATAACAGTCCTTATGACAAGATTTATTAAGCAAGGAAAAAATTGATACACATATGCCACTAGCTGTCTCCCTTTTTAACGATGACTACATTGGAGACCCATTCGGGGTATTGGATCTCGGACACGAAGCCGGCCTTGAGAAGCTTTGCCACCTCTTCCCTGATTGGCTCAGCCAGCTTGTCCGTGGTGGACATTTTCTTCTGTTGGACGGGGCGTGCATCCTGGTCCAGGTTGAGGCGTTGTCAAGCCACATTCGCTTTAACCACAGGCATCTCCGCGGCGCTCCATGCGAAGATGTCCACGTTCTTCTGGATGCATGCCAATATCCTGCCTTGATCCTCTGGGGTCAGCCCTCCGCTGATGCGGACTTTCTCCACCCTGCCTCCACGGTTGTGGACCTCCAGCTCCACCACCTCTTCTGCAGCCTCCAGCATGGACTGCTCCCCCCATTCTTCAACATCCCTCTCCTTTGGGACGAGGACCTCTGCCTCCACCTCTTCCACCACGGCCATTACCTCGGCCGACTCCTCCTGATCTCCTCCTGCCACCTCAACCTCGTTGCAGCTCTCCACCTCCATCTCCTCCCCGCCAGCTTCCTGCTCCGCCTCCTCCATCCTTTGCTCCATCTCCTCGGCTCCCTCCTGCCAAGAGATGGAGTTCACGGCGGTGACGTAGCACTCCCGCGCCACTTTGGGGTCCCCCTGACCCGGACCTGGATCCCCTCGTCATTAAACTTCAAGCATTGATGAAATGATGAGGGGACGTAGCGGAAGGAGCTGATGAGGGGCCTCCAAAAGATGGCGCTTGATAAGCCCGGAATCCGCGACCTGTCCGCGCAGCTTTCTAGACCAGGCGGCTTGAGTATTCAAGCCGCCAAGCCTCCCAAGCAAGGCGGTCTCCATGTCAGGCCGCTGGCAACGCCGACCCTACTCAGCGACAAGGCCTAAGGACCCAGCCATCAGCTCGACAGGAGGAATCCGCCAGGCCGCACGGCTTCCCTCCTTTCTTGTTTCTTTCTCTTTTGCTTCCCCTCACCTCTGCCCGGTTCTCCTGTACCCCGGGCAGCCGGTAACTATAGCCCTGCCTGCTTGGGCAGGCCCCCGAGCCTATAAATAGGGGGAGGGTGCACTCCCCAAAACACGCTGACTTGTATCCAGGAGCTCGCCTGTTAAGAGCTGCGGTCTCAAGTCTAGTGTTTTGCGGCCTGTAGTCCGGCCGGCTTCCTCTTTTCTTCCTTCTTGTAACTGTTCCTCATTTTTAGTAAAGGAATGCCCGCCGCAAGAGTGGCATTTAAGCCGCGGCGGGCGAACACTGCTGTTGCCGCTGCCAGCGGCCCCCTATTCCGGTCCTTTAGCCGCGACCGCTAGTAACCGATTGGTCGACAGTCTCCTCCTTTCCTTCCCTACCCCCGGTGTTCGAACCGTTAGCTGGTGGTGCCCGACTCCCTGTCCATTTTCGTGCATCAACAGTTAACACGCGACCTTCAGATCTCGACTAATCGATGAAATCAGCAGTCTAGCTAATCAGACCGCTCTGTCCTCTAGAGTTTGGCGGTCTGTCGAGCAAGCCGCGACTTCGCCGGCTAAGGTTTTCAGCCCGCCTCCGGCACTGTAGAACCAGTCATTTTACCCGCTCGGTTTTCCTCCCAGTATTCCTGTCAGCTTGTTGCACCGTCTAGCCGCTCGTCAAGACGCCGCAATTCTGCGATCTCTTGAAAAAGCTCGGCTATTTCCCTCTTTTCAAGATGAATCCTGCAAAGGGTCGGAATAAATCCAGCAACATCTCAGTTACTACAGATCTCTCAGAAGTGTACGATTGTTCGTATTTTAATAATGAGTTTGTTGACACTCATAGAGAAATTTTTGCAAACAGTGTTGAGCGTGGACTAGAATCTGTTGCAAATGAACCTCTTTGTAAGGAAGAAGAAGAGGCCCCTTCTCCATTCATTAATCGTATTCGGTGGGATACTGTCTCCGATAACTTCAGAGTACTACATCTCCCGGAGTATGCTGGATGTGATGATCCGTTTTCTCATTTGCAAGCTTTTGAATCAGCTATTTCACTGAGAAACGTGTCAAATGGAGTAAAATGCAAACTCTTTGTTATATCTTTTGGCAATGTTGCAAGAGAATGGTTTTATAGCCTCCCACCTCGATCAGTAACCAACTTTAAGGATCTTCAAAGTCAATTTATCTTTCTAGTAGATTCACTATTTACAGGAAGCGGAAAAGAGACGTTGGAGCTCTCTTCCGAATCAAGCAAGGAATTGACGAGTCTAATCCAGATTTTGTTGATCGGTTTCAAAAGGAGGTTCTGGATGTTTGTAGCGTCCATCAAGACTATTACTTGCATGCTTTCATAAATGCACTTCAAGAAGGCCCATTGACATTCAAGCTCACCACAAAGTATCCCAAAAGCTACGGAGATCTTATTGATATAGTTAATACATTCATAATAGGCGAAGAGGCAAATAAAGGTTATGTTTCGTTTCTGAATCAAATGGCTAAACAATCTCAAGGGACTTATGGTCAACAGCAATCTATTTCCTCCCAAGATGTTTCGCAAGTTGAATATTGCAAGTC
This sequence comes from Platanthera guangdongensis, assembly GCA_039583875.1. Classification (NCBI taxonomy): domain Eukaryota; kingdom Viridiplantae; phylum Streptophyta; class Magnoliopsida; order Asparagales; family Orchidaceae; genus Platanthera; species Platanthera guangdongensis. The sequence goes on along the minus strand of CM077147.1, from coordinate 119,175,739 downwards.
TCCTCCTCTTCTCCAGGGTAAAACTCCAAAGTGTGAACACCCTTCCTAAAAAAGGTTCAGGTAAGTATGTTAAGTTCAAAATTTCTATGGAAGATCTTTTGATAATCATTCAAGGAATGCCTGAGTTCAAGAAGCCTCGGCGTATAAAATCTAAAATCAAGTATCGACACGAGGAGCTTTTTTGCAAGTATCATAAAGATATTGGTCATCTAGCAGAAGATTGCATAGCTCTCAGGTATTTGGCTAATCAACTTGCACGAGCTAGAAAGTTGCAAGAATATGTCATTTAGTGACTCTCTAAGGCAATCTTCCATTTCTTGCTCAATGGTTCAAGCAGGGATTCCTCTTTCTTTCTATGATGAGAAATGCTTATGTTCAAAATAGTATATAACGTCCCCTTCACAATCGGTATTAATGGGGCGTGCTAAAACTGCAGACATTTATCCTTTGCCACATCCTAACATCATGCAAACGTTATTTTCATTTGAAGCTTATTTTTTAGCTTTACTTTTTATGCCAATATGCATGCATGTAGGGGCAAGAGCCCCTTTTGAATTCTTAAGCCCTCCACATCCCGCTTGACTTCAGTCACAGATGTGTATTGGAAATTCCGCTTGGCCTTCAGTCGCAGACATTGCGTACCCGTCACGCATGACTTCAGTCACAGACATTGCGTACTTGTCCCGCTTGACATTCGTCGCAGACATTGCGTACTTGTCCCGCTTGACTTCAGTCGCAGACGTTGCGTACTTGTCCCGCTTGACATCGGCCGTGGATATTAAGAATTTCAATCCCGCTTATGAGTTCTTTGTGTGGAAAGTACTGCCGCACGCACCTGCCCACATTGACACATAAGTGCATGTCTTCATCTATTTTTGCAGGACAACACGAGCCTATCCGCTAACTCGCGGTTTTACTCAGCGGCCTGTGCAGGTTATATAATTAATTACACAGGCCGCCCGGTTACATATTCCGGCTTAAGTTATTTGACTTTCGGCCGGATTATTATTAATATATTTGGGAACTCGGCCGACTTACGTCCGCCTATCCGCTATTCAGTACCTTGTTTGGCTTCCATATATCAATTGCCGGTTTATTATTCATATGGACAGGAAGTCGGCCGACCTGCGTCTGGCACTTAATTCCTGGCTTTGATCCGCCGACTTCTATGGTATTAATTATTAGCTAATCAGCGAACTATCGTCACAAAAATTTTCGGCTTCCATATGCCTATATCGGCCTGTATTATCGGAAGCCAAAGATTGTTTCTCTATTCTTGTTGCTTTTATCAAATGGGCAATTCATCTCAGAGTTCGCCCTAGCCGCAATATTATACATCAATGTTATGGATGTTTGGCGACTGCGACAGGTAGCCGCGCGGCATATCGGTCACGGTTTATGTATAAGCAAGCCGCGGTCAATCAGCTCTTCCAACAGATAACATTGAGTAATTCATTAAGGCAAATTGCGGTTTTATTTGTTAGCCGCGCGGCTTATTGTCGACTTGCATTCCGGAATAAACCGCAGGGAAATATATCTCTCTTGCGGATAACATCGTTGAAGTCGCAGTGTGAACTCAGACCGGTTTATATGCTTATATTTTAAATCGGAGGTTATACTGAGACCGCACGGACTTAATCAAGTAAGAAAAGTGAGATGTAGTAAAGAGAAAGGTAAAGTTGCCTTCATTTCTATTTCATTAAGTATTACAAAGCATTAATCGTCCGGCTACAAAAATATTACCGCCGATTTCCAAAAAAAGTTCAAAATACAAAAAACAAGTCAAAGAGTTTCTAATCGCCCGGTTTAAGTATCTTAGCCGCAGGGGAATCTGAATCACCGCCATCACCGCCATCGACGGAGGATAGAGAGTACCCGCTGCTAGTCGCCGTGCTCCCTGAACTGCCGGAAGTTGTCGAATCTGGCCGCGCGGTCTCAGATTCTTGACCGTCGGACTCAGACGATGCGCGTGCACTCCGGCTTCCCTGGCCGACCTCTTCCACGACGTCTCCCACCTCCTCGCCGACTTCTTCCCCGACCTTGCCCTTGCCCTTGATCGACCTGTAGACGTCGGCCACCTGCTCTTTCAGGGTGGGGTAGATGTCGGCACAAGTAAAATCGGTGAAGCCGGTCGCAAAGCCGCCAAGGTCCCGGAGGCGGTTAAGCGCTCCATCGATTCCCTGGACAAGTTGCGGGAAGACTTGGTCTTGGAAGATGGGGTTGGCCGGGTTGTACATTTCCTGCAAAATAAAAGTAAAGGTAAGGCCGCGCGGTTACATTGTGCTAACCGCATGAGTATCGGTAATGTCTTACCGCCTCCCTTTCCTTTAGTCGCTTGTTCTCTTCTTGTTGTTCCTTTAACTGGCTTTTCAGGCCGCTGTTCTCCTTCATCAGTTGCTTGTAGGGAAGGCCCATGAAGTGACTTGCCACGAAGCTCCTTGCCCCGACTTGCGCGGCTAGCCGCGGCAGGTCGTCTGGTGGAACTCGTCGCATCGCCTTCAAGTTGCGCTTGCCATACAGCGCGCCGCCAACCACGCTCGCATGGCGGCTTATTTCTTCTCCCCCCAGTAGGGGAGGGCGGTGGAGATCATCACTGACTTGCCATGCGGACTCCACTGCAAGGCCAGATCGCCGTGGACGTCTTTCAGGCTGCTGCCCGTTCCTTGCAGCATAAACTCTCCAGAGGAGGCCGACTCCTCCTCCTCCACAACCCGCGCCGGCTTGGAATGCCTCGCTCTCTTCTCTCTTTGAGTGAGAGTCAGGCCGCCAGGAGTTTGCGGCTTGTTCAGCGGGACCGCCACAACAGCTGCAAAGATAAAGGCAATGTTATATTTCAGGCCGCGCGGCTAAGAAATTAGTTCGGCAGGCTTGGAGCTTACTGTCTTCCGCTTCTATTCCTACTAGCGACGGCAACAGCGGGATGTAGTGGTTTACATCAAGCCGCTCGCCTTTGAAGAAGTTGTAGATCTCCTTCTCCACGCCGTCCAAGCCGCCGCTGCCAAAGGCGGCCTCTTCGCGGATTTGGGGGTCGACTGGCAGCAACCCCAGGTTTCCCTCGAAGATGAGAAACCGCTCGGACCAGTTCGCGATCTTGTTCGCCAAGTTTACTATCTTTAGCCCTCTGTAGCCGAAGTAGAGGTGCCCCCGGAAGATCTTTGTCCCGGAGTCCGGGATAGACCGCACCGAAAAGCATTCCCGGAAGAGCCTCATAGAGAAGCGGACTCTTTCCGACCTCAGGTAGGAGATAAAGCTATATATGGCGGCTATCGAATTTGGAGGTAGTTGTCCCGGCACAACTCCGTAGTGGTCGAAGACCGCTACGGCCTCCTTCATGACCGGGAAGCTGAATCCGCAATCAAAGTGGTCGATGTGGACCGCGATCTGATTTGCGTGGGAAGAATTAATCCGCTCGTCCTATCGTGGAAGCTGCGCGACCAGCGGACTTCCCTGCATGTGCTTCTCAACGAAATCCTCCAGCTCGGCTTTTGTAAGCCGGCATTCTTTATGATCAGCAGAATGGAAAGCGGAGGCCGCGTCAGTTCTAACCGCAGTGGCCTTGTCAGACCGAAGTGACTTGGACTTAGCCCGCATCCTTTTTGATTTGTGATGAAATCTCCGGAGCCAGCTCTATTTATAGAAAATCTGTGAAGGTACAGTAACCAACGTCAAATCGCGGCTAGTTGTCACACCGCGCGACCTAAGCCCGCTGGAAGTACAGATCAGCTTAATGACCAAGCTGCAGTTTAGTCCGTCAGTCCGCACGGCTATATACCTGCACTTAGAATAATTCTATGGCAAATCTTGTGGGCATCAAATATTCAAGCCGGCGCTCTGTTCGCCAGACCGCGCGGCTACTATCCTGTACTTTAAATTTTTCAGAACAAAGCAGCAGGCATGTGGATTATAAATACAAACCGCATAAGCCGCATTCAGTTCGCAGCATAATAAAATACAGCAGTTTACAATAATCAAATTGTCCAACATCCAGCAGAAAAATAGATATTACAACATAATATTCGATTGTCCGCGCGGCTTAGTTCTCTCAAGTCGCTCAGGATCGCTTGTCATCTTCCGGCCTGTCTCGTCCTATGTGCGCGACCTGTTCACTGGTCTGCACAATCGCAACGTACACCTGGCTAACCAGATTATGAAGCGCATGCAGAGACCGATGAACCCGCGCAGTGTCGCGCTCTACTCTCGCAAACTATATCGTTGGGATCGCCTGGACCCCCAGACCGCTTGAAACTGCGGCCTGTCTAGGCGCCGCGGCCTCTGATGGATTTGAAGTCTCACCGGAGGCCGGGCGGCTAGTAACCGGCAGTTGTCCGGAGGTCGGTAGTCTAGTCCGCTGTTCTCCACCGGTCTCCGCTGACAGGTCTTGGATCTCGCCGCCTTCAGCATGGGGGATCTCTTCTCTGTCTCCTTCCGGCCGCGCGGCCATCAGCAAATACTTCTCCGCCCATGTTTATGTTTCCTGTTTTTCTCAAACTCTTTATAAACAAGGTGACCTGCATCTCAGCAATCTTAGCCTCAGCGGTTTCCATCGCGGTCTGGTAAAATATTTCTCTAAAAGCCTGGCGGTCTCTTCTAAAAATTTATTCTATCGCGGTCTGGAGCCTAGAAGTCTCTTGCTCCATCGCTGACATATTATTTTTATTTTCAACCTCATGGTCTCCTGCTCAAGCGCTGTTTGCAACCTTGTGGTCTCTTGCTCTAGTATGGTTTGCAACTCTTGGATCTTTTTTTCCGCGGCCTCCTGGGCAACCCGCTGATCTTCGTCTTTAATCCGCAGGGTTTCGGTGGCCACGTCCAAAGCCGCCTGCAGCGTGCCGACATCCTTCTGGAAGTCGGCCATCTCCTTCTCGCGAACACTTAGAGGCGGAGGCGATGAAAATAATAATAATAAAATAAAAAAAAAGCAGATAAATAATCATAGAAAAAAAAATAAATTTATTTATACATATTTTGTTTAAAAAAAATGACGTTGTTTTGGTCAAGTCGCCCGGTTTCATCGCGGTATCCGGTACACCTGCAGAAGAGAAACGGCAGTCAGGTTCAGCCGGATTGTTGCGAGGTTCTAGTAAGGAAATCGGTAGGATAAGACCGCCGGTTTGATGTTTATCTCCTCCATAGGCCGCGGTATGGATTTTAATCACTGGCCGCCGGAGCCATTCAGGATCTATCCTCTGGATGATTTATTTTTTTAGCTTTTCTTTCCATAGCCGCTCGGCTTCCTTAGCTCGGCTTTTCAGTTGAGCCGTGGTCAGGAAAAAGCTGGCCGGCGGTTTTAATATTATATTCGCCCCCTTCTTCCTTGACCGCGACTTGTAGAATTTAATAATTCGTCTAACGTCCCGGTGTTTACCTTGCAGCAATGGAAGTGTGGTCGCCACCGGCTTCTCGGCGATCAGTTTCTTCATCTCCTCCATCTTCTCGCGAAGCTCCAGTTTCTCGGCTCCTTCAAAAGCCGCGGAAGCCGGTTCGCCAGGGTTCTCCCCAATAACCTGGATGTCGGGGCGGTCAACATCCTCAGAAGCCGCTGGTGTCGACAATAGCGCGTCTTGCCGCTGGAGGGTATCCATGCCCTTCAGGAGCTCACTGAGCGAGTCGCTAACCGCGGGCGTACTCTCCAGTTCGCTCGGCTTGTAATCCGGTGTAGGCGGGTTCTCGGGTACCTCCTTCACGTGCGGCCTGTGTTGAAGACTGTCCGCGCCGGTCTTTTCGGAAATATTCCGGTTTTTGACGTGCAACATCCTCATCTTCCTTTTCATCCTTTCTTCAAGGGTTTCGCGCCTTTCCTTCTGCCGTTTCAAGGAACCAAACACCTTTTCAGTCCGCTTGCGCTGCTCGCCCAAAATCTGTTCGGTCTCCACCGCCTTCTCCGGCTCGTTGTCATCCACAACGATTACGTCAACCTTGTCCTGCAATTCGGACGGTTTCCCAGATTCAACACTTTTCTCCTCCGTCCCACCGAATTTTAGCAGTGGTTCTCCTGATGGAGAGAAAGTCAGGTCGAAGGATTTGGCAATTCCGATTTGTGATGGAGCAGTCTTCGAAACTGCTTTGGGATCTACTGCGGCCTGCGATGATCCGCCGATGGTCTCTGTCGGCCTCTTTTAAGGTCCAGAAGCCGCTGAAGTCTCCGGCTTCCCAATCTTCTTGGCAGGCTATCGGGCAGAATCATCCGAGTTCTCGCTCCGGCTTTGCTTCTTTTCTGCCGGTTTCTTGTTGCGTGCCAACATTGAAGACATAACATCCATCTTCTGAAAGATCGCGTCGGCTTGCAAAATGCTGACCGCAAGTGGCGAGTAGCGACCCGTGGCTCGGCAGGAATCTTGAAGAATGACAAGGGCCAGGGGATTTTATAGACGACGATGAGGCAGTCGCGGTCTCCGGCTTAGTTCTACATTTTCGAAGTTTTTTGGAAACTTAAAAATGTGCGGGGATTATGATAAGCCAGGAATCCGCGACCTGTCCAGTTAGCGCAGCTTTCCAGACCGGGCGGCCTGAGTATTCAAGCCGCCAAGCCTCCCAAGAGGGGCGGTCTCCATGTCAGGATGCTGGCAACACCGACCCTAATTGCTCAGTTTATTTATCGACAAGGCCTAAGGACCCAGCCATCAGCTCGCCAGGAGGATTTCTGATCCGCCAGGCCGCGCGGCTTCCCTCCTTAAGCTCAAGTTAATTGCTCTTTTCTCTCTTTTACTTCCCCTCACCTCTGCCCGGTTCTCCTGTACCCCGGGCAGCCGGTAACTTTAGCCCTGCCTGCTTGGGCTAAAAAAGGCCCCCGAGCCTATAAATAGATTTCGGGGAGGGTGCACTCCCCAAAACACGCTGACTTGTATCCAGGAGCTCGCCTGTTAAGAGCTGCTGTCTCAAGTCTAGTGTTTTGCGGCCTGTAGACCGGTCGGCTTCCTCTTTTCTTCCTTCTTGTACTGTTCCTCAATTTCAGTAAAGGAAAGCCCGCCGCAAGAGTGGCATTTAAGCCGCAGCGGGCGAACTCTGCTGTTGCCGCTGCCAGCGGCCCCCTTTTCCGGTCCTTTAGCCTCGACCGCTAGTAACCGATTGGTCGACAGTCTCCTCCTTTCCTTCCCTACCCCCAGTGTTCGAACCGTTAGCTGGTGGTGCCCGACTCCCTGTCCGTTTTCGTGCATCAACAGCGTTGTAGCTGTTGTGGGAACCCACGATGATGAACATGCAGTTCCGGGACTCCCTCCAGGGTGATGTGGAGCCCCACTCCTCATTCTACATCCTTCCTGTCCCCCGAAAATCCAAACAAGGGCCCATCCGAGGCCAAAAACCTCTTCGCCTCCACCTTCATCCCGTCAAACACCTTCTTAAAGATGACGTTGACAGAGCATCCGTTGTCGATGAGGATCCAGGAGACAGAAAAATTTTTGATGGCCGTCTGGATGACCAGCGCATCGCAAAATGGATCCTCATGATCCGGCATATCACTCCTCGAGAAGGTAATCCTCTCTTCTGGGGGTGGGGTTTGGGATGTGGAGCCAACGCTCCGGCGATACATGGTGTGGAGGCTCGCCCTCCGGTAGGCCTCAACCCCCACACCCCCCTCCCATGGATCACCCTGATCCCTCCTCGGGTCCCGACGTCCACCCGGTCCTCACATTGATCCTCCTCCACCCGAGGCATGACCTCCTCGATCCTCACTTCCTGTAACCCTTGCTGCTGTTGCTGCTCCCTGTTTCCCCTCATATCGAGGAACTCCGGGCACGTAGCTGTGGCGTGCCCTTCCTCCTGATGGAAGTCGCAGTAGGGCAACTCCACCCTAACCTCTCTTCTACTCCTCATGGCTACTCTCCTCCTCTCCCCTATGGCTATGGTCATAGTCTGTTCTTGATCGGGGAGTGGAGGCCTCTGCTACCGCCTCCAACTCGGGGGGTGGAATTGATCCTGGCCCCCTTGATGGCGGTCCCTTCCTTGATATCCTCTCTATGGCCCCTACTCTTGCCACTTAGGCCTCCAGCCTAATAGACGGTCTGGCTCCTGCTGGCCCCACCTGGGCTGTTGCTGCCCCTGGAGCTACCTATGCTCCCTCTACTGGGGCTCGGATCTCCTCTCCTCCTACCCCCTTCTGCCTCTCGGCTCCTCTTCCTCCGCGGCCAACCTGTCTAACTTTCGGGCAAACTCCGGATTCGACGCCTCCCGTCGACTTCCCTTACCGCCCTCTCCATCAGCTCCACGTAGGAGAGGGGAGGCACTCTCTTCATCTCCATCCTTAAGAATCACTGTTGCAGCCCTAGGGTGAAAGCCATCAACATACTATGGACCGGCATCTCCTGGACCTAGGTGACCTCCTCCTGGAACCGGTCAACGTAACCCCCCAACATCTAATTCACTCCCTGCTTGATGTGGAACAGGGACTCCGACTCCTCCTTCCTCCTCTTTGAGGTAGTGAACCTCAGCATGAACTCCCTATGTAGGTCTTAGAAGTAGTAGACGAATCTGGTCGGAAGCTGGTGAAACCACTCCCTCGCCTTCTCCTTGAGGGTGATGGCGAAGAGTTGGCACTTGAAGCCTTCCGACATCTGCTGGATTGAGACCATGTCCTCGAACCACTGTATGTGTTGGACCGGGTCTCCTTACCGGTGTAGTAGTACATCTCGGGTTCCCTAAACCCCTCTAGAACTGGAGCAGAAGAGACCAACTCGCTAAAGAGGCTACCTCCCCCTATTGGGCGAGCTGGCCCATCTCACGGGCCCAGCTCGTCGATCCGGCCTCCGCCTGCCGAGCAGGGGAAGAGCACGCATTCAGGGAGCTCGCACACCCGTCCCTCCTCGGCCACTTCCTTCCCAGCTCGACTGCTGGAGGCGTCCTCACCTAGAAAGGGGGTGGCTGCGATCTGGACAGCTGGATTCGAGCACCCGGCCCGCGCGCCGAGTGCGAACTTGACGAGGCCCAGCACCTCGTTCCTGAAATCTTCGAACATCCACACCGTGGACAAAGGCGGGGGGGGGGGAGTCCGACCTGTCAGATCCTTGTCCTCCAGTCATTGAGCTCGTTGAAGGTTTTCTATACTGACCACGCTCCATGCTCTCCACACCAAAATTTTGAAATTGAAATTCGGTCTCTTGTGGAGTTCACCCTTGGGGAAGGGGTGATCACGCACCTACTTCGCTCCTACAACCAAAACAGTAATGGAAACAAGGAAGAACTGACCCAAGGGATCGTTGGGAAGGACCCACCACACAACTAGAAGATCTTAGAGCGCTTACCCTCCTTAGCCAAAGTATGACCTAAGGTATCCTCAAAAAGCGCTTGAGAGATGGAGCGAGGGAGCACAAGAAGCGTGCTTTCTGAGGTACCCCTTGGGTCCTATTTATAGATTTCTAAAAACGGCATGCAAATAGCCAACTCCTGATGTTCTGAATGGATTTGTGCAGTCCAGGTTGGCCTGCCAATACCATAACTTCGCTGTTCTAAAGGTCAATGGGCAGGCCAGCGGGGGAAAAATGATAAAAAATACCTCATAGACCTGGGCGAGTTGAGGAGCTCGGCAACCTATGAAGGTCCTGCTCGCCTACTGTCTGCCGAGCTCGATAGGGCGAGTGTGAGTTGGCTACTATGCTTGCCCTTCGATCGGCCTTCATTAGTCGAGCTCAGCTTGAGGAAACCCGGTCTTAGCTCGGTAAATGTTGAGCTCGGGGTCGACGAATGCCGAGCTCGGACTTCAGATTTCCCTGCTGAGCTCGCCTGCTGCCTAGGCGATCTGAACCGGCCGGTATGGTTCCTAGCGACCACACTCGCCGGATATGGGGTTGTACATATCGGTGTGTGTGTTGTTATATATGTGTGTTTGTTGTGTTGTATGTATTTATGTGTGTTGCATCCAATCGAACACGATGGATGCGATACTGATACTGATTTTTCTCACCCAGAGAGGCACATTGTCCAAGTGAGTTGTCTACCACATAAGTCTAACTCATACTATCATGCACGATGCACTCGAAAGAGATTGAGTATGGGCGACCTAGTGATCATATAACGACGTCCTTCTCCTACTCTTTATGTTGACTTAGTTATTGCTCCGGTCATATGCTCACACATGTGTGCATGTTCAACTGAGTTTCCCATTGTAGTGGCGAGCTATGTCCCGAATGAGAGTTGAGAGAATAACATTGATTTTGTAATGGTTATCTCCCTTGTCGGGGACACTACTATTATCGAGGATACTCATCAAAAGAATCATCCTGCTGGCTACTACAGATGAATTATTTGTTGAGCTCCTGGGTGGGCCACTCGATTATTCTTAATATTTAGGAGACATATCCTAGAGTGATGTTTTTGATGTTTGTTTGAGTGATCATCGTGATCATAATGAATTTTCTTATATACCTCTTGGAGAGCCACCTGACGAGCTTTTCCACTTTGGAGAGTCGACGTATCCCAATATTACACCATGGTGTCAAAGTCTACGGCATCCATTCAGATGTACGTGACATCTGTAATGAGTTTTTTAATCTACCGCTCGAAAAACATCTTGATGAGTCACATCCCATAGGAGATATTTGGCACCTGCAGCTCGCTAAATTTCAGCGAGCTGCAGGTGCAGCACGATGATTTTCAGCATGCTGCACCTACAGCTCGCTCAATTTCAGCGAGCTGCACGTCTAACTCTCTGAAATGCTGAATTTATGTGAGTTGAACGTACAGCTCATTGATTACATGTAGTTCGTTAATTATGTGCAGTTCATTGATTGTGTTTAATTTTCAATAATGTTTTTCATGCATTTGTAGCATTCAAAAATGAAGAGAGACCCCACTCAAGCTGAAGTCTTTATTGAAACTCGAAAAAGTATTAATGGAAAGGAGCTGGATTTAGAAACCAACAATGTTATTATGAGTTATTTGTTTATTAAGATCGAATATAATTTGCTTATTTTGTTTTATTTAGAAATCAACAATTCAATTTGTTATCAGTCACAACTTCAAGATACTATGAATAACGAGAAAAGTAATGTAGAAGCATTTAAAACTGTGTTTGGGAAAGAACATCCCGGATCAATGTATTTCTTTTGGAAAGGTATTGCACAAACTGCTTTGAAGCGAAAGGAAGACATTGCGCCTTTGAAGAAAGTTCATAATGAAGAGGTGGCTTTATTGAATGAAAAAAATTGCAAAATGTGGAAGATACACTTAATACTCTAAAAAGTGTGCTTAAGATTATATTGCAACAAAGCAAACCCATTGGAATTGATATAGAATCATTAGAGAATCTATTAGGTTCATCTTCAGGGGATACAAATAGTGGATAGAAGAGAGATGGGCTACCGCATGCACACTTTCATATGTTTACAACTATTTAATTACATATTCTAACGGGGCTTCGCCCCTATCAACCTGCCTGCGCCCGCCCCCCACATCTGGCGGCGGGCTCTGCAACCTCCCGTTCTAAATTTTTCACAACGCTATCCAAACTATGGAGAGGTGTTGATCACTTTTTGATAGCCGATTTGGACCTGTGGGCCCCGAAATCGGGGGCGGCGTAGAACTGCTACAGTAAACCGTTCCGCTGCCCCCGATTCGGGGCCCAAATTCATCAAAAAGTGGTCAATAAGTTGTTCGTCTCGTCGAGCTCTATATTAAAATACTTTCAATTTAGGATCTTGACCCTCAAATGTTGGCGGTGTGGGATTTAGTCTCAACTGCCAATTTTGGTTTTGTTTTATGAGTATATAAAGTATTTTGTTCTTTAAGTATAATTACATAGGGTTTTGTTATCCAGGCTGGCGGCGGGTTGATTATTTTGGCGTTGGGTCGGGTTGGCGGCCATTATTTTGATGTCATTATTGTGGAGTGCCCTAAATTTTAGAGGCCCTATATATAGGAATATATATACGGTCCTATTCGTTGCTGTGATGAACGGCTATCAAATGTTTGGTTTATATTCAACGGTTGTATATATGTCTCTTCTACCTTGCCATGGACATGTAATTGATACTTCTTTTTATATAGTTTATATATATATAAAATTTTACTTTGTACATAAAGTTCTTGATGTTGGGAAGATCGATAAATGAGGAGTTGCAATATGATGACCCCATTCATGAAAATCATTTGATGTTTAAGCTGATTTACATAATTTTGTTTGTATACTGTAATATTTAATTATTTTGATGTATTTTGGTAAATTGCGATGATAATGATGGGTTGTTAGTTTAATGATAAAGCCTGTGCAACATTATTCTAAATGAAAATATTTATCTTAGTAAATTGTTATATATTTATGCGGCATAAAAAATGTCTCATGATATAACCTGTTGTTTTTGAAGTTTTATATTATTTTCATGTTTTTTAAAAATTTATAATTTTTTATTATTTAAATAGTTTTGGCAACATTTATTGAATGTAACTCTAAACATTTTGAAAATGTTGTAATAGTTCTATGTAAAAATTGTTGCCTTTACTAGGGATATACACAACTGTTTCAAGTAATGTTGCCTAAAAATGCGAAAATTGTTGACATAGGTCTTTAGTAACACAGGTATAGGCATACACCCCTATGACAATAGTTTTCAATGTTTTGGCAACAGTTTGCGGTTTTAGGCAACAGTTTTCAAATGTTGCTAAAAACCAAAAATGTTGTAGTGTGATAAAAGAAAACACACGGGCGAAGCGCCCGTGCGAGAAGAAAAATCGCACGACCGTACGAAATACATAGATTTCCAAAGTAGGATTGGGATCTGCCTCCGCACGTCCAAAACTATAATATGAACATCAAAATACAACGGAGAACACCATGTTCTTACCCTAGCAAAAGAGAGAGCAATTACGCACCACATTAGGCAATATGTGCATTTCATGTGAAAGTGTATACTAAGAGAAATATGTGCATTTAAGAACTAGAAGTAAAGTGCTAGTGTGTGATAATGAACCCAAGTGAGTCTGAAAAATCCTATAAAGTTCAGTCTCATCAGGCAATCGCGTGCTTCTACTTCGAGCAAATTTTTTTTATTTTATTAGTTAAATATTTTAGGGTTTGAGAAAATGTAATAAATAAACAATTAAAAGTAAGCACTTGATCTAGAATTAATCCTAAGGAAAATATAATTCATGAGATTAAAACTCAAAATTTTGAAGAAGAGAACTTGACCGTGGAGATTCCGTAGCATGAATGCTCCTCTCACATGGAAAGAGTTCACCTAAGCTTAGGTTTAGTTTTCAAATTGTTTCACCAAAGTTTTGTTTTACGGTATGAATCCCTCTATAGTATATAACACCAATCCGCAAGAGTTTTGTCGTCCTCTCCCGAGGGTTGCAATCAAATCCTTTTATTCTTGAGTGATTGATCCGTACAAATGAATCTCTAGACTAACTAGAATACGAAAACAATTATGAGATTATACATCGACATATGAAATCATGATTAATCAAGAATAAATCGTAGTTTTCATTCAAAGATTGCAATAAAAAATTACAAAATAAAAATTTCCAAAGACATCATCCAATCAAATGCTAAAGTAATTTAGCTAAAAACGATTCAGATTAAAGAGATAACAAGCAGAAGAGAACATAAAATGATTTTATGAACTAAGAAAGAAAAGGTAAAATTTGCTTGAAATGGGAAATAAAAACCAAGAAATGAAAGTACAGTACATAAAATGATTATGAAAAAAATACAAGAATCGAAGGTGGAAATGTCCCAAAGCGGTTGGAATTTGACCCCTTTAGATTTGGAGAAGTTCGCTTTAAATAGCTGGAAATCTTAGGTTACAAGCCCCCAGTTCACTCCCGCGACCTAAGGCGTAACTTCTAGAGGCTGGTTCGCATCGATCTAGAATCAATATAAGTGTTATGGATAGGTCACGCCCCTTGGTCACACCCGTAATATGGGGGTAGGAATTCTTGGCGGGCAACGTGTAACCACTAATCTGTGGGAGTACAAAGGTGTGACCATTGATGGTCATAAGCATGACTTTGATCGATTGGGGGCGTGACTTTGGGATTGACTATGCGATCAGTTGGAGGCCTGTCACAGGTGTGTCACATGCAAGTAACAGACGTGAATTCAAGAACACAGGAGTGTACTTTGAATTTTTCATGGTTTGGGAGTCAAATCACGTCAACAGGACGGGAAATGTCAGATTAATGTTACACTCCCCTAGGTCATGCTCGTGACCTAGGGCGTGTACTACTAATTTCTGCCAAAATCTCCAAAAACCTGAAAAAATAAAAGAAAACCATATTAGAACAAAAATTATAAAAGAGAAAGGTTTTATTATTAAAATAAATATAATATTACTAAATAGCTATAAATATTAATCCTAATAATATACTAAAATTAGACCCAAACACTACTTATCAACTGACCCTAAGAGAGAATTATACCAAGTTATATGGGTAATAATCTTTTCTTATACTCAAGCATGTTAAACCATTTTAACACTTTTTTAATTCATGCACTATGGGTCAAACCTAAGAACTTTCTTTCAGCATTCTCTATAAATCTTTATACTAATTATATAAGTTGTTTCACCCAAGTCTTTTATAGAAAAGTAGTCCCCTAGTATGTTCTTTACAACTTATATTATTAGATTTTCATTCCAATCAATAGTATGCCATCTACAAATAGTATTAGTAATACAATAATGCTCCCACTAATCCTAGTGTAAACACAAGACTTATCTTCATTCTTGATGAAACCAAACTATTTAATTTTTGCATCAAAATAAAGTGTCCAACTTCGAGAAGTTTACTTCAATTCATAAATAAATCTTTGCAACTTGTATATTTTAGTTGTTGATGCACGAAAACACAAAGGGGGGTCGAGCACCACCAGCTAACGGTTCGAACACCGGGGAATAGATAAACTGCGAGTAGTGATCTACTAAGCGGGTGAGGGCAGGAAGAACAGCAGGGCCGTGAGCCATGGCAACAACAGACTTCGCCCGTCGCGGCCTGAATTCCTCTCTTGCGACGGGCTTTCCCTTGATTGAAGAAAGATTTGGTTACAAGTGAAAGGAAAAGGTTGACAAGAGCAGAGCGAGGAGGAGTCTGCAAGGTACAAGATTCGAGTCCGCAGCCTTTAACAAGTAGGCTTCTGGGTCCGAGTCAGCGTGCCTTGGGTGTACCACCTCCCCCCTATTTATAGGATAGGGGGCCTGCCCAAACGGGCAGGGCTAAAAATAACCGGCTGCCCGGGGTACAGGAGAACCAGGCAGCGGTTACGGGAAGCCAAAAGAAAGAACTCGCCAGTCCGCGCTAAAGGGGCGGACTGGGCTTGCGGGCTGGAGCTCCCGTCTGCTGCTAGGTGCGATCCTGCTGGGGGACGGCGGCCTGGGCGGACGAGACATTGTGTCCGCCGTTGTAGAGAATCCAGAGATCCCAAGTCGTGGCGGACTGAGCGAACAGATCCTTGAATCCGCTGCTGGGGGACCATCCATGGTGGCCGATTGGTTACTTTATCGGACTGGGCAGACTACCCAATTGAGTCCGCGAGTGTTGAAAGGGGGGTCTTGGCATCTTGTAGGATATTGTGGACTGAGGGGTTAACATAATCCCCGCACATTTTTAAGTTTCCAGAAAACTTCGAAAATGTTTTCTTAACCGCCGAGTCCGCAAGCCTCGTAAATGCCGCCAGCGCTATAAATATCGCTGGAGGGCCTGGAACTGTTGAAAATCCCGGTCGACACGGGGCGCTATTCACCACTTGCGGTCTCCACTTTCCAGTCCGGCATGGCAAGGCTCGGAGCTTTCTTCTCTAGTCTCATAGCAAAAGGCGACTCAGCACTGACAACACCTATGAAGACCAAGAAGATAATAAAGAGGTCGACAAGAAAGGATCTTGTTCGCCCTACAGGAGAGAGTTCCCACAGCCAAAAGCCTGCGAAGAAAGCAGTCCGCCGTGCCAATACATCTGCTCGCGAGGACGCCACAGTACTTGATGCTGAGCCACTGAGAAGTGAAAAGATGGTGACTCTGTCGGACTCGGCCCCTTCCCAGGAAACTGCGACCTCGGCGGACACCGCTGGAAAACATAATGAGCCCGAAATATCTTCCCCTAATGTCCAGGTGCCCATCGTTAACCTGGATGAAGAAGATAGGCGGACTTCAGAAGAAGAGGCTGGCAAGAATGCGCCTTCACATGCATTGATAGTTGTGGATCCTGTGACTGTCCGCGAGGGTCAGCCCGACTTAGGAGGGGCCGCCGCGGATTCTGCCGAGAAGAGAGCTAAAAGAAAGAAGAGGAAGAGGGACGGTTCGACCGTTGCCGAGCGGGTTGAGAAGAAACTGCGCGCGATGAAAGATAAGAATGTCTCCAAGCGGACTGGAGAAGCGGACTTACAACACAGACCGAGCGACAAAGAAGTTCCTGACAGCGATCTGGTCACACCAGAAGCCCAAGTTCAGGGAGATAATTCCCTCTCCACGGTTAGTCTAACCACTGATGAAATATTAGATTCGATAGAAGTCAATGAAGTAGATCTAATCAACGAATCTCTGCTGATTGTACTGCAGCAATCTGAGGCAGAGGCCACTGGGAATAAGGGTGGCGAACTCCCTTCTTTGTCCGCTGCAGAGGAAGAAGAGAGGGAGAGGCTGAAGTAGAAGATAGAGGAGAAGAAGAAGCAAATTGCCTGCTCAAGTGGCTGCTGTGGAGGCGGCCTCGAAGCAGGTCGCGGCGGACAAGAACGCTGAGGACCTGCGGACTGCTGCGGAGCTACTGCGGTCAGGTAAACTTCAACCGGCGCCTAAGTATTTTAAGCGCCAGTGGCTTTACAGGTCACCGCCGCGGAAGTCGAGATCAGTCAAGATTATCACTGAAACTGAGGACATCGTGGTTTCGAAAAGTCCTGCTACTGAGAAAAGAGCTAGGGTCCATCGCGAATGGAAGAAGCGGTTAAGGCTTTTTGACCCGAAGCAGGCAAAGTGGCCTGTCTTTCTCGATAGTCGGCAAATCGCTGCGGCTATATCCAAATGTGATATTCCATCCATTCTTTGTGTCCGCCGCGGACTGTTTTTGAATGAAGAAGTAGACTTTCTTTCTTGCAGGTAGAAAGTCGCCGCCGCGCTCCATTGAGAGTGGCGAGTTCGTGGTTACACCGAATACTGGTGTTGACGCGATCTCGCATGAAGAATCCGTAGGGGATGAGCTGTCCAGCCTAAACATCATCAAAGAGTTAGAAAAATTTCAAGCTGAAGTTCAGAATCTCAAAGCAGAGTTAAAGAAGGTGGAAGAGCGCGAGAAGGCGTCCGCGGAGCGGGAGAAAGCCCTAAAGTACTAGATCGCCAGCATCTCCAGGGCGCTGGAGAGATCCGACAGGGAAAAGAGGAGACTCGCGGACGATGTCCGCTTCTACAAGGGGAAACATTTGGCATCAGCGATGGAAGAGAAAGGGAAGCGAGCTGCTGAGGTTGCCGAGCATAGGTTGCGATTGCAAGATCGCGCTGCTCCGGAGGCCGCAGCACCGGCGGGCGGTCAACAGGTTGCGGACGAGGAGCCAAGGCCGGCGGCGGAGCCAATGGTGGCCCTTAGCCGGGTAGACCGCGAGGTTGCCCACATGCACCGGACCATAAACGTCATCCACCATCATATTTGTCGTTTGTACATCGAGATTCTTCAAATGAGCGACCAAGTCGCTCACTTATGCAGAGATAGACCTGAAAAGCAAGCGCGGATCGAAACTAGGGACCGCTGAGTCCGTGCTGTCATGAATATGTTTGATTTGTATAATTGTGCTTTTAAATAATGTTGTAGATTGAATTGTGTTGCGAACTGTGCGGACTTAATCATATATCCGCAAATTATGCTATTTTTGCTGTGATCTGTGGCGAACTGTGCGGACTAATACTGCGTCCGCTTCTCGTAATTTAACTTCTGCAGGTGGGAAAATTTGCGAGCTAAGCAGAATGAAACTGTGTCCGTCTCTTATGTTTGACTTGCAGGAAGGAATCATCGCGAACTGGGCGCATGAAAGCTGTGTCCGCCATAATTTTTGCTTTTAAATTTTTCTTGGCATTTGAATCTATACTTGTGTCCGCGTTATTGTTAACTTTTACTGCGTGAATGGTTTGGTTTTTGCGGACTATGCGGATTGGAATTGCGAGCTCTGCGGCCTAGTCAAAAGCTGTCAGAACTTGTAATTATAAATAGGACCTGCTGCTTTCTTCTATGCAGGAAACAACTGAAGTAAAAGGAACCCTGCGGCCTGCTGCTGCTTTCTTCTATGCAGGAAACAGCTGAAGTAAAAGGAACCCTACGGCCTGCAAAATGATGTCCGCGCGTACTGATGCTGCTGTCGCCTTCCACTCTGCCGACCACCGAAAATGCACCTTGACAGAGGCCGACCTGGAGGCCTTTGTCGAGAAGAAGATGGCGAATTCGAATATCCTCGTCCGCCTTCTAACCCACCAAGAAAGGCTAAACTTTTCGACCACAACCCAGATCGCCATTCCAGTGGACCACTTTGATAGCGGATTCAAGTTTCCGCTTCTGTGGGAGCTAGCCGAAATCTTTGAACACTATGGAATGGTGCCGGGTCAGCTCGCGCCCGAACATACTCGCTGCGATCTGCAGCTTCCTCTCCTACCAGCGATCTGAAAAGATTGCTTTCTCGATGAACATCTTCCGCAAGATGTTCTCTGTCCGCTCCATAACCGCTTCTGGAGGCCGTCCCTACAAGGGGGTGATATACTTCTACTGAGAGGGATGAAGGTTGTGGGCCTTCCCAACAAGATCCACAACTGGACCTCTAGGTTCTTGATCTTTGAGAGTGACGTAGGGTTCACGCACACCTATCCGCAGGTGCGCGCGGACTCTGCCTTCAAGGGTGTGCAGCTGGATGACTTGGAATCCGCCATTGTCGAGTTCTTGGCCAATGCCAGGCTTGACATCGAGTATTACATTCCGCTACTGGCGAGCTTAGCGGACGTTCTGCCCGAAGAGAGTAAGCAGCTTTTGAACTCAAACTTTGTATCCGCAGTGACCTTGGTGTTTACCTCCATCTATTTTTGCAGCGACCTTGGCGGTACCCGCCAACTTGCCGCAGACGCCTAGCGGCTTTGTTCCTACACAAAAGGAGAAGAAAGAAGCAGTCGCAAGGAAGAGGAAGGAGGAAGGGGATCCTGCGGCGGATTACTCTTCTTCTGAAAGCTTCACCTTAATTTTATAATATGAGCGGCTTTGGCATCAGCCATGAATGGATCTTAGGGGGAACCCTATGGTCCACTGGCATAGCAAGAACAAACACGTCCGCCTGTCCACCGCGCTCCCTTCGTGGAAGTGTCCGCGGATAACTCGCCACGCCCATATTGCGATCTTCGTGCTCTACGGAAAGCGCAACTTGAGCGACCTTAAGAAGGTGCCCGCCGCCGACCTCCCTCTGCTAGCCTCTCAGGCCGCTGCGAACAGCGTGGTGACGAACCACTATGTAGCCACCCTGGCCAGAGACCTGTTAAGGCAGAATGAACAGCTTCAAAAAGATAATAAGGCGCTAAAGGAGAGGAATGCGCGGTTGGGAAAAAGGGTTGCTCAGCAAAGAGAAGAGCTTGGGGTGAGTTGAATTCACAGCGGCCTTAATTTGCTATCCACCGCGATCTGTCTGATGTTCGCGTTTTGTTTTGCGCAGGTCACCTATGACTTAGAAAACAACAGCTTCCAGGCCGCCATGCTCCCTTTCGTGAAGGAAACCGTCGAGGTCGCCATTGAGCGACTTATCCGCGGCGGCTTTACAAAGGAGGGAGTGGATGGCGTCCCTTTCTTGGAGCTCTTTCCTGAGCTGGCACCGCAGGTCGCGGCGATGGAGCGGGCTAAAAAGGGCAAGGACATCATTGAGGAAGAAGAAGAAGAGATGAGGAAGTAGAGGAAGAAGAAGAAGAAGAGGAAGAAGAAGAAGAACAAGGCGAAGGGCAAGGCGCCGTGGAGACGACGGACGAACCGGCTCAAGCCGGCAAGTTGGAGATCAGTCCGCCGAGTCAAGCACCTCTGCATCCTCCTCTGTGGCCAGGAGCTCGCATAGCGAGTCCGCCTCAAGCACAGGATCAGATAGTAGCGGAAGCGGCTCGGGGGGCTACTCTCCGGAAGTCGACATTGTTGGCGAAAGCCCTGCACCTCCAGAAAAGAAAGCAAAAGACTGCAGATGATTAATGTATTTTTATCTTTTTGATTTTGTAAAAGTGGCGGACTCAAGACTGTAGTCCTGCCGAATAGATAGAGATGTATATAAATTTTTGATGAAATAGAAATGATATTTTTGCATGTGTGCTTCCTGCAATGTTTTCTTTTTCCACGCTCACCGCACCGATACTTAGCAGTCCGCACGACACGCTGATAAATCACACTGAGCTTTTTAACTTGCTGATTAGAGACAATTATTGTCCGTTCGTTGGAATGAGAAGAAATCGTCAGGCGGACTCCGTTGAGTTCCAATTGTAGTCCGCGCGATACTAAGATCATCTATAACAAGTCTTGCTGATTAGAGAATTCAACTTATCAATCCATTCAATGTCCGCCTTAAAAAATGAAAATGAAAATAGCCAGTTGATAACAATGTCAGGTGGACTTCATCGAGTTCTAGTAGCAGTCCGCAATTCTCTTTATTAACTTATCAAATGATATATGAAAACCATTCGGCGGACTTAGCATGATATAATTTCGCAGTTCGTATATATGCCAACTTCTATAGCTTGCGGTCTCAAGGAAACCATCGGACTGAGCGGATACAGAAAACCAGTCCGCCCAAGATAGAAATGAACTACAGCTTGTGACCAGGTGGGCAGGTGCACATGGCATTGCTTTCCTCACCAGGCCACAGGCTATATGATCAACCCAAAGAAGCTGGCGGACTGCGCGGATAGAGAAAACCTGGTCCGCACTAAACAGAAGAAATGACCTATAGCTTGCGACCAGGTGGGCAGGTGCACATGGCATTGATTTCCTCACCAGGCCGCAGGCTATATGATCAACCCAAATAAAACCGGCGGACTGTGCGGATAAAGAAAGCCAGTCCGCACCAGGAAGATTCCCTGCGAAGAGCAAGATACTTGGCGGGACGGTTCCCTGCCCTCTTTCCTGGAGTACAGTCTAAGCTGTGGGCCTCCTGTAGGCACTGCTTGAGGGTACCACGGAGTGTTCGAGGGTTACAGGCTAAGATGATCGGTGGGCAGGTGCGCATGGCATTGCTTTCCTCACCAGATCATCAAAGTTGTAACGATATCCCAAATGAGGCATGGTAGAGCTCTACACCCACCCTGCCCTCCATAATGCAGAGGTGGGGTCAGGTACTAGCCGGGATCCGAAGTTCAGAATCCTACCGCACTAGAGCCTGCAAGCTCCCACTACACGGTGCGAAATCTCCTCGCAACACGTGGTCTTCGTGGTGTTACACTAATGACAACAGCTCTAGGGGAGGTCTAGCTGAACTCGGCGATTACTCCTGTTGTCAGCGAACCGTTATAGGTCTTTGGGAGAGAGAGAAAACACTAGAAAAAGTGTCAGTATGGATCCTTTGACTAATAAAATGTATTTGCAAATCAAACATAAGAAAGAAAAGAGAGTTCAAGCGCAGAACCGTTTTTGAAATCTTTCTTAGCGTTTCATCTGTTATGATTACATAGACAAAACACGTGAAGAAGCGTTAGCAAGCAGTTTCTATTCATAATAACTCTTGAAGAGTATACACAAAGTAGAAAAAAGGAGGTTCAAGAATAGAACCGTTTGAGATCATCCCCGCTCCATGTGTGTGGCATATCCTCTCCTTCGTATGTCTGCAAGCGGTAAGCGCCGCACTTTAACGCTTCTTTGATAACAAAAGGGCCGGCCCAATTAGGATTAAGCTTTCCAACTGAACCAGCTCTTGCAGCAGCATCAATCTTCTTTAGAACTAGATCTCACACTTGGAAGTGTTTGATCCTTACGTTCTGATCAAAGTAGCGGGCCATCCTTCTTTTGACCTCCTCCTGCCTTATGGCTGCTTGATCTCTAATTGCCTCGATGTGTTCCAAGCTGAACCTCATCTCTTCATTATTCAACTCAAGCCAGTCCTCAACGCCTTCTCTTGCAAGCAGAACTCTAGGCGACGGGACTTCAAACTCAACTGGAATAAGTGCCTCTGAGCCATGAGAAAGTTTGAATGGAGTCTCCCCAGTTGCAGATGATGGCGTTGTCCTAAGGGACCAGAGGACTGATGGAAGCTGATCAGCCCAGCTGCCCTTGAGATTCTGCACTTTCTTTTTGAGCAAATTGAGGATCTGCTTGTTGGCTGCTTCAACTTGGCCATTGCTTCTGGGATGATGAACTGATGCAAACCGCAGCTCTGCTCCGATCTGCTTGCAAAAATCTATCATCTCTGAGTTGTTGAATTGTGGCCCATTATCAGTGATTATAGCAATAGGTATCCCATGCCGACAGACAATCTCTCCCCAAATGAAGTTCTTGACGACTTGAGTAGTTATCTTCACCAATGCCTTGGCTTCGATCCACTTGCTGAAGTAGTCGATCATTACGATGATGAAACGTCGTTGCCCGCTTGCCATGGGAAAAGGACCAATGAGATCCATTCCCCAAACCGTAAAGGGCCAAGGAGTTGCAATCGATTTGAGGGACTGAGCTGCTTGGAGTTGAAGTGGAGCGAACTTCTGACATTGAACACACTTTCTTGCATAGACCTCAGAGTCTCTCTTCATAGTGGGCCAGAAATAACCCTGCCGCAGGATCCGTCTTTCTAGGGTTCTTACTCCCGAGTGGCTTCCACACTCTCCTGAATGAACTTCTTGCAAAACAAGGGGAGCTTCTTCTTCTGAAACACACCGGCCCATGGTAGAGAGGAAGGTTCTTCTGTAGAGGACTCCTGCCACTAAGAAGTAGTAAGCTGCCTTTATTCTGAACTTTTTCTTATCTTTGACAGAATGATGATAATCTCACGTTGACAGATAGAGAATGAATGGGTCCATCTAGGAGATGCGTTGATCCACTTGCATCAAATCTTCCTCCACTGCCGGGCAGAAGAGCTCGGAAGTTGTGCCTCCTGAAGGCATCCCATACTTGGAAAGAAAATCTGCCTCCTCATTCTCTGTTCTGGGGATGTGCTCGATGGTAAAGCTCTTGAACCTGCCGACTTCTATCTTCACAAGAGCAAGATATTTCCTCAAGATCGGCTCTCTTGTTTCGTAGTTACCGAGGACTTGTGACGCCATTACCAGAGAATCGGTTTTGATATGAACATGATCGATTCCTAGTTCCCTTGCAAGTCTCAAGCCTGCAAGCAAAGATTCATACTCATCCTGGTTATTGGTTACTGGAAAGTAAAATTTGATAGCCTGCTCCAGTTTGACTCCGTTTGGATTGATGAGAACCACTCCTGCTTTAGAAGAACTTCTGCCTGAGGTACCATCAACATAGATGGTCCAAGCCAAATATGACCTTTCTGCCCGATCAGAACTAGACTCTGGCATGTCGATTAGAAAGTTTGCTAGGACTTGAGCTTTGATGGCTGTCTTGGGCACATAAGAGATTTCAAATTCACTCAACTCTATTGCCCACTTGGCTAGTCTGCCGGAATGTTATGGTTTTTCCAACACACCCTTCAAAGGCTGATCGGTGATGACTTGAATTGAATGTGCTTGGAAGTACGGACGGAGCCTGCGGGCTGACATGACCAGCGCCAAGGCTAACTTCTCCAAAATTGTATATCGTGTCTCAGCACTCTTCAGGATATGGCTAACATAGTAAATTGGGAATTGCTTCCTGCTATCTTCCCGAAGAAGAATGGAGCTGACGGCCTCAGGGCCAACCTCTGGGTATAAGAAAAGAATCTCTCCTGGCCGGGGACTCTGAAGCAAGGGTGCTGAGGTCAGTTGCATTTTCAACTGCTCAAAAGCTTGGGAGAATTCTTCTGTCCACTCAAACTTTGATGCTCCTCGGAGGGTTTTAAAGAAGGGAGCATTCCTATATCTAACCCGAGAGAGAAATCTTGGAAGACCTGCCAGGCTTCCCCCTAACTGCTGAACTTCCTTAGGCGAACGAGGGGTAGGCATATCAAGAATGGCTTTCACTTTATCAGGATTGGGGGCAAGTCCTTCCGGAGTAAGGAGATGACCAAGAAACTTCCCCTTACTCGCCCCAAATGTGCATTTCAAAGGGTTTAAGCTTCATTTTGTATCTACGCAGAGTAGCGAACTTCTCTGCTAGATCTAGCAAGTGCAGCGAAAACGACTTACTCTTAATCAAGAGATCGTCTACATACACTTCTAGGTTCCTTCCCTTCTGATGGTTAAACACACGGTCCATCATCCGTTGGTAGGTCGCACCGGCATTTTTAAGCTCAAAGGGCATCACAAGGTAGCAATAGCAACCATCATTAGTAATGAACGACGTGTGAGGAACGTCAGGCTTATGCATTCTTATCTGGTGATAACCAGAAAACGCATCTAAAAAACTCATGTAAGAGTACACTACCGCGGAATCAACTAAAGAATCTATCTGAGGCAAGGGGTAGCAATCTTTAGGGCATGCTTTATTTTGTTTGTTAAAATCTACACACATTCGCCATTTTCCCCCTGGCTTTTTAACCATTACAACGTTTGATATCCAGCTGGGATATTGAATTTATTTAACAAAATTAGCCTTGAGGAGCTTTGCAACCTCCTCCCTTATTGGCTCTACAAGCTTTGTAGCTATGTCCCTCTCTTTTGTTGTATAGGCTTGCAGCCGGGATCAACATTCAAGTGGTGGCACGCAACATCAGGATCCACTCCTGGCATGTCTTCCGCTGACTAGGCGAAGACATCCAGGTTCCTCAGTAGGCAAGAGATCAGCTCGGCTTTTTGATCTTCAGGCAACTCCGAGTTGATGGAGAGCTTCCTCTCCTCCCCCTCAGCAATGGGGACTCCTTGCGTCACCTGGGCAGGTACTAGGTAAGCACCTTCCTCACCAGCAGCTTCTGAACTGGGATAGGCTTCTGCAACTGCTGCTAGAGCAAGGGAAGGGCTGGCTTCGACCATGTTGATAGTGCGGACGTAGCACTCCCTTTCTCTCCTTGGGTCACTCCTGACCCGATACATCCTTCCATCTGCAAAGAACTTGATGGCGAGGTGGTAAGTGGAAACCACTGCTTGATATTTATTTAACAGGGGCCAGCCAAAGATGGCATGGTAGCTGTTGGGGGGGTCAACCACTATGAATTGCACTTGCTTAGTTGCCCCTCCAAGCTTCACGGGCAGGATGACGCTACCTTCCACTTCTTTTCTCTCTCCTGAGAATCCATAGAGTGGCCCCTCATTGGAAAGCAGAGGCTTTCCGGTCCTCAGGGCCTCAAAAGTAGACTTGAACAGGAGGTTGACCGAGCTGCCTGTGTCAACAAGAATTCTATCAACTGTAAAGTCCCCAACCACATCCTTGATCACTACAGCATCATCAAACGGGTTGGTTGTTTGGGGTAGATCTGCTGGACCAAAGGTGACAACCTCACTTGGAGGAGCAATGGAAGAAGAAGAGGCCACCTCTGCCCGGGTGACCCTTGAAATTGAAGATTTCCGAGTAGACTCGATCCCTGCTCCACCATGGATAAAGAAGAGGCATCCCAGAACCCCTTCATCATCTGCATCGAAGCACTCTACCGGGACGTTGATCGGCCCCAGACGGCCTTCGTCCTCGACCTCCACACAGTCCTGCTATGCTTCAGCTACTTCTTTGCCTTTTGAGGTGGATGGCTTCGAAGAAGAAGGAGAATCCTTCTTGGCCAAGTCAATCTTGCCCTCGGCAAGCAGCTTCCCTATCAGCATGCGAAGGGCCTTGCAGTCCTCGGTCAAGTGGCCCTTTTCTTTGTGGAACTGGAAATATTGTGCATTATTCCTTGGCTTCCACACTTTCTGAGGCTCTTGCCTCTTTTCTTCTGATCTCCTTTGCAAGATCTGGATGACTTCGTCAAGGTCCAGATCTGCAACGTCCTCCATGGGGCTTGCATCAGATTGGCTTGGAGCAGGCAAGGCTGCCTGCTGGAGGATGGGAAGAGCTTGCAATGGAACGACGGGAGTGGCGGCCAATGACAGTCTCTGCTCGTGAAACTGTTGATGGCCAAGGAAAGGTTTCTTGTGGCGGAAGTTCCTGCCTCTCTGAGACGGAGGCTGGAAGTCTGGGCGAGGGGGCTTGCTACGAGAGGAAGAAGCGGAGGCATCCCTTCCTTCAGCCTTAGCTGTCCGGGATAAGACATAGGTTGGATTGGCATTTTCTCCTTCAATGAAACGGTTGACCATGTCGATCAACTCTTGATAAATCTCAGGTGCCTTGGTTGTTGCTTTAAACTTCAGGGGACCTTCCCGGAGGCCATGGATCAAGGCGACCTTGTAATAATTGGGGTTCACATTCCTTACCCCCTGGATCTCTCTCTGAAAGCTATCAAAAAATCGCGCCACTGATTCATTGTCCCTTTGTTTGATTTCAAATAGGGCAGCTGGCCCATTCTTCCTCTTTCTTGAGGTAGCCAACCTCAGCAACAACTGGTTGCGAAGCTCTGCGAAAGAAGAGATTGTGCCCGAAGGCAGCTTATAGAACCACTCTCTCGCCTGTCCTTCTAGAGTGGTAACCAAGAGTTTACACTTGATTGCATCTGAGTGGCATCTCAAAGCAACTGCCCCCTCAAATGCCTGGAGGTGAGAGACTGGATCAGTCCCTCCTGAATAAAATGGGATGTGAGGCTCCCTGAAGTTGTTCGGAGCCGATTCCCATCGGATTTGATCAATGAAGGGAGACGGGGTCTCGAACTCTGTGGGGTAGAAGGGGCGGACTAAAGCCGTGGAGTCCGCGGGCTTGGCGGACTGGCGATCAGCAAAATGAAGCTGGCGGGCAGGAGTGCCCCTGGCAGCTTCTCTGAAGAAATTCCTGAAAGCAAACTGCTCCTCCTGAGGGCGCAGAGGGGCAGCGGACTTAGCAGTGTTCCGAGGAGTGGCTGGCCACTACCGAAGCGGAGTTCGGCGAGCTGCAGTTTGGCGGACTGGCGAGTCCGCGTGATCAGCTGCGGCCTGAGGAGCGAGCCGCTGGGCTAGCGCGAGTAGGGTTTGGCTGATTGCGTCGAGACGCTGGTCGGTCTGCCGGCGGGACTGCTCGGCCTCAAGGCGAGCTTGCTCAATTGTGTCCCAAAGACTGTCCTCTGAAGAACTGGAGCGGTCTGAAGAGCGGGCTCTGCGGTCTGACATCTCCGTCCGCTGAATTCAAAACACTACTCGAATCTGAAGGTCGCGTGTTAACTGTTGATGCACGAAAACACAAATGGGGGTCGAGCACCACTAGCTAACGGTTCGAACACTGGGGAATAGAGAGACTGCGAGTAGTGATCTATTAAGCGGGTGAGGGCAGGAAGAACAGCAGGGCCGTGAGCCACGGCAACAAAAGACTTCGCCCGTCGCGGCCTGAATGCCTCTCTTGCGACGGGCTTTCCCTTGATTGAAGAAAGATTTGGTTACAAGTGAAAGGAAAAGGTTGACAAGAGTAGAGCAAGGAGGAGTCCGCAAGGCACAAGATTCGAGTCAGCGTGCCTTGGGTGCACCACCTCCCCCCTATTTATAGGATAGGGGGCCTGCCCAAACGGTCAGGGCTAAAAATAACCGGCTGCCCGGGGTACAGGAGAACCGGGCAGCGGTGACGGGAAGCCAAAAGAAAGAACACGCCAGTCCGCGCTAAAGGGGCGGACTGGGCTCGCGGGCTGGAGCTACCGTCTGCTGCTAGACGCGATCCTGCTGGGGGACGGCAGCCTGGGCGGACGAGACATTGCGTCCGCCGTTGTTGAGAATCCAGAGATCCCAAGTCATGGCGGACTGAGCGAACAGATCCTTGAATCCGCTGTTGGGAGACCATCCTTGGTGGCCGATTGGTTACTTTGTCGGACTGGGCGGACTGCCCAATTGAGTCCGCGAGTGTTGAAAGGGGGGGTCTTGGCATCTTGTAGGATATTGCGGACTGAGGGGTTAACATTAGTGTCTTCACTTGGAGATACAAAACCCTCTGGTTGTGTCATATATATACCGCGAGGAGGTTTCCATTAAGGAAAGTTGTTTTTATATTCATTTACTAGATCTCATAACCAAACTACATAACAATAACAAACAGAATTCTAATCGAATATACCATCAAAATAGGGGAAACAGTCTTATTATAGGCAATACAATGAATTTACTTGAAATATTTAACCATTAATCGCCCTTTGAATGTCTATACATTCCAATACATGTCAGTCTTCTTCTAGAAAACACACTTGCACCATATAGGTCGTACCCCTTCTAACACCCCCCACCCTTCTAGACCCCCTAAAGTTTAGGATATGGATTGAGTGGTACATGTAGGCCCCAGTGTGACCCTAGCTTAGCTTGAACTTAGGGAAAATTGCTATGTGCACCCCCATTGTGCACAAGTCAACCTAGGACAATTCACCCTCACATGAACTCACCACCTCAAGGTAAGCTCACTAACACTTCCCTAACCCTAAGAGAGAGGCAACCGAGCAATGATCTCAAGTCTAGGACAATCAAACGGGCCAAATTGACAAGTCATCTCTAGGACAACATTGGTGAGACCTTCACCAAAGGGGTCCTACTAGCCCCAAAACCTAAAATTGACCTCACCACTAGCCTTGTAATGTCAAATCGCACTATTTGTAAAAATTGGCCCAATTTGGGTGTCAACATGATCCAATCAACATTGGGTAGTGTCAAGGGACTCAAGACAACCCCCTTAGACCAGTGATGAGTCCCGTTTATGTAGGGTTTTGCGGACTCATCTGGGCTGGTTTTTATGGCTTTGCACTTCACTTTTCGGTTGTTTTCATTGATATTTCGTTCCTATTGTGTCTCACGATTAGTGCACTTTTCAAGACCGTGAATGCGCAATTGCACATTCAATTGCTGGGGGTATGCACTTGGTGCTCCCCAGGGCTCGTTCCAGTAATTTTTATTACATTTTGTTGATTGCTGGAGGGTCCTCCTTTTTGAGTTTTTATTATGTGCAGGTGGTGCGTTGTCCGCAAGTCTGGAATGCAGTTTTGAGGAAAACGCACAGTCGTGCATTTTCTTAGCACGCGGTCCTTTTTGATCGTGCATTTTCTTAGGAACCGTCCGCGAAGGAAACGCACGGTTTTCCAATAGCCTTCTAGTTTTACTCTGGGTTGCCTGCAATTTCAGTTTTTTGTCGTTACCCGTATGAATTACTTCGCGTATGGGCGGATCGCCCGTGCGCGAAAGAAACGCACGGGTCAATGCTTCTTCTTCCACAGACATTTTTTGGATATTAATATTGCACGGTTCACGCACGGTCGTGCGCCTGACCGTGCGTGACCATTTTTTCTCACTTTTACTATTTAAGCCGCAAATTTCTTCTGGACCGAGGACATCTCCATTTTCCCCGCCATTTTCGCCACTTGGAGCGGGAACTCATCCTTCCAGCCGCCATTTTCTCTCTCCTCCTTGGAGTGTTGATTCGGCCACCCATTCTCCAACAAAGAGCTTGCTAAAGCTTCATCTCCAACCGCCATCGCTATTGCTGACCACCAAGCTACTGTTTGAGTTCTTAGTTGCAGATCTTTCAAAGATTTTCTCTCTGATTCGAGTCAGCGACCACAACATGAAGAAGACGGGTGTGAAGAGGGAAGTGACAGCCCTTCGGGATCTCGGATACCTTCCAAAGACTAAGCTAAGATGAGGCTTGACAACCCTCGCTTCCGACCGAGAATCTTGGAGAGCCTTCAAGTGCTTGGTTGTATTTCACCACCTCTTTTCTTGTATTCGCTTTAACCTGAACTTGTGTTAGTATGCTTGAGGTTTAATAATCAAGTTTTGCTCAAGGTCATGCTATGGTTTGCTGTGGTGATTTCTTGATGATGATGTGTGTTGATGAGCTTCGTCTTTGTTAGATAAAGTTGTATTTGAGCAGTTCTAGCGACTGCTAGAAGCGCGTGTTGCGAAGAGGTGTTTATGACCCTCGTTAGTTTGTTCGTCTCCGCTATTACTCTTTGGAGTAATTCACCCTGCGATGAGGTGACGATGACCCGCACTAGATTAATGTTGCTTAATGTAAGAAACACAAAATCAAACCCCCTCGTTTTTGCTTAGTACATTCATTTATTTCTTAGAAGGCGAAATCCATGCTCCCTACCTGCACTCCACGTGAGATCGATACTTGGGGAAGCTACTCCTCCCTTTTATTACTTGACCGTGAACGGTAATCTTACCGCCTGCGCATCAAGTTTTTGGCGCCGTTGCCGGGGAGTGCAACTATTGCTTGGATTTTTTTCTTTTGGGAAAAGTTTGTGAGTATTTTGGTGTTTTTAGTGTTTTCTTTTTGGGGGTGTTGTATGATAGATCTGAACCCAGGTGGAAGGAGAGAAGATTTGGGTGTTGATCCTGAGACTACACGGGCGAGGTGAACTCGCTTGCATGCTGCTACAGCTGAGGGAAGGATGGATAACTTGGGCCATTTGGGGAATGGCCAAGGTGAATAAATCGTTGAGAACCAGGATGTGGCCTAGCCTCGCATTTGGACAATTCGGGATTTCACTACCACTACGGTGGGGAGTGTTTATCCAGGGTTCGGGCCAGCCATAGCCAATAATCATTTTGAGATCCAGCCAGAGATTTTAAATATGATTAGGAACAATACTCAGTACTCGGGTCTACCGTGCGAGGATCCTCAGCAACATTTGGCTGAGTTTTCTGAGATATGCGGTACTTTCTGCTATGTAGGCATTGCGGATGAAGTTGTGAAACTAAAGTTGTTTCCTTTTTCACTAAGGGATAGGGCCAAGACTTGGTTGCATACGATCGCGCCTGGCACCGTTGCCACCTGGGAAGCTTTATCTTCTATGTTTTTGGCTAATTTCATCTTGTTGATAAAATTGTTAATGCTCGCAGGGAAATGGCCACATTCAGACAGTTGGATCAAGAAACTCTTTCTGAGGCATGGGAGAGATTTGCCGACCTACAGCACCGTTGTCCTCAATACGGCTGTGAGCCTTGGAATTTTGTGGAGATATTTTATTTCGCCATTAAGCTAAATTTCGGGGCAATGATCGATGCGGTGGCGGGTGGCACGATCATGAACTTATCTCCTGAGGAAGCGTTGAGACTCCTTAAAGACACGGCCTCCCACAGCATGTACTGGACAGCAGGCAGGAATGCTCCTAGAGTGGCGAGAAATTTGTTTGATGTAAATGTAGTAGGGCTGCACGCCAAAACGAGCCATCCTATCTTGGATGGGAAGATGATGTTGACCCGATCAAACCTATCGCCTGTCCCTGTGATGAGCATATCATGCCAGGGTTATGGTAACTCTGGCCACCACACTTATGAGTGCCCCGCGGGTGAGCTGTTTGCTGACCAGGCAGGTATGGCTTGTGAAGAAAATGTTAATTTTATAAATAATCAAAATCGTGTTGTACCTTACAATAATACATATAACCCTAACGCGAGAAACCATCCTAATTTCTCGTGGAACCAAAATATGCCCGGTCAAAGATGGCAGGGGGGCCAGCATTAATTCGATGCTCAGGCTTCTGGTAGCCAGCCGCGACCATCTTAGCCGGGTTATAATCAGAATTTGCAAGGGACGCGCAAGAGCGCGTTAGAGGAGATGATGGAAAAGTTTGTTGAAATGGCCCAGTCGAATATGGCTACTCAGACTGCTTCCATGAGGAATTTGGAAACTCAATTTGGATAATTGGCCACGTTTTTTTCTGAGCACACCCTCGACACTCTTCCTAGCGACACGAAGAAGAATCCCCGTGAGCAGGGGAAGAGTGTTGAGGATGTGGGGGAATGTAATGCCCGTGAAACGACTGTTAAATATGAGATTAATGCCATAGAAACTCTAGCGCTATGTGATTCCGGTTCATCTTGCAACATTCTTGCTTTGCAAGATGTTGAGAAGCTGAATTTGAATGTCAATTCTGATAGAAGAAAATCCTTAATGCTAGCTGATGGATCTTTGGTTGAGACAAATGGAGAGGTGAAGGGTGTAAAAGTGGTTTTGAATGGGACGACTGTCGTCACAGACTTCAGGTGCTGGGACCCAGGGGTAACACGTCAAAACCCATCCTCCGGGTCCCCTTCACTAAAGCTAGTGAGGCGACATTGCATTTTGATGCTAGTGGCGTCACTGTTGTGCCCAAAGTTAATGCACCTTTACCACCTTCGCCTCCTCAATTAATTTTTGTTGACCCCATAAAACCAATGAACTTAACTATCGTGTTATCTAATGTTGTTTCTAGTGATGTCAAGGCAGATTTTAAATCGAAGGGACAAGAACAGCTGAGGAAGTTTTTGAAACGCCAATGACAACTAAAGGGAAATAAGTAACACAAGTCCTTTATGTGAAGCTTGATACTGCTGCAAAGATGGATGTGCTTTGAACGCCGGATGTGGGTGTGCAGAATTTCGATTTAAAAACTGCAAAATGCTTAACCAAATTCTCTAAAACTATGAAACTGGTAACGTGGGCTAATCTTTCACCCTCAGCAGGTGAAGAAAGGATGCCCGCAGTTTTGTATGTTAATCCAGCTACTGAAAAGCCGGGTGTGACCTTGCCGCCCTGGCGCTCCTCTTCTGTAGAATTAAAATGAAAGGAGTTGCTTCTGCGCAAAGCGCAGAGTTTTGCCCATAGGCGCGGGATGGAGGAGGTTAGGGACAGTGGAGACTTGTCTTCCTCGGGCCCTAAAGCTCTCCCCTCTTCCTCATCTCGCGTGTCTGGGGGAATCTATCACAAATCAACGTTTAGCTGAAAAGTGAGGGATCTCCGTGGCCATCTCCTTTTGTCTTGTTGCTGCTAGCGTTTTATTTGCTTAATGTTGCGTGTGACTTTGAATTGTCTTTATCTTCTTATTAAACTTTTGTTACCTGAACATTGTTTAAAACTGTTAATACAGGTATTTGGTCCACCTTAAGGACGAAAATGAAAATGACTTCTGGGAGACAACCCAATTTAGCTGCGTTTAATTTGTTTATTTAGCTTTTTGAGTGTGCATGCCTATTATTTTCATGGTTGGAGATGTTCTTCTTGCAGGTGATTTTGTCTAGGTTGTGGGCTTATTGATCAAGTTTAAAGCCAATCTTCTGATATGCTTATCTTTTGAGCATTGGGTAACTTCTCCCTTTATCTCTTTTTGTTTTTATCTTCAACATATTTTGCTGTGCTTCATAGCTTAAGTCTGGGGGAGAGCATGTCGATGTTACCTTTGCACGTGAACTT
Organism: Platanthera guangdongensis; assembly: GCA_039583875.1. Classification (NCBI taxonomy): domain Eukaryota; kingdom Viridiplantae; phylum Streptophyta; class Magnoliopsida; order Asparagales; family Orchidaceae; genus Platanthera; species Platanthera guangdongensis. Next base: position 119,142,555 of record CM077147.1, on the reverse strand, counting down.
CAATTGCATACCAGTAGCTATTTTTAATTTATTTGTTTAGTTCATTGCATTGCACATCATTGCACCCACATGAGCGTGTACTTAACTTTTTGCGTACGACGAGTCAAACTTGTTTCTTTCGTTAGATTTACGAAAATTACCTTGCAAACATAGGATTGTGAGATGGGGTAAAATGTTGATCTTGCTGTGCTCCTAGTCGAGTGCACCCATCTCGTGTAGAAATTAGAGTAGAATATATTTTTCTGCATGCTTTTAGTTTTATATTTTTCGAATTGCGTAAATTCTTTTTATTCTACCAAAAAATTGCTGAATCCGGTGTGAATCTTACAGTAGCATATGGATGTGTGTATACAGCCGTTAGATTCATATTTCTCGAGTCAGAATGGATAGACTTTTTCGTTGGCTAAGAACTTGTCCCAAGATACTCTCGAAACATTGGTGCATGGTTAGTTAAGCGTGAGAAAGATGTAGGCCATCAATTTGGCTAGGATGAGCTTTATACCCATTCCTAACACTTATCCTCTCTAGCCCTGTTGTGTCTACCCCTCCTTTGATTCAGCTCCACTTTTATTTCACCAAAGCCTTGTACGTGACCCTAGTCGCACACCCAAGTCTAGCTTTTCTATTTTCTAATTTCAGGATAGGGGTGTTGTTACGGTGTTGTTCTTTGTGAAATATGTGGTTGTGCTCCCATGAATTTATTTGCTGGAATTATGTAAAAAGAAAAAGAAGAATTACGAAGAAGATTTATAAAAAGAAAATTTGAAAAAGAAAGAAAAAGAGAAAGGAAAAGTATAACTGAAAATCTGATTTGAGTTAATATATTTTTTGTAATTGGCGATACGCACACCCGTATTTTAAAAATTATGTTTAGGGGTGTGATGTACCCTCGTGTTTTGTGGTTAGAGGATAGACTCTTTTTGTGCTAGCTCATTTGGGTTTTGTGCGTTACCTTCGTTTTTATCCTTGATTACCTCGCCTTAACCCAAGCCCCATTACTACCCGAAGTCCTATGGACTCACGCTTAAAGCAAACTAGCGTTATGGAGAGAGTGCGAATGGGCAAGCATATGGTCACCGACATTGGTGAATTCCTTTGGAGGTTCTCTCGAATACCGATCTTTGGCAATACTCGCCTTAGCGGTTAGTCTATTTTCTCCCCACGCATGACCAGAGAAATCACCGCGATTCTGTTTTTGAGTAGTCATAGAATTTTTATTACACAGGCTGAAAAGTATAAATTATTTTGTATGCTTACAAATTTTCTCTACTATATTTTTGCGCCCGCGAGCGTGCGACTTCGCATGGCACTCCACTTTTTGGTTGTTTTCAGTGATATTTCGTTCCTACTACGTTTAACGATTAGTGCACTTTTCAAGCCCGTGAATGCGCAATTGTGCATTCAATTGCTGGGGGTAAGCACTTGGTGCTCCCTAGGGCTCGTTTTAGTAATTTTTATTGCATTTTGTTCATTGCTGGAGGGTCCTCCTCTCTAAGTTTTTATTTTGTGCAGGTGGTGCGTTGTCCTCAAGTTTGGAATGCAGTTTTGAGGAAAACGCACAGTCGTGCATTTTCATAGCACATGATCCTTTGTGATCGTGCGTTTTATTTATGCAGGAGAAACGTAGAGCTAAGCTCGACGAACTGAGCTTGACGATCTTAACGTACGGTTAACGCACGATTTCTTCGGAACCGTGCGCGAAGGAAACGCACAGTTTTCCTATAGCCTTCTGGTTTTACTCTGGGTTGCCTGCAATTTCTGCTTTCTGTCGTTACCCGTGCGAATTACTTCGCGCATGGGCGGATCGCCCGTGCGTGAAGGAAACATACTGGTCAATGCTTCTTCTTCCTCAGGCATTTTCTGGATATTAATATTGCACGGTTCACGCACGGTCGTGCGCCTGATCAAGCGTGACCATTTTTGTTTTGACTTTTACTATTTAAGCCGTAGATTTCTTCTGGACTGATGACATCTTTGTTTTCCTCGCCATTTTCTCCCCTTGGAGCGGGAACTCGTCCTTCCAGCCGTCATTTTCTCTCTCCTCCTTGGAGGGTTGATCCGGCCACCCATTCTTCTCCAAAGAGCTTTGAAAGAAATAGTGCCTAATCACCTAGAGGGGGGGGGGGGGTGAATAGGTGACTTTTATCTTTTTAACTTTAAAGGAAGAAATACTGTACAGTAAATGCAATTCAACAATTATCACAGCACAGCAACCATACAATCAACCATACACAGAGTGCACACAGGATTTATAGTGGTTCCCCAAGGTCTGGGTACATCCACTTTCCCCCTTCACCTATCTAGTAGTGTACTAGATTCGGCCTAACTTCAACACTTCTCCTCAGATCCTCAGATCTTACAACTCAGAACCCCAAACAGGTTCCTACAACTCAGAGTGTCCCAACTCCTACAACTCAGGCACAAAGCCTTACCACTCAGTTTTCACCAAGACCTAAACTCAGGCTAAACAGCCCTACCCCAGCCTTCAATCAAGGCCTACACTCAGAGAATAGAATCTCCTACACCCAGGAACAAAAGCCCTACCTCAGCCATTATAGTTTAGGCTTAAAACTCAGATCTATACAAGATCCTACAGATATTTTGATTATACAAAGTGTTTAACCACAACACTGAAAGAGAGAGATGAGTTGACTGGCTTATTGATGAGTTCTTGGAAGAACTTGGCAGAGATCAACCACCCTTGGCTTTCTTCAAAGCTTCTTGAATTAGAACAAGTAGGGTTGAATCTCCTGTGCAGATGATCTTCAATCAACTACTGTCTTGAGATTCAGATCTCAATCTGAATCTTACTTAGCAGCCCGGTTCAGCAGCTGCTCTTCTTAGAAGGAGCTCTCTCTCTCCTACTTCTTAGATTTTCTGTTGAAGGTCTTCTTCTTTTGTGTTGTTAGATCTCTTGATTGATTGTTGTCAATCTGTAATCACTCGAGATTTTTCTTCTTCTTGATTCTACTCCTGATTGTTGAAGGAGAAAGTTCTTTATATAAGCTTTCTCCATGGTGACCGGCTGATCCGGTTTCTAACAACCTTCCGACGGCTCTGACAGTTGCAGTTGACCGGTTGAAATGACAGCTGTCAAGTCACTTCTTGAAATCTCTGTCACTATCTGAAAGTGTCGAGACAGATAGTCATTATGTGTCGAAACAAATAGACCAAGTGTCGACACAAGTAGACTAAGTGTTGACACTAGCCTTGATGGTGTCGACACAACTCCTTGTGTTGTTATAACATCTTCTCGACACTGCTTCTTCAGAATGTGTCGACACAGATCCTGTGTGTCGACACAAGCCTTCTGTAGAATGTGTCGACACTGATTGAGTGTGTCGACACAAGTACTTCTTCTTTGAAACTTAGTTGAAATCTGCTATGTGTCGACACATATCCTTTGTGTCGACACATCTCCTTTTATTGTAGCTACTTGATAAGTGTCGACACATGCCTTCATGTGTTCAAACTTGCTGAGTGTCGACACATCTCCTTTGTGTCGACACATGTACTTTAACTTTGTTGAAGTTTGCTGAGTGTCGACACAGCCTCCTGGTGTCGACACATTTGATGTCGACAAAGTTTCTCTGGGTGTCGACATTGCCTCTAAGTGTCGACAGAAATAATGTTGACAATTCTTCACAATGTGTCGACACAGCCTGTATGTGTCGACACTTTTCTTCTGGTGTCGACTCTACCTTCCTGGTGTCGACACAATTACTCCAAGTGTCGACACAGCTTCTCTGGGTGTCGACACTAGCCTTCATAAGTGTCGACACTTCACCTCTAGGTGTCGACACATGAACTTAGAAACTTTTTATGCTTTTCCTACAATTACTTAACCTGCACACATAAACTCAAAGCACATCAAATACACCTTGATGTATATCATTGAGTAGGGTGAGGCTTATTCAAATCAGGTACATATATTCCAATGTACCCAACAATCTCCCCCTATTTGGAGAAGTCATAACCCTTAGTCAATGATATACACCATACATAACAAATTCTCAGTATGATGTAAAACAATATTATATGACAGGGTAAATACTTAACAAAACATGTATAAACAATCATTACAGAATACAAATGTAACAAATCAAACATTATTTTGTTATAACATCCAATAGTCTCATTAATCAAAAGTTTACATTGATTTTAATGTAAAAGATTACAGAGTTGTAAACTTAAGAAAATCCTAATCTATGGCTGCTCTGGCTCCTTGATAACAATGCGCTTTCCAGATTGAATCTTTGCTTGAACTGGAGCATCATTGTCATCAGCAGGCTTCTTCCCTTTAAGATATTTCTTTTTCTGTTCTTCAGCTCTTATCTTCTGTCTCTCAAAATAGTGATAAGGCTTAGGGAATGTTAGGCTCCTGTGCATTAGGAGGTAGCTTCCCTAATTTAGCCTTCCTTCTGTATTGTACTATGGCCTCTTGCCTAGCTTCATGCTTTTTCCATTCCTGGTCAGAATACCATTTGCCCCTCTCTAGGAAATTATCTTTTGCAGCCTTACAAGCAGTTAATATGATATTCCTAGAGGTTGGGCTCCATTGCTCAAAGTCTGGCCTTCATTCAGCCTGCTCTCTGAACCTTTTCTTCGATAATTGGGCCTCTTGTTCTTTTAATACTGCCTCTGGCACAGGCTGTACAACTTTCTCAAGAATAACATTCTGATTACCCTCAGAAGGACTATACATAGATTGTACCTCCTGATGTATCATGTCAAAATCTGCAGGAGGATATATCACTTGAGCCACTTCAGCTTGTTCTCCTCCAAAATATGCAGGATTAATCCCAGATTCTGCCACATTATCATCATCACACAAGGGTGGATATCCAAGGGTAGCTCTGATGGAGTTTGAAATCCACTTTGCATGATCAGAGCCAGTTTTGACTAACACCCTCTCCCCCTTTATGACTTCTCTTTCTATATGATCCCTAAGATCATCTTTCTGGAATCTGATTTGAGCATTCAAATAGTTAACTCCATATTTGTAGAAAGGTTTTAATTTCTGAAGCTGGGCAAAAATATCCTTTTGTGAAGCTTCAATGGCAGTTTTAACAATAGTGAGGCTCTCCGGTAAGTGCATGTCAAACTCTTCCTTGGCAGTAGCACTTGCTGCAGTTTGAGCAGCTGCAAGATTCTTCATTTCAGTGACTATCACATTATGTGATTCAGTTAAATTTTCATTCATTCTGATCTGGTTTTCCAGAACATATTCTTGTTTGACAGCCATGTCATCAACTTGTGTTTTTATCTGTACAACCTCAACTGAGTCTTCTTTTTGTCAGTTGACTCCTTCCTCTTTTCAGGATAGTCAGCCACTACATGTCCCTGTCTATTGCAGCAATAGCACACAATCTTTGAAGATGTAGCTTTGCTTGACTTGGATCTGCTTCTGTCATTCCTTGATGACTTTCTTTTCTGATAATAGTCATCTTTTGGTTGAGAAGTGGAAATCTTAGACCTCCACTGCTTCTTCTTCAGAAACTTTTGAAAATGCCTAATGAAAGCTGCAAAGTCTTCATCAGTTTCACTGCTATCTGAATTCTTGCTTTCAGAATTATCTGTCATATCCTCAGCAACTATTTGAGGTGGAGATGGAGACTTGCTTCCAAACTTCCTAGTGGCTTCAGTCTTGAAGGCCACAGATTTTTCCTTGTGCTCCACTCTAGTAGTCTTCTCTTCCTCCTTTCTAGCCAATAACTACATCTCATAAGATAACAGTTTTCCAAATAAAGTTGGAGGAGGTATATCAGCTAATTTAGCCATTTTCCTCATGGCACAAATCTTGGTATCCCAGTCCTTAGTCAGTGATCTTAAGAACTTGTCATTCAACTCATAGTTGCTGAATTCTCTTCCATAGGACATCAATTCATGTACTATCCTATAGAACTTCTTGTAGCATTCAGTAATGCTATCAGACTTTCCTTGTTTGAAGCTTTCATATTCCTGATTTAACAAAGACTTCCTGTCTTGTCTTACTTCTTCTGATCCCTCCATATAGACTATTAATGTGTCCCACATTTCTTTAGAAGTTTTACAATGAATTAAATTCTGAAATGTTGCATCATCAATTGCACTAACAATAATATTCTGGGCCCTCTTGTCCATAGTGGCCAGAATGATTTCATATTTGGTCATTTCTGAATAGTCCTTAGGAGTTTTCTGATTTGCATCTAGAATGAATATCTTCATTGGCACATATGACCCTTCTTTGACTGTGATGTATATTCTTGGGTCAGATGCTTCCATAAAGAGTCTAACCCTCTCTTTCCAAATGTCAAATATCTCTTTTCTACAGATTGGCAATTTCATGGACCCCAGCTCTTTGTGATTCTCACTAGAACCCATTTTCTTGAATCTTGATTATTCTGAATCTACCTACAGGATCTTACTCAGACTGTTATGTCCCTTTTTGAGTAACCTCGCTTTGATACCACTTGAAAGAAAGTGTCTAATCACCTAGAGGGGGGGGGTGAATAGGTGACTTTTATCTTTTTAACTTTAAAGGCAGAAATACTGTACAATAAATGCAATTCTACAATTATCACAGTACAGCAACCATACATTCAACCATACACAGAGTGCACACAGGATTTATAGTGGTTCCCCAAGGTCTGGGTACATCCACTTTCCCCCTTCGCCTATCTAGTAGTGTACTAGATTCGGCCTAACTTCAACACTTCTCCTCAGATCTTACAACTCAGAACCCCAAACAGGTTCCTACAACTCAGAGTGTCCCCACTCCTACAACTCAGGCACAAAGCCTTACCACTCAGTCTTCACCAAGACCTACACTCAGGCTAAATAGCCCTACCTCTGCCTTCAATCATGGCCTACACTTAGAGAATAGAATCTCCTACACTCAGGCACAAAAGCCCTACCTCAGCCTTTATAGTTTAGGCTTACAACTCATATCTATACAAGATCCTACAGATATTTGATTATACAAAGTGTTTAACCACAACTCTGAAAGAGAGAGATGAGTTGACTGGCTTCTTGATGAGTTCTTGGAAGAAGTTGGCAGAGATCAACCACCCTTGGCTTTCTTCAAACTTCTTGAATTAGAACACAGTAGGGTTGAATCTCCTGTGCAGATGATCTTCAATCAACTGTTGTCTTGAGATTCAGATCTCAATCTGAATCTTACTTAGCAGCCCGGTTCAGCAGCTGCTCTTCTTAGAAGGAGCTCTTTCTCTCCTACTTCTTAGATCTTCTGTTGAAGGTCTTCTTTTTTTGTATTGTTAGATCTCTTGATTGATCGTTGTCAATCTATAATCACTCGAGATTTTTCTTCTTCTTGATTCAACTCCTGATTGTTGAAGGAGAAAGTCCTTTTTATAAGCTTTCTCCATGGTGACCGGCTGATCCGGTTTCTAACAACCTTCTGACGGCTCTGACAGTTGCAGTTGACTGGTTGAAATGGCAGCTGTCAAGTCATCCAGTCACTTCTTGAAATCTCTGTCACTGTCTGAAAGTGTCAAGACAGATAGTCATTATGTGTCGACACAAACAGAGCAAGTGTCGACACAAGTAGACTAAGTGTCGACAATAGCCTTGATGGTGTCGACACAACTCCTTGTATTGTTGAAACAGCTTCTCAACACTGCTTCTTCAGAATGTGTCGACACTGATCATGTGTGTCGACACAAGACTTCTATAGAATGTGTCGACACTGATTGAGTGTGTCGACACAAGTACTTCTTCTTTGAAACTTAGTTGAAATCTGCTATGTGTCGACACATGTCCATTGTGTCGACACATCTTCTTTTGTTGTAGATACTTGCTGAGTGTCGACACATCTCCTTTGTGTCGACACATGCCTTCATGTGTTGAAACTTGCTGAGTGTCGAAACATCTCCTTTGTGTCGACACATGTACTTTAACTTTGTTGAAGTTTGCTGAGTGTCGACACAGCCTCCTGGTGTCGACACATTTGATGTCGACAAAGTTTCTCTGGGTGTCGACACTGCCTCTAAGTGTCGACACAGATAATGTTGACAATTCTTCACAGTGTGTCGACACATCCTGTATGTGTCGACACTTTTCTTCTGGTGTCGACTCTGCCTTCCTGGTGTCGACACAATTACTGCAAGTGTCGACACAGCTTCTCTGGATGTCGACACTAGCCTTCATAATTGTCGACACTTCACCTCTAGGTGTCGACACATGGACTTAGAAACTTTTTATGCTTTTCATGCAATTACTTAACCTGCACAAATAAACTCAAAGCACATCAAATACACCTTGATGTATATCATTGAGTAGGGTGAGGCTTCTTCAAATCAGGTACATATATTCCAATGTACCAAACAAGCTTGTTAAAGATTCTTCTCCAACCGTCATCACCATTTCCGACCACCAAACTACTGTTTGAGTTCTTAGTTGCAGATCTTTCGAAGCTTTTCGCTCTGATTCGAGTCAACAACCACAACATGAAGAAGACGGGTGTGAAGAAGGAAGTGATAGCCCTTCGGGATCCTGGATACCTTCCAAAGGCCAAGAATCCCGGAGAGCCTTCAAGTGTGTGCTTGTATTTCACCCCCTCTTTTCTTGTATTCGCTTTAACCTAAACCTGTGTTAGTATGCTTGAGGTTTAATAACCATGTTTTGCTCAAAGTCTTGCTATGGTTTGGTGTGGTGATTTATTGATGATGATGTGTGTTGATGAGCTTCGTCTTTGTTAGATAAAAGTATTTGAGCCGTTCTAGCGACTGCTAGAAGCGCGTGTTGCGAAGAGGTGTTTACGACCCTCGTTAGTTTGTTCGTCTCCGCTATTACTCTTTGGATTAATTCACCCTGGCGACGTGGTGACGACCACCCGCACTAGATTAATGTTGCTTAGTGTAGGAAACACAAAATCAAATCCCCTCATTTTTGCTTAGCACTTTCATTCATTTCTTAGAAAGCGGAACCCATGCTCCCTACTTGCACTCCACGTGAGATCGATACTTGGGGAAGCTACTCCTCCCTTTTATTACTTTTCCGTGAACGGTAATCTTATCGCCCGTGCATCAACCAGTCAACCCATCAAGTTGACGAAAGTTAACCAAAGGTCAACCATGGCCAAATTAACCCCTAAAGGCTAAATGGGAGCCCAAGCCAATTCAAGTGGGCTAAGGCCTTGCCCAATGCCCATCCTACAACCCATGAGATTTCTCAGATTAAATAATTTGAATTAGGTTAGTTTAATGGGGATTTAATGGGGGTAATTAGGGGGGAAGTTTCATTTAGATGGGGAAAATAATGGAGGGAGGCCAAGTGGCGAACCCTTCTTCTTCCCCAACTCCTCCTTTCATCTTCCTTGATGAAGAGGAGGATTTTACTAGCAGTTATAGGTCAGCCGCCATCAAGGAGGACAAAAATGGCCATGGCCGGAACCCCACATTCATGGATCTCCTACAAAGAGGCCCCCAAAGTTCAATTTGATCCTTTCATCACCTGTAGAAGGCCTCAAGCAGTCGAAATTGAATCTTCAAAGCTTTCTGTGGAGAATTGAGATTAGGAGAGGTTCGCTGAAAAACTTCAAAATCCATGGCCACCCGCCAAAGTAGCTACATCCAAGCCCGAAATCAAGCATGTTTCTCCCCCCTCTCCCCTTGTGCTAGCAATTTAGATCAATAGGGATTGAAGTCGGGCTCAATCAATTCGATTTCCATTTTGAATTTTCCATGGAAAATCGGATTGGGCTTCCTCTCGGGATCGCCAGAAAAGCAACCCCAGGTGGCCTAGCCACCGCCCGGCAATAGACACCAACTCAATGGAGGTGTTGGCCGGCCGGGGAGGGGGTTAGATCAATGGCAATCGGCTTTGGAAAAGCTTCCAAGTCTAGAGGATCAGGGCCACCAGTTGGGGTTTGAAGATGATCCCATGGACGTTGGATTTGGGTTTTATAAAAATATAATAATATATGATACATTAAATATTGTTATTTTTATTCCCCTAAGATTAGGCTTATTGAAAAACAAATATGAGGCCCTTAGGTGCTGAATCATAAAAAGTACCCAACATGACAAAGGTAGAGCTATGAGTCTACCTTAATTAGAAAATAAAATCAGGTCATTTAGAGCAATGTAGCTCCCTGTAGGGCATTTCTTGTCAGACTGGTCCTTAGGGATGGGCAGACACTATTCCTTAATAACTTTTAGTTGTCTAAGGGGATTGACTTGAAATGTGGTGGTGGAAAGTATGTACCATAGGTACACCCACTATCTATAAATGGGAATTTTTGGACAAAATTTCCTATATCTTTGGGTAAAATGTGTTTTTCCATAAAAGTGAAATTATTTTGGGAAAATTAATTATAATGACCTAAAATTTTTCTCAGAGGCTCATTAACTCAGTACAAAGACGTTGTAAAAATCTTAGGTCCATTGGACCTCAGTAGGTTGGTGAATCTACTTTGCATGTGGTTATGCTATATGAGATTTGAGGTGTCATTAGCTAAAGGAGGGAAAAAGGGGGTTGAGGCCCATAAATTTGTGGGATATCCCTTAGAGGTTAGGAATAGACTTATAATGATGGAATACACCATCAAAAGTGAGATTAGGGATTTTGGAACAAAAACCCTAGGTATTCGATTTAATTTAGTTTTGGCACCATTTTAAATTAAGAGACTAAAAGTGAGCAAATCAACTTAGAAAATTCTAAAACTCTGTCACTAGGGTTTTGTTTACATAATACACCTTAAGTGTTTATTTATGAATTTTTTGGAATTTCTATCTCGGCTGTTTAACTAAAAGTACGATTATGGCCTTTTGGTAATTATATTTAAATCATGATTAATATTGCCTAGAAAATTATGATGATTTTACATGATTATTGTTATAGTGATAAGAGGCTTTGTGATTTATCTTAGAATTTTTGGGATCATATTTATGGAGTTTCAATGAATAGTGGCATTTTGGTAATATGTGAACTTTACTAAAATTGGAGGTTAAATTTGTTTATAAAATTATCGTTTTCTAGAATTATGCTTTATTTGTCATTTAATACCTGGGGAAATTTATGGGATTTAATTGCCTAGTCTTTCAATTACTTCCTTTGAAATGTGACCTAAAAACCCTATTTTTGGGAAATTCATATTTGCCACTACATGTCACTAAAAATTATGGGATTTTGTCCAGAGCCATTATTACTCAAGTTGATGTTAAGATATTTTTATCTTGCTTGTTTGATAAAATAAAGTGATACTTCATGTTCAAAATCACACTTAGCAATAATTTGGGAAAATTATAATAAATGCTGATTATTTTACGAAAATTATAAATCTCTGGAATTAGGACTAACATGTCATGATTGGTCTCAAGAAATAATGTTAGGGCCCATGGTGAAGTATTCAGAGGATTCTTATTCATAAACACATACAAGATCATATGGTCTACATTTAGCAATTTTGGAAAATTAGTGTTTCAACAGTTGATTTTTTGGAGAGGTCATACATGTAGTAACAGTGAGAGTGAATTTGATTATGGGTAGTATAACATTACTAAGTGCCTTAAGGAAGGGAACGATGAGGTTCAGACCATCTTAGTCCCTAGTACTGAACCGAGCCCTTCATAGGGTAGACCTCGAGAAGTTCAAGGTTAACCATAAATCGCAAATAATCCAAAATGAAAGTGAAAGATCTTAAGCAAAAAGGATAGAGTTTGTCACAACACAAAAAGACAAAATAAAAGCTAAAAAGAACAAAGTAGATCAAGCCACACAGAAAAGACACAAGGATTTTATAGTGGTTCCCCAAATCTGGGTACATCCACTCTTCTACCACCCTGGTAGGAATCCACTCAGGTTTTTGATCAGGTGCCTGACACCAATGAGTTTTGATCAGGTGCCCAAAAACCAAAGCCTCAAGTCTTTTGGAAGGAGACTTACAACCAGGAATCACTTTTGAAGGGAGATGACAACCCTTTATACAGGAGGGGGAAAAGAGGTGATGGAAATCTTCTCTCTCTCAATATAAACTAAGAAGACTATGTGGATATTGATTGTAGCAGATGCTCCCCCTGAGATCTTGAATTAATCAGGAAAGTTGGAGCACTGCTTCAGGGTGATAGGCCTTTAGTCTTCAAGCCTGGACCAGAGTATCCTTCAGGAACTTCTGACAGATAGAGATTTGTTATCCTTGAAGTTGTCCTGCAGTGATAGGGAAGAAGAAGACTCTTAATAGATGATTATATGTTCTTCTTCTTCTTGATGAAGATGTTCTCTGGCCTGGGCTTCTAGTTACTGTAGTGATATTACCCTTTCTGTATATTTCTTTTCTGTCTCTTTTCTTTTTCTGTCTGTCGTCTTATTCACTGTTCTCTATTTTCTGTATATGAAACTCTGCATTTGAATTCCTTAATATTGATGGCGGAAGAAAATATTCCCGAGAGTAAAAGATGCTTTGGAAATTGATCCTGACTTAATTCTTCTATAACTGTCCATTTGAATGGCTATTTTTACTGGAAATGTTGACTGTAATTAATCCTCAATAAATTCTACCAAATGTTACCGATTCCACAAAAATAGTCAACCTGAGCATTCGTCGAGTTCATCAATCGTCGACCTGAGTTCGACATTCGTCAAACTCAGCTAGATTTGTCGAGCTGAATATCTTCCCTGCATTCGTCGAACGGAGCTTGCAGTTCGTCGAGCTCAGTTTCTGTGTTCGTTGAGCTGAGAAAACAGTTGAGTGTCGACACAGTTGCTGTGATGGTGTTGACACAGCCTTGCTTGAGTCTTGAGATCATCGACCTGAGTTCAGAGAAGCAACTCAGAATTTGTCGACCGGAGATCGCCGTTCGTCGAACGCAGTTCGACGATCGTCGATCTGATTCTCTGCCTTTGTCTTAACTGCATTTCTTGGACTTCTTTCAGCAATTCTTAGAAACCTTCTAAATGACCAAGCCTAGAAATAATCCTATGACCAATGACTATACATGTTGGGTCAATCTAATATTCCTAATAGTGTTCCTTACCCAAATCAGAACTAGGGTTCCAACAATATCCCCTTATTTGGGTAAGGACACTATTTACATAAATGTAAGTAAAATACAAGACAATTAAATACAATCTCCCCCTAAATATAGATCAAGTACTACTACTGTTTCTGTTGCTGTTGATCCTTGCCCAAATCTGCAGCATTATAGTCTGTTGTTGCTGCTGCTGCTACAATTCCCACAAACTACTGCTACTGCTGGAATTTCTGCAGCTTCATTTACAAGCATCACCCCCTATATGCATAGCCTTGCACAAATTATTCAGCCATTGATATCGTGTATATTTGTTGGACTGAATTCTTTTCCTGCAAGGAGATGTTAGGAGTTCTGGACCTAGATAACCTTGGATCCTGGTTCTCTTTTATAATAGTCAGAAATAAAAGAATAAAAATTTCTATTTTGAAATTCTAAGTTCGACGAAAAATATTTTCGTCGATCAGAGTTCGACGAATGATATTGAGATCGTTGATCTCTATTCACAGAATAATTATTTCCTGTGATCCATTTTCGTCGATCTCTATTCGATGAATTAAGTTTGTTTCGGCGAGCACAGAGTCCTGAATAGTTCAAAGCAAAATCTTTGTTCATAGTTCGTCGATCTGAGTTCAACGAATAGTATTGATGTCGTCGATCTCCGTTCGACGAAATATTTTGAACTAAGATTTTGTGATGATTTTCAAGTGATAATTTGAAATCAGTGTTAAGTTTAGCTGAAGAAGAGTCAAGGGAAGAAATAACCTGATCCTCTTCATCTGATTCATACTCAGATTCTTCAGATTCTGCAGCATAGTTGTTGCGAGAAGCATCTGTTGCCATTAGGCAAAATTCTTTTGTTCTTGCTTCTTCTTCATCCTCAGTTGTGCAAGATGAAGCATCTGATTCACTACAGGATTCAGTTTCAATTATTCTTTCTTTAGCTGATACAGCAGCCATTGCTGTGATGGAGTTCCACATCTCTTTTGCAGATGAAAATTCAGCAAGTTCTTCAAAAATGTCATCATACATTGATTGTGCCAGAATTTTCATTGCTTGTGCATCAACAATCTTCATCTTTTTTTGGGCATCTGTCTATTGGAATGATGAAATAGTATCTGGACTTGTTGTTTGCTGAGGTGGAGCTGGACCTGTCAAAACAAATTTAAAAATGTTTTCATCAATGGAGTCCATATAAAACCTAATCATTGTCTTCCATAGTGCAAACTTATCTAGATTGCACATGGGCAGTCTGGTGCTTAAAAAATCTGCAATTTGTGGCATGATAAAATTCAAAAGATTCTTAAGATCTATCAAAGGATCTTTTGTTTCAAGTGTTAGCCTGTACAACCAATACAACCTCTTAAGGTGTGGTATTTTAACCAACCTCCCTCTGATACCAATTGAAAGTGAAAGATCTTAAGCAAAAAGGCTAGAGTTTGTCACAGCACAAAAAACAAAATAAAAGCTAAAAAGAACAAAGCAGATCAAGCCACACAAAAAACACACAAGGATTTTTTAGTGGTTCCCCAAATCTGGGTACATCCACTCTTCTACCACCCTGATAGGAATCCACTCAGGTTTTTGATCAAGTGCCTGACACCAATGGGTTTTGATCAGGTCCCCAAAAACCAAAGCCTCAAGTCTTTTGGAAGGAGACTTGCAACCAGGAATCACTTTTGAAGGGAGATGACAACCTTTAATACAGGAGGGGGAAAAGAGGTGATGGAAATCTTCTCTCTCTCAATAGCAACTGAGAATACTATGTGGATATTGATTGTAGCAGATGCTCCCCCTGAGATCTTGAATTAATCAGGAAAGCTGGAGCACTGCTTCAGGGTGATAGGCCTTCAGTCTTCAGGCTTGGACAAGAGTATCCATCAGGAACTTTTGACAAATAGAGATTTGTTGTCCTTGAAGTTGTCCTGCAATGATAGGGAAGAAGAAGACTCTTAATAGATGATTAGATGTTCTTCTTCTTGATGAAGTTGTTCTCTGGCCTGGGCTTCTAGTTACTGTAGTGATATTGCCCTTTCTGTATATTTCTTTTCTGTCTCTTTTCTTTTTCTATCTGTCGTCTTATTCACTATTCTCTATTTTTTGTATATGAAACTCTGCATTTGAATTCCTTAATCTCGATGGCGGAAGAAAACATTCCCGAGAGTAGAAGATGCTTTGGTAATTGATCCTGACTTAATTCTTCTGTAACTGTCCGTTTGAACGGCTATTTTTACTGCAAATGTTGACTGTAATTAATTCTCAATAAATTCTGCCAACTGTTACTGATTACACAAAACTTGTCGACCTGAGCATTTCATCAATCGTTGACCTGAGTTCGACATTCGTCGAACTCAGCTAGATTCTTCGAGGTGAATATCTTGCCTGCATTTGTCGAACGGAGCTTGCAGTTCGTCGAGCTCAGTTTCTGTGTTCGTAGAGCTGAGAAAACTGTTGAGTGTCGACACAGTTGCTGTGATGGTGTCGACACAGCCTTGCTTGAGTCTTGAGATCGTTGACCTGAGTTCAGAGAAGCAACTCAAAATTCGTCTACCAAAGATCGCCGTTCGTCGAACTTCGTTCGACGATCGTCGATCTGATTCTCTGCCTTTATCTTAACTACATTTCTTGGACTTCTTTCAGTAATTCTGAGAAACCTTCTGAATGACCATGCCTAGAAATAATCCTTTGACCCATGACTATACAGTCAATCTAATATTCCTAATAGTGTTCCTTACCCAAATTAGAACTAGGGTTTTAACACAAAATTTAGACAAGAGTAGGCCGATAGGATTAAGGAATGTTATAGAGACCTCACCAATATGTGGGTTTGAGTGATATAGGGCTTGTTGGTCCTAGAAGGTGGTAGCTCGGGTTGTTGGATGATATCAGGACGTGTTCGTCCTGTGAGCTGGGGGTTCGAGAGAATATTGTTATACCTTATTTGTGTTTATGTACTGGGTCACTCTGTACTGTTCCTGTCGACACACTGATGGAAGTACGATGACTTTGGTGCAGAGTGTAGACCTTTGGCGAGACCGGCAGGATGTTTATACAGAAGTCTGGAGGACTACGTCCCCTAAGAGCACACCTTACCATAGAGGACTTGTAGTTGCCAACAAGAGTATGTAGGGGCTCCCCTGTTGTGTTCGTAGCATTGAGGGGTATGATAAGTCTAGTCCTAGTAGTGTGCTTGCCCGTTTTGGAGTGGAGACTCCCACTCCACAACCACTGTGAGCCATGACGATTGGTAGCTGAGAGGTTGGCCAACTCCAAAATGTGGTGATGCATGAAAGGTCTGTGTACAGAGTCGTGCGTGTGAGTTACATAATGGAAGTCTTTAGTTTCAAGAGTAGCTAAATACCTAGAGGGGGGTGAATAGGTTTTTGTGTGTTCTTAGACGATCTTATTATTTTATTATGTTGTGACTTAGTGTTATATTACCTTTCAAGAATACACAATCACCTGACAAGTATTTATAGTGGTTCCCCAAGTTTTGGGTACATCACTATCCCTCCCACCTTTCTAACATTGTGTAAGACAAGAACAACTTCTCCAAAATCAGCTCTAAGAGCTTATAACACAGATCCCTCAAGATCTCTCATACTCCTCTAAGTCTTACCTCAGGCCCAAGGACCTATTAATCAGAGCAAATGATGCTCCTACAACTCAGTGATCCAGAGATCACCTACCTCAGACTAAATCCAAAGTCCTACACTCAGGCTAGGAGGTTAGACCTACACTCAGATCCACCTTAGGATCCTACCATATATAATAACTCTCCTACAACTCAGGCACACAGGCACTACCTCAGAACCATAGAAGGCTCTTACACTCTGATCCACAGAAGAATCCTATCACTCGGCCTTTATAGTTTATACCTGCAACTCGGATCAATTAAAATCGTTGTATAACCCTGTATTCACAAAATGGGCCCCCAAGCAAGGCGTAAGACTTGCTACACATTTGTAAGATTTTCGGGGGGGGGGGGGGGGGGGTGCACTCGTAGAGTCAAATTTATTGTTGATCTACATGATATTCTAGTAGGAGAACAAAAGACTTTCCAAGCTTGCTAGTGATTGTATTCTTTAGGTGGCGAGAGTGGTGAGAGTTCGGCACTCTCCCCGACCCCATTTCAGGGGCTGTGTGTGGCGGGAGGCCGGCACCCACCCAGGCCTCTTCAGGGGGAGAGTGCGGTCAGAGGCCAGCACTCGCCCCGACCCCATTTTAGGGGGCAGGTGAGGAGGGAGGCCGACACCCGCCCCAGCCTCTTCAGGGGGCGAGTGTGGCGGGAGGTTGGCACTCGCTCGGGTCCCATTCAAGGTCGTGGGTGCGATGGGAGGCAGGCAGCTGCCCCGGCCTTAGCTTGAGGGCGAGCCTGCCGGGAGGACAACACTCGCCCCGGTCCTATTTCAGGGGACAGGTATGCCGGGAGGCCAGCACCCTCCCCCCCCCCCAACCTCTTCAGGGTGCGAATGTGACGGGTGGATGCCACTCACCCCGACCCCATTTCAGGGGGCAGGTACGGCGGGAGGTCAGCACCCGCCCCAGCCTATTTAGGGGTAGAGTGCGCCGGGAGGCCTGCACTCACCCCAGCCCCATTCTAGGGGGCGGTTACGGCGGGAGGCCGGCACCCACCCCGGCCTCATCTTGGGGGGCAAGTGTGGAGGTTGGTCGGAAATCGCCCCGGTCCCATTTAAGGGGACGGGTGCAGCAGGAGGCCAACACCCGCTCCATCCTAATTTTTCAAGGAAACGGGTGCTGCAGGAGGCCGGCACCTTTCCAGCTCACCCGGCTTGAGGGTCTTGCCTGACTTAAGGGTCTCGCCCAGCTTGAGGGTCTCGGCCAACTTGAAGTTCTCGCCCGGCTTGAGGGTCTCGCCCAGCTTGAGGGTCTCGCTCGGCTTAAGGGACTGCTATTTTGCCGCTGGTGGGCTACGAATAGTTGTTTAAAATGGTAGAAGGTGGTTGTTGGCAGATCATCCCCGGGGTATTTTAGTATTTTTAGAGCAGCGGATGTCTGCTATTTGCAGGCTGTTTTCAGAAATCTATAAATAGACCCTTGTGTTGCCTTGGAGAGGGATATTTTTTTCTCCAATCTTCATCTTCTTACTTTAATATCCAAGGCACCAAGCTCGGCATTGGCTAGGGAGGGGGAGATCTCAAAGGTCTTTCGGGTGTGAGGTGGGACCTCTATACTTGAGCTATGGGTCATTTTCCAAATTCAGGTCTCTCACCAAGGGATGGCTTGGGCGAAGTAGGTGTGAGTTGCACCCCTTGGTCCGGACTCTAGGTGGAAACGACTCTCGTTCCAACAATTTGGTGCAGTGAGTGTAGACCACAGGTCATACAGAAGTTCCCATGCAGCTTCCATGGCAGGAGATCGTGGAGGTGGTGATGACCTCAATGAGCACCCTAACTCAGCACCCTTTGTAGGGAGGGAAGTGTTCATGACATCCATCCAATGCATCATGGAAATGTTGTGAAGTATCGCTCCTTGAGGTGACTGCTCAACTCCCACCCCCTAGGATACAGCCCCCAGGGGTCTCAGTGAGATAGCTCTGAGGGGTCTCGGCGAGATAGCTCTCAGTGGTCTAGGCGAGATCACCCTAAGAGGGGTATAAGAAAGTGCATCAGGAATATGGCATGAGAAGGAAAGGATGGGAGTGGGGTGGAGCAAGACCTTACCGTCCGGGAATTATTCCCCAGCCCGGCGAGTGCTAGCCTCCCAGGCGAGCAGGTCGCGCGAGTGGAGCATGCGAGAAAACCAAGTAGGGGGTCACCCTTCAGCGAGCAGATTGTCTCAGCTCCCGTTCCTGAGGGGTTCAGAGAAACTAACATGACTTACTATACCGGGAAGGATGACCCCGTCCAGCACCTGCAGTTGTTTGAAGATACGGTTTCTATCAGTCTGATGATGGATGCATTCAAGTGTCGCCTTTTCGCGATCATGTTGAAAGATAAGGCAAGGGATTAGTTTTATCAACTCCAAGCGAGATCGATCTATGGGTTCGAAGAAATGAGTCGGAGTTTTCAGCTCCATTTCTCCACTCCAAAAAAGAGGAAGAAGAGTCCTGAGTCCATCTTCCAGATAAGTCAGAGGGCGGAGGAGTCGTTGACCCAATATGTGGACATGTTCCAAGAAGTGGTCCTGTACATCCAGGATGTGTCGGGGTATGCCCTCTAGATGGAGTTTACAGTGGGGTTGCGTGAGGGGTTCTTCTAGATGATTCGGACTCGAAAGGCCTCCTATCCTTTGAAGAGCTGATGGAAAGGGCGACAGAGGAGATAGCAGTTGAGGTGGACAACCCAGCGTTTGTTAAGAAGTTGGCAAGGTTAATAGAGACAGTGTCGAAGGAAAAAGATGGCTCGAGGCATCGGGATGGAAAAAGGAGAGAAGAAGAGCAGAGAACTCATGGGAGGGCCCGTTTAGGGTCCAGGAAGAGGTCTTGTCCCCAGTGGGGAAAACTTTAACGGAGTTCAAGGGAGGTTCAACTTCCAGAGGCAAGCCCAAATAACTCCCACCCCCACCGCAGCAAGCCATGACGATAGGAGGGAGAGGATGTAACGGGAGAGATCGCCCAACCTTTCGAAGAAGGGAAGGAAGAGTGTTACCATACAGTGACTTCCACCAGGTAGAGTGTCACGCCACAACTATCTGCCTCAAATTGCTGGAAGTGAGAGAGGCGAAATTCCCAGCCCAGCAGCAGCCACCGGTGCGGATGGAAGAAGTTCTACCCAGAGAGGGGGGAGATGACGTATGTGAGCACCGGGTCGATGTAGGACCCTGAGGAGATATAGGAGTGATCCACGATGGAGTGGGGATGCAGGCCGCTAGAAAGGAAAGCCTCCATGCCATGTACCGTCAGAGCATAGCTTCAACATCCTAGACCACACCCCCATAGGAGAAGATCACCTTCTCGAAGAAGGACATGTCAGATCATGAGGATCCATTCTGCGATGCGCTGGTCATCCAGAGAGTCATCGGAGGCTACACTGTCTCCCAGATCTTGGTTGACAACGGGAGCCCCATCAACATCATTTTCAAGAAGGCATTTGATGAGATGAAGGTGGAACCAAGGAGGGTGTTGGCCTCGGACGGACCACTATTCAGATTTTCAGAGGAAAGTAAGGAGGTCAAAGGTGGAGTCGAACACCAGGTGAAGTTGGAGGAGAGCTCAAGTAAATGCGGGTTCATCATTGTGGATGCTTCGAGCATTTACAACTCCATCTTCGGAAGACACCTCATCAGTGCCTTCCATTGTGTTCCATCATCATTTCACTAGTGCCTCAAGTTTAACACTGGAGGGATTTAAGTCAGGATCAGGGGAGACCCCAGGATGACAAGGCAGTGATACATCACGACTGCCAACACCATCTCCTTGCTATATTGGGCAGAGGAGATGGAGAAGATCATGGAGAGCTTGACCAAGATAAGGGTATTAGAGGAGGAGGCGAATTACAGTCATCATGCCCAAGCAAGCTAAATAGACCTTGCTTCGGTAAAGTCTTTTTCACTTTTTATTTTTGTAATGAGCTCTACCCCTGACCAGCTGAGTCAGGAGGTCATGTATCCAAAAAATTCCTCATTTGAGGATGTTGAATTTTATATGGTTCGAATGACATGCCTAATCTCACCCCAAGAGGATCTCCTCACCCAAGCTCTCACTAGGTGGATGGGTCGAATGTACCTCAGTGGAGAGAAGGAACCAACCCCAGGAGGATCTCCTCACCAAGGCTCTCAATAGCAGGATAGGTTGAATGTGCCTTGGTGGAGATAAGGTTCCAACCTTGAGAGGATCTCCTCATCCAGTCTCTCACAAGTTGGATGAGTCAAAGGTGCCTCGATAGTAAGTTCTGACCCCAAGAGGATCTCCTCATCCAGGCTCCGACTAGCTGGAAGGGTAAAATGTGCCTCGGTGGCGAGAAGGAACTAACCCCTGAGAGGATTTCCACACCCAGGCTCTCACTAGCTGGATGGGTCGAATGTGCCCCGCTAGAGAGTAAGTTCCAACCCCGAGAGGATCTCCTCATCCAGGCTGTGACTAGCTGGATGGGTCGAATGTGCCTCGGTAGTAAGTTCTCGTCCCGAGAGGATCTCCTCATCCAGGCTCCGACTAGCTGGGTGGGTCGAATGTGCCTCGGAGGCGTGGGTCGAATGTGCCTCGGAGGCGAGAAGGAACCAACCCCGAGAGGATCTCCTCACCCGGGCTCTCAGTAGCTTGATGGGTCAAATGTACCTCGGTGGAGAGAAGGTTCCCACCCCGAGAGGATCTCCTCACCTAGGCTCTCACTAGCTGGATTGTTCGAATGTGCCTCGGTGGAAAGTAGTATCCCACCCTGAGAGGATCTCTTCACCTAGTCTCTCACTAGTTGGATGGGTCGAATGTGCCTCGATGGAGAGAAGGTTCCAACCCCGAGAGGATCTCCTCACCCAGGCTCTGATTGGCTGGATGGGTCGAATGTGCCTGGGTAGTGTTAACCCCTCAGTCCGCAACATCCTGCAAGATGCCAAAACCCCCCTTTCAACAGGTGCGGACGCGATTTGTCCGTCCGCCCAGTCCGGCAAGGTCACCAATCGGACACCAAGGTACCCCAGCAACGGACGCAAGGACCTGTCCGCTCAGTCCGCCAGGACTTTGGGATATCGGATTCTCTATAGCGGCGGACGCAGTGTCTCGTCCGCCCAGGCCGCCGCCCTCCAGCAGGATCGCGCCCAGCAGCGGTGGAGGCACCAGTCCGCGAGCCCAGTCCGCCCCTTCTGCGCGGACTGGCATGTTCTTTCTTTTTGCTTCCCGTCATCGCTGCCCGGTTCTCCTGTACCCCGGGAAGCCGGTTATTTTAGCCCTGCCCGTTTGGGCAGGCTCCATATCCTATAAATAGGGGGGAGGTGGTGCAACCAAGGCACGTTGGCTCGGACCCAGGAGCCTACTTGTTACAGGCTGCGGTCTCCAATCCTGTGCCTTGCGGACTCCCCCTCGCTCTGCTCTTGTCAACCTTTTCCTTTCACTTGTAACCCAATCCTTCTTCAATCAAGGGAAAGCCCGTCGCAAGAGAGGCATTCAGGCCGCGACGGGCGAAGTCTGTTGTTGTCGTGGCTCACGGCCCTGCTCTTCTTCCTGCCCTCATCCGCTTAGTAGATTACTACTCGCAGTCTCCCTATTTCCCCGGTGTTCGAACCGTTAGCTGGTGGTGCTCGACCCCTCTGTATTTTCGTGCATCAACAGTTAACACGCGACCTTCAGATCCGAGTAGTGTTTTGAAATCAGCGGACGAAAATGTCAGACCGCAGAACTCGCTCCTCAGACCGCTCCAGCTCTTCAGAGGACTCTCTTTGGGACGCGATTGAGCAAGCTCGCCTTGAGGCCGAGCAGTCCCGCCAGCAGACTGACCAGCGTCTCGACGCAATCAGCCAAGCTCTGCTTGCGCTGTCCCAGCGGCTTGCTCCTCAGGCCGCAGCAGACCCAGCGGACTCGCCAGTCCGCCAGACCCCAGCTCGTCGAACTCCGCTTCGGCAGTCGCCAGCAACTCCTCGGAACCCTGCTTAGTCCGCCGCTCCTCTGCGCCCTCAGGAGGAGCAGTTTGCTTTCCGAAATTTCTTCAGAGAAGCTGCTAGGGTCACTCCTGCCCGCCAGCTTCATTTTTCTGACCGCCAGTCCGCCGAGCCCGTGGACTCCCCGGCTCCAGTCCGCCCCTTCTACCCCGCAGAGTTCGAGACCCCGTCTCCCTTTGTTGACCGAATTCGGTGGGAATCGGCTCTGAGCAACTTCAGGGAGCCTCGCATCCCATTCTATTCAGGAGGGACTGATCCAGTCTCTCACCTCCAAGCATTTGAGGGGGCAGTTGTTTTGAGATGCCTATCAGATGCTATCAAGTGTAAACTGCTGGTTACCACTCTCGAAGGACAGGCGAGAGAGTGGTTCTACGAGCTGCCTTTGGGCACAATCTCTTCTTTCGCAGAGCTTCGTAGCCAATTGTTGCTGAGGTTTGCTACCTCGAGGAAAAGGTAGAACGGGCCAGCTACCCTATTTGAAATCAAGCAAAGGGATAATGAATCGGTGGCGCGGTTCGTTGATCGCTTTCAGAGAGATCCAAGGGGTCAGGAATGTAAACCCCGATTATTATAAGGTCGCCATGATCCATGGCCTCCGGGAAGGCCCTCTGAAGTTTAAAGCAACAACCAAGGCACCTGAGACTTATCAAGAGTTGATCGCCATGGTCAACCGTTTCATTGAAGGAGAAAATGCCAATCCAACTTATGTCTCATCCCTGACAGCTAAGGCTGATGGAAGGGATGCCTCCGCTTCTTCCTCTCGTGGCAAGCCCCCTCGCCCAGACTTCCAGCCTCCGTCTCAAAGAGGCAGGAACTTCCGCAACAAGAAACCTTTCCAAGGCCATCAACAGCTTCATGAGCAGAGACAGCCGTTGGCCGCCACTCCCCTCGTTCCATTGCAAGCTCTTCCCATCCTCCAACAAGCAGCCTTGCCTGCTCCGGGCCAATTTGATGAAAGCCTCATGGAGGACATTGCAGATCTGGACCTTGACGAAGTCATCCAGATCTTGCAAAGGAGATCAGAAGAAAAGAGCCAAGAGCCTCAAAAAATGTGGAAGCCGAGGAATAATGCACAATATTGCCAGTTCCACAAAGAAAAGGGCCATCTAACCGGGGACTGCAAGGCCCTTCGCACGCTGATAGAGAAGTTGCTTGCCGAGGGCAAGATTGACCTGGACAAGAAGGATTCTCCTTCCTCTTCGAAGCCATCCACCTCAAAGGATAAAGAAGTAGCTGAAACGTACCAGGAATATGTGGATGTAGAGGACGAAGGCCGTCTGGGGCCGATCAACGTCCCGGTAGAGTGCTTCGATGCAAATGATGAAGGGGTTCTGGGACGCCTCTTCTTCATCCATGGAGGAGCAGGGACCGAGTCTATTCGGAAATCGTCAATTACAAGGGTCACCCGGGCAGAGGTGTCCTCTTCTTCCGTTGCTCCTCCAAGTGAGGTTGTCACCTTTGGTCCAGCAGACCTACCCCAAACAGGCAACCCATTTAATGATGCAGTAGTGATCCAGGCTGGTATTGGGGACTTTACAGTTGATAGAATTCTTGTTGACATAGGCAGCTCGGTCAACCTCCTGTTGAAGTCTACTTTTGAGGCCCTGAGGACCGGAAAGCCTCTGATTTCCACTAAGGGGCCACTCTATGGTTTTTCGGGAGAGAGAAAAGAGGTGGAGGCCAGCGTCATCCTGACTGTGAAGCTTGGAGGGGCGACTAAGCAAATACAATTCATAGTGGTTGACGCCCCCAGCAGCTACCATGCCATCTTCGGCAGGCCCCTGTTAAACAAGTATCAAGCGGTGGTTTCCACTTACCACCTTGCCATCAAGTTCTTTGCAGATGGAAGGATGTGCCGGGTCAGGAGTGACCCAAGAAGAGCAAGGGAGTGCTACATCCGCACTGTCAACATGGTTGAAGCCAGCCCTTCCCTTGCTCCAACAGAAGCTGCAGAAGTCTCTCCCAGTTCAGAAGTTACTGCCGATGAAGGTGCTCACCTGGAACCTTCCCAGGTGACGCAAGGAGTCCCCATTGCTGAGGTGGAGGAGAGGAAGCTCTGCATCAACTCAGAGCTACCTGAAGATCGAAAGGCTGAGTTGATTTCCTGTTTGCTGAATAATCTAGATGTCTTCGCCTGGTCAGCAGAAGACATGCCAGGAGTGGATCCTGATGTTGCATGCCACCACTTGAATGTTGATCCCGACTTCAAGCCTATACAACAAAAGAAGAGGGACATAGCCACAAAGCTTGCTGAGCCGATAAGGGAGGAGGTCGCAAAGCTCCTCAAAGCGAATTTTATCAAAGAAATTCAATATCCTACTTGGATTTCTAATGTTGTAATGGTTAAGAAACCAGGAGGAAAATGACGAATGTGTGTAGATTTTACCAAACTTAATAAAGCGTGTGATGAGTCCACATTTTATACTGATTTTTGGACTCATCTGGGCAAGTTTTATCGCCTTAGCACTACACTTGAGAGCCTTTATTGCTTATTTGTGTTTATGCACCTATTTCACGAGTAAGTGCACTGTAGGCCCGCTTCTGTGTGCTTTCTGTGTTTCCATTTTTTGTGTTATTCTCTAGCCCTATCTCAGGGATGTGGTGTGCACGTTCTGGTGGCCTTTCTGCCCCTTCTGCTGGTACAGGGGTCGTGTACGTGTTCCGGGATGATTGTGAAACAGGAAATCTCTGCACGATCAGGGGATCTAATGCGCACGACCACTGGTCGTGCGCCCCCGATCGTGCGCACTACTTTACGTTTTCTATAGAATCAGCCTGGGGTAAGCGCACGACCACTAGACTTACTGCACACGACCACTAGTCGTGCACCACTGTTCGTGCGCATTACACCCCCTTTTTCATAACCCTGTCTCGGTAATCGCACGAGCACTGGCCATAGTGCGCACGGCCACTGGTCGTGCGCCACTGCTCGTGCGCGTATATGCTGATGCTTCTTGTCCAGGTTGCAGGTTTATTTGGAAAAGCCGCACGATCATCGACCTACAGTGCGCACGACCACTGGTCGTGCGCCACTGATCGTGCGCAATGCTTCTGCTGTCTCCGTATAAAAGGCCCTGCTCCGCGTTTTAGGTCAACGCCTGTCATTTGCTGCGATCGGAGAGTGCGCGGGAATCGTCTTTTCACCTCTCCAGCTGCTCCATCACTTCCACCTTCGTCGGGAAGCCATTTCCACTTACTCCGAAGCTTTCCAACACTCCGGTGAAGCCCTCGGCCATTGATGACTTCAACTCAAAGCTTTCCTACAGAGTTGGTGAAGTAGATAACCTAGAGAACAGACTTAAAGGCCTTCGAGGTGCCAGATCGTTGGTACCGGAAGCCTCCTTGGACTGAGCCTGGAAGCGGATTGACAACTCGCTACTCCGGTCACGACCCGCGGTGGATCTTCATTCTCTTTTGGTTTACTCCTCTTCCCCTTCCTCTGTGTTATGAATATTTTGAGCAGTGTAATGAACATTTCCATCCATGAATATCAAGTTTACTTTCTAGTTAATGGAATGTTAGTTTCTTCTTATGCTTGTGAGTTCTGTCTGTGAATGCGCCTCACTCACCCCACATCCACTTCATTCCTGTGCCTTGTCCGATTGCAATCCACACAAGAACGCTGCAATCCATTAGTTTCCCTTCCACTCGCCCAACTGAAGTTCGGCATAGCGGCCGACAAACCCATTTCACCTTGCGAAGCGGTGTCGTCGACCCGTATAGTTTTTACTAGTTCAGTAGATCAACCATCCACAATCTCCCGAGTCCGCTATTTCCTTTTTATTCTATTTTTAACTCTCATAACAATATTCTCGGTACTGTTGCCGTTCTACGCTAATTGCATTCCTCAAGAGACCGACACTTGGGGATTTACTCCCAAAACTTTATTACTTATGCGACCGGTGTGCTTGCCGTATTACACACATCAAGTTTTTGGCGTCGTTGCCGGGGAATGCAACTGTAGAGCGACTCCAGATGACTGTAATTTCGTGATGCGAGTTGTTTTGTTGTTTTTGATCCCTTTTCTCTTGTGTTGTTATTCCGTCAGATGGAAGTGTTAGTTTTATTCGCAGAATCTATGCCAAGTAGTTGTATCCCTGATATTTGAAATCGCTGCAATGTGGGCCAATTTCAATATCAATTGCCGTCATTGTGGAGACATCTCTCATGCTAGCGACAGATGCCCTCAGAAGTATAGTAGCCAGGAAATTTATGAATCGACATATCGTCGACATAAGCCGGTTAGCTACCGACCTGCGGAGCCATTGCCTCACTACTTTTATTCAGCTTCAGCACCCATTGCACCGCCAAAGCCAGCTAAGAAGTGCCTTTTTTGTCGAAGCTGGGATCATGCATTGAAGGATTGCGCCGCATACCTAGCTGAGCTAGCGGTGGATGACGAGCCGGATTTTCGGATTGTCTCCACTTCAACCTTGGGCAGCACCCCTTCTGTATCAGGGTATATACCATTGCCATCTCTATGTTATGGAGAAGACATCCCAGGTATGTGCATCGATACATGCGCTTATCCCCATTCCGACACTGCTATTTATACTCCTGAAGTGCATACTTCACCTTGCATAGACTCTTTTAGTTGTGAAGAGCTAGCGCTCAACGTCCTACCAAGCTTCGTGTCTTCACCTTCCTCTTTGCATAGCATTCTTTCTTCTTCTGGCAGTGCTGTTGAGATTGAATCGCAGGTGGAAATTAGCATTTCCCGCGTTCTGTTAGATCCAGTCGAGGAGGACAACTCCGTGGCAGAGGTTGTGACCTCCATCCCATGTGAGGATGTCCGAGGCATGGACGAGGCAGACGCAGCTTCAGAACATTCCTGCACTAGCGTAGACAGCTATTTGGAAGCATTCACAATTCCGTCGACGGGGGATGACTCCGGGATCATCCCCAAGATCGAGGTCCGTTTATGTTATTCTTCTAGTTTATTTCTTGACCCTGCTCTCGTGTCTACTCCCATGCAGGACCACATTGTGGAATTGGTCCAATCAGTACAAGGGCCTGTAATGTAGCCTCAGACTTATTGTAACCAGATGCAGATGGAGTTGGAGCCGATGAGCTTCCCAAGTGACTTTCTGCCCATGCCTGAAACTTCCGATAGGTATACGTATACAGGTATTGGGGCGTATGTTCTATCTCCATTCTGGTACCCGCTACCGCAGCGTGACCATGAACCTCTGCCTGAGCATTTCCAGTTTCATTCGCCCATTAGTTAGGAGATGCTCAGATTTTGTATAAGTCCTGTTGGGAGACAATAAACCCAACAATTATCTAGGATAGTGTTTCTTTTGTTAAAATTTTTGTTTGTATTTCATTATTTGGGTGTGGTAGCCCAGCTGTGTGTTGAGCTCTTTGTTGCACCAAGTGGTCAGCAGTGTGAAATAGACTGAAAACTCAGGCGTGCGAAAAATTTCACGGCACACGACCACTGGTCGTGCGCACTACTTATAATCGCACGACCACTGGTCCTGCGCATGCCCGGTTTCTATTTATTTTCCAGCCGCTGTCCACTGTGCGTGCGCCCTAATCTCCCGCTTGGTCCGCTGCGCGTGCGTTGTCGGCGCTCTTCTTCTTCCGATTCCTCCCCGGTGGTTCGTCTCTCTCTCCTCCGGTAGGATCCCTCAACTTCTTATCTCCCTTCCTTACTTTGCTGTAATGGAACCTAGGCGCCGCCCTATAGTCAAGGCCTATCAGAGATCCGGTCGAGCTTCAGCAAGCCCTGCGCAGATTTTGGGAAGAGTGGGAACTTTTGCTAAGGCAGAGCATACTCAATGCTATAATTCCCTGAAGGACAATCCATTCCTCTCTCAGCGGCTTGTTGACTGGAACGAGCTGCGTTCCATTGGGGATGACGGTGCATTAGCAGAGGTCGTGTTCATTATCTACTCTTTCGATTGTTGGAGCAAGTTATTCGAGTGCGACGAGCTTGGCTTCCGGGAATTGACTTTGGAATTCCTTTCCACATTCACTTGGGAGACAACGGCAGACAACCAGTTTCTCCCCACTTGTTCCTTTCGGATTATGGGCAATGTCTTCACGGTCACACTGCCCGAGCTTGTCATCCATGCAGGTGTCTATTCCGAGGCAGAGGCATCCCAGATTAATTTCCCCGCATTATGCATTGATTTTCCAGAGGGTGTTACTCCGCGGTCCGCTTGGCATTCTCTAACCGGAGGGCATGAGGAGTATGTAGCCCGCCGTGCCAACTCAACAAAAAATTGTCTCCCCCGCTCTCAGGTTTATGCAGCATTTGCTTAGTCATTCACTCACTGCTAGGGCCCTGAGCAAGAATGTGGTTGGGTGGCAGGATTTGATCTCCTTATCTAGCATGCAGCAGCAGTACCCCCTCCATTTGGGGTATATGCTGGCCTATTTCTTCCACCACGAGGCCACTTATGGTCTCGCGGGCGCGATCGGGGGTGCTTACTACATTACCCGCATTGCCAAAAGTTTGGGAGTTTGGAGCCAGCTACCTCCGATGGTGCAGGTCACTGCCCTATCCATGATCTCCAGGTCCAACCTGGTGAGTTGCCATTTGCTACGTGTGGTAGGGAGAAAAGGTGGCCGGCAGTTTATTGTCCGCATGCCTGGTGATGCGCCTGCGGGTCGAGATGACGGGGAAGATGAAGGAGAGCCGGGTGAATCTTCCGCTATTGGTAGGCGGAGTGCAGGAGTGCCACCGCAGCAGAGTCAACAACAACTGAGGCGCCCATAAAGCATGAGGGGCAATCTAGCCGCCCGTCCAGCTCAGTTCAAGAGAGGGGTGTCCCATATTTATCCGAGCGCCTTGCTGATTTGGAAGCTTCCCAGTTTTGGATGCAGGATTTTATTTATCAGCAAGCAGTGCGAGGCGGGATGAACATTCAACCACCGCCCACTCGTGTCGCCCCATCAGCACCTGGTCCACGTCTGTCGCCCATCGAGATTCACGATAGTGATAGTGAGGGGGAGTGAGTGGAAATCATCACAGAGCTAGTCTACCACGCCTTCTGTTTCTTTTCTTTTGTTTTTATTTTCTGAGCAAGACAGGTACTATATTTTTGTGAGCGCCCATCTAGGAGCCGACTGTTGTCTTTTCTTTTTTTTATGTATCGAACTCTCTATTTGAACTGCTAATACAGGAATTTGGTCCACCTTAAGGACGGTAAACAAAAGGGCTTTCAGGAGAAAACCCAAGTTGGACCGTTCGGTCCTATGCTGTATTTTGAGTTCGGTATATTTCTTCATATTTATATATGTGTCCAGCTTTTGTTTGGCTTGCATCCTTTAATTGCAGGTGCAGGAATATTAGAGACGCGGCAACTTGGCCGCACTTGGACATCTCATTGCCCGACTGGTATGCTCAATTTTGAGCATAGGTAACTTCCTACCCTAGCTATTGCTCCTCTTTGGAATGTTTATTTTTACTCGTAGTCAACTTTAAGTCTGGGGGGGGGGGAGTATGCCTGTGGTCACTACACCGCACCTTCTGTTGCATTCCAGTTTCTTATTTACTTCTTTCTTGTTTTTTTTTGCACACACTAAATCACCCACACGAGTGCGCTCTTACCCACGCGCACAACCCGAGTTAAATTTTTTGCTTTTGTGTACACTTTAAAATAGTGGTACTGGCTTAGGATTTCAGGATTGAGTAGTTCGAAACTCATGCAGTGCTCCTAATTGAATACTCATGGTTTGTGTAGAGTTAGGATAGAACTAATTTTTCTTTATGCTCGTAGAATTATTCTTTTCTGCTCACGTCAATATTGTTTGTACTGCTCAAAATCTGAATCTGGGATAATCAAACGATAGTGCAGGAATGTGTGTAGCCGCCACTAGACTCGTATTGCTCGAGTCGGGGGGAAGGATCATCTTTCTCGGTGGCTAAGAACTTGCCCTAAGCTACTCTCGAAGCATTGGTGCACGATTAGTTAAGCGTGAGCATGACGTAGGCCTTCTTTTTGGCTAGTTTGAGCCTTGTTTAGCCCTTCCTACCTGTTAACCATTGCATGCCAAATTTGTGCCTACCCTTCCTTTGATCCAACTCCACTCACTTTCACAAAGGCCTGAAGCTAAACCCACCTTCGCAATCAAATGCTTGAGCTGATTTGTTATTCCTGTTTTGCCGAGGTTGTGATTAGTGGACATTGTTTTGGGGGTGCTGATTTTATTCCCGTTTTGATTGCTTCGTTTGGGGATTGCTAGCGCAGAAAAGAAAACAACAATTTCTGAAAATAAAAAGCTGATTCGCGCAATAGAAAAAACAAATATTTATGTGAAAGAATTGCTTTGAGATTTCGATCCCCATCCTCTTTTTTTGAATTTGGTCGGGTTCAGCCGTGTTCACACCCGGATTTCAAGCTAAGTCTGGGGGCGTGTGCCCCATTCTTTTCTAAGTGGCTATTTTGGTTCGGGTTGTTTTCGCTCGCTTTGGTTGCATAGAGCCTTCATGTTTATCTTTGACCACCAAGCCGTTTCCTAAGCCCCATTTCCTCCTACAAGTCCTACTGATTCACGCTTGAGTCTATCCCGCGCCGTGGAGAGAGTGTGAACGTGCAAGCGTATGATCCCCGACATTGGTGGATTCCTTTGGAGGTGATCCTGAGTCCCGAACTTTGGCAATGCTCACCTTAGTTGCCTGCCTACTTTCTTCCTGCACATGATCGCACGATTCTCCAGAATTCTAATTTTGAGCAATTACAATATTTATTTACGTCTGTCGAATAGTTTAAACTACGTTGTATAATTAAAAAGTTTTTCTATTATATCTTCTATACTCATAATATATTTGATTTCTCGTCTTAATTCTTTCTGAAATTGCTGAGCCAGTTAGCTATATTCGAGTCCATGGAGTGATGATTTGCTCGGGACGTGCAAATGGTCAAGTCTGGGGGTGTGATGAGTCCACATTTTACACTGATTTTTGTACTCATCTGGGCTAGTTTTATCGCCTTAGCACTACACTTGAGAGCCTTTATTGCTTATTTGTGTTTATGTACGTATTTCACGAGTAAGTTCACTGTAGGCCCGCTTCTGTGTGCTTTCTGTGTTTCTATTTTTTGTGTTATTCTCTAGCCCTATCTCGGGGATGTGGTGTGCACGTTCTGGTGGACTTTCTTCCCCTTCTGCTAGTACAGGGGTCATGTGCGTGTTCCGGGATGATTGTGAAACAGGAATACTGCGTACGATCAGGGGATCTAATGCGCACGACCACTGGTCGTGCGCCCCCGATCGTGCGCACTACTCTACGTTTTCTATAGAATCAGCCTGGGGTAAGCGCACGACCACTGGACTTACTGCGCACGACCACTGGTCGTGCGCCACTGTTCGTGCCCATTACACCCCCTTTTTCATAACCCTGTCTCGGTAATCGCACGAGCACTGGCCATAGTGCGCACGACCACTGGTCGTGCGCCACTGCTCGTGCGCGTATATGATGATGCTTCTTATCTAGGTTGCAGGTTTATTTGGAAAAGCCGCACGATCATCGACCTACAGTGCGCACGACCACTGGTCGTGCGCCACTGATCGTGCGCACTGCTTCTGCTGTCTCCGTATAAAAGGCCCTGCTCCGCGTTTTAGGTCAACGCCTGTAGCGTGCCCTAAAGATTGCTACCCCTTGCCTCGGATAGATTCTTTAGTTGATTCCGCGGTAGGGTACTCTTATATGAGTTTTTTAGATGTGTTTTCTGGTTATCACCAGATAAGAATGCATAAGCCTGACGTTCCTCACACGTTGTTCATAACTAATGATGGTTGTTATTGCTACCTTGTGATGCCCTTTGGGCTTAAGAATGCCGGTGCAACCTACCAACGGATGATGGACCGTGTGTTTAACCATCAGAAGGGGAGGAACCTAGAAGTGTATGTAGAAGATCTCTTGATTAAGAGTAAGTCATTTTTGCTGAACTTGCGAGACCTAGCAGAGACGTTCGCTACTCTGCGTAGGTACAAAATGAAGCTCAATCCTTTGAAATGTAAGTTTGGGGCGAGTAAGGGGAAGTTTCTTGGTCATCTCCTTACTACGGAAGGACTTGCCCCCAACCCTGATAAAGTGAAAGCCATCCTTGATATGCCTACCCCTCGTTCGCCTAAAGAAGTTCAGCAGTTAGGGGGGAGGCTCGCAGGCCTTGCAAGATTTTTCTTGCGAGTTGGAGATAGGAGCGCTCCATTCTTCAAAACTCTCTGAGGAGCATCCAAGTTTGAGTGGACGGAAGAATTCTCCAAAGCTTTTGAGCAGTTGAAGATGCAACTGACCTCAGCACCCCTGCTTCAGAGTCCCCGGCCAGGAGAGATTCTTTTCTTATACCTAGGGGTTGGCCCTGAGGCCGTCAGCTCCGTTCTTCTTCGGGAAGAAAGCAGAAAGCAATTATCAATTTACTATGTTAGCCATATCCTGAAGAGTGTTGAGACACGGTATCCAATTTTGGAGAAGTTTGCCTTGGCGCTAGTCATGTCGGCTCGCAGGCTGCGCCCGTACTTCCAAGCACATTCAATCCAAGTCGTCACCGATCAGCCTTTGAAGGGTGTGTTGGAAAAACCAGAACATTCCGGCAGACTAGCTAAGTGGGCAATAGAGTTGAGCGAATTTGAAATTTCTTATGTGCCCAAGACAGCCATTAAAGCTCAGGTCCTAGAAGATTTTCTAATTGACATGCCCGAGTCCAGTTCTGATCGAGCAGAAAGGTCACCTTTGGCTTGGACCATCTACGTTGATGGTGCCTCGGGCAGAAGTTCTTCTGGAGCAGGAGTGGTTCTCATCACTCCAAACGGAGTCAAATTAGAGCAGGCCATCAAATTTTACTTTCCAGTAACCAATAATCAGGCTGAGTATGAATCTTTGCTAGCAGGCTTGAGGCTCGCAAGGGAACTAGGAATCGATCATGTTCACATCAAAACCGATTCTCTGGTAATGGCGTCACAAGTCCTCGGTAACTTCGAAACAAGAGAGCCGATCTCGAAGAAATATCTAGCTCTTGTGAAGATAGAAGTCGGCAGGTTCAAGAGCTTTACCATCGAGCACATCCCCAGAACAGAAAATGAGGATGCCGGTCTTCTTTCCAAGTATGGGATGCCTTCAGGAGGAACAAATTCCGAGCTTTTCCACCCGGCAGTGGTAGAAGGAGATCTGATGCAAGTAGACCAACGTGCCTCTTGGATGGACTCATTCATCCTCTATCTGTCAACGGGATATTATCATCATACAGTCAGAGATAAGAAAAAGTTCAGAATAAAGGCAGCTCACTACTTCCTAGTGGCGGGAGTCCTCTACAGAAAAACTTTCCTCTCTACCATGGCCCGGTGTGTTTTAGAAGAAGAAGCTTTCACTATTTTGCAAGAGGTTCATTCAGGAGAGTGTGGAAGCCACTCGGGAGCAAGAACTCTTGAAAAACGAATCCTGCGGCAAAGATATTTCTGGCCCACTATGAAGGGAGACTCTGAAATCTATGCCAAAAAGTGTGTTCAGTGCCAGAAGTTTGCTCCACTTCAGCACCAAGCAGCTCAGTCCCTCAGATCGATTGCAACTCCTTGGCCCTTCGCAGTTTGGGGAATGGACCTCCTCGGTCCTTTTCCCATGGCAAGCAGTCAGCGACGTTTCATCATCGTAATGATCGACTACTTCAGCAAATTGATCGAAGCCAAGGCATTGGCTAAGACAACTACTCAGGTCGTCAGAAACTTCATTTCGGGGGAGATTGTCTGTCGGCATGGAATTCCAATGGCTATAATCACTGATAATGGGCCGCAATTCAACAACTCCGAGATGATAGATTTTTGCAGGCAGATCAGAACAGAGCTGCGGTTTGCATCAGTTCATCATCCTAGAAGCAATGGCCAAGTAGAAGCAGCCAACAAGCAGATCCTCAATTTGCTCAAAAAGAAAGTACAGAATCTCAAAGGTAGCTGGGCTGATCAGCTTCCATCAGTCCTCTGGTCCCTTAGGACAACGCCATCATCCGCAACAGGGGAGACTCCATTCAAGCTCTCTCATGGCTCAGAGGCACTTATACCAGTTGAGTTTGAAGTTTCGTCACCCAGAGTTCTGCTTGCAAGAGAAGGCGCTGAGGACTGGCTTGAGTTGAATTGTGAAGAGATGAGGTTCATCTTGGAACACATCGAGGCCATCATAGATCAAGCAGCCATAAGGCAGGAGGAGGTCAAAAGAAGGATGGCCCGCTACTTTGATCAGAACGTGAGGATCAAACACTTCCAAGTGGGAGATCTCGTTCTAAAGAAGATTGATGCTGCTGCAAGAGCTGGTTCAATTGGGAAGCTTAATCCAGGTTGGGCCGGCCCTTTTGTTATCAAAGAAGCGTTAAAGAGCGGCGCTTACCGCTTGCAGACATACGACTGAGAGGATATACCACACACATGGAGCGGGGATGATCTCAAACGGTTCTATTCTTGAAACTCCTTTTCTCTACTTTATGTGTCCTCTTCAAGAGTTATTATGAATAGAAACTGCTTGCTAACGCTTCTTCAAGTGTTTTGTTTATGTAATCATAACAGATGAAACGCTAAGAAAGACTCCAAAAACGGTTCTGCGTCTGAACCCCCTTTTCTTTCTTATGTTTGCTTTGCAAATTCATTTTGTTAATCAAAGGATCCATACTGACACTTTTTCTAGTGTTTTCTCTCTCTCCCAAAAACATATAACGGTTCCCTGATACCAGGAGACATCGCCGAGTTCAGCAAGACCTCCCCTAGAGTTGTTGTCATTAGCGTAACACCATAAAGACCACGTGTTGCGAGGAGATTTCGCACCGTGTAGTGGGAGCTTGTAGGCTCTAGTGCAGTTGGATTCTGTACTTCGGATCCCCGCAAGTACCTGACCCCACCTCTGCATTATGGAGGGCTGGGTGGGAGTAAAGCTCTACCATACCGCATTAGGGATATCGTTACAACTTCGATGATCGCGTGAGGAAAGTATGCCATTCCAGCTCATCTGCCCGCGAGTCATCTTAGCTTGTAACCCTCGAACACTCCATGGTACCCTCAAGCAGTGCCTGCAGGAGACCCACAGCTTAACTGTACTCCAGGCAAGAGGGCAGGGAACCGTTCCGCCAAATGAGCATCTTGCTCTTCGCAAGGAATTAAGTGCGGACTGGGTTTCTCTATCCGCTCAGTCCGCCTGTTTGGGTTAATTTTATAGCCTGTAGCCCGGTGAGGAAAGTATGCCGCTCCGGCTCACCTGCCCACCTGGTCGCAAGCTATAGATCATTTCTATTATGAGCGGACTGGTTTTATGTATCCGCTCAGTCCGCCAGCTTCTTTGGGTTGATCATATAGCCTGTGGCCTGGTGAGGAAAGCAATGCCAAGTGCACCTGCCCACCGGGTCGCAAGCTGTAGGTCATTTCTATCTTGGGCGGACCGGCTTTATCTATCCGCGCAGTCCGCCAGCTTCCTTGGGATGATTTTATAGATTGTATTTCTATCTTTGGCGGACTGGTATTATGTATCCGCTCAGTCCGACGGTTTCCATGAGATTGCAGGCTATAATAGATCATTTCTTTTATTACGAGCGGATTGGTTTTCTGTATCCGCTCAGTCCGCCGAATGATTTTCATATATTATAATTTGATAAGTTAATAAAGAGAATTGCGGACTCTACTAGAACTCAATAAAGTACCACCTGGCATTGTTATCAGCTGGCTACTTCCGTCATTTTTTAAGGCGAATATTGGATGGATTGATAAGTTGAATTCTCTAATCAACAAGATTCGTTATGAATGATCTGTGTCGTGCGGACTGCAATTGAAACTCAACAGAGTCCGCCTGACAATTTCTTCTCATTCCAATGACGGACAATAATTGTCTCTAATCAGCAAGTTAAAAAGCTGTGGAATTTATTAGCGTGTCGTGCGGACTGCTAAGTGTCGGTGCGGTGAGAGTGGAAAAAGAACATTGCAGGAAGCACACATGCCAAAAATATCCTTTCTTTCTATTTCATCAAAAATTCTTTACATCTTTCTATATATTCGGCGGTCTGCGATCTTGCGTCCACCCCTTTTACAAAAAACCAAAAAAGATAAAAGTACATTAATCAATCTGTAGTCTTTTGTTTCTTTTCTGGAGGTGCAGGGCTGTCACCAACAATGTCAACTTCTGGAGAGTAGCCCCCCGAGCCGCTCCCGCTGCTATCTGATCCTGTACTTGAGGCGGACCCGCTATGCGAGCTCCCGGTAGCAGAGGAGGATGCAGAGGTGTCGGACTCGGCGGACAGTTCCGCTACTCGCGGGCTCGAGGCAGCATTGTCCTCTATTTCCTTGGCGCCTTGCCCTTCGCCCTACCCTCCGTCTTCTTCTTCAACTTCTTCTTCTTCTTCTTCTTCTTCTTCTTCGTCTTCTTCTTCCTCTTCTTCTTCGCCTTCTTCCTCAATGATATCCTTGCCTTTTTTAGCCCTCTCCATCGCCGCGACCTGCGGAGCCAGCTCAGGGAAGATCTCCAAGAAAGGGACGCCATCCACTCCCTCCTTTATGAAGCTGTCGCGGACAAGTCGCTCAATGGCGACCTCGACGGTCTCCTTCACGAAAGGGAGCATGGCAGCCTGGAAGTTGTTGTTTTCCAAGTCATAGGTGACCTGCGCAAAACAAAAGCAAACGTCAGACAGATCGCGGCGGATAGCAAATTATGGCCGCTGCGAATTCAACTAACCCCAAGCTCTTCTCTTTGCTGAGCAACCCTTTTTCCCAACCGCGCATTCCTTTCCTTTAGCGCTTTATTATCCTTTTGAAGTTGTTCATTCTACCTCAACAGGTCTCTTGCCAGGGTAGCAACATAGTGGTTTGTCACCATGTTGTTCGCAGCG
The DNA here is from genome assembly GCA_039583875.1 of Platanthera guangdongensis. Lineage (NCBI taxonomy): Eukaryota > Viridiplantae > Streptophyta > Magnoliopsida > Asparagales > Orchidaceae > Platanthera > Platanthera guangdongensis. The sequence goes on along the minus strand of CM077147.1, from coordinate 119,105,237 downwards.
GCCTGAGAGGCTAGCAGAGGGAGGTCGGCGGCGGGCACCTTCTTAAGTTCGCTCAAGTTGCGCTTTCCATAAAGCGTGGAGATCGCAATATGGGCATGGAGTGTTATCCGCGGACTCTTCCACGAAGGGAGCGCAGTGGATAGGCGGGCGTGTTTGTTCTTGCTATGCTAGTGGAGCATAGGGTTCCCCCTAAGATCCTTCTGGCTGATGCCGATGCCGCTCATGGTGAAGCTTTTAGAGGAAGAGTAATCCGCCGCGGGATCCCCTTCCTCCTTCCTCTTTCTTGCGACTGCTTCTTTCTTCTCTTTCTGTGTAGGAATGAAGCCGCTAGGCGTCTGCGGCAAGTTAGCGGGTACCGCCAAGGTCGCTGCAAAAACAAATGGGTTAAACACTAAGGTCGCAGCGGATGCAAAAGCTGAGTTCGGAAGCTACTTACTCTCTTCGGGCATGACGTCCGCTAAGCTCGCTAGCAGCGAGATATAATGCTCGATGTCAAGCCTGGAGTTGGCCAAGAACTCGACAATGGCGGATTCTAAGTCATCCAGTTGCACACTTTTGAAGGCGGAGTCCGCGCGCACCTGCGGATAGGTGTGCGTGAACCCTAGGTCGCCCTCAAAGATCAGGAATCTAGAGGTCCAGTTGTGGATTTTGTTGGGAAGGCCCACAACCTTCATCCCCCTGCAGTAGAAATATATCACCCCCTTGTAGGGGCGGCCTCCAGAAGTGGTAATGGAGCGGACAGAGAATATCTTGTGGAAGATATTCATTGAAAAAGCGATCTTTTCAGATCGCAAATAAGAGACAAAGTTGCAGATCACAGCGAGTGTATTCGGCGCAAGCTGGCCAGGCACCATCCTATAGTGTTCAAAGATGGCAGCGAGTTCCCATAGAAGCGGAAACTTGAATCAGCTATCAAAATGGTCCGCTGGGATGGCGATCTAGGTTGCGGTTGAGAAGTTTAACCTTTCTTGATGGGCAGGAAGGCGAACAAGGATATTCGAGTTCTCCATCTTCTTTTCGACAAAGGCGTCCAGGTCGGCCTCTGTCAATGTGCATTTCCGGTGGTCCGCGGAGTGGAAGGCGACAGCAGCATCAGTACGCGCGGACACCGTTTTGCAGGCCGCAGGGTTCCTTTTACTTCAGCTGTTTCCTGCATAAGAGAAAGCGTGAGGCCCTATTTATAGTGGTCTGACAGCTTTTTGACCAGGCCGCACAGTTTGCAGTTTCAATCCGCACAGTCCGCAAACAAAATTAAAGCACAGCCAAACAACAACGCGGATAAAAACACAAATTCACATGCCAAGGAAAATTCAAAGTAAAAAGTTGCGGCCGACACAATTTGTTGTCCGCCCAGATCGCGCCTTTTTCCTCCCGGAGTATTTGTTTCAATCCGCTTAATTTGCAGTATTTTCCACCTGCAGGTTTAATAACGAGAAGCGGACACAACATTAGTCTGCACAATTCATCACAGATCAAGCCAAGGATTAAGCTACATAATTTGCGGATATATAATCTGAGTCCGCACAGATCGCAAAAGAGTTCAATCAACAAAGCGTTGTTTGAAGCACAATTATACACAGTTATACAATTAAACAAATGAAAGCTCGTGGCATCGCGGACTCAGCGGTCCCTGTTATCGGTCCGCGCCGGCCTTTCCGCCCTATCTCTGCATAAATGAGCTGCTTGGTCTCTTATCTGAAGAATCTCGCTGTACACGTGGCAGAGGTGATGATGAATAACATTTATGGTCCGGTGCATATGAGCAGCTTCCCGATCGACTCGACTGAGTGGAACCATTGGCTCCGCCGCCGGTCTCGGCTCCTCATCCGCAGCCTGTTGGACACCGCCTGCCGGTACGGCGATCTCTGGAGCAGCGCGATCTGACACTCGCGGCCTCTACTCAGCGACCTCAGCAGACCGCTTCCCTTTTTCTTCGCGCACTGACGCCAAGTGCTTGCCTTTATAGAATCAGACATCATCCACAAGCCTTTTCTTCTACCTTTCAGACCTCTCCAGCCCCCTCGAGATGCTGGCGATCTGGTCTTTTAGGGCTTTCTCTTGCTCTGCGGACGCTTTCTCACGCGCCGCGGATGCCCTCTCGCGCTCCTCTGACTTCTCTAGCTCTGCTTTAACACCCTGCATTTCAGCTTGGAATTTCATCTCTAACTCTTTTATAATGTTCAGGCTGGGCGTCTCATCCCCCACGGATTCCACGTGCGAGACCGTGTCAGCACCAGTATTTGGTGTGACCACGATCTCGCCACTCTCGATGGAGCCCGGCGGCGACTTTCTACCTACAACAAACAAAGTCAACTTCACATTTAAAGGCAGTTCGCGGCGGACGCAAATAAAGGATGAAAGATCACTTTTAGACATAGCAGCAGCGAGTTGCCGACTATCGAAGATGATTGGCCGCCTTGCCCGCTCCGGGTCAAAGGCGCTTAACCGCTTCTTCCATTCGCGATGAACCTTTGCTCTTTTCTCAGCAGCCGAACTTGTTGAAACCACAATATCATCCGTCTCAGTGATGGTTTTGATTGGTCGTGACGTCCGCGGCGGCGACCTGTAAAGCCACTGACGCTTAAAGTATTTAGGCGCCGGTTGAAGTTTACCTGACCGCAGCAGCTCCGCAGCAATCCGCAGATCCTCAGCGGCTTTATCCGCCGTGACCTACTTCGAGGCCACCCCCACCGCAGCAACATGAGCAACAATTTGTTTCTTCTGCTACTCTATCTTCTCCTTCAGCCTCTCTCTCTCCTCTTCCTCCGCAGCGGACAAGGAAGGGAGTTCGTCACCCTTATTCCCAGTGGCCTCCGCCTTAGATTGCTGTAGTATAACCAGCAAGGATTCGTTGATTAAGTAAAGTCGATCGACATCTATGGAATCAATTATCTCATCTGTGGATAAACTGACCGTGGAGAGGGAATTATCTCCCTGGATTTGGGCCTCCGGTGTAACCAGATCGCTGTCAGGAACTTCTTTATTGCGCGGTCTGTATTGTAAGTCTGCATCCCCAGTCCGCTTGGAGACGTTCTTCTCCTTCATTACGCGCAGTTTCTACTCAACCCGCTCGGTGACGGTCGCCCCGTCCCTCTTCCTCTTCTTTCTTTTAGCAGTCTTCTCACCAGAATCCGCAGCGGACCCCCCTAGGTCGGGCTGGCTTTCGCGGACAGCCTCGGGGTTCACAGCAGTCAACGCCTTTGAGAGCACATCGTCCTCTTCCTCAGTCCTACTATCTTCTTTTTCCAAGTTAACAATGGGCACCTGGGCATTGGGAGAAGATATCTCAGCCTCAATGTGTTCACCAACGGTGTCCGCCGAGGTTGCAGTTTTCTGTGAAGGGGCAGAGTCCGACAGGGTCACCATCTTTTCGCTTCTCAATGGTTCAGCGTCGACTGCGGCATCCTCGCGAGCAGATATGTCGGCACGGCGGACTGCTTTCTCCGCAGGATTTTGGCTCTGGGAACTCTCTCCTGTATGGCGGACAAGATCCTTTCTTGTCGACCTCTTTACTATCTTCTTGGTCTTCATAGGCGTTGCCAGTGCTGGGTCGCCTTTTGCAGTGAGACTAGAGAAGAAAGCTCCAAGCCTTGCCATGCCGGACTGGAAAGTGGAGACCGCAAGTGGTGAATAGCGCCCTGTGTCGATCGAAATGCTCAACAGTTCCAGGGCCTCCAACGATATTTATAGCGTTGGCGGCATTTTCGAGGCTTGCGGACTCGGCGTTTAAGAAAACATTTTGAAGTTTTCTGGAAACTTAAAAATGTGCAGGGATTATGTTAACCCCTCAGTCTGCAACATCCTGCAAGATGCCAAAACCCCCCTTTCAACAGGCGCGGACGCGATTTATCCGTCCGCCCAGTCCGGCAAGGTCACCAATCGGACACCAAGGTACCCCAGCAACGGACGCAAGGACCTGTCCGCTCAGTCCGCCAGGACTTTGTGATATCAGATTCTCTACAGCGGCGGACGCAGTGTCTCGTCCGCCCAGGCCGCCGCCCTCCAGCAGGATCGCGCCCAGCAACGGTGGAGGCTCCAGTCCGCGAGCCCAGTGCGCCCCTTCTGCGCGGACTGGCATGTTCTTTCTTTTTGCTTCCCGTCACCGCTGCCCGGTTCTCCTGTACCCCGGGCAGCCAGTTATTTTAGCCCTGCCCGTTTGTGCAGGCTCCCTATCCTATAAATAGGGGGGAGGTGGTGCACCCAAGGCACGCTGGCTCGGACCCAGGAGCCTACTTGTTACTGGCTGCAGACTCGAATCCTGTGCCTTGCGGACTCCCACTCGCTCTGCTCTTGCCAACCTTTTCCTTTCACTTGTAACCCAATACTTCTTCAATGAAGGGAAAGCCCGTCGCAAGAGAGGCATTCAGGCCGCGACAGGCGAAGTCTGTTGTTGTCGTGGCTCACGGCCCTGCTTTTCTTCCTGCCCTCATCCGCTTAGTAGATTACTACTCGCAGTCTCCCTATTTCCACGGTGTTCGAACCGTTAGCTGGTGGTGCTCGACCCCTCTGTGTTTTCATGCATCAACAGGTAGTAAGTTCTCGTCCTAAGAGGATCTCCTCATTCAGGCTCCCACTGTCTGGATGGGTCAAATGTGCCTCGGTGGCGTGAAGGAACCAACCCCCGAGGGGATCCCCTGACCCAGGCTCTCACTAGCTAGATGGGTCGAATTTACCTTGATGGAAAGTATGTTCCAACCCCGAGAGGATCTCCGCACCCAGGATCTCACTAGCTGGATGAGTCGAATGTGCCTCGGTGGTAAGTTCTCATCCCGAGAGGATCTCCTCACCCAGGCTCTCACTAGCGGGATGGGTCGAATGTGCCTAGGTGGAGAGAAGGTTCCCAACTCGAGAGGATCTCCTCACCCAGGCTCTCACTACTTTGATGGGTCGAATGTGCCTCGGTGTAAAGTAGGTTCCAACCCTGGGAGGATCTCCTCATCCGGGCTCTCACTAGCTGGATGGGTCGAATGTTCCTCAGTGGAATATAAGTTCCAACCCCTAGAGGATCTCCTCATCTAGGCTCCCACTAGTTGGAAGGGTCGAATATGCCTCGGTGGAGAGAAGGTTCAACCCCGAGAGGATCTCCTCACCCAGGCTCTCACTAGCTGGATGGATTGAATGTGTCTCGATGGAGAGTAAGTTCCAACCCCGAGAGGATCTCCTCACCCAGGCTCTAACTAGTTCGATGGGTCGAATGTACCTCAGTGGAGAGTAAGTTCCAAACCCGAGGGGATCTCGCTATAAGACCCCATTTTTTTGCAACAACCACCGGGGTCTTATGCCCAGAACCGATGTTTTGCGGTGACCCCGACTCTCGGGAAGGTCGCCACTACAAAACGCTGATTCTGCCGGCCTTTTCGATCAACAAGAGAGAATCTTTAATGATTGGAAAAGATAAAACAATCAAGTTCACAACATAGAAATAGGAAATCACATGACAAATAAAGAGTCCACACCATGATATACAGACTTATGCCCGGTACATAAAGACCTCACTACAAGCCACTCATAAAAGTAAAATACTACTTAGCTCCACTCACGGATCTGGATGCCTGTCCACCCGAACTACACTGGCCTGTCTCCATCTGCACCGTACTCCGCTGGTGCTGCGTCTCTTGTGGCTGCTCCCTGTCTCCCATCTGGAGTGCCTAAAATGTGGTGGTTAAATGACCGTTAGTCAAACTAGACTCAGTTAACAATCCCCACCCCTCTACCCGTGGCTCCTAGGCACCGGGCGGAAGGAAGTGAAATGGAGGACCAAATAGCAGGCCGTATTCAAGCAGATGACAACTATCCTAACAGGAGTGTTATAATATTAAAAGTGCAGTATGAGTTAATCAATAAATGGTAATGCAGAGAAGTAAGATAAGCATGAAGAACAGAAAGTAAGAACTGTACAAATAGTAATTCAGTAACCATTGATTTATAGGGATTACCCCTATAGACCAAGGGGTCATTTTGTAGGGCCTATTGTATAAACTGTCCCACACCAATTTATACGTTAGGTGTCAGGGGTTAAATGCAATGACTATGCTATGACATGCAAGTATGTTAGGGTACGAACATGCAAGTGCAACACACACACACACGACTCTATGCCCACAGACCTCTAGCTCCACAGTTTGGAGTTAGCTAAACTCTCAGGAGCCACTCGTCGTGGCCAACAGAGATAGTGGGTTTGGCCTCTCCACTCCTAGACTGGTATTCACACTACCCAGCCTAGCCCCTCTCGTAAGTTTCTGGACTCTTCCTAGCAAACCAGCTAGTCTCCCCGAGTCAACGTACCGATGACGGTGTGACCGATCGTCCAATACCGAGGACCCATCACTGTTATGCACATGCAAGCTTGTATATTATACCTCACCTAAATCTCCGATCCCCCAGCTCACCAAACCATCTAGTCTAAAAACTAGCCCTCGAGCATACAGCTCCCTGAACTACCAACACAGTTCCAAGTCCCTTTAACTCTACTAGTAAGCCCATCGACCATGGGTCTATGCTATCCATTCATTACCAATTTGTCCAACCATGTGTATAAGTGTGAGTTCAAGGTGGAGGTATTATTGAGGTTACTCTTGTCCATATTATCCCTAAAGTTTATGTTAGCCCAGGACTGCGCAAGGTATTCCCAATGAAGGGCTCTCGAAGGCACTAGGAACTATGATGGGATTACGCCCAAAGTTCCCTTTCGCAAGACGCTCAATATTATTGATTCCTACCCTTGACCAATCCTCCCTTTTATTTCAGTGTGGCTCCCCTAAGTGTGTTCAAGTTCTCCGAGCTAGCCTATTTTAATTATATGTACTATATGCAGACCGTGCTAAGTTACATGATGCTCTCACTAAGGGGTACTCCATTTACTCATCCAACAGAACCAAAACAATTACTGGGAGTCTACCATGACCTATTTAGCTAACTCCAGAGTTTCATAATCTTCCTAATTAATTGGGCATTCATTCTAATTACCCTAAGACTCCGGATGCCCTACTTTGGACATGAAATACACTTTTAAATCAGTAACATACCACCACAAAATTATGATAAATACTATGTAACATTTCTACAACGAATCCAAGGTCTAAGAATTTTCAGAATTTTTTAGGCCCCAAATCCCCAATTTAGAACATAAAGTCGATAATACCATTTTAAGAAGCAAAGGCCAGCAATATTGTTCTAAAAATTATGATAAAAATTCAGTGAGAACATCATGGCCTAAAAACACCCTAGAGGTACTCTCTCAATTTTTCCAGTGAACAGTAACCCTTAATTTAATTTTAATTCAATAATTCCATAACCATTGGTTATTGAAGCAAGTACTGTAAAAATTCATCTAATAATTATAACAAATTTCCAGGAGATAGATAATGATCTAAAACTAACCCTAACCAAGTTTTACAATTTTTCCAATATACAAAGGGCTCTTAATCTGATTAAAAGTAATCTTCCAAATTTATAACTTTGTGACGGAAGTACTGTTTCTATTCACTTAAAAATTATGAGAAAATTCCAGGGCCTATACCATGACAAAGAACACTCACTGACCAAGTTTCATAATTTTCCATAGCAATATTGGGCTCCACATCTATTTTAGATCAGAAATCCACAATTCATAAATTATAAAACAAGTACTTAAAATAGATATCTAAAAATTTCAATAAAAATACAGAGGGGACTGACATGATGTAAAACTTCCAAATACAAAATTTCATAACTTTTCAGTGGTCAGAAATATCATAACAAGAAAAATAAACTTAAGGACACAGCTAGGGTTATAAAGGAAGTACTGATTTTATTTGTCTAAAAATTCCACCAAATTTATTTTAGGGCTCTTTTTATCATAGATATTTTGTCCAAGTTTCAAGTTATTGTGAGGTGTTTTGATTGCCTAAACAAAAATATTGGTCTTTGTGCCCTAAACTATGGTATGGATTTGAGGGGGGTTAAAGGCTTCCAAATTCAATAAATCTTCAACCAGAGGACCATAGCCACCCTATGATCCCTCCCACCAAGCCCCAAGTCATTCCAAGATTATTTGACCCCATGACCTTCAAATCATAAAAATCTCCATAAAAAGGGCCGACCCTAGGGTTCTATGGCTACCCTAGCCCAAACCACCCCAAATCTCATTGAAGGGTGTTACATGCCATATAAAATCAGTGGCCAAAATATCAACCTCTGTTGAGGTGATTTGACCAACCAAACATCAGAAATAGCTCTTGACCTAAATAACCCTTTAAAGGTATACCTAGGGTTGGATCAATACATAACCAAAACATCTCCAAATGAGGTGAAATATTTAACAGAGCCTTAGCAAGCCCTCTAAGACCACCCACCCAAATTTGGGGGAGTTTTGAGATTTTTAGGAAACCTAATTAATTTATTCATGGATCACTAATGTTTTCTAAAAACTATAGAAAAATCTTCTCCAAAAATTCTGATTTTTGGATATGTCCTAGATATAAATAAGAGTAGCCCACACCAAAAATTTCAAGTCTTTTGGATGTCTGGTTTGGAGTGGGCATCCAATTTATTCTCGGGTCAGCCCTATGGATAGACTCCCCGAAATGAGTGCCGAGGTCTAACCAGGGCTCCAAATGCCTTGAAACGAATTTTAAACTACACTAGAACCTAGAGCTACAACTTTGAGGTTGATAACACTTCCAGCATGAGCCCCTAAGTATTTTTAATATTTAAAACGATCTACTACTAATAATCTCTAGAAAATCAAATACACTAATAACATTTAAAGTACCTTGACCAAAATGGGTGGCATCCGCTCATCCTCATCCTCCAGCCAAGGGCCGTGATTGCCCCAACCTGGAGCCTCTTATAGTCCACTTTCCGGCCACCCCGACCACCTCCCTGGTCGACCACCACCACCACCACCTCCATTGAGGTGGTGGCTAGCATTTGGCGGCGACCATGCCGCCGGAGGTGGCGGTTTCTGACGAACTCACAACACCATTTTCCATGAAAAATCCGAAAATACAAGCTCCCAATCAGGCTTAATTGAGCCTGATTTCTCTACCTAAACCGATCTAGATCTAGCACTAGGATAGGGGTAGAGGATAGGACCATATTTGGAGCGTTTCCCTGCTCCATTAGACAGCCTCCATTACTCCTCCTCAAAGCTTTCGGTGTCATGGTTATCCTTGCACAGAGGGCTCGAAATCTTCGGGAAAGAGGAGGGTTTTATTCCTCTCCACTCCCTAAAGACTTTTAAAGAACCAATTGGGGAGAGGAGGGGTCAAGGCATGAATTGCCATTGTCATCATTAATGGTGATTTTCGGCCTTAGTGAAATCCCCTTGAAATTCACCTCCCCTTGACCCTAATTCGTTTGGAAACTCATCAAAACTTGTAGGGCAGATGAATGCTAATTAATTGGTGAAGAATGGAGGGGTGATTCACCTTCCCCACCATGAATGACCCTCTTTCTCACTTTCTCTCTCCTCCATTATTGGGGAAACTTGAGCTCTCTCTCTCTCCTAGTCACGCTACACGAAATTGGGTGACATAAATGCTAATTTTAGCTCCCTTGGACTGATGAGCCAACCTAAATTGAGGATAGCCCGAGTGGGTTGGGCTTGGTTGGGTCAATTTAAGTTATTTGACCTAATTAGGGCAAATTGGACTTTTGGGAAAATTGACCAAATGGGTGACCCCATGATGGGGCTTTTTGTGCCATTGCGTTCCTTATGACATTATGTCACTAGGGGTTGGGTCAGTTTCAAGTTACGGTGGTCAATTGAGGAAGTTAATGAAGGATTGCCCCTTTTTGACCTAAGAGGGCATTTTGGTCAATTGGCCAAATTGGAGGCCCCCTGATGGGGCTTTTTGGTCCCCTAGGTCTCTCATGATTCCTTTACCTAAATATGCGGTCAATTTCATGTTGTGGTGGGCAATTTGGTTAATAGGTGAAGAATTGACCATTTTGACCTAATTAGGGCTTAAGGTTGACTTTGGTCAACTTGACCTCTTTGATTGGCCCCAATGGGTCTTAGGTGTCACTCTGGACTCCTTGATGGCCTAGGGGTGTTGGAGTGGGGTTAAGGAGTTGAGTTGGAGCCCTAAAGTCAAGCCCTAAGATGGGTATTTAAAGTTTACTATTTGCAGACCAACATGCTTTATCACCTTTTTGCATAGGTCTACAATTGTCTTAAGCTCCCTGGATTTTGTCATGACTTAGTCATGACAAAATCACTCTAGGGGTCTGGATGTTTGGGGGATGTTACAAATTACAACACATAAAAATAAAAATTTCGTCCCTGAAATTCAGGTTAGGCATGCGGGGTTTGTACAAAAGGTAATAAAAGTAACATCCCAAAAATTAAATTATACATGAGGTGAAGAGCTCCGGGTACCTCTGCTGCATCAAGTCCTGTGGCTCCCAAGTGTGCTCCTCTTGGCCGTGATTTCTCCAAAGAACCTTGACCAGTGAGACCTTCTTGTGGTGCAAGACCCGCATACCCGTGTCGTCAATCCGGACCAGCTCCATGTGCACTGACCGATCAGATGCTACTGGCCCATCTGTGGTGTCTATCTGCTGCTCTGGACGTAATAGGGCCCTCCTAAGGGAGGAGACATGGAAAACATCGTACAGGCCTTCCAGCTCTGCTGTAGCTCCAGCCTGTGTGCCAACGGGCCGATCCGCTCCAGGATCCTGTAGGGCCCCATTTATCTCGGGTTAAGCTTCTTACTCCATCCGCGAACTCAAGAGTGCGTGCATTGGCCGTATATTCAAAAACACTCTGTCTCCTACCTGAAACTCCACCTGACAATGTCCTGTGTCGTAATATTTGGCCTGCCTGCTCTGCGCCTCCAACATCTGGTCTCATATTAGCCTTACATGAGCCTCGGTATCCTCAACAAACTCCGAGCCCAGCACCTTCGGGTCCTCGTCCTCTAACCATGACAGCGGAGTCCTACATCTTCATCCGTATAGAGCCTCATAAGGGGACATCCCTATACTAGACTGGTAGCTGTTGTTATAAGAGAACTTGACCAGTGGCAATAGCTTCTCCCATGGCTCTCCTCGGTCTAGAATGCATAGTCGTAGCAGATCTTCCAATGTCCGATTGGTGTGCTCTGTCTGCCCTTCCATCTGAGGGTGGAAGGCTGTGCTGAAAGTATGCAGGTGCCCAAATATTCTTGAACTGACCGCCACTCCTAGACGTAAACCGCCCATCACGATTTGACACTATTAACCTGGGTACGTTATGGTAGGGAATGAACTACTCCCCAAACTTCCTCACCATCACTCTGAATGAGTCATCCTTACTGATGGGCATGAATCGAGTCACCTTTGTCAGCCGATCAACGATCACCCAGATCAAGTCATTCCCCATCGGAGACAGGGGAAGCCCATGTATGAAATCTATGGCTATGTCGTCGAATTTACACTCTAGCACCGGGAGTGCCTACAATAATCCTGCGGGGTTCCTGCACTCCGCCTTCACTAGCTGACATGTCTCACAATGAGTCACGAAGTAGGTGATATCCTTCTTCATGCCCGGCCAATACATCGTCTTCTTCAAATCCGCCGCCATCTTCGTGATTCCGGGGTGCACCGAATACTGGCTGCAGTGCGCCTCCGTCATAATCTCCTCCCAGATCTGGCCTCCCTCCGGTATATAGACCCGTCCTCTGAAACACACCAGGTCATCCCTCAGTGTGTAGTCTCCTGCAGTTCCTGCCTCTAAGGCCTGGAAGATGGGCTCTAGTTTGGCATCCTGCCTCTGTCCTTTTTTGACTCGGTCTCTAATGTCATTGGTGACACCCATCGCGGTCAAGTACTCCTCAAAGAGCTCGGGGTCGTCAGGCGACACCAGAGTAATATGCATGTCCTCCAAACTCTATAGCAGCTCCATAGACATCAACTGAGACTTTGCTCCCGCTATGACGGCACTCCTGCTCAGTGCATCCGCTACCATGTTCGGCTTACCCGGGTGGTAGTACATCTCGTATTGATATTCCGATAAAAACTCAACCCACCACCTCTGCCTGATATTCAGTTCCTTATGCGTGTCCACGTACTTAAGGTTCTTATGATCTGAGTATATATCATAGTGGACTCCATAGAGGTAGTGCCGTCATATCTTCAATGCGAACACGACTTCTCCCATCTCCACGTCATGAACTGGATAGTTCTTCTCATGGGTCTTCAGTTGGCGGGAGGCATACGCTATGAAATGCCCGTTCTGCATCAGCACCGCACCCATCCCCGGATATGATGCGTTGGTGTACACCTGGAATCCTTCCTTCCCAGATGGAAGGGCCAGGATAGGGGCTGACATAAGTCGATTCTTCAGCTCCTGGAAGGCTGCCTCACACTATGGCGTCCATACAAGGGGCACGTCCTTCTTCGTCAACGAAGTGATTGGAAGGGCGATCCGTGAAAACCCCTCCACAAATTTCCGGTAATAACCAGCCAGCCCTAGGAAACTATCCACATCGGTGGCCGTCTTCAGTGGTGGCAAATTCCTGACTGCTTGAACCTTTGCAGGGTCCACCACTAACCCGGCTCCGCTGATAATGTGGCCCAGGAAAGCCACCTCCATCAACCAGAACTGACACTTGCTGAACTTCGCACAGAGGCGATGCTCCCGCAATCTCTCCAAAGTCAGTGCCATATGTCGTGTATGGTCCTCCTCCGTCCTAGAGTAGATAAGGATGTCGTCTATGAATACTATAACAAACACATCCAAATAAGTCTCGAAGACCCGGTTCATGAGGCTCATAAACGCCGATGGAGCATTCGTGAGCCCGAAGGGCATCAAAGTGAACTCATACAAGCCATATCTGCTACTAAAGCCATCTTCGGGATATCTTCCTCCTGGATCCGCAGCTGATAGTAGCTTGACTTCAAGACTAGCTTCAAAAAAAATGGGCTCCCTCCGGCTGATCGAACAACTCATCTATCCTTGGGAGCGGGTAGGTATTCCGGACGGTCAGCCTGTTCAGTGCTCGAGAGTCAATGCACAGCCGAAGTGTCCCATCCTTCCTCTTCACGAATAGGACCGAAGCTCCCCATGGCGAGGAACTCGGTCTGACGAATCCTGCTTCCACCAGCCCCTGCAACTGTGTCCAAAATTCTGCCAGCTCCGTTGGGGCCATCCGATTAGGGGCCTTGGATACCGGCTTAGCCCCTGGCATCAACTAAATCTGAAAGTCCTTCTCCCTATACGGAGGCAGTCTTGGCAACTTCTCTGGAAATACATCGGCATAGTCACAGACCACCGGAATGCTAACAATTAGGTCCTTCTCCTCAGTCATCTCGAACAACAGCTGTGAAAGTGCAAGTTAGATCTGATATACTCTAGAGGGGGGGGTGAATAAAGTATGGTGCTTGCTAGAAACTTTTTACAACAGTTGTTGTATTCCTAAGTGAACAGGGAAGCAAATAATTAAATAAACACAGTAACTATCTAAACAAAAAGCAACCACAAATCACAGCCAGAAACAAAAAGAAAGACAAGCAACCAGATGACATAAGGAGCTATAGTGGTTCCTCAATCAACCTGGGTACATCCACTCTTCTACCACCATAGGTAGGAATCCACTACAGGATGAGTTGATCAGGTGTCCTGGGAACTAATGAGCTTTTGATAAGGTGCTCAAAAACCAAACCAGATTTTTTGATCAGGTGTCTTGCAACCACTGAGTTTTGATAAGGTCTCAGAAACCAATCACAAACTTTTGAAGGGAGTTTGAAAAACCCTTTACAGCAGAGAGAGAGAGAGAGAGAGAGAGAGAGAGAGAGAAAATCTTCTCTGTCAACAGTCCGAGAGAAGATAGTGGATGTTATCAAAGCTCCCCTTGAGATCTTGAGTGTTCAGGAAGTGAAGCTTTGCAGTAGGGTGATAGACCTTCAGATGATTTAATCTCCAGCAAAAGATGATTTCAGCAGCAACTGAAATGTGAGGTGTCTGGAGTCTTGAATGATGATGGCCTTTGAACACTTGAATCAAAAGAAATCTGAAAATTTCAGTTGGTTGATCTCCTTTTGTGATGTGTGTTCTTATATGAATTTGAGACTGAGAATGTCTGTAACTCTCTTTCTTTCTCTTGTGTGATTGTTGTGTTGTAAGAGTGGTTGTTGCAGAGAATATGTGTCTGACTTCTTTTTCTTCTTCTTTACAACAGGAATGAAAAATCTGATCTTTTATTCCTTTTGTCTGAATAAAAATGATCCACTGTTCAAGATAGCCGTTAGCCTGTCAATAAATGACTTCCTTAAATATATTTGTCATCTAGAGGAAAGTCCAATACAATCATTCCTTGAAAATTCCTTGAAACTTGCTCCAGATTAGTTGAAAATGGCTCCAAAATCTCTGAATTAAAAGCTGACAATAATTCTACAGCTGTCTGAATTTGAATCTTGAAAATAATCGAACTCTTCAGAGAAACGTCGAACTTATCTCCACTATCGTTGAACTGAGCTCAGAGACTTGGATTTAGACAGAAACAGAGATCGTCGATCTAAGCTCAAAGATCGTCGAACTGAGCTCAGAGTTAGAGAATCAAACTGGAGTCAAGATCGTCGATCTGAGCTCGAAGATCGTCGAATGGAGTTCGACGACTTGATGAAGTTGAGCTCAGAGATCGTCGAATGGAGTTCGACGATCCGTCGAAGTGAGCTCAACGATCGTCGAATGGAGTTCGTCGATTCGTCGTACTGAGCTCGACGAAATGACTTAGTCTCCTGAACTGAATTCTCTGGTCTTGAGGGCAGCTTCCAAACCTAAATACTAACCATTAGACTCAATTCTAATTACCCTTTAGATCTATACAATGAGGTCAATATAGGTTTCCTAAAGACATAGTGATCCTTGCCCAAATCAGTAATAGGGTTTTCCAACAATCTCCCCCTATTTGGGTTAGGATTACTATTTACAGATATTGGAAAAATTAAAAACATATACAAAGCAACAATATAACAAACAAGACATTGCAGAATCACAGATGTTATCTCAGATAGCTTAGAAATCAAAATAACTGTCACCTTACAGAATTACTCTTTTTCCTTGCTCTTTATAAGTACTATTTCTCTGTTTGGATTGAGAGCTTCCTTTTTAGATCTTCTGTCATCAGCTGCACCTAAAGAGGTTTGTTGCTTAGGCCTGTGCACTACAGCTTCAGGGTGCAGCTTCATGTAGCTTTCTAAATCAAAGAACTTACTGGAAGAGTATCTTTCAAGTTCCTTCTTCCTTTGATCTGATAATGTAGTTATATTGAAAGTGTCTTTGCCTCGTTCTCTGGCTTTCTTGATCTGGTCCAGAGCAGCTAATTCCTTCATTCTAGGTGTTCATGAAGTTGGATTATTCTCTGGATCCTCAAAAGGAACTGGAGGCTCATATCTATTTGAAGGATTGTTTGGAGGAGCTCTGGAGGAGACTAACTCTTTCAGCTTGTAAGGAAAGGGACCTGAAGTAGTATTAGTGGAAGCTTGTCCTTACCTTGAATAAGGGTGTTGCCTGGAATGTCCTTTGGAGTAAACTTGAAATTCTCTTTGGTTTCCTCTGTAATTTCCTCTCCTTGACTGGTAGCCTCTGGATTGACTTCCTCTGTATTGAGATCTACCTTGAGGTTGATAAGAGGATTGGCTTCTGGCAGAAGGTTGAACAGTTGAACTACCACCTGCACCTGCATCAGGTGAGGGAGGAGGAGGAGGAGGATGATTGAACTGAGAAGATCCTTTCTCATACTTTCTCTTTTTCTTCATAGCCTTCAGTTGATTTTTAGAGTATTGCATCCAATGTTCTATGATAGGGCAGTTATGCAATATGTAGTAAGCAATGTCATTGGTATCTTTTACTTTTGCTGGAGGAACTCTTTTCATTGCTTTGCTTCTGACCTTTCTTTTCCTTGCAATAGTAGCAGAGGAGTCATCTGAATCAGTTCTGAACTGATCACTTTCTGAGCTTTGATCATCATATAGTGCATCAATCCTTTTGAGATAGTCTATCTGTTGTTGTGATTGAGCAGATGTAACAGCAGTGACAGCAATAGTAGTAATAACAATAGCAGAAAGAGGAGTAGAAGCAGCAGCAGATTCAGATACCACAACAGATTCAGATACAACAGTTTCAGCAATAGAAATAACATCAGCAATAACAGCATGCTCAAAATAAAATGCCTCTGTCATATGTATATCCTTAATAACATCAATGTCAGTACTAGCAGAAACATCAATAACAGCAGTAGGAGCAGCAGTATATAGGGAATTTACAAAAGAATATGTTAAGCTGGTGTCACAGCTTGAAATATGCACAATGGCCTTAGAGAGATCTTCAGATGGCTGGACTGCAGTATGCTCTGGAAGACAACTGAAAAATACAGAGTCAAAATCTGACAACAGTGACCTAAGGTCCACTGTGATAACTGCAATTGGAGGTGTTGAGGCTTGAGCTTGGGCTGAAGATACAGCAGCAGCAGCAGCAGGCAATATAACATCAGCAGTCAATCTTTCCACTTCATGAGGCATCTCCCCCTACCTAGATTTAGCCAGGACTGGATCAAGACACCTAGATAAAGGGATTGCCTGAGGAGGAATTTGAGAGGAGAGCCTGGCAGACAGTTCTGCAACTGACTATAGAAGTGGAGCCAAGGAGGTCTCCAACAAGAGTGATAGCCTGGGAGCTATCAGCTCATAGAGTCTGTCTGCTAAAACTGCAAGATCTACATGCTCAAGAGGAACTTGAGCAGGTGTAGAAAGTGAAGGTGGAGCAGCTGGAGACGTGGATGGAGAGCTGGTGGATGGTGGAAATGAAGGTTGAGATATGGGGATTGTGGAAATGGAAGATAATGAAATTGAAATAGAAGGTGTGAAGGATGGTTGTGCAATAATATCTTGTAGTAGTTGTTGATATGATGTGGAAGAAGAGGGTAGTTCAGGAGGGGAGGAAGGGGAATCATCCATAAAGGAATCATCTAGTAGTGTGAAAGATGATATATGAGAGGATGATTCAATGTCCAGGTGGGGGTATTGATGTAGAGGAAGGAAGAGTTCTTCTATGAGTGGAAGAGTTGGAGAATGGATTGAAGTTGTAGATGGAGTTGAAATTGTGATTGTGGAGGAAATTGGAATGGTGGATGTGACTGGTGAGGATGAAACAAGAGGTGGAGGAGGAGGAGAAGAAACAAGCAAGTCTTCTGCAGGGGCAGAGACTTGAAGGGAAGTGACTGGAGCAGTCCTTGTACCTGAAGTAATAGTTGCAGAGGGCCTGCTGGGCTTCACAATTTTCCTGTCTCATTTTCCAAACAGGGCACAGGTGAGCCTCTTGGAGACATTGATGTGCATCCCATTTGAAACTAGCACTGCAGGGCATCTGTTCTAAAGAAACAGCCATATTATTCTCCCATAATTAACAAAATTTTTGTTCATATTCTTCTTGATCAGATCAAAGAAGATTTCTCCACAGTTCAATTGTTTCTTATCCACAAGGGCACCCATCAAACATAACTGATACCTGGAGATGGTATCGTGGGCTGAGTGTTTGGCCAATAACACCTTTCCTACAACATCAGCCAGAAATCTGTACTCCATAGACAGATTTTTCTTCAGGAGTTTGCTAGGGTTTGCATCTGAATGTCCCATTCTCTCAAGTAAATCAGAAAACTCTTCTCCAGAAAGTTAAGCAGAATCTTCTCCAGAATGTAATTGAAAAACCTCTGTCAAGATAGTAGGTGTCAGAGGTACCTGGGTTCCAGATATTGTTCCAATCACTGTATTCTGATCCTGGTTGTGGGCAGTATACACCCAATCTTTTATTTCATCAACATCTAATTTGATCCTGGTGGACATGATAGTAACGAGTTGTTGTTCCTTGAAAAGTTCTAGAATATCTTGGAAAATCTGATCACTGTTATTAAAAGAATCCATATCAATATCAAATCCTGCATCAAATTTCATTGCGGCCAGGATTGCAACTGAGACGGCCATTGATTCCTGCAAAAATCAACAAACAAACGACCAAGTTTAGAGAAGTTTGGAGGGAAAGAGAAAATTTGCAGAGAGAAAGAAAGAGCAAAGGGAGAACGACGGCCGAAAAATGAATTTTATATTAGGGTTCGACGCAAGAAAGGAAAGATCGTTGAACTCAGTTCGACGATCGGCGCTTCTAAAGGAACCTGAAAGGTCATCAATAGCGTCGATCTC
Source organism: Platanthera guangdongensis (assembly GCA_039583875.1). NCBI lineage: Eukaryota > Viridiplantae > Streptophyta > Magnoliopsida > Asparagales > Orchidaceae > Platanthera > Platanthera guangdongensis. Next base: position 119,087,078 of record CM077147.1, on the reverse strand, counting down.
TATTCGATGATATTGGAAAGCGTCGAGCTCCGTTCGACGATAGTTCAGAAAACAAAACCGTCGAGCGTCGTTCGACAATCGCTGACCTGGAGAGATAGTTTAGACTATCTGAGAATCGCTAAACTCTGGTCGACGATTTCGGAAAGCGTCGATCTCCGTTCGACGATCTGGGGGAAAATCGTCGAGCGCAGTTCAGAGACCAGAAACACTCTATACACTATAAAAATCAAGATGTTTGCCTAGTCTTGGTCAATTTTTATAGTTTAACAATCTTGGAACTTATTTTAGACTTCCTCCATCTAACATTTCTAACTGATTCAGGAAGAAGGTATGTTTCTTTTCATCCAAGTGTTTGGTAAAAATATCTCACCTTTACAAATCAGTTGGGATATATTGAAGTTCAATTTTATTTTTCTCAACATTATCCCTTAGAAAGTGATGCCTAATTTCTATGTGTTTTGTCCTACTATGGAGGACTGGATTTTGAGCTATAGAAATAGCACTGGTATTATCACAAAATATTTTTAACTTCTCTAAGTTGTAGCCATAGTCTAGGAGTTAGTTTTGAATACACAAGATTTGTGAACAACAACTACCTGCAGCCATATATTCAGCTTCAGCAGTTGAAGTTGACACATATGTTTGTTTCTTACAAAACCAAGAGACAAGTCTGTCACCAAGAAACTTACAAGTTCCACTGGTGCTTTTCCTGTCTATTCTGCATCCAGCATAATCAGCATCATAAAATCCAGTTAAATCAAATGCTGAATCTTTTGGATACCAAAGACCTAGATTTGGACAACTTTTTACATACATGAGAATCCTTTTTACTAATGTTAGGTGTGACTCTCTAGAGCTCACTTGGAATCTAGCACATATGCACGTAGCAAATATTATGTCAGGTCTACTAGCTGTAAGGTACAATAAGGAGTCAATCATTGCTCTATATGTTGTCTGATCAACAGGTTTCCCATGTTCATCAGCATCTAATACAACATTAGTAGGCATAGGCGTTTTCATACATGATGCTTCAGACATACCAAATTTCTTAACCAATTCTTTTGCATACTTGGTTTGAGAAATAAATATGCATTCAGCATGTTGTTTGATTTGCAATCCTAGGAAGAGGGATAGCTCACCCATGCTACTCATTTCAAATTTAGAATGCATTAGATTGGAGAACCTTCTGCACAAATTTGAATTAGTAGAACCAAAAATAATATCATCTACATAGATTTGTACTAGTAGGGTATGAGACTTATGGGTTCTAATAAAAAGAGTTTGGTCTACACTACCACTTATAAATTCATTTTTCAGAAGAAAGCATGCTAGGGTCTCATACCATGCTCGAGGAGCTTGCTTTAGACCATATAATGCTTTGTGCAACTTGAAAACATAATCAGGATGAGTTGAAGAGATAAAACCTGGAGGTTATCTGACATAGACGTCTTTTTTGATATCTCCATTTAGAAAAGCACTCTTTACATCCATCTAGTATACTTTGAAACCTTTGTGTACTGCATATGCTAAGAAGATTCTTAGGGCCTCCAACCTTGCAACTGGTGCAAAAGTCTGGTCATAATCTATCCCTTCTTCTTGAGAGTACCCTTGAGTAACTAGTCTTGCCTTGTTCCTTACAATGACTCCTTGATCATCCAACTTGTTTCTGAACACCCACTTTGTTCCAATAATGGGGTGATCCTTAGGCCTTGGTACTAGTTCCTAAACTGTGTTCCTTTCAAATTGATGCAACTCTTCTTGCATTGCAATGATCCAGTGTGGATCTTGCTCAGCATCTTGAATGGATTGAGGTTCAATTTGAGAAAGGAAGCAAGTGTGCATCAGGTTTTGGTTGACCTGATTTCTGGTTTGCACACCAGCTGAGATGTCTCCAATTACTTGAAAAATTGGATGGTCTCTTGATGTTACTAAATCAACAGGAGGTGTTGATGGTTCACCAACCTGTGTTGTTGTTTCCTCTGGTGGTACAATAACTGGCTCTTCAAGAAGTTTCTCTTCAAGATGTTGAATGTCTTCTTCATGTTCACTGCTTTCCTCTTTTTGAATGATTTATAATCTGTTCAAGTATTCAGCAAGAGAATGTACCAGCAAAGGTTCTATTGTAGAAGTATTCTTCTCCTTGAAAGACATGTTAGATTCATCAAAAGATATATGAACAGATTCTTTAATTTTAAGAGTAGATTTATTATATACCCTATAAGCCTTACTGATCATGGAGTATCCCAGAAACACTCCTTCATCAGCTTTAGCTTGAAATTTTGCTAAATATCTCTTGTCATTATTGTGAATGTAACAAATACAACCAAAAATTCTAAAATAATCTACTTTAGGTTTCTTCCCTTTAAGTAATTCATAGGAAGTCTTGCCCTTTAGTTTGTGTATTAAAATTATATTCAATACATAATTGGAGGTGTTCACTGTCTCTGCCCAAAAAGATAGAGGAAGGTGAGCATCTGACAACAATGTAGTGGCAGATTCAATAAGGGTTCTATTTTTCCTTTCTGCTACCCCATTTTGTTGAGGAGTTCTAGGAGCTGAGAAAGTGTGTCTGATCCCTTCACTCTGACAGAACTCTTGCATAAGAAGAGAATCAAACTCTGTCCCATGATCACTTCTAATCAGGGCAATGTGAGTATTGAACTCACTCTGCATGCATTTGAGAAACTCTGTCAAACACTTAAAGTTATCAGACTTCTTCCTCAGAAAGAACACCCATGTGAATCTAGAGAAGTCATCTACAATCACTAAAGTATAAGATTTCCCACCTAAGCTTTGTACTGTAATGGGTCCAAAAAGATCCATGTGCAACAGATACAAAATCCTAGGTGAATCACTCTTATTAAGTGACTTGAAACTGTTTTTGGTTTGCTTGCCTAATTAACAAGCCCTGCAGAGTCCCTCCTTCTTGTAGGGGCCAGAAGTCTAACAAGGTTGTCCTTGGATAGCCTAGCAATGGTTCTAGGGTTTATATGCCCTAGTCTCTTATGTCATAATACATTGGGTCTACTAATAGATTTGAACAGGCAAATATCTACATTGGTTGAAAGGAAATCTACAATATAGATGTTACCTTTACTTTTACCTGTCAATACAGTTATGTTGTCCTCTGACTTGATCTTGCATAAGGATTTGCTGAAAGTCACTTGTTAGCCTTCATCACATAGTTGACTGATGATTATCAGGTTGTGCTTCAGTCCCTCCATATAGGCTACTTTCTTGAATGTGACTGTCCCAATTTGGACTGCACCATATGCTTTTGTTAGTCCAAAGTTTGAATCATCAAATATGACTGTGGGTCCAAGCTTAGCTTTAAAGGATGTGAAATTGTCCTTGCTTCCTGTCATGTTCTTAGAGCACCTACTATCCAAATACCATTGCTGGTTTGATATTGGATAGGTCTTCACCTGCACATAAAGCAATTTACTTGTTTTTGACCCAGTTTACCTTGGGCCTAGGTTGATAACCTTTAAATTCAGAAATAAATGACATCTCTATTTGACTCTTATAACTTCAGGATGATATCTCCTTGGAGAAGTTTTCAAAACTCTGATCTTTACTCGATGATCGTTGAGCTGCGTTCGACGATCTTGGGTTAGATCGTCGAGCTCCGTTCGACGATCGACTGTGGCAGAGTTCAGGGTTTAGAGATCGTCGACCTGAGTTCGACGATTTTGCCTGAGATTGTCGATCTGCATTCGGCGATCGTCAAGCTCCGTTCGATGATTTCTGTTTAACTCTTGTTTTCTTGGGTAAGTCAGAATTTTTCCTAGCTACCTCTACAACTCCCTTCCCTTTATCAGAGATAAACTTACTTGGGGTTGTTAGTACTATAGGTTTGCTGGATGAAGCACCCAAGCCCAGTGTACTGTTGAATCTTGAGTTCACTGTGCTTGTGATGTCCATTAGCTTGATACTTCTCCCATTAAGGGATTCTTCAAGCTTCTTGGCCTCTGACAGCTCACTTTTCAGTGAAGCTATCTGCTCCCTACAGCACTCCAACTCCTTAGAGAGGTTGAGGTTTTCTGATTTTAAGGTACTATGTTCAGATAATTGATTTCTGAGAGAAATGATTTCCTTCTCATATTTTAATAAGTCTAAACATAATGCTTTAAATTCATACTTAAAGTCCTCAGAATTAAAATCAAAAGAACTTATTACCTGGTCCTCTTCAAGTTGAGTCTCTGAGTCTGACTCTAACTCTTCTGCATCAGAATTGTGTTGAGATGCATTGATAGCCATCATGCATAATTTCTTTTCTTCAGCATCATCCTCATCATCACTTGAGCTGGATCAAGCTTCAGATTCCTCTTCTGTCTCACTCCAAGATTCAGCAACAAATCCCTTCCTTGTGTGTTTGTTCTTGCTTGAGGAGGGTTTGCCATTGCTATTCTTCTTGAAGTCCTTGTCTTTTCTTCTTTCTTTCATGTCCTTTCTGTCCTTGTTTTTGTTCTCTAGACAGTCAGGCACAATATGGCCTGGTTTCCTGCAACCAAAGAAAATAATTTCTTTATTATTTGATTTATCATACCTTGGCTTGTCATGTTCATTGTATGATCTCTTCCTGAAGTCCTTTCTGGCCATTTTGTAAAATCTTTTGGCCAGTAGACTAAGCAGCTCATCATTGTCTGTGACTTTGTCTTCAGGCTGATCTTCAGTGGCTTTGAAAGCTATTGACTTTTCCTTTCTTGTGGCTGGTGAGGCAGCCTTCTGCTCTTCTTCTCTATTTTTGAAGAGCAGCTCATAAGACTTGAGCTTGCCCAAGAGAGCTTCTATTGTGATCTCATTGAGACTTCTGGCATCCTTGATTGACTAGATCCTTGAGTCCCAAGTGCTTGGGAAGCACATTAGGATTTTGTCATTTAGCTCAGTCAATGAGATCTCCTTATCCAAAGTTTTCAGTTCATTGACTATTAGACTGATTCTATTATACATGTTTGCTACTGACTCAGCTTCTCCTTTCTTGAAATTCTCATATTGGGTTATGAGATGATATCTTCTGTCCTTTCTTTCATCAGCAGATCCTGAGACTATTTTAGATAGCTTGTCCCAGATCTCCTTTGCTGAGTTGCATTCAACTATCTTTTGGAAAATTTCATCAGACATAGTCTGGGCTAGAATGTTCATAGCCTTTGCATCTGCAACTTTCCATTTCTTGATGTCAGCATCTGTTCCTGAGGGAGGTGGAACAACATTTGTACTTGTATTCTCTGGAGGTCTTGGACACACTGTCAATACAAAATTGAAAATTTCCTCATCAATAGAATTCATGTAGAGTCTAATCCTTGCATTCCAAAGTGCAAACTTGGATAGATTGCACACTGGAGGTCTGGTGCTAGCATAATCTGTAACGCCCCGAAACTCAAAGGAGCGAAGGGGGGACGTTTGGGCCAGTTTGGGTTCTGGCAGCAGGCACACGGCCTGGGACACGGGCGTGTCCCACGGCGTGTCGACCCGTGTCGACACTTAGCCACGAAGTCGTCAGGATTCTCTCGACGATTCGTTGAGACTGGGCACACGGCCTGCGACACGGGCGTGTCGCAGGGCGTGTCGACCCGTGTCGACACTTAGCCACGGAGTCGTCGAGATTCTCTCGACGATTCGTTGAGACATAGCACACGGCCTGCGACACGGGCGTGTCGCAGGGCGTGTCGACCCGTGTCGACGATCGTCCCGGGGAGTCGACGAGATTCACTCGACGATTCTTCGAGACAAGGTACACGGCCTAGGACACGGGCGTGTCCAAGGCCGTGTCATCAGATCGACGACTTTCGCTCGACGAAATGTCGAGACCGTGTACACGGCCTGGGGTCCAGGCGTGTCAAGGTGACACGGGTAAGGACACGGGCGTGTCCTAGAACCCGTGCAGTGCTCGGGTTGATTTTGGGGAAAAATCATGGGGTACACGGCCGGCCACACGTCCGTGTGAAATGGAACACGGGCGTGTCAGCTCGAACACGGGCGTGTTCGATACCTGTGTGAGGTTCCAGGTGATTCGATTTTGACGGCGAATGAGGCACACGGCCCTGGACACGGGCGTGTGCCAGGCCGTGTTCGGTCCAGATTGGGCATTTCAGCACCGAATCGAAGCCGTTCGTTTCCTTATTTTGAGATCCAACGGCTGGGGGTTGTTCCTGAAGGGATATACCCGGGTTTGGGCTTCCAAAACCCTCACTTTTCTTAAGTGTTCTCTTTCCAAATCCTTAGAGAGAGAGGAGAGCCAAGGGAGGAAGGAGTTAGATCCCGCCATTGGAGGAGCTTCGGAGCTCCGAATCGCGAGCCGACTCCGGATCCACGGAGGCAACGCTAGTGCGGTGGTTTTCATCCGATTACTTTTCCATGGCGCCAAAGAGGAACGCAAGGGTAACGATCCTCATCTTGAGCGTGAGTATCTCTCTTTCTTTGCATAGGAAGCCCACTCTCGCGAGTTTGCGGAGAGTTGGAGGCGTTCCTTCGGTAGATATGTGAAGTCCCCGTTGTTTAGAGTCCGTAAGCGAGAATGGACATAGGCATGATGTGTGAAGCCTATCTGGACATGTTGGTCTGGATCGGTGATGTTGCATTGCATAATGCCGGAGAAGACTCCGTGCTATTGGTTGTTTTTCGGGTTTTCTACGCGGTAGATTGCAGCATGGAGCCTTGGGGACTAACCCAAAGGTGCACCCAGAAAACTGGGCGGATACGAGATCTTGCCAACTTGGTGGCTTGAGAGCCAACTTGAACATAACCGGGTTATGTGACTTGTGATGGAAATGGGACTCGGTGGAAGTTTGACCCGCGCAAATGACTTAAATTGTCGTTGCAATGTGAGCACGGGTTAGATGGAACCATACCCGTTCTATGTCGTTCGGTTAAAGAGACCTAAAGGCACGTGGCACTTACCATTGACATAGATTGGCGGTCAATGGCTTAAATTGTCGTGACCCAGGCCAGGAAGACAAATTGCTCATAGGTTTGGCCGTCCAAGTGGCGGTGGTGAGTCCGGAATGTCAATGGCTTTAATTGACGTGACATCGACCGGTTCACCGAGAATGTACCCTGAGAGCACCGGGCATTTGGCCGTGCGAGCTAACGTCTGTGATGAAATGGCTATATATATACATTGCTCACTTATGCTAATGCAATGCAGGGAAGGAGCATCGCCGCCCAGAGTTAGGGGCGGGATCGTTATAATTTGGTCAGCATAGCTGACCGTTGCCTTGTTTTGCCACCGTGCGGTGGTTTGTTGCTTGCAGGTGCAGCTGGACCAAGCGGTCAATAGCGGGCTAAAGCACTTTTTGCGAAGCCGGCCCTCGAAGGCCCAAATGGAAGTGTTTACTGTTTTATTCATGTATGACCGGGCTGCGTGCCGTAGTTTGTAAAACATGTAATATTCAAGTGAAACATTTTGTAAGGCCTTAAGGCTTGTTTTGGGTATTTTGTATAACATTCCTAATTTGTATTAGTGGACATTCGTTCTTTAATGCTGGGTTCTTTGTTTACAACTTTTATAAACTGCTTCCGCTAGAATGCTCTGTGTAGGACGTTGAGATTGATTCGATGGTTTCCATAAGTAACCACCCGGTCTGTCTGTGGCATACGGCGTCGGGCCCCGGCCGGACCTACTGCTTTATGCCATGTGACGGATAGGGGGTGTTACAATTTGGTATCAGACTACTAGTTTTGGTCGGGCTTAAAGGGAATTCGTGGGCGAATTCGTTTTAAGGGGTGGTGAGCACGTTGTGTGCGTCATCGTAATAACAGTAAAAAGAACCCATGAATGTCCACTTAGGAATGAAAATACTCGTGTTTGAGGAACCTGCGTGTTCCTAGAATTGATGTTTGCAATTTATTTGGTCGCTTAACGGTGTTTTGTACCACTATAGGTGACCAGAAGTGGTGTTGGGCCGTCAGAACGCCGAGTTTCTGAGGCTAGTAGTGCACCGGATGTTGCTCCCGCAACACCTCTATCGGCTGAGAACATACGGTTGGTGGCTGAAGCGGTGTTGGCCGTGATAAATGCGCAGCTTGGAAGGCAAGCGCAGCAGCCCGCTCCTATGATGGAGCAAGAACCTCTTCAAGAGGCTGAGCCGAGGAGAGTGGAGCAAGTGGTTATGGAACCGGTGGTGCCGAGGAGGGCAACTGAGAGGCAGCTTAAGCATGTAATGAGCTTTAACCCTCCGTTATTCTCGGGGTTGGAAACCCCATCTCAGGCTGAAGACTGGCTCTCCAGGGTGAAGAGAGTAATGACAGCGACGGAGACGGAGGAGTGGCAAATGACCACCATCGCTACGTTCCTTTTGGACGGTGAAGCGAGGATGTGGTGGGAAGGATTGGAGCTGCACTTATTGAGAGGTAGGCAACTTGGTGATGTCTCGATGGAGGAGTTCTCGAGATTATTCTTGGCTAGATACCTCCCTTTGACGCAGAAGATAGCATTGGAGAATGAGTTCCTGAAGTTAGTACATGGTGAGAGGAGCGTGGATGAATATCTCCACGAGTTTACTCGTCTGAGTCGTTATGCTAGCACCACCATCGTGGATGAGGAGCGCAAGACTAATCGCTTCTATGAAGGCTTGAGGGATGAGTTGAGACTACTACTTTCGGGGCCGATGACGCAGGGTTTCTTAACCTTGGTCAATACTGCCCGGTCCTTGGAGAAGGACATGAAGAATGTGCAAGCGAAGAAAGGCTTGGTTGATAGAAAATCTGAATACAAAGTGCCGACTACTTCAAAGTCCGGCTATCGGAGGGCTTTCAAGAAGCATAGGACTTCGGGTCCAGCTCCTTCTGGTGCTTCTGGGGCGACTACGAGTCGGACCCCGGGCGCGTGTTTTACATGTGGAAAGACGGGACACTTTGCCCGTGACTGTTGGAGCGGACGTCCTAAGTCCGAGAGGAAGCCGGGAGCTACCTATGAAGAGAAGGGAAAGGCGGTGGAGTCGACCACATCCCATTATGCTCCGGCCCAACCAAGGGTCTATAATCTTGGCCAACAGGAGGCCATCAAACAAGCCGATGTGGTGACAGGTACGGTTTAATTTATAGCAAGTCAATTTCTTTAAATACTTGTTATGCACATGTTACCTTACCACTACTTGTTTAGGATTTGTATTGATTTGTGAAAATCCGGCACGAGCACTCTTCGATACGGGAGCCTCACACTCCTTCTTGTCCGAAGGATTTTTATCACGCATCGGAGTCCCTTCTTCGATGGCGAAGGATAAGTTGGATGTGTTGTTGCCCAATGGGTGTTCGATGCGAGCGGATAGGATCTGCGATATTAAGATTCGTATTGGGGAGCAGGTGTTCGATCTGCGGGCGTCTTTACTTCCGTTGGTGGAGTTCGACGTCATATTTGGCATGGACTGGCTCTCGGAGCAGCAGGCCCATATAGATTGCGGTAGCAAGGAAGTTAAGCTGGGAGCAAGTCGTGAGATGACTTTTACGGGCTTAAAGGGGTCGAGCAAGATGTTGATGTCTGCTCTTCAGGTGGTGAAGGCGGTTCGTGCTGGAGCAGAACTGTTCTTTACACTAGTGGAGGTTGCAAAGCCGAAGCCCGCGTTGGATTGTATTTCAGTGGTATCAGAATACCCTGATGTGCTCCCCGCAGATCTTCCTGGAGCCCCGCCTCAGTGGGAGATGGATTTTACGATCGAGCTAGTGTCAGGTACAAATCCTGTGTCACGATCTCCTTATCGGCTAGCGCCTAAGGAAATGGCGGAGCTGAAAGTTCAACTGCAAGAGTTGTTGGAGCAAGGGTATGTGCGCCCGAGTTCTTCGCCTTGGAGCGCACCAGTCCTCTTTGTTAAGAAGAAGGACGGAAGCTTGAGGCTATGTATTGATTATCGGGAGCTAAACAAGCTGACCGAGAAGAACAAGTACACGATCCCCCGGATTGATGATCTTTTTGATCAGTTAGTCGGGTCGACGGTGTACTCAAAGTTAGATCTCAAGGCTGGGTACTATCAGCTGCGGATAAGGGAGAGTGATATCCCGAAGACAGTGTTTAGTACGAGATACGGGCATTATGAGTTTACGGTCATGCAGTTTGGGCTAACTAATGCGCCGTCAGTGTTCATGGATTTGATGAACAGGACGTTCAGGGAGTACTTGGACCATTTCGTGATCGTCTTCATCGACGATATTTTGTTGTACTCGCAAAGTGAGGAAGATCACTTCAAGCATCTTCATTTGGTGTTGGAGACGCTAAGGAGAAACCAGTTGTATGCCAAGTTCTCGAAGTACGAGTTTTGGCTATCCTCAGTGGCGTTCCTCGGTCATATAGTGAGTGGACATGGTATTGCTGTGGATCCGGCGAAGATTGTTGCGATACGGGAGTGGCCTGAGCTTGCTACTGTAGCGGAAGTCCGGAGTTTTCTGGGGCTTGCCGGCTATTATAGGCGCTTCGTAGAGAACTTCTCGCGGATAGCGTTACCTCTCACTACTTTGACGAGGAAGGAGCATAAGTTCGTTTGGACGCCGGAGTGCGCGCGAGCTTTTGAGGAGTTGAAGTGTCGGTTGACCACGGCGCCTGTGCTGAGTTCGCCGGTTGGGACCAAAGGCTATGAGATTTATAGCGATGCTTCAGGCAGCGGTTTGGGTTGCGTGCTACTGCAGCACGGAAGCGTGATAGCTTATGGCTCGAGACAGCTAAAAGTGCAAGAAAGGAATTATCCGGTCCATGACTTGGAGTTAGCGGCCTTGATTTTTGCCTTGAAGCTGTGGAGACACTACTTGTACGGTGTGAAGATTGATATCTACACCGATCACAAGAGCCTGAAGTATCTTATTGATCAGAAAGATCTGAATATGCGGCAGCGTAGGTGGATGGAGTTCCTGGGGGACTATACCTTCAAGATCCACTATGTGCCTGGCAAAGGGAATGCGGTTGCGGATGCGCTGAGTCGCCGAGCCCCAGCTCAAGCCAATTGGCTATCGGTGCATGATGAGCGGTTGGTGCGGGAGTTTGAGGCGTTGGAGATTGTTTGTGTGGATAGACAATCAAGTACTGAAGCAGTTCTGAATTGGACTGTAGTCCAATATGACCTGGCTGATCGTATTCGGCAGGCTTTGGATATGTATGCTCATATGAAGCAGTTCATGGTTGAGGCTCTGGATGGGTCAAATTCCCAATTCGTCGTGGAGGACGGGTTGCTTTGGAAAGACGGTCGTTTGTGCGTCCCAAGTGTGGGCAATTTGCGGGTGGAGTTGTTGTACGAGGCACACCATACCAAGTACTCGATTCACCCGGGGAGCACGAAGATGTACCGTGATGTGAAGAAACTGTTTTGGTGGCCGGGTTTGAAAAAGGATGTGGCGCTATACGTAGCGAAGTGCCAAACCTGCGCCTTGGTAAAGGCGGAGTGCCAAAAGTCGGGAGGATTTCTTAAGTCCTTGCCTATTCCGGAGTGGAAATTTGACGACATCTCTATGGACTTTGTGCACGGTTTGCCAAGGTCGCAAAAGGGGAACGACGCCATTTGGGTGGTTGTTGATCGACTAACGAAGGTGTCGCATTTTATTCCGCATAGGAAAGATGATCCGGTGGAGAAGCTGGCAAAGCTTTATGTGGATAACATAGTACGGCTTCATGGTGTGCCCCGCAGCATCGTGAGTGACCGAGATGGGCGGTTCACGTCCAATGATTGGAGGCTTGTGCAACAAATGTCGGGAACGAAGCTGAAGTTCAGCATAGCCTTCCATTCGCAAACGGATGGGCAGACCGATAGGGTCAATAGAACTATGGAAGACATGCTCCGCATGTGTGTCTTGGATTTCGGAAAGCAATGGGAAGACCACCTTTATTTGGTGGAGTTCGCATACAACAATAGCTACCAAGCGAGTATTCAGATGGCGCCTTTCGAGGCCCTATATGGTAGAAACTGTCGCACGCCGTTGACTTGGTTAGAAACGGGTGAGTCAAAGTTGTATAAGCGATCGGAAGGGGAGGGTGCTACTTCTTTGGTGAGAACCATTCGGGAGAGGTTGCTTATCGCTCAGGACCGGCAAGCAAAATACTATAATGCCAAGCACAGGAACGTGGAGTTCGTTGTGGGCGATTATGTGTACCTAAAGATCAAGCCGTTCAAGGGTGTCTCGCGGGTGCGGCGATTGAAAAAGCTAAGCCCGAGGTACCTTGGACCGTTCGAGGTTCTGGAGCGAGTTCGGGAAGCGGCCTATCGGTTGAAGCTTTCAGTGGAGCTTAGTGGATTACATGATGTATTCCACGTATCGGTACTTCGGAAGGCGGTACAAGAGCCTACGCAAGTGATCGCGGTCGATCAAGTGCCGGTGGATAGTGGGCTAACGAAAAAGGTCAAGCCCGTGCGGATTGAGGACTCTGAGGTCAAGCGGCTACGCAATAAAGAGATCAGGATGGTCAAGGTCTGGTGGGACAATTGCGGTCGTGAGGAGCTCTCTTGGGAGCGAGAGCAGACTATGCTTGACGAGTATCCGGAGTTGTTCCGCTCAGGTACAAATTTTGGTTTTGTACATGTCTTTCCTTTATGTAATTTCGTGGGCGAAATTCTTTTAAGAGGGGGAGAGTTGTAATGCCCCGAAACTCAAAGGAGCGAAGGGGGGACGTTTTGGGCCAGTTTGGGTTCTGGCAGCAGGCACACGGCCTGGGACACGGGCGTGTCCCAGGGCGTGTCGACCTGTGTCGACACTTAGCCGCGAAGTCGTCGGGATTCTCTCGACGATTTGTTGAGACCGGGCACACGGCCTGCGACACGGGCGTGTCGCAGGGCGTGTCGACCCGTATCGACACTTAGCCGCGGAGTCGTCGAGATTCTCTCGACGATTCATTGAGACATGGCACACGGCCTACGACACGGGCGTGTCGACCCTTGTCAACGATCGTCCCGGGGAGTCGACGAGATTCACTCGACGATTCATCGAGACAAGGCACACGGCCTAGGACACGGGCGTGTCCAAGGCCGTGTCATCAGATCGACGATTTTCGCTCGACGAAATGTCGAGACCGTGTACACGGCCTGGGGCCCAGGAGTGTCAAGGTGACACGGGTAAGGACACGGGCGTGTCCTAGAACCCGTGCAGTGCTCGGGTTGATTTTGGGGAAAAATCATGGGGTACACGGCCGGCCACACGGCCGTGTGAAATGGAACACGGGCGTGTCAGCTCGAACACGGGCGTGTTCGATACCCGTGTGAGGTTCCAGGTGTTTCGATTTTGACGGCGAATGAGGCACACGGCCCTGGACACGGGCGTGTGCCAGGTCGTGTTCGGTCCAGATTGGGCATTTCAGCCCCGAATCGAAGTCGTTCGTTTCCTTATTTTGAGATCCAACGGCTGGGGGTTGTTCCTGAAGGGATATACCCGGGTTTGGGCTTCCAAAACCCTCACTTTTCTTAAGTGTTCTCTTTCCAAATCCTTAGAGAGAGAGGAGAGCCAAGGGAGGAAGAAGGAGTTAGATCCCGCCATTGGAGGAGCTTCGGAGCTCTGAATCGCGAGCCGACTCCGGATCCACGGAGGCAACGCTAGTGCGGTGGTTTTCATCCGATTACTTTTCCATGGCGCCAAAGAGGAACGCAAGGGTAACGATCCTCATCTTGAGCATGAGTAGCTCTCTTTCTTTGCATAGGAAGCCCGCTCTCGCGAGTTTGCGGAGAGTTGGAGGCGTTCCTTCGGGTAGATATGTGAAGTCCCCGTTGTTTAGAGTCCGTAAGTGAGAACAGACATAGGCATGATGTGTGAAGCCTATCCGGACATGTTGGTCTGGATCGGTGATGTTGCATTGCATAATGCCGGAGAAGACTCCGTGCTATTGGTTGTTTTTCGGGTTTTCTACGCGGTAGATTGCAGCAGGGAGCCTTGGGGACTAACCCAAAGGTGCACCCGAAAAACTGGGCGGATACGAGATCTTGCCAACTTGGTGGCTTGAGAGCCAACTTGAACATAACCGGGTTATGTGACTTGTGATGGAAATGGGACTCGGTGGAAGTTTGACCCGCGCAAATGGCTTAAATTGTCGTTGCGATGTGCGCACGGGTTAGATGGAACCGTAACCGTTCTATGTCATTCGGTTAAAGAGACCTAAAGGCACGTGGCACTTACCGTTGGCATAGATTAGGGTCTTCGGCGGTCAATGGCTTAAATTGTCGTGACCCAGGCCAGGAAGACAAATTGCTCATAGGTTTGGCCGTCCAAGTGGCGGTGGTGAGTCCGGAATGTCAATGGCTTTAATTGACGTGACATCGACCGGTTCACCGAGAATGTGCCCTGAGAGCACGGGGCGTGTGGCCGTGCGAGCCAACGTCTGTGATGAAATGGCTATATATATATATTGCTCGCTTATGCTAATGAAATGCAGGGAAGGAGCATCGCCGCCCCGAGTTGGTGGCGGGATCGTTATAATTTGGTCAGCATAGCTGACCGTTGCCTTGTTTTGCCACCATGCGGTGGTTTGTTGCTTGCAGGTGCAGCTGGACCAAGCGATCAATAGCGGGCTAAAGCCCTTTTTGCAAAGCCGGCCCTCGATGGCCCAAATGGAATTGTTTACTGTTTTATTCATGTATGACCGGCCTGCGTGTCGTGGTTTGTAAAACATGTAATATTCAAGTGAAATATTTTGTAAGGCCTTAAGGCTTGTTTGGGGTATTTTGTATAACATTCCTAATTTGTATTAGTGGACATTCGTTCTTTAATGTTGGGTTCTTTGTTTACAACTTTTATAAACTGCTTCCGCTAGAATGCTCTGTGTAGGACGTTGAGATTGGTTGGATGGTTTCCATAAGTAACCACCCGGTTTGTCTGTGGCATACGGCGTCTGGCCCCGGCCGGACCTACTACTTTATGCTATGTGACGGATAGGGGGTGTTACATAATCTTTGTTTTGGGCCATGTTTTGTGAAGAAGTAATTCTAATAACAAAATCAAAACAAGCAAATCTAACTAGGGATCTTTGAGTTCAGGTGTTAGCTTGTGCAACCACTAAGGTGGTATTTTTAACCAACCTCGCTTTGATACCAATTGAAAGTGCAAGTTAGATCTGATATACTCTAGAGGGGGGGGTGAATAGAGTATTGTGCTTGCTAAAAACTTTTTACAACAGTTGGTGTATTCCTAAGTGAACAGGGAAGCAAATAATTAAATAAACACAGCAACTATCGAAACAAAAAGCAACCACAAATCACAGACAGAAACAAAAAGAAAGACAAGCTACCAGATGACAAAAGGTGCTATAGTGGTTCCCCAATCAACCTGGGTACATCCACTCTTCTACCACCCTAGATAGGAATCCACTACAGGATGAGTTGATCAGGTGTCCTGGGCACCAATGAGCTTTTGATAAGGTGCTCAAAAACCAAACCAGATTTTTTGATCAGGTGTCTTGCCACCACTGAGTTTTGATAAGGTCTCAGAAAACAATCACAAACTTTTGAAGGGAGTTTGAAAAACCCTTTACAGCAGATAGAGATAGATAGAGATAGAGAGAGAGAAAATTTTCTCTGTCAACAGTCAGAGAGAAGATAGTGGATGTTGTCAAAGCTCCACCTGAGATCTTGAGTGTTCAAGAAGTGAAGCTTTGCAGTAGGGTGATAGGCGTTCAGATGATTTGATCTCCAGCAAAAGATGATTTCAGTAGCAACTGAAATGTGAGGTGTCTGGAGTCTTGAATGATGATGGCCTTTGAACACTTGAATCAAAAGAAATCTGAAATTTTTAGTTGGTTGATCTCCTTTTGTGATGTGTGTTCTTGTATGAATTTGAGACTGAGAATGTCTGCAACTCTCTTTCTTTCTCTTGTGTGATTGTTGTATTTTAAGAGTTGTTGTTGCAGAGAATATGTGTCTGACTTCTTTTTCTTCTTCTTTACAGCAGGAATGAAAAATCTGATCTTTTATTCTTTTTGTCTGAATAGAAATGATCCACTGTTCAAGATAACCGTTAGCCTGTCAATAAATGACTTCCTTAAATGTATTTGTCTTCTGGAGGAAAGTCCAATACAATCATTCCTCGAAAATTCCTCGAAAATTCCTCGAAACTTGCTCCAGATTAATTGAAAACGGCTACAAAATCTCTGAATTAAATGCTGACAATAATTCTACAACTGTCTGAATTTGAATCTTGAAAATCATTGAACTCTTCAGAGAAACGTCGAACTGAGCTCTACTATCGTTGAACTGAGCTCAGAGACTTGGACTTAGACAGAAACAGAGATCGTCGATCTGAGCTCAAAGATCGTCGAACTGAGCTCAGAGATAGAGAATCAAACTGGAGTCAAGATCGTCGATCTGAGCTCGAAGATCGTCGAATGGAGTTCGACGACTTGATGAAGTTGAGCTCAGAGATTGTCGAATGAAGTTCGACGATCCGTCGAAGTGAGCTCAACGATCGTCGAATGGAGTTCGATGATTCGTCATACTGAGCTCGAAGAAATGACTTATTCTCCTGAACTGAATTCTCTGGTCTTAAGCGCAGCTTCCAAACCTAAACACTAAACCTTAGACTAAATTCTAATTGACCTTTAGATCTATACAATGAGGTCAAGACAGGTTTCTTAAAGACATAGTGATCCTTGCCCAAATCAGTAATAGGGTGTTCCAACAACCTGATATACCTCGTCTCCCTACAAGTTAGCCTTGACGGCCTGAATAGATGAAAGGAGGCGGCGGGAAACCGGAGTAATACCTTTGAATGTCGCATAAGTATCACTGTTTCTCAGCACGACCCTCCTCGTCGGGCAGTTAATCAGTGCATGGTTCCAGACCAGCCATTTCATGCCCAAGATAAGGTCGAGGTCCGGCATTCTCAGGATCGTCGCCGGGGCCTCGAGTGTCAACCCGCCTATGGTAACCTTTACGAGGCACTTCTCTGTGGACTGGATCTCCATCCTATTGGGGAGACGCACCCTCCTGGCATCTCCCATATAATATCGAATCTGGCCCAGATCCTTGATGAAATCCTCCGACACAAAGTTGTGTGATGCCCCGTGTCGAACAGGGTATAGGCAGGTTTGCCGCACACCATCACGATTCCTAAATTAGTTAAAGGAAAAATATCTTAGGTATAAAGTTTTCTAACCTAGGTTGTGTAGTTGTTCTAGCAAAACTTAAAATTACTCTCATACCTGCAATAACCCTGTTCGGGTTCCGGGGCTGCGCTAAGTCTAGAGAGTAGATCTCCTCCACATCCTGCATGTGTTCACCGCCCTGAAATCTGCGTCCGCGACCACGTCCACGACCTCCCATCTGGTGAGCCATTGGGCCACCCCGTGCAGCAGGAGTGTCCCCATTTCTCGTAGGGCAATTAATCCAAATGTGCCATGGCAGATGGCAGTGATAGCACAGCTGTGGTGTAGGTGGTCCCTGCCCTATCCTGGGCACCTCCCTCATCTGTAGCGGTTGCGGAGCCAGTACTGCCAGCTCCCTTGGCTCCTGTCATTCCTCCTGACGGGGTTGATCCCCATTCCTTCTCTCTCCCATGACCTGGCCTCTCTGCGGGTCCCTTCTCCCACTAGAACTGCATCATCCCCATGTCTCTTCCTGCCCCGGACTGTAAGTTGGTCCGCCTCTAGCTTCTTGGCCATCTCCAAGATCCTGGCCATGGTACCATCAGACACAAACAAGAGGGCCTGGCTCAGGTCATCACGGAGGCCCTTGTAGAACCTCTTGGCATAACCCACGTCATCCAGCTTGTAAGAATCCGCAAACCGGGCCAAATGAGTAAACTCCCGGTGATATTCCAGAACTGTCTTGTTCCCTTGCATCAACTGCAAGAATCTATCCTCCAATTCGTCCCTTGCGGAATATGGCACAAAATGCTCCAGTAGTGCCGGCCTAAACTCCTCCCAAGTAATGTTCGTGATCTCCACTCCTGCATAAGTGGTGCCCATCACCGACTTCCGCCACCTCTTCGCATGCGACTCCAGACAAGAAACCACCAACGATACTGCCAGGTCCACCGGGCACTGTATTCCCACCAACATCTCGTACATAATGTCTACCCAATCCTCCGTGCGCACTTCCGTCTCCGTCCCCAAGTATGATGGTGGGGCAAGGCCCTGGAATGCACTCAACCAGTTTGCTCCGGGGTTCGACTGAGGAGTCGGAGCCTGCTGTGCCCTAAAGGCCTCTAAGATAGCTGTCAAAGTTTGTCCCAGCTCCGTCTGCTGCAACAGGGTCGGAGCCGGCGGGGGTGGAATCACATTCGGGGTCAGAGCTGTCCCCTGCGGTAGGGGAGGATTCGTCGAACCCTACAAATAGACGGTCTTATGCCTCCCATGGGCACAGCATTGCTTCCGCTGCTAGTTTATCCTCAAACTAAACCCGTGCGGGGTGTCCCATGTTTTGTGGACTACATTCTCTCGGATCGAGGTTAACTCTGATACCACTTGTAAGGCACCATTTTATTGCAACAACCACCGCGGTCTTATGCCCAGAACCGCCGTTTTGCGGTGGCCCCGACTCTCTGGAAGGCCTCCACTACAAAATGTCGATTCTGCCGGCCTTTTCGATCAACAAGAGAAAATTTTTAATGATTGAAAAAGCTAAAACAATCAAGTCCACAACATAGAAAGAGGAAATCACATGACAAATAAAGAGTCCACACCATGATATACGGACTTATGCCCGGTACATAAAGACCTCACTACAAGCCACTCATAAAAGTAAAACTACTACTACTCAGCTCCACTCATGGATCTAGATGCCAGTCCACCAGAACTACACTGGCCTGTCTCCATCTGTACCGTACTCCGCTGGTGCTACGTCTCCTGCGGCTGCTCCCTGTCTCCCATCCGGAGTGCCTAAAATGTGGTGGTCAAACGACCGTCAGTTAAACTAGACTCAGGCAAAAATCCCCCACCCCTCTACCCGTGGCTCCTAGGCACCGGGCGGAAGGAAGTGAAAAGGAGGACCAAATAGCAGGGCGTAATCAAGCATATGACAACTTTCATAACATGAGTGTTATAACATTAAAAGTGCAGCAGGAGTTAATAAATAAATGGTAATGCAGAGAAGTAAGATAAGCATGAAGAACTGAAAGTAAGAACTGTACAAATAGTAATTCAATAACCATTAATTTATAGGGATTACCCCTATAGACCAAGGGGTCGTTTTGCAGGGCCTATCGTATAAACTGTCCCATACCAATTTATACGTTACGTGTCAGGGGTTAAATGCAATGACTATGCTATGACATGCAAGTATGCTAGGGTATGAACATGCAAGTGCAACACACACACACGACTCTATGCCCACAGACCTTTAGTTCCCCAGTTTGGAGTTAGCTAAACTCTTAGGAGCCTCTCGTCATGGCCAACGGAGACAGTGGATTGGGCCTCTCCACTCCTAGACTGGTAATCACACTACCCAGCCTATCCCATGTCGTACGTTTTCGTACTCTTCCTAGCAAACCAACTAGTCTCCCCGAGTCAACGTACCGACGACGGTGTGATCGATCGTCCAATACCGAGGACCCACCAATATTATGCACATGCAAGCTTGTATATTATACCTCACCTAAATATCTGAGCCCCCAGCTCACCAAACAATCAAGTCTAAAAACTATCCCTCGAGCATACAGCTCCCCGGACAACCAAAACAACTCCAAGTCCCTTTAACACTACCAGTAAGCCCATCGACCATGGGTCTATGCTATCCATTCATTACCAATTTGTCCCACCACAGGTACAAGTGTGAGTTCAAGGTGGAGGTATTATTGAGGTTACTCTTGTACATATTATCCTTAATGTTTACGTAAGCCATGACTGCCCAAGGTATTCCCCATGAAGGGCTCTCAAAGGCACTAAGAACTACGATGAGATTACGCCCAAAGTTCCCTTTCGCAAGGCACTTAATATTATTGATTCCTACCCATGACCAATCCTCTCTTTTATTTCAGTTTGGCTCCCCGAAGTGTGTTCAACTTCAACGAGCTAGCCTATTTTAATTCTATGTACTATATGCAGACCGTGCTAAGTTACATGATGCTCCCACTAAGGGGTACTCCATTTACTCATCCAACAGAACCAAAACAATTACTGGTAGTCTACCATGACCTATTTAGACTAACTCCAGAGTTTCATAATTGTCACGACCTGCATTTTCTCCGTATTCAAAAATACGTCAGAGTAGAGAAACTATGCGTCGTGATGCCACGCCATGCGGGGGACAACTGCAGACGTTCAGGCATCCCGTACTCACATTTACTTCAAGTAAAAGATTTATAACTTTTAGTTAAAAACAATGCATATAAATTAATAGAGTTAATGACCGTGTCCCTCGGTCGGGTGGACTACTGTCCATAGGTGAGAAAATATACAGCTTTTACGCGGCAGAAAATTCTGAGTTAGCTCATTTGTTATCCTATGTGGGAGTGAGGGTACAGTGTCATAAAATGTTGATGTGACTTCTACATTTACTATATATATATATATATATATATATATATATATATATATATATATATATATATATATATATATATATATATATATATATAAAGTAACAGTAGTAACATCAGCAAGTAGTCCATCACAAAAAAGTCAAAGTCTATGGGCGTCAATAACTGACATGAACCCATAGCAAAATCTGACAAGTCTAAACAAGACAACTACCTCAAGCTCAGAGGTGGAAACAAACGACCGCAGAAACCAGCAGCACCAGTAGCCCAACAATGTCCGCTAAACCTGCTACAGCTCTGATCCTGAGGCATTCAAAAGAAGAACATCTAAGAAGCAAGTCATAAGTAGTACAGAAGTAAAAGTAAACTACACAAACCTCAAAGTAAAGGAGAATGAAAAAGTGACTGCAACAAAACGATCAATAGAGTAAAGGTGAGCAGTAGTAAAACTAGCCGAGCAAGAAATGCTAAACATTTTATCAAAATGGAACAAGCACCAGCAGCAGAAGTTCAATCTTTCATTAATAATTACTATGCCGAGGGAGAAACCCCAACACGCACAGTCTATCTGACCATAAAACACTATGCCGAGGGAGGACCCCAACGCGCACAATTCATCTGAGTATAAAACACTATGCCGAGGGAGGACCCCAATGTGCACAGTTCATTTGAGTATAAAACACTATGCCGAGGGAGGACCACAACGCGCACAGTTCAGCTGAGTTTCTTTAATTACATAAGTATACAAGCAGAGTACATTTGTTTTTATTCATCATAGGCTCAAGGGATAGCTAACCAAGTGGATTGCATAAGGGCATTTTTAAAGTACAGCAAGTATAGTTTAATAAGAAAACGAACAAGATGACTCGATGGTAAAAGCAACACGACAACCAATTTGTTTACCAATTCAATGGACTAAAATTTTGAGGTTAAGGATTTAGGGACATCAAGTCACAATTCCAGCAAAAGAGGGGGGACAAGTTAGGATTTATGGACAAGTATCTCAACAGTCAAAACATAATAAACTCAACAAGTGCAGAAAAAGGGAAGAATTTAGAATCAAGAACAAGAGGGAGAGCAAGAACAGTACTTGCCTCGATTTACCGGAAAAACTCTCCAAATCTCCACGCGTCGCGATAGGAGCAGAAATCTGGACGAAAATGTCTGAAATAACGGTTAGGGCCGAAAACCCTAACAAGAAAATCTCAAGAAATGGGGAAGAAACTACCACGAGGGCGCAGCTCTCGAAGAGAGCTTTCCGGATCTACGATCGGTTGGAAATTACGAGCCCCGCAGCTGCGTCGGTGGTCACCGGAAGAAGCACGGACGGACAACCTTCTCCTCACACGCCGCTCTAGTATGGAAGGCAGGAGAAATCTAGGTCGGCTTAAAGCTTAAGAAGAAGCAGAGAGTATAAATACTCAACAGCAGAAGCGATCGGGTTCAACAAATCCGGCCCGGCGGTGTCGACATAGTTACGGCAGTTTCGACACCCTACAGCAGTGTCGACAATGACGGCAGTGTCGACACCCGACATAATAGCGGTGTCGACACAACTGTGTCGACACCAGTCGACAGTGTCGACACAGCTGTGTCGACACCCGACAGCCAGCGGTGTCGACACAACTATGTAGACACCAGTCGACTGTGTCAACACTCGACAGCCAGCGGTGTCGACATAACTATATCGACACCAGTCGGCAGTGTCGACATAGGACACCCGACAGCCAGCGGTGTCGACACAGCTGTGTTGACACCAGACGGCTCCGCTCGATGATCGATGAACAAAAGGAAATTTTGTTCGAAAATCGTCGAACGCAGAAAGCAGGGCCTGGTCGACGAACTCAACACCCAAAACTGCTAGACCTACAGCGAGCTCCGCTCGACGCTTCATCGAGCTCAGCACGACAAATTGTCAAGCTCCGCTCGACGATCATCGACCTCCAAACAACGCCCAGAGAAACTAACAATCGTCGAGCTCCGCTCGACGATCGTTGAACTCCAAGTAGCGACCAGAAAGGAAAAGCGATCGTCGAGCTCCGCTCGACGATTGTCGAACCCAGACAGCGACCAGAAAGAAAAGGGCGATCGTCGAGCTTCGCTCGATGATCGCCGAACCCAGACAGACCAGAAAGAAAAGGGCGATCGTCGAGCTCCGCTCGACGATCGTCGAACCCAGACAGCTCCAGAAGGAATAAACAGAAATAAAATAACACCCAATAAGGTTGGTTCGACGAAACTGGACGAGCAAGACAAAAAAATCAGTCAATTAAGTTTTCCAATGCGAAATTTCCGTTTCCGCCAAAGATTCATGAGTTCAGCCGACTGAATCAAAAAGATGCGAAAACGCACTATCGGCGACGCTCCAATAACTACACGCTAAAGTAACGCCCTTATGTCATTCTGACGTCAATAAGAGGAGAAAATAACGCCGAAAAAACAGGGGCGTTACAGTCACCCCTCCAAAAAGGATGTTTCGTCCCGAAACTTAGAACATGAACGAAATAAGAGGGCAGAGAATGAGATAAGACAGAAGAATTCTTGAAACTAGAATACTAACCAGGGAGACTAGGAGAACAGATGAGGATGAGATTTTCTCATCGTGGATTCCAATTCCCAAGTTGCACCTCCTGCATCCTAATTTCGCCAGAGAACCTAACCATTGGAATTGTTTTCTTTCTTACCACACGGTCTTGCGTCTCCAGAATACGGGCAGGTTCTTCAACATACGAGAGATTAGGCTGCAACTGGGGTACTGATTCAAGGACATGCCGCTCACTACGGACACACTTTCGCAACTGGCTCACGTGAAACACGTCGTGAACACCAGGGAAAGAATCAAACAACTCCAGCCTATAGGCAGAAACTCCAATGCGCTCCAAAATCTGAAAAGGACCCACATACCTGGGATCTAGTTTATGGTTTCTTCCAAATCTTTTAACACCCGGCATCAGAGAGACCTTCAAAAACACCATGTCCCCAACTGCAAACTCCAGACCAACTCTGCGCTGGTTTGCATACTTCTTGTATCGCTCCTGAGCTAACCTCAGCTTTTCACAAATATGCATTACTGAAGTGCTCATATCCTCCAGCACTTCCGGTCCGAGCAACAACTTCTCGCCAACTTCTGCCCAAAACAGGGGAGTTCGACAACGCCTTCCATATAAAGCTTCAAAGGGCTCCATCTGCAAACTTTCCTGATAACTATTATTATATGCAAACTCCATCAATCCGAGGCATTTATCCAAAGCCCCACCATGGTCCAGAATATAGCATCTAATCATATCCTCCAAGACCTGGTTCACTCTCTCCGTCTAACCATTTGTCTGAGGGTGATAGGCAGTAGAATACCTAAGGTCAGTACCTAGAGCTCCTTTCAAGCTTTTCCAGAAACGAGACATGAATCGAGAGTCTCGTGCTGACACAATACTCGTAGGTACACCATGAAGTCTGATGACTTCATCCAGATAAAGCTCAGCTATCTTTTCCATGGAATAACTAATATTGAAAGGCATAAAGTGGGCACACTTGGTTAGTCTGTCCACAATAACCCACAATACATCATGCCCTCGAGGAGATCTAGGCAAACCGGTAATGAAATCCATGAATAAACTCTCCCATTTCCACCTTGGTATATCCAAGGGCGTTAACTTACCACCCGACCTTCTGTGATCAGTCTTGACATGCTGGCAAGTATAACATTCTGATACAAATCTTGCAATGTCATTCTTCATGCCTGACCACCAAACAATCTGCTTCAAATCTCTGTACATTTTCTTGGAGCCAGGATGATATGCAACACTGGAACCATGCGCTTCACTGCATATTTTTGATCGGATGTCCCCAACAGCGTGAATACAGTATCTACCACGGTACTTTAGGGTACCCTCGTCATCAATTGAAAAGTCAGGTAATTCCTTTTTCTGAGTTCTACTACGGAGGTGCTGCATGTCAGGATCGTTCTTCTGATGTAGCCTAGTGAGAGTAATCCACGAAGGCTCAACCACCTCTAGGCTACACGGCGAAGCGCTATTCCCTACGGTTATGTCCATGAGCAAGAACTCTTTAACAAGGGATTGCACCGAGAGGTTAAATATCTGTGCGCGCTTCCGGCACAACGCATCTGCTACAACATTAGCCTTGCCGGGATGATAAAGGATATCGACTTCGTAGTCCGCAACATACTCTAACCATCGACGCTGGCGCAAATTCAGTTCCTTCTGAGTAAAGATATATTTCAAACTTTTGTGTTCCGAATAAATTTTGCACGACACTCCATACAGAAGATGTCTCCACAACTTCAAAGCATAAATGACTGCAGAATATTCTAGATCGTGCGTAGGGTAATTCTTTTCATGCACCTTCAATTATCTTGATCCATACGCAATCACTTTACCGTCCTGCATCAACACACAATCGAGTAAAACTCGCGAGGCATCCACATAAACAACATACTCCACTCCTTCCACTGGCAATGCCAACACGGGAGCAGAACACAAACGCCTCTTGGGCTCTTGAAAAGCTTCCTCACAGGCATCACTCCAAACAAAAGCTGTGCTCTTTTGCGTAAGCCTGGTCAACGGCGTAGGGAGAACAGAGAATCCTTCCACAAATCTTCTGTAGTAACCTGCCAACCCTAAGAAGCTCCTTATCTCCTTAGGCGATGTAGGTCTCTTCCAATCCAAGACCGCAGCTATTTTTGCAGGATCCACTGAGATACCATCCTTACTTACAATGTGTCCTAGGAATGACACCTGAGATATCCAGAACTCACACTTGCTAAGCTTCGCATACAACTTGTGCTCCCTCAGAGTAGACAAGACCAAGCGCAAGTGCAAGGCGTGCTCCTCCGCATTTCTGGAATATACTAGAACATCATCAATGAATACCACCACGAACTTATCCAGAAAATCTTTGAACACCCTATTCATCATGTCCATAAAAGCTGACGGCGCATTCGTTAATCCAAATGACATTACCAGAAATTCAAAGTGACCATAACGAGAACGAAAAGCGGTTCGCGAAATGTCTGACTCTCGGATTCTCAACTGATGGTAACCTAAACGGAGGTCAATTTTCTAGAACACAGAGATACCCCGCAACTGATCGAACAAATCATCGATCCTAGGCAACGGATATCTGTTCTTAATGGTTACCTTGTTTAGCTCTCGATAATTAATGCATAGCCTCATCGTTCCATCCTTTTTCTTCACGAAGAGCACTGGTGCACCCCCGGGGGAAGAACTTGGTATAATAAAACCGCACTGCAATAACTCATCCACTTGAGTACATAGCTCCTCTAACTCACGCGGCACCATGCGGTACGGTGCCTTTGCAATAGGGCGAGTGCCTGGCTCGAGGTCTATAACAAACTCCACATCTCTCTCAGGAGGAAGTCCGGGAAGGCTAACTAGAAAAACATCCGGAAACTCATACACCACAGAAACGTCCTCTACCCGAGGCTCAACCGGTGCAATCCCAGAACAGAAACGGAGAAGAAAAAAATCACAGCCAAACTCTAGAAATTTGCGAGCACGTACCGCAAAAATGATCGGAGATTCCTGACGCAGCAACCATACACACTCATGGGCTGGCCATTGCTACCTTTGAAATCCAAGACCTTGTGCTTGCACTGAATGACGGCATCATAGCTGGACAACCAGTCCATGCCCAAAATCTGGTCAAAGTCTACCAGATATAGCACCTTCAGATCTGCAAATGCTAGAAATCCGCCTAGGGAGATGGGGCATTTTTGGATACCCTGGCTTGACCTCACCAACTCTCCTGAAGGAAGTTTGACATTCATGGAGGTGTCTAATTGGTCGCAACTCTCCTGAAGGAAGTTTGACATTCATGGAGGTGTCTAACTGGTCGAGAGCCCAACGATGTCAGTCTACAAAACTCCTTGCCACAAAAGAGTGAGTAGCACCCGAATCGAACAAAACGCGCGCCCACTTATTCTTCACCTTAAATTCACCTAAACACATAGCACGCGCAACTAATATGCGGAAACCATAAATCTACTAAAAGAAATTACTAACCAAGTCAGAGACTAACTTGCGATTACTTGAGTCGAAGATTGGGCTTCCTCCTTGGTCAGCACATTCAACTTTCCTTTTCCCTTGTGCACGAGAGGCGGGGGCGGCGGTAAAGTCTACAACGGAACTACATGCAGCGCAGGCTGGCTTTGCGGGCAATTAGCCCTCACGTGCCCTTTTTGGCCATAGAGGTAACAGGCTCAAGCCTTCTTGCGACAACGGGACACATCATGCCCACTCCTCTGACAATACGAACAGACAGGACTCCGTTTGGGAGCATCCTGGATCGCATGCACCTGAGACAGCTTCTGCGCATCCAATCTCTTAAAGCACTTATCGAAAGGGTGCCCCGGCTTATTACAGAAGCTACACACCTCTCTTTTATCCTTCTTCACTGCAGGGCCAGATGCCCTTGCACTTCCTCCATCATCAGATTTCCTCTTATCCTTCTTTGCAAGCGATCCCCAGTTCTTCACATTTTTTATCGCCTCAACCTTTAAAGCAGCTTCGACTACTTTTATAAAGGTCTCAGACTTGTATGCGCTAACCAAGTGCTGGATGTTATACCTCATACAACCCAGAAAGCGCTTCACTCTGCCTTCTTCAGATGCTATCAGATCTAGGGCGAAATGACTGAGCTTGCCAAACTCAACCTCGTACTCACCAACAGTGAGTTGCCGCTGCTTCAGGTGTAAGAAGTTATTCATTAGGCGGTCTCGCTCGACCGATGGTATGAACTTCTTCAGTAACATACTCCTAAAAGATTCCCACGAGCAGACATCAGAAAGGTTCTCTTTTTCTCTGATCCACCAACTCTTCGCAAGACCCTTGAGCTAATATGCCGCAATCATCACCTTTTGATCGGGAGAAATGCCAGAGTAGGAAAACATTTCTTCCATGGCAATAATCCTGTCATCCAATGCCATGAAGTCTGCCCTACCGTCATAAGAAGGAGGTCCTAATCGCTGGAAGTGAGAAATGAAATTCATCTCAGGCGGCAGCACGATTGGGGAACTAGAGCAGCAGGGGGAGTAGGAACAGCTTGGTCCACAACAGGGCCCTGCGCTCTGGTTTGCTGCCCGGCGACGACAACCAACAACGATTGCATCTAGGACTGTATGTCCACCATCTGCCTTGTCAGGGTCTCATTACTTTGTCTCAGCGCTTCGATCACCGCTTCGCTCTGGGCACCAGAAGACTCACCCTCTGATTGGGGAGTCGACCTCGTCGCAACGCGCTTAGGCGGCATTCTACAGAACAAACAGATATCTAGTCAGACTTTGCCTAAGACATCACAATCTGGGAAAAAATATTCCCTAAACACACTGTTTCAGGTTCATATTTAACCGATATGAACAAAAGACTTATCAGGGACCTAGCTTAAGACACCGAAGCTAGAAAACCTGAATACCCTGACACAGCTCAGATCAGTAACGGACAAACTCAGATCAGATCGGAAAAGAACCGATACTTGCACTTACTGTTACCTTGCTCTGGTAAATCATAAAATGATGTTATGCTTCTAGCTTGTGCCTATAATATGAATGCATGAATGTATAAATTTCATCTCAACTCATGGGTGTACATATGTCATCATGCAGATCTTTAACTTGGCACGTATGCTTATGCAATGATATGTTATGTATGCAGTGTTATGCATTCTAAAAAAAGCCTTAGTGCATGCTATGAGCGGCGTACACATACAATGTTATGCATCCCATACTACATAATATTGTATGTAACGAAGAAAAGAAAATGCGCTAATGGGCATCCGTGTGATGATGGTTATGCATCTCATACTACATAACCATCACATGTTGCCACCTATGGTGGATCCATATACAAACACATATTATGCATCCCATACTACATAATATGCCCCGTATACTTCTTATCATGCTATGAGTGTAGTGTTCGTGCTTCCATCAAAATCTACTGATGACATATTGGTGTGTGTATGCAATGTAATGATACGATTAGAGTTTTGCTTAAGGGAAAGTTGTTCGACTGGCTTGTCAAACCAACCAACCCTCTAGCAAAACCTCTCTCTGATACCAACTGTCACGACCCGCATTTTCTCTGTATTCAAAAATACGTTAGAGTAGAGAAACTACGCGTCGTGATGTCATGCCATGCAGGGGACAACTGCAGACGCACAGGCATCCCGTACTCATATTTACTTCAAGTAAAAGAATTATAACTTTTAGTTAAAAACAATGCATATAAATTAATAGAGTTAATGACCGTGTCCCTCGGTTGGGTGGACTACTGTCCATAGGTGAGAAAATATACATCTTTTACGCAGCGTAAAATACTGAGTTAGCTCATTTGTTATCCTATGTGGGAGTGAGGGTCCAGTGTCATAAAATATTGATGTGACTTCTACATTTACTATTTATATATATATAGAAATTTTTTGTACGCTAAAAAGTAGTAGATTTAGTAGTTGAAGTCATGCCATGCCAAAATTCCGGAATGTAGTTTTGTATACTTTAAAATAACTAAATGCATCCTTAAATAAATCCTTCGCAGAGAGCAAGAACCATCAGGTAAAAAGTAACAGTAGTAACAACAGCAAGTAGTCCATCACGAAAAGTCAAAGTCTATGGGCGTCAACAACTGACACGAACCCATAGCAAAATCTGACAAGTCTAAACAAGACAACTACCTCAAGCTCAGAGGTGGAAACAAACGGCCGCAGAAACCAGCGGCACCAGAAGCCCAACACTGTCAGCTAAACCTGCAACAGCTCTGATCCTGAGGCATTCAAAAGAAGAACACCTCAGAAGCAAGTCACAAGTAGTACAAGAGTAAAAGCAGACTACACAAACCTCAAAGTAAAGGAGAATGAAAAAGTGACTGCAACAAAACGGTCAGCAGAGTAAAGGTGAGCAATAGTAAAACTAGACGAGCAAGAAATGCTAAACATTTTATCAAAATGGAACAAGCACCAGCAACAAAAGTTCAATCATTCATTAATAATTACTATGTCGAGGGAGAAACCCCAACGCGCATAGTCTATTTGAGCATAAAACACATGCCGAGGGAGGACCCCAATGCGCATAGTTCATCTGAGTATAAAACACTATGACGAGGGAGGACCCCAACGTGCATAGTTCATCTGAGTATAAAATAATATGCCAAGGGAGGACACCAACGCGCACAGTTCATCTGAGTATAAAACACTATGCCGAGGGAGGACCCCAACGCGCACAGTTCAGTTGAGTTTCTTTAGTTACATAATTATACAAGCAGAGTTCATTTGTTTTTATTCATCATAGGCTCAAGGGATAGCCAACCAAGTGGACTGCATAAGGGCATTTTAAAGAACATCAAGTATAGTTTAATAAGAAAACGAACAAGTTGTCTCGATGGTTAAAACAGCACGACAACCAATTTGTTTACCAATTCAATGGACTAAAATTTTGAGGTTAAGGATTTAGGGCCATCAAGTCACAATTCCAGCAAAAGAGGGGGGACAAGTTAGGATTTCTGGACAAGTATCTCAACAGTCGAAACATAGTAAACTAAATAAGTGTAGAAAAAGGGCAGAATTTAGAATCAAGAACAAGAGGGAGAGCAAGAACACTACATGCATCGATTTACCGGAAAAACTCTCCAAATCTCCACGCGTCGCGATAGGAGCCGAAATCTAGACGAAAATGTCCGAAATAACGATTAGGGCCGAAAACCCTAACAAGAAAATCTCAAGAAACGAGGAAGAAACTACCACGAGGGCGCAGCTCTCGACGAGAGTTTCCAGATCTACGATCGGTTGGAAATTCCGATCACCGGATCTCCGTCGGTGGTCACCGGAAGAAGCACGGAATGACAACCTTCTCCTAACACGCCGCTCTAGTACGGAAGGTAGGAGAAATCTAGTTCGGCTTAAAGCTTCAGGAGAAGCAGAGAGTATAAATACTCAACAGCAGAAGAGACCAGGTTCAACAAAACCGGCCCGGCAGTGTCGAAACATTTACGGCAGTGTCGACACCCTACAGCAGTGTCGACACCCGATGGCAGTGTCGACATCCGACAGAACAGCGGTGTCAACACAACTGTGTCGACACCAGTCGGCAGTGTCGACACAGATGTGTCGACACCCGACATCCAGCGGTGTCGACACAACCGTGTCGACACCAGTCGGCAGTGTCGACACAGCTGTGTCGACACCCGACAGCCAGCGGTGTCGACACAACCGTGTTGACACCTGTCGGCAGTGTCGACACAGCTGTGTCGAGACCCGACAGCCAGCGGTGTCGATACAACTGTGTCGACACCAGACGGCTCCTCTCGACGATCGACGAACAAAAGGAAATTCTGTTCGAAAATCGTCGAACGCAGAAAGCAGGGCCTGGTCGACGAACTCAACACCCAGAACTGCTAGACCTACAGCGAGCTCCGCTCGATGCTTCGTCGAGCTCTGCATGACAAGTCGCTGAGCTCCGCTCGATGATCGTTGACCTCCGAACAATGCCCAGAGAAACTAACAATCGTCGAGCTCTGCTCGACGATCGTCGAACTCCAAGCAGCGACCAGAAAGGAAAAGCGATCGTCGAGCTCCGCTCGACGATCGTCAAACCCAGACAGCGACCAGAAAGAAAAGGGCGATCGTCGAGCTCCGCTTGACGATGGTCGAACCTAGATAGCACCATTAAGAAAAGGGCGATCGTCAAGCTCCGCTCGACGATCGTCGAACCCAGACAGCACCAGAAAGAAAACGGCGATCGACGAGCTCCGCTTGAGGATCGTCGAACCCAGACAACACCAGAAGGAATAAACAAAAATAAAATAACACCCAATAAGATTGGTTTGACGAAACCGGACGAGCAAGACAATAAAATCAGTCAATTAAGTTTTCCAATGCGAAATTTCCGTTTCCGCCAAAGATTCATGAGTTCAGCCGACTGAATCGAAAAGACGCGAAAACGCACTATCGGTGACGCGCCAACAACTACACGCTAAAGTAACGCCCTTATGTCATTCTGACGTCAACAAGAGGAGTAAATAACGCTGAAAAAACAGGGGCGTTACAATAATCTTCCTAATTAATTGGGCATTCATTCTAATCACCGTAAGACTCCGGATGCCCTACTTTGAACATGAAATACACTTTCAAATCAGTAACATAACACCACAAAATTATGATAAATACTAGGTAACATTTCTAAATAAATCCAAGGTCTAAGAATCTTAAGAATTGTTTAGGCCCCAAATCCGCAATTAAGAACATAAAGTCGATAATACCATTTTAAGAAGAAAAGGCCAGCAATATTATTCTAAAAATTATGATAAAAATTCAGTAAGCCCATCATGGCCTACAAACACCCTAGAGGTACTCTAGCAATTTTTCCAGTGAACAGTAACCCTTAATTTAATCTTAATTCAATAATTCCATAACCATTGGTTATTGAAGCAAGTACTGTAAAAATTCATCTAATAATTATAAAAAATTCCAGGATATAGATAGTGATCTAAAACTAACCCTAACTAAGTTTTACAATTTTTCCAATAAATGAGGGGCTCTGAATCTTATTAAAATTAATCTTCCAAATTTATAACTTTGTGAAGCAAGTACTGTTTTTAATCACTTAAAAATGATGGGAACATTCCAGGGCCTACACATTGACATAGAACACTCACTGAACAAGTATCATAATTTCCCATAGCAATATTGGGCTCCACATCTATTTTTGATCAGAAATCCACAATTCATAAATTATAAAACAAGTACTTAAAATAAATATCTAAAAATTTCAATAAAAATACAGAGGGGACTAACATGATGTAAAACTTCCAAATACAAAATTTCACAAATTTTCTGTGGTCAAAAATATCATAATAAGAAAAATAAACTTAAGGACACAGCTAGGGTTATAAAGGAAGTACTGATTTTATTAGTCCAAAAATTCCACCAAAATTATTTTAGTGCTCTTTTTATCATAAAAAAACCCTGCCCAAGTTTCAAGTTATTGTGAGGTGTTTTTATTGCCTAAACCCAAATATTGGGCTTTGTGCCTTAAACTAGGGTAGGGATTTGAGGGGTGTTAAAGACTTCCAAATTCAATAAATCTTCAACCAAATGACCATAGCCACCCTATGATCCCTCCCACCAAGTCCCAAGTCATTCCAAGGTCATTTGACCGCATGACCTTCAAACCGTAAAAATCTCCAAAAAATGGGCCTACCCTAGGGTTCTATGGTTACCCTAGCCAAAACCACCCCAAATCTCATTGAAGGGTGTTACATGTCATATAAAATCAATGGCCAAAATATCAGCCTATGTTGAGGTGATTTGACCAACCAAACATCAGAAATAGCTCTCGACCTAAATAACCCTATAAAGGTATACCTAGGGTTGGATCAATACCTAAGCAAAACATCTCCAAATGAGGTGAAATATTTAACAGAACCTTAGCATGCCCTCTAAGACCACCCACCAAAATTTGGGGGAGTTTTGAGATTTTTAGGACACCTAATTAATTTATTCACGGATTATTAAATTTTTCTAAAAACTATAAAAACATGTACTCCAAAAATTCTGAGTTTTGGATAAGTCCTAGATATAGATAAGAGTAGCCCGCACCCCAAATTTCAAGTCTTTTGGAGGCCTGGTTTGGAGTGGGCATCCAATTTATTCTCTGGTCAGCCCTATGGATAGACTCCACCGAAACGAGTGTTGAGGTCTACCCAGGGCTCTAAATGCCTTGAAACGATTTTAAAATAAACTAGAGACCTAGAGCTACAACGTTGATGTTGATCACATTTCCATCTGGAGCCCCTAAGTATTTTTAATATTTAAAACCATCTACTGCTAATAATCTCTAGAAAATCAAATACACTAATATCATTTAAAATACCTTGATCAAAATAGATGGCATCCGCTCATCCTCAACCTCCAGCCAAGGGTCGTGATTCGCCCGACCTAGAGCCTCTTCCAGTCCACTTTCCGGCCACCCCGACCACCTCCCTAGCCGGCCACCACCACCACCACATCCGTTGAGGTGGTGGCTAGCGTTTTGCGGCGACCATGCCGCCGGAGGCGGCGGTTTCCGGCAAACTCACCCCGCCATTTTCCATGAAAAATCCGAAAATACAAGATCCCAATCAGGCTCAATTGAGCCCGATTTCTCTACCTAAACTGATCTAGATCTACCACTAGGAGAGGGGAAGAGGATCAGACCTTATTTGGAGCGTTTCCCTGCTCCATTCGCCGGCCGCCATTTCTCCTCCTCAAAGCTTTCGGTATCATGGTGATCCTTGCACAGAGGGCTCGAAATCTTCGGGAAAGAGGGGGGGTTTTATTCCTCTCCACTCCCTAAAGACGTTTAAAGAACCAATTGGGGAGAGGAGGGGTCAAGGCATGAATTGCCATTATCACCATTAATGGTGATTTTCGGCCTTACTGAAATCCCCTTGAAGTTCACCTCCCATTGCCCCCAATTCGTTTGGAAACTCATCAAAACTGATAGTGGAGTTGAATGCTAATTAATTGGTGAAGAATGGAGGGGTGATTCACCTTCCCCACCATGAATGGCCCTCTTTCTCACTTTCTCTCTCCTCCATTTATGGGGAAAATTGAGCTCTCTCTCTCTCCTAGTCACCCTACACGAAACTGGGTGACATAAATGCTAATTTCAGCTCCCTTGGAATGATGAGCCAACCTAAATTGAGGCTAGCCCGAGTGGGTTGGGCTTGGTTATGTCAATTTAAGTGATTTGACCTAATTAGGCAAATTGGACTATTGGGCAAATTGACCAAATGGGTAACCACATGATGGGGATTTTTGTGCATTGGGTTCCTTATGACATTATGTCACTAGGGCTGGGGTCAGTTTCAAGTTATGGTGGCCGATTGAGGTAGTTAGTGAAGGATTGCCCCTTTTGACCTAAGAGGGCATTTTGGTCAATTGGCCAAATTGGAGGCCCCTTGATGGGGTTTTTTGGTCCCCTAGGTCTCTCATGATGCCTTTAACCTAAATATTGGGTCAATTCCATGTTGTGGTGGGCAATTTGGTTAATAGGTGAAGAATTGACCATTTTGACCTAATTAGGGCGTAAGGTTGACTTTGGTCAACTTGACCTCTTTGGTTGGCCCCAATGGGTCTTAGGTGTCACTCTGGACTCCTTGATGGCCTAGGGGTGTTGGAGTAGGGTTAAGGAGTCGAGTTGGATCCCTAAAGTCAAGCCCTAAGTTGGGTATTTAAAGTTTACTATTTACAGACCAAGGTGCTTTATCACCTTTTTGCCTAGGTCAACAAGGGTTTCTAAGCTCCCTGAATTTTTTCATGACTTAGTCATGACAAAATCACTCTAGGGGTCTGGCTGTTTGGGGGATGTTACACTGTCCACCAGGCTCCCATTAGCTGGCATGTTAGGATGACCCCTCATGGAGGTTAAGTGAATTCAACCTAGAGGGGATCTCGTCACCCAGGTTCTCGTTAACTGACATGGCAGGTTGGCCCCTCGGAGAGGTCAAGTATTTTCGGCTCCAAGAGTGCTATATAGAGAATACATTGGGTTGGGTGTTTCTTTCCGAGCGTCGAACTTGCTCGAAAATATCGGGGATTGTATACAATCTTGTATTCGCAGAATGGGGCCCCAAGCAAGGCTGATGACTTGGTACACATTTGTAAGCTTTTAGGGGGTTTTGCACTCCTGGAGTCAAATTTGTTGTTGATCTACATGATATTCTAGTAGGGGAATGAAATACTTGTCTAGTTTGCTAGTTCTTGTACTCTTCAGGGGAAGAGTGCGGCGGGAGATCGTCACTCGCCACGACCCCATTTTAGGGGGGAGGTGTGGCGGGATGCTGACACCCGCCCTGGCCTCTTTAGGTAGTGAGTGCGGTGGGAGGCTGACACTCGCATCAGTCCCATTCTAGTGGGTGGGTGCGACAGGAGGTAGGCACCCGGCCCGGCCTAAGCTTGGGGGGCGAGTGAGGCGGGAGGCCAACACATGCCCGGTATCATTTTAGGGGGCGGGTGCGGCGGGAGGCCGTCACCCGCCCTGGCCTCTTCAGGGGGCGAATGCGTCGGTAGGACGACACTGTCCGTGACCCCATTTCAGGGGGAGGGTGCTGCGAGAGGCCGGCATCTGCCCCAGCCACTTCTGGGGGCGAGTGTAGTAGGAGGGTGACACTCGCCCCGACCCCATTCTAGTGGGCGGGTGCGGCAGGAGGCTGGCACCCGCCCCGGCCTCATCTTGGGGGGCGATTGCGGAGGAAGGTCGGCACTCGCCCCGGTCCCGTATCAGGTGGTGGGTGTGGCGAGAGTCCGGCACCCAGCGCAGCCCAATTTTTTAGGGAGTTATGTGCACCAAGAGGCCAACACCCGCCCAGCTCACCCGGCTTGAGGGTCTTGCCCGGCTTGAGGGGCTCGCCTGGCTTGAGGGTCTGCTATTTTGCCCAAGGTACGCTGTGAATTGTTGTTCAGGATAGCAAAATGTGGCTGTTGGAAGACCATCCCCAAGGTATTTCAGTAATTTTAGAGCAGCGGATGTCGTGTATTTGCAGGCCGTTTTGAGAAATTTATAAATAGGCCCTTGTGGTACCAGGGAGAGGGATCAGTTTTTCTCCAATCCTCAACTTCTAACTTCATTATCCATGGAACCTAGCGCGTCATTGGCTAGGGATGGGGAGATCTCAAAGGTCTTCCGGCTGTGAGGTGGGACCTCCATGCTAGAGCCAAGGGTCATTTTCCAAATTAAGGTCTCTCACCAAGGGACGGCTTGAGAGAAGTAGGTGTGAGTTGCACCCCTAGGTCCGAAATCTTGGTGGAACCGAATCTCGGTTCCAAAAATTGTACAGTGAGAATAAATTTTATTGATAATGATTGTCTCCCGAGAAGTTTTCTTTGAGACAGTCTCTGTAACGGCCCGGCCACATCAGCAAGTACCTCTACAGGGATGCAGCCCAGACACCCCAACCCATCTCTGGCCTGTTTATCAGCACAGTAGGTTGTTGAGGCGGGGCTTCTATCCCACAACCTCCTTGATAAGGAGCCTTAGACCTCACCCCTTATCACCACGTGCGCTACAGTATAGGTGGTGATAAGGGTTGCGGTCTAAGTTTCCTTATCTAGGAGGTTGTGGGATTGAAGCCCCGCCTCAACAACCTACTGTGCTGATAAACAGGCCGGAGATGGGTTGGGGTGTCTGTGTTGTAGCCCTGTAGCGGCGCTTGGTGATGAGGCCGGCCCGTTACATAAAAAGTGCTCAAACCTGATGGACTTTTTTTTAGCAGAGTGATTTTGTCTCACTTCCTTGATGGAGTCATCAATGTAGTGCTCCAGTTGGCATCTCTGATCATCTAGTAAACCTTTTAGTTATGCTAGGAAGGAGGATGACATTTGATCAGATTTAGTAGTTGTTCCTTATTCACAGACCTCCTCTTCCCTATCCCTATCTGGAATGTTGATTTCTAAATCATCCATCATATAGTCTGGAGAATGTACATCAGCTTGTGCCACAGTAGCAGCAATGTCCTTCTTAGATTTAGAGAAGACAATATCATGCACATTAACTTGAGCAGGGAGTTTAGAGTGAATCTTCCCCACAGCCTCAGCATTGTCCTTAGAGACAGTCTGATCTTCTGTAATTGTGACTTCAACTTCTTCTATCACTATTAGAGGAGCTTGTTCATCATCAACTGGAGTATGGAGAATCTGCTATATAGGCTCATCTGGAAACTAGTCTATTCTTCTTTATAGATTGTCTAGGAGGGAGTCAAGCTTGTCATGAATGTCAGACTGAACTTGCCCTCCCTTAGATGGCACATATTCCTAGACAATCTCCCCCCAATGTTTGTACAGATATTCTCTACAAGATGGCCTGACAGAATGTCCATGTCCTCAGCTTGGATCTCTTCTAACTATGTTCCAGCCAATTGGATCCTTACAACAGGTTTAGAAGAGTTTGAAACATGAGCACTCATATCCCTACTAGTCTCTTTAGTAGACTCAGACAACTAAGTATCATGAGTTTGCTCTCTGTGCTTTCCTCAATAATCAAAAAAGCTTTCTTCTTCTTCATGTTGACTTTCTACGCATGTGGCAGCAGAACACTGTCCCATTTATCATGCATCTCTGAATCCATCCTCCTCATATGATGGATTTTTGTTCCTAGACTTATGTTAAGGATCCCTGGAACTGTGTTGTGTAGAAAATGAGAAAGAATTCTGCATAGGTTTGGTTCAGGGATACAGTCCACAATTTTATTAAAAAATTACCCTCCCCAAATCTATTTTCTTAGAAAGAATTATCCTTGCCATTAGCTCGAACATCTTCTTGGAAATTCTATCATGAGAGCCTAACTTGCATAACAATGCCTTCCCAACAACATCTGCTAGGAATTTTCCTTTGAGCTTCAGTTCCCTTCTCAAGATTGATCCAGTGGTGTGTTTGGACAATCCACAACACTTTAGAGCAGCTCTGACATCAGTTTGTTCCAATTATTGTTCTTCATCTGACATCCAGAACTTCGGTAGTTGTATTGGCTTGATCCAATGGTTTGGGCTGACCTTGACCTTATTTCACTGATAGAAAACTTGATTTTAGAGGATGATGAGTCTACCTTAGCATTTAAGTCTAACTCAAGAACTTCCCTTTTCCAAAGCAAACTGGGCTCAGAAATAACATATTCTAGGTCAGCGACCTTCAAAAGGTGGAGAACAAGTTGTATTTCCTCTAGAGCATCCTTGAGCCCATTTCGCACGTACAATGATACCTTGAACAGGAAATATAATCCTTTTGGCTCCATTAAACTTTTGAATTTCAGTAGATTTCCCGAGCTTTCGTCATTTCGTCGTAGGGGATGGTTGAGGAATTGTGTATTTTTGTTCTAAGCACACACCTTTATATTTATATATTCCTCTAATTTGAGAATGTGGAGAGGGGCGTACCTATTGTGATAATCAAGACGAGATTAATAGTTATGATTTATGTCGTAGATTAGTTGTAAATAGAAGTCCCTGGATGTTTGTGTTGAGTGGATTTGACAAACTAAACGCACTCGAAGCCTAATGTTGACTCAGCGCACTAAACGCCTGAGCTCTTAGACTGAGTGCGTTCGATGCTTGGAGATAGTCCATAATTTCCTTGTGATACTGCATAGATAAATACTTCCAGCAACAACAAAATAAAAATGAAGAGCTACTGAAGCTAGACTAGTTCATTATACCCTATTCAAATTAGAAGGAGTTGAACTTCTATTCATCTAGTGGTTTGGTGAAGATATCAACCACTTGCTTGTTAGTGGGGACAAAACATGGGAGATGTCCTCACATTCCACGTGCTCTCTAATAAAATGATACATAATCTCTATATGCTTAGTCCTACTATGAGAGACAAGATTCCTAGCAATAGAGATAACACTAGTAGAATCATAATACATAGGAGTTCTACTTAGATTGATGTTGTAGTCCTGAAGCTGATATTGGATCCACAATAGCTGAGCACAACAACTTCCAGCAGATATGTATTCGGATTGAGTAGTTGATATTGCAAGACTTGTTTGCTTCTTGCTGCTCCAAGATACACGCTTTCTTCCTAGAAATTGATAGGAGCCAGATGTGCTTTTCCTGTATTCTCTTCAGCCTACAAAATATGCATCTGAATACCTGGTTAGTTTAAAATCACTATTCCTAGGGTATGATAGGCCAAGATCAGGTGTGCACTTGAGATATCTCAAAATTCTTTTAGCTATAGAATAATGAGACTCTTTGGAGCAAGCCTGATCTCTAGCACAAACACATGTAGTATACATGATGTTTGGCCTACTAGCAGTGGTGCAGAGGAGGGAGCCAATTATGCCTCTATACAAGATTTTATCAACAGGTTTCCCAGTCTCATCCTTGTACAAGGACACACCTGACCCCATAGGAGTTTTCATTGTAGAGGCACACTCCATTCCAAACTTTTTAATTAACTAACTTGTGAACTTAGAGCGTGAGATGGATAATCCATTCTCATACTGTCTTACTTGGAGGTCCAAGAAGTATTTGAGTTCACTCATACTACTCATCTCAAATTTCCCTTGCATAAGTTTGACAAACTTTATGCAGAGGTCATCATCAGTAGAGCTAAAAATTATGTCATCTACATAAATTTGGACTAGGATGATCTTACCATTTACTTCTCTTAGGAATAGTGTCTTGTCTATATTTCCCCTTGAGAATTTGTTCGCAATGAGAAATATAGACATGGTTTCATACCATGCCCTAGGGGCTTGCTTTAATCCATATAAAATGTTTCTAAGCTTAAATACAAAATCATGAGAGTTAGGATTAACAAAACCTGAGGGTTGCTCAACATAGACCTCTTCTTTGAGATCACCATTTAGGAAAGCTGACTTGACATCCATTTGGTAGACCTTTAATCCTTTGTGTGCAACATATGCAAGGAACAATTAATTGCTTCTAATCTTGCCACAGGTGCAAAGGTCTAATCATAGTCAATACTTTCTTCTTTTGTGTATCCCTTGGCAACTAGTCTGGCTTTGTTCTTGATTATAACACCAATTTAATCAAGCTTATTCCTGTAGATCCACATGGTTCCAATGATGTTATGTACTTGTGGTCTGGGAAATAGCTTTCAGACCTTGCATCTCTTGAATTGGTTCAGTTCCTCTTGCATAGCCACTATCCAAAATGGATCTATGTTGGCATCTTCAAACCTTTTATGTTCAACCTGAGATAGGAAGCTGGAGTACATGACAATGTTAAGGCTTCGGCTCCTGGTTGTAACACCTTGGCTAGCATCTCCTATGATCTAATTTCTGGGATGATCCCTCAAATGCCTGTCTGCTGGAGGATTTCTTACTTTAGCATCATGAACTTCAGTGTCTTGATCCTGTTGGTCTTCAGCCATATCCTACGTACTTTATCCTTCTTGTGTAATGTACACATCATCACCTACTTCTAGGGTAGTTGGAGAAGTGTCCTTGATGGCTAGTTTATCCATCTTCATCTCTATATCTGTAGATCTAGAGGAGCTTGATAGCTCACTTTTAATCATTGATGACTCATCAATGACTATGTTAACAAACTCTTCCATAACTTGATTTTTCAAGTTATAGACTCTATAGGCTTTGCTATGATTATTGTACACAACAAATATCCCTTCATAAGATTTATTAGCAAACTTAGTCAAGTAAGACTTCCCATTATTGAGAACAAAGCAGTTACTATCAAAGATTCTAAGATAGGCTTGATTTGGTTTTCTTCCTTTCATAATCTCATAGGGAGTCTTGTTGTGGAATTTGGTGATAGAGGCTTTATTTAAGACATGACAAGCAGTGTCACTGCCTGAACCCGAAAGTATTTTGAGAGAGGTGTTTCACTGAGCAGTGTCATGTAGCCTCTATGAGAGTCCTATTTTTCCGCTCAGCTATCCCGTTTTGTTGGGGTGTTCTTAGCTAAGAAAACTCCTGACAAATCCCTATTTCTTCATAGAACTTTGTCATGTCTTCAGACTGAAATTCAGTACCATGGTCACTTATGATTTTTACCACAGAATTGGCTTTTTCATTCTGAACTTGCCTAATAAAGGTCATAAAGATTTCTAGGGTTTCAGACTTTTCCCTAGAAAGAAAACCCAAGCATATCTGGAATAGTTATCAAATATAATATGTGTTTAGACTTTCTTACCTACACTGTGAACTGGCATAGGACCAATCAAGTCAATATATAGGAGGTAGAAACACCTCACCGAATTATTGGCCCCAATGCTCTTGAATGATGCTTTGGTTTGCTTGCCCTTTTGAAATGCAAAGTAAATGCCCTACTTGGTGCACTTTATATTGGGTCCATTTCTGACAAGCTCTTTACTAAAGAGCTTCGTAATGGTCTTGTAGTTCAAGTGTCATGTCTCTTGTATCATTGCATATAGTAAGAGACTTTCTTATTAGCAACTATATATACTTGTTTCTGAACTTAAACATAAGAAGTTTAAAAAGCAAATATTTCCACTCCTAGTGCCTGTCAACATGACCTCTTGGTCACTTGATCTTTTGATTAGACACTCAACCTTGTGGAAGATAATGACATTACCTAGATCACATAGTTGGCTTATGTAACAGCCCAAATTTGAGAAACGGAAAATATTGGGTGACACGGCTTGGGGCACGGGCGTGTCCCAGTGCGTGTCCTGCTTGGGTTGAGTGCGTTCGACGATTGCGTTCGACGAAGATAGGTCGACGAATTTTCGGG
Organism: Platanthera guangdongensis; assembly: GCA_039583875.1. Classification (NCBI taxonomy): domain Eukaryota; kingdom Viridiplantae; phylum Streptophyta; class Magnoliopsida; order Asparagales; family Orchidaceae; genus Platanthera; species Platanthera guangdongensis. The sequence continues at coordinate 119,045,469 of CM077147.1, read as the reverse complement.
AGGTACAAGCCTGTGACACGGGCGTGTCGGGGGAGTGACCCACGACGTGTCCTCCCATGGTCGACGACTCTCTCTAGGTCGACGAACTGCGCTCGACGATTGTCGGGTAGAGGGTACACGACCTGTGACACGGGCATGTCACAGGGCATGTCCCGCTCAGACTCGAGTAGCTCTCGTGTACGTAGAAATGTACTCGAGTAGGTGGAAAAGTACTCGAGTAAGTTGGGGTGATACGGGCGTGTCATCCCTGTGACACGGGTGTGTCCCGTCTGGGTACTCGAGTAGTTGGTTTTCTCTCAAGTAAGTCTCGAGTGGGTTACACGCCCCATGTCACGGGCGTGACTAGGCTGACACGGGCGTGTCATAGGCGTGTCACCTTGGTGTGGATAAGGTTGGACAAGGCGGTTCATGCACCGCTTATGGGACACGGCATGTGATACGGGTGTGTCACAGGGCGTGTCAGACCCGAGAGAGCGATTTTCAGGAATTTTCTGGCCGTTCCTTTTCTTCCTATGGGATCTGATGGTTCATGTTGTTCCTTGATGTTATATGGCCGAGAAATCCGGATTATCTCTCCATTTTATTCTTCTTCTTCATCTTCTCATTCCAAGAGAGAGAAAGAGATAGAGGGCAGGGGAAGGAAGGGAGGAAGGAGGAAACCAGCTACTGGAGGAGCTGTGGATTGCGGATTGAAGATCCGAGAGCGGTTTTGTGAAGGCAAAGCCAAGGCGGTGACTTCCATCCGACTACTTCATGGCGCTGAAGCGATCTTCAACGGTAACAATCTCCTTCTTTGACATCGAAGTCCTTTCTTTATGCATATGCGTGGAATCCTCAACCAAGAGGTGGATTGCAAAAGTGATTCCTTGGTTGAGTTTGCATCTAGAGGCGAAAGTGTGAGTACGACAGAGGCATGCTGTGTGAAGCCCATTTGGATGGATAGTCTGGATTGGTGATGATCATGGGTAAACCGGAGACGAATCCGTGGATTTGATGCTGTGAAAGGTTTATGTTTTGATTGCATGGTTGTGTATGGACGAATGAATATTTAGTTATAGTTGTAGGGAGGCTTTGGTTAAGCTCCTAGTTATGATGAGAGATCAATTGGTAGCACGCCTAGGGAGCGCGAGATAAGGGGAGCGCGAAATAAACCCGTCCTGTTACGCCACTAGGGTGGGTCGATCTGGATAGATAAGGGATTGATTGACAGCAATGCCTGGGGAGCCGAGTTAAACCCGGCTTGCTGTACCACAAGGGTGGGTCGATCAGGAATAGGTGAGGGGTCGATGGGTGGTAATGCCTGGGGAACATTGTTAAACCCGGCTTGCCACACCACATGGTGTGGGTCGATCTACTCTGGTTGTTTGTGAATGCTGCGAGGTAGTACCTCTGAGTGGTATGGATGGGATGTTAACAATAGTGAGATTGGTGGACTAGGCTTGAACCGCCCAACCAACAAGTGAAGAGCCTCGATCGGCGGTGTATGACTGGTATATCCTTTACACCCAGAAGGTTCCCTGAGTGCAGGGAGCGTCCGGTGGAGACCGGCGTTTGTGATGGACTGTGCTTGCTAGATTGAAAGAAATGATGATGTCTAATGCATACAGGGAAGGAACCACTACCCCGGGTAAGTGGTGGGGTCGTTATAAGTGGTCAGCTAATGCTGACCGTTACTTTATTTTCTGTTTGGACTGGATGGTGAATTACAGCTGTTGCAGCTGGAATGACAATGTGCCGAATGGTAGGATTGGTGGTAAAGGAACTTGAAGGCCGTGCGATGAAACGTGGTTGGAATTCATGTGTGGCCGGCATACGTGCCGATGTACGAAAATGTAGTTGTGCAAAGAGAAATCTGTAAGGCCTGAAGGCCAGTGTGTGTGAGTTGTATACATTCCTGGTTTTGAATATATATATAAATATGGAATTTATATAGTAGTGGACATTCTCTGAGTTGAGTTCATGTTAACGTAAAATGCTAAGCTAGAATGGTTTGAGATAGGATGCGAATAGATTTTGATTTCCACAAGTAATTCCGCCGCTTGTCTGTGACATATGGTGTGGGGCCCCGGCCGGACCCACCATTATATGCCATGTTACAAGTGGGGCGTTACAAAGTGGTATCAGAGTCAGATTAAGATTGTTTGGGAGGAGAGAACATAATTGAACTCACGAATGTCCACTAGGAATGTATTTCATGCACGTAAAGTGCATGAGTGTGTAGTCAATGTATAAGTACCGTTAGGATATGAATGATTAATGGTGTTTTGTACATTGATAGGTGGCGAGGAGTGGGGCTAGGCAGTCGGAGCCCCAGCGATCGGATGAGAGTGCAACAGCCGTTGAAGCGCCTATGCCTCCTTCGGCGGAGACCATACGGGTGGTGACAGAGACAGTGCTTGCGGTGTTATAGGCATAGCCTATTGGACAGGCAAGGCCTACAGGAGTACCAGTACAGACTGGTGCACGGCAAGAGCGTGTTGCAGCTATTGTGGAGGTACAAGCAATAGATGAGTAATTGAAAAGCTTTATGGAGTTTCATCCACCTATGTTTGGTGGAGCACGTTCTCCAACGTAGGCGGAAGATTGGTTGGCTCGATTAAGAAGATCTTGACTGCAATCATGACATAAGAGGAGCAGAAAGTGACGTTAGCCACTTTTCTGTTGGAAGGAGATGCGAGACTGTGGTGGGACGAGTTGGAGGTCCATCACTTGGCAGGCCGTGGACTAGTGGAGGTTTCAATGGATGAATTCTCCCGATTGTTTTTAGCCAAGTATCTGCCAGTGTCGCAGTGGATTGTGATGGAAAATGAGTTTCAAGGCCTGGTGCAGGGTGAGGCAGATATTGATACATACCTGCATGAGTTTACCAGACTGGGGAGATATACGGGGTCTACCTTCGCCGAGGAAGCGCGAAAGACGAATAGATTTTATGAGGGATTGCGCGACGAGTTGCGGTTGGCACTCCCGAGTTCGGTGAACCAAGGCTTCCAAGCGTTGGTCGATACAACCCGTGCTTTGGAGAAAGATTTGAAGCGGGTACAAGAGAAGAAGAGACTGGCAGTGGAAAAGCCAGAGTTTAAAGTGCCTCAATCGGAGCAATCAGAGTTTAGAAGACGAGAGAAGAAAAGGTTTAGGCCTGCGGAATTGGTTCTGTCGACTGTTTCTTCGGGGGCGATCTATGGGCTAGGACGTGTTGATACACGTATATGCTATAAATGCGGGCAGCAAGGACACATAGCAAAATTATGTTGGAATGCCCCTGTAGGAAGTGAGAAAAAGGTAAGTGCGTCTTATGAAGAAAAAGGCAAAACAGTGGCCGAATCATCTGCATCTCGGTCGTAACCTCGATTACATAATTTGGAAGTGCAAGGACCGAAAGGCTCACTTGGTGAAATTCAGCCTTGAGTGTTTAATTTGGCTCTTTCGCGCGAAATGCAAAATCGGGAGGCTGAGGAAAAGTAAGGATAGTGCTTGGATAGTTCCTGATAATGTACCTACTGAGGATATTTTTGTACATATCATGTTGTATATGTTATTTGTCATGTTACAGGTTGACGTGCTGGTGCACACTTGTGATATGGAAGTGATTGCTCGATTATGAGATAGTTCGATAATGTGTTTGTTTTTGATCACTTGATTAATTTTGGGGCTGCATGTGCACAGATGGAAGTTAGGGATGTGCTATATGTATATGTTGTATGTTTGGTTTGTTTGTGCGAGGCCTTGGGGTGAGACAAGCCGTGGTCACTAAGCGCAAACCCGGCTCGCTTTGTTTGCGTGCATGGTTGCGAATGGTGCAACATTCAGTAGTTGTGTGGCTGATTGGAGTGAGCCAAATTTCGAGGATGAAATTTATTTGAAGGAGGGGAGGGTTGTAACAGCCTAAATTTGATAAACGGAAAATATTGGGTGACACGGCCTGGGACACGGGTGTGTCCCAGGGCGTGTCCTGCTTGGGTTTATTGTGTTTGACAATTGCGTTCGACAAAGATCGGTCGATGAATTTTCGGGAGGTACATGCCTGTTACACGGGCGTGTCGGGGCGTGACCCAGGGCGTGTCCTCCCCTGGTCAATGACTCTCTCTAGGTCGAGGAACTGCGCTCGACGATTGTTGGGTAGAGGGTATACGGCCTGCGACACGTGCGTGTCACAGGCGGTGTCCCACTCAGACTCGAGTAGCTCTCGTGTAGGTCGAAATGTACTCGAGTAGGTGGAAAAGTACTCGAGTAAGCGGGGGTGACACGGGCGTGTCATCCCTGTGACACGGGCGTGTCCTCTCTGGGTACTCGAGTAGTTAGTTTTCTCTCGAGCAAGTCCTCTCGAGTAATTCTCGAGTCGGTTACACGCACCGTTTCACGGGCGTGACTAGGCTGACACGGGCTTGTCATGGGTGTGTCACCTTGGTATGGATAAGGTTGGATAAGGCGGTTCGTGCACCGCTTAGGGGACACGGCCTGTGACACGGGCGTGTCAGTCAGACCTGAGAGAGAGATTTTCAGGAATTTTCTGGACGTTCCTTTTCTTCCTAAGGGATCTGATGGTTCAGATTGTTCCTTGCTGTTATATCGCCGAGAAATAAGGATTATCTCTTCATTTTCTTTTTCTTCTTCATCTTCTTATTCCATGAGAGAGAAGGAGAGGGAGGGCATGGGAAGGAAGAGAGGAAGGAGGAAACCAGCTGCTGGAGGAGCTGTAGAGTGCGGATTGAAAATTCGAGAGTGGTTTCATGAAGTCAAAGCCGAGGCAGTGACTTCCATCCGGCTACTTCATGGCGCGGAAGCGATCTTCAAGGGTAACGATCTCCTTCTTGGACATCGAAGTCCTTTCTTTATGCATGTGCGTGGAATCCTCCACCAAGAGTTTTATTGTGAAAGTGATTCCTTGGTTGAGTTTGCATCTAGAGCCGGAAGTGTGAGTACGGCATAGGCATGCTGTGTGAAGCCCATCTGGATGGATAATCTGGATTGGTGATGATCATGGGTAAACCGGAGACAACTCCGTGGATTTGATGTTGTGAAAGGTTTATGTTTTGATTGCATGGTTGAGTATGGATGAATGAATATTTGGTTATGGTTATAGGGAGGCTTTGGTTAAGCTCCTGGTTATGATGAGAGATCAATTGGTAGCACGCCTGGGGAGCGCGAGATAAGGGGAGAGCGAGATAAACCCGACCTGTTATACCACTAGGGTGGTTTGATCTGGATAGATAAGGGATCGATTGACGGCAATGCCTGGGGAGCCGAGTTATACCCGGCTTGCTATACCACAAGGGTGGGTCGATCAGGAATAGGTGGGGGGTCAATGGGTTGTAATGCTGGGGTGCATTGTTAAACCCGACTTGCCACACCACATGGTGTGGGTCGATCTGCTCTGGTTGTTTGTGAATGCTGCGAGGTAGTACCTCTGAGGGGTATGGATGGGATGTCGCCAATAGTGAGATTGGTGGACTAGGCTTGAACCGCCTAACCAACAAGTGAAGAGCCTCGATCGGCAGTGTTTGACTGGTATATCCGGTACACCCAGAAGGTGCCCTGAGTGCACGGAGCGTCCGATGGAGACCGGCGTTTGTGATGGACTGTGCTTGCTAGATTGTAAGAAATGATGATGTCTATGCATACAGGGAAGGAACCACTACCCCGGGTAAGTGGTGGGGTCGTTATAAGTGGTCAGCTAATGCTGACCGTTACTTTATTTTCTGTTTGGACTGGATGGTGAATTGCAGCTGTTGCAGCTGGAATGACAATATGCCGAATGGTAGGATTGGTGGTAAAGGAACTTGAAGGCCGTGCGATGAAACGTGGTTGGAATTCATGTGTGGCCGGCATACGTGCCGATGTACGAAAATGTAGTTGTGCAAAGAGAAATTTGTAAGGCCTTAAGGCCAGTATGTGTAAGTTGTATGTATTCTTGGTTTTGAATATATATATAAATGTGGAATTTATATAGTAGTGGACATTTTCTGAGTTGAGTTCATGTTAACATAAAATGCTGCGCTAGAATGGTTTGAGATATGATGGGAATAGATTTTGAGTTCCACAAGTAATTCCGCCGCTTGTCTGTGACATATGGCGTGGGGCCCCGGCCGGACCCTCCATTATATGCCATGTGATGAGTGGGGCTTTACAAAGTGGTATCAGAGCCAGGTTGAGATTGTTTGGGATGAGAGAACATAATTGAAATCACGAATGTCCACTAGGAATATATTTCATGCATGTGAAGTGCGTGAGTGTGTAGTCAATGTATAAGTACCGTTATGATATGAATGATTAATTGTGTTTTTTACATTGATAGGTGGCGAGGAGTGGGGCTGGGCAGTCGAAGCCCCATCGATCGGATGAGAGTGCAGCAACCATTGAAGTGCCTACACCTCGTTCGGCGGAGACCATACGGGTGGTGATAGAGACAGTGCTTGCTGTGTTACAGGCACGGCGTATTGTAAAGGCAAGTCCTGTAGGAGTACCAGTACAGACTGGTGCACGACAAAAGCGTGTTGCAGCTGTGGTGGAGGTGCAAGCAATAGACGAGTCATTGAAAAGATTTATGGAGTTTCATCCACCTACGTTTGGTGGAGCATGTTCTCCAATGTAGGCGGAAGATTGGTTGGCTCGAGTAAAGAGGATCCTAATTGCAATCAGGATGGCAGAGGAGCAGAAAGTGACGTTAGCCACTTTTCTGTTGGAAGGAGATGCGAGATTGTGGTGGGACGAGATGGAGGTGCATCACTTGGCAGGCCGTAGATTAGTGGATGTTTCAATCGATGAATTCTCCCGATTGTTTTTAGCCAAGTATGTGCTAGTGTCGCAGTTGATTGCGATGAAAAATGAATTTCAACGCTTGGTGTAGGGTGAGGTAGATATTGATACATACCTGTATGAGTTTACCAGAATGGGGAGATATGCGGGGTCTACCTTCGCGGAGGAAGCGCGAAAGACGAATCGATTTTATGATGTATTGCGCGACGAGTTGCGGTTGGCACTCCCGAGTTCGGTGAACCAAGTCTTCCAAGCATTGGTTGATACAGCCCGTACTTTGGAGAAAGATTTGAAGCGCGTACAAGAGAAGAAGAGACTGAAAGTGGAAAAGCCAGAGTTTAAAGTGCCTTAATCAGAGCAATCGGAGTTTAGAAGACGAGAGAAGAAAAGGTTTAGGCCTGCGGAATCGGCTCCGTCGACTGTTTCTTCGGGGGTGACCTATGGGTCAGGACATGTTGATACAAGTATATGCAAGGACACATAGCAAAATTTTGTTGGAATGCCCCAGCAGGAAGTGAGAAAACGAAAGGTGCATCTTATGAAGAAAAAGGAAATGCAGTGGCCGAATCATCTGCATCTCGGACGCAACCTCGATTACATAATTTGGAAGTGCAAGAGCTGCAAGGCTCACTTCGTGAAATGCAGCCTCGAGTGTTTAATTTGGCTTTTTCGCGAGAAATGCAAAATCAGGAGGCTGAGCGAAAGTAAGGATAGTGCTTCGATATTTCCTGATAATGTACCTACTGAGGATATTTTTGTACATATCATATTGTATATGTTATATGTCATGTTACAGGTTGATATGTTGGTGCACACTTGTGATATGGAAGTGATTGCTCGATAATTAGATTGTTCGATAATGTATTTGTTTTCGATCACTTGATTAATTTTGTGGCTTCATGTGCACAGATGGAAGTTAGGGATGTGCTATATGTATGTGTTGTATGTTTGGTTTGTGATGAAGAATTTTATAGTTTTGAAAATTATATCCAAACTATAATCTCGAAATAGGCAAGTGCACCTATCGAAATTTAGTATAGGAAATGTCGTATTAGACTCGGGGCCTGTTGATTACTCCTACTCACGCAAATTAATATTATTTTATCGATTAATAAAAGAAGTGAATTAAAATTACAACTAGAAAATAAACTAAAACGAAAACACATGATCTAGACTTACTTTATAATAAAATAAATATCATCATTAAAGTAAACTTCTAAATTACCTACTTCGACCGTGGAGATTCCTAAATTACGAAAACGCCTCTCTCGAGAATACGCTCTCGACTAAACTTAGGTTGATCGATAAGACCTCTCGGCCAGTCGAAACCCCTAAGCCTGCTTTAGGAAGTGAACCCCTCTATTGGATTTCACTCCAATCCAAAAGAGTTATGTCGTCCTCTCTCGAGGAGTGCAATCAACTCCTTTTATCTTTGAGTGATCTCCCCGTATCCGCAACCTCTCGGTCATTTAGGATATGGATCTTAGATCGAAATCGGAAGTAATAAATCAAAGATAAATCAGAAGCGATAAATCAAGAGTTGACAAAAAGAAGAAGACTAATTTATTACAAAGCTTGACAAGATCAAGTGCAAATAGAATTAGATTCTCATTATCATAATAGAAGGATACATGAAGAGAAAAGCAAAGACATTCTAAAAATTAAAAGCTAGAATTAAAGACTACAATTATGAAATTGAAATTATAGGAAAGAAAATACATAAAACAGGAAAACTAGCTACTTAACTACTCCTAGATTGACCTCCTTGTTCCCCCCTCTAAAGCTTCTGGCTCGATCTGGAATTTATAGAAATTTTTCTGCAAGGTCACGCCCTAGGTCACGCCCGTGACCTAGGGCGTGTCAGGCTCGGAAACCGCCGTCTTGAAAGCCCGGGAACGTTGGAGGAGAAACCGCCAAAATCTGTTAAATGGCGGGTCACGCCCCTAGGTCCCGCCCGTGACCTAGGGCGTGTCACTTCAGTTTCTGGAAAACCGCGGGAAGCTGAAAACGGCGGGAGTAAATTCTGTCAGTTCCTCAAGTGTCACGCCCCTAGGTCACGCCCGTGACCTAGGGCGTGTACTGACCGGGTCAGCAAACGACTGAAAACGGCGCATTCTGGCATCAATTCGGCAGTTTAGGGTTAGTCACGCCCTAGGTCACGCCCGTGACAGGGGGGCGTGTACTTGGGAAATGTTCCAGAATTGCCCCGGGAAGATTTCTGGAGAAAATTATTTTCTTGAACTAGACACGCCCGTGTTCACACCCTGGTCACGCCCCGTGTCCTTGAGGCGTGTACTTGTGAAATTCTAAAGATTTGTAGAGGACGTCGTGCTCTTTCCGTTGACTGGTTGCACGTCCCGTAACTCTTCCTGATTTGAAAGTTATGGTCATTTGAATTTCAGCTATCCGTGGCCAAAAATGTTAATTTTCTCAAATGTTTTCGGATCTTTGCCATGGACTTGAAAATGATATTTGGAGCCCATATTGATCTGAAATATAAAAATAAATGAATTATTATATATATTAATATAAATCCAAATAAATTATACTATTTATTTATAAAAAAACTAAACTAAAATAACTATATAATTAACTTATCAAATACCCCCACACTTAATCTTTTGCTATTCCAGAGCAAAACTATGAGAAGTATTTATAAGAAAATAATATAATTTTTTTTAATCAAACTAAAAAAATATCAAATCAAAAGAGAGTTAAAAATTAATTTTAGGGATTCAAATTTTTAAGTCCTAAAATATGAAAGTAAAAAGTGAAGAGCTAAATATTTAGCAAAGTTTTCTCTAATAAAATAATTAGAACTCAAAATTAAGTATTTAGCAAACAAAATTAGATTAAAAATTATAAACACTTTTTTCACTAAAAAGAGACTTCAAGGAAAATCAAACTACTATTTATGCTCTCTTACAAATTTAATTTAAATCTAAGCAATTATATTGGGTTTTGGGTTTGGAAAAAAAGGAAGATTGAAGAGATCTTAGATTGGGGGTGATGAATTTTATCCTCTCACCCCGCACAAATTTTTTTTTTCTTTTTTGATGTTTTTTTTCTTCTTTTTTTCTCTTCAAACAAAATTATTTAGGAGTAATGAATTTTATCCTCTTACTCCTTTTTTTTGGGGTTGCATATGTGTACCAAGGAATTTTTAATTCCCATGACATATGATCTAACCAAAAATGAAAAATTGCATATGTGTACCATGGGATAATGAATTTTATCCTCTTATCCCCATGACATATGATCTAACAAGAAAATTAAAAACAAGGGGAAAGACTTAACAAATTTTAGATTAAATTAAAAAAACTAAGAGAGCAACTATAGTGATTTAAGTTTTCCTAAAAATCTTAAAGCATAAAGTGAATATAATTAAAATCTAAGAATTGTTAATTTAAATACCACAAAGTTGAATCTAATTACAATAAAAGAGAAAAAAGGGCTAAATAGATTTCTCCAAACAAATTTGCTTCATAAATTTATTTCTTAAAATCAAATCACCTAAAAATTAAATTTAACTAACTTTGATGAAATAAAAGATTAGAAAATCAAAAATTATAAAAATTCTTATAAATAAACTCAAAATAAATTTCTGAAAAGTCACAAAAATATTAAATAAGGGTTTATTATATTTTTTTGGATTTTCTTTTTTTCCTATTTTTTTGTATTTTTTTTATAAAATAAAAATAAAAAACAAAATTTTGTAATTTTTTAAGATTTTTATATTTTTTTTAAAATTTTAAAGATTTTTTTCATTTTTTTTATATTTTTAGATAAAAACAATAAAGATGAATCCACCCCCATACTTAAAAATAAACATTGTCCCCAATGTTTATAAGTCATGTAAGAGGGGAGAAACAAGAAGAAATAAAATAAAAAAAATTAGAATTTTTTTTTTAAAAAAAAATATTAAAGATAAACAAGGGGTGTCTCCCAAGAGCGCTTTTCTTTTTCCCGTCTTTAAGCTAGACGGTTCGGGTTAGGAGAAAGGAAAATAAAAATTGAAATGAACGGGTAACTCCCTTAATTCTCGCTTTGGCGAAGATGCCAAAGTCGCACGCCCGGGTACTCCTCCATTTTCTTTTTGATTTTCCTTCTCGCAGTTGACTTGAAAATTTAGATTGAAATCACCTAACCATACCTGAGGTGATTTGAATCTTTCTAGATGAGCGGCAAATGGGTCGGGGACAACATTTGATTGCAACGGCTCATCTTCTTCCTGAAACTTGTTAGGGAAAGAAAAATCAAAAAGAAGTGCGTCAGAAAAATCTTCGCAAGGAGGAGACTCTTGCGAAGTTATAAGATTAGGCTCGGGTTGTTTATTTTCTAAAATTAAGTTTTCGTCCGAAAATTTATATAAAACAAAATTGTCGGAAGCATCATGTGCGTAAATTTGCGCTCCTAGAAAATCATAAATTGTGCAAGGAAATTCATTAATAGGAGGAAAATTTGGAGTAGTAGGAGGAGGAACATATTCTTCTTCAACTCCTCCCAGCGCATCCATACACCTAACGAGCTCTTGAAATAAAAGTTGTTGTTCTTCTTCGGTATAAACAACTACTGGGGTACATGAGAAGTCATGTTCCTCATTAGCAACAGTATCCGAAGGAGAAGAATCACTAAACGTAAGAAATTTTCATCCAAATTTTGGGGGGAAGAATCATATTGCAAATGAGAGGATTCCCCCAAAATTAAGAGAGAAAGTTTGCGGTGCGGAAGAAGAACAACAAAAATTTGGATCCAAATAATTATTCTCATAACTCGGGAAACCTTCCAGTTGATCTTGCGACCAAGAGAAGTTTTCATCCAAGTTGGAAAAATAATTATTTACATCAAAATAATTATTCGCATTATCACTTGAAAAATTATTTTCATGAAAATAGGAAAAATTAGAAAAATTATTTTCATAAAAATTTGAATTATCATAAAAGTGAGAAGAATTATTATCATAATTACTATCAAAATTATTTTCATAAGAATGATTTTTATAATAATTATAATGATAACAAAACTCACTTGGATGAGAACCGTGACAATAAAAACAAACAGATTGACGCTTTTTTGCGGCTTTCAAAATATCAAATTGATTTTGAAGCTGGGCAATTTTAGCAGCCAATTGAGATAACATAGTTTTAATAAAGGAAAATAAACACAACCCGTACCTAATAGAAAGGAATTTTAAAAAAAAATGAAAAAGAGAATTGGGGTTAGCGAAAGAGAGTGATAAAAGTAATACAATTCGCGCTTTCAAAATATCAACAAAATATCCCCGGCAACGGCGCCAAAAACTTGATGAAGAATTTTATAGTTTTGAAAATTATATCCAAACTATAATCTCGAAATAGGCAAGTGCACATATCGAAATTTAGTATAGGAAATGTCGTATTAGACTCGGGGCCTGTTGATTACTCCTACTCACGCAAATTAATATTATTTTATCGATTAATAAAAGAAGTGAATTAAAATTACAACTAGAAAATAAACTAAAACGAAAACACCTGATCTAGACTTACTTTATAATAAAATAAACATCATCATTAAGGTAAACTTCTAAATTACCTACTTCGACCGTGGAGGTTCCTAAATTACGAAAACGCCTCTCTCGAGAATACGCTCTCGACTAAACTTAGGTTGATCGATTAAGACCTCTCGGCCAGTCGAAACCCCTAAGCCTGCTTTAGGAAGTGAACCCCTCTATTGGATTTCACTCCAATCCAGAAGAGTTATGTCGTCCTCTCTCGAGAAGTGCAATCAACTCCTTTTATCTTTGAGTGATCTCCCCGTATCCGCAACCTCTCGGTCATTTAGGATATGGATCTTAGATCGAAATCGGAAGTAATAAATCAAAGATAAATCAGAAGCGATAAATCAAGAGTTGACAAAAAGAAGAAGACTAATTTATTACAAAGCTTGACAAGATCAAGTGCAAATAGAATTAGATTCTCATTATCATAATAGAAGGATACATGAAGAGAAAAGCAAAGACATTCTAAAAATTAAAAGGCTATAATTAAAGACTACAATTATGAAATTGAAATTATAGGAAAGAAAATACATAAAACAGGAAAACTAGCTACTTAACTACTCCTAGATTGACCTCCTTGTTCCCCCCTCTAAAGCTTCTGGCTCGATCTGGAATTTATAGAAATTTTTCTGCAAGGTCACGCCCTAGGTCACGCCCGTGACCTAGGGCGTGTCAGGCTCGGAAACCGCCGTCTTGAAATCCCGGGAACGTTGGAGGAGAAACCGCCAAAATCTGTTAAATGGCGGGTCACGCCCCTAGGTCCCGCCCGTGACCTAGGGCGTGTCACTTCAGTTTCTGGAAAACCGCGGGAAGCTGAAAACGGCGGGAGTAAATTCTGTCAGTTCCTCAAGTGTCACGCCCCTAGGTCACGCCCGTGACCTAGGGCGTGTACTGACCGGGTCAGCAAACGACTGAAAACGGCGCATTCTGGCATCAATTCGGCAGTTTCGGGTTAGTCACGCCCTAGGTCACGCCCGTGACAGGGGGGCGTGTACTTGGGAAATGTTCCAGAATTGCCCCGGGAAGATTTCTGGAGAAAATTATTTTCTTGAACTAGACACGCCCGTGTTCACACCCTGGTCAAGCCCGTGTCCTTGAGGCGTGTACTTGTGAAATTCTCCAGATTTGTAGAGGACGTTGTGCTCTTTCCGTTGACTGGTTGCACGTCCCGTAACACTTCCTGGTTTGAAAGTTATGGCCATTTGAATTTCAGCTATCCGTGGCCAAAAATGTTAATTTTCTCAAATGTTTTCGGATCTTTTGCCATGGACTTGAAAATGATATTTGGAGCCCATATTGACCTGAAATATAAAAATAAATGAATTATTTATATATATTAATATAAATCCAAATAAATTATACTATTTATTTATAAAAAAAACTAAACTAAAATAACTATATAAATTAACTTATCAGTTTGTTTGTGCGAGGCCTTGGGGTGAGACAAGCCGTGGCTGCTGAGCACAAACCCGGCTCGCTTTGTTCGCGTGCATGGTTGCGAATGGTGCAACATTCAGTGGTTGTGTGGCTGATTGGAGTGAGCCAAATTTCGAGGACGAAATTTCTTTGAAGGAGGGGAGGGTTGTAACAGCCCAAATTTGAGAAACGGAAAATATTAGGTGACACGGCCTGGGACACGGGCGTGTCCCAGGGCGTGTCCTGCTTGGGTTGAGTGCGTTCGACGATTGCGTTCGACGAAGATCGGTCGATGAATTTTCGGGAGGTACACGCCAGTGACACGGGCGTGTCGGGGGCGTGACCTAGGGCGTGTCCTCCCCTGGTCGACGACTTTCTTTAGGTTGACGAACTGCGCTCGACGATTGTTGGGTAGAGGGTACACGGCCTGTCACACGGGTGTGTCACAGGGCATGTACTGCTCAGACACGAGTAGCTCTCGTGTAGGTCAAAATGTACTCGAGTAGGTGGAAAAGTACTCGAGTAAGAGGGGGTGACACGGGCGTGTCATCACTGTGACACGGGCGTGTCCTGTCTGGGTACTCGAGTAGTTAGTTTTCTCTCGAGCAAGTCCTCTCGAGTAAGTCTCGAGTCGGTTACACGCCCCGTGTCACGGGCGTGACTAAGCTGACACGGGCTTGTCATGGGTGTGTCACCTTGGTGTGGATAAGGTTGGATAAGGAGGTTCGTGCACCGCTTAGGGGACACGGCCTGTGACAATGACGTGTCAGTTAGACCTGAGAGAGAGATTTTCAGGAATTTTCTGGACGTTCCTTTTCTTCCTATGGGATCTGATGGTTCAGATTGTTCCTTGCTTTTATATCGCCGAGAAATAAGGATTATCTCTTCATTTTCTTCTTCTTCTTCATCTTCTTATTCCATGAGAGAGAAAGAGAGGGAGGGCAAGGGAAGGAAGAGAGGAAGGAGGAAACCAGCTGCTGGAGGAGCTGTGGAGTGCGGATTGAAGATCCGAGAGCGGTTTCATGAAGGCAAAGCCGAGGCAGTGACTTCCATCCGGCTACTTCATGGCGCGGAAGCGATCTTCAAGGGTAACGATCTCCTTCTTGGACATCGAAGTCCTTTCTTTATGCATGTGCGTGGAATCCTCCACCAAGAGGTTTATTGTGAAAGTGATTCCTTGGTTGAGTTTGCATCTAGAGCCGGAAGTGTGAGTACGACATAGGCATGCTGTGTGAAGCCCATTTGGATGGATAGTCTGGATTGGTGATGATCATGGGTAAACCGGAGACGACTCCGTGGATTTGATGTTGTGAAAGGTTTATGTTTTGATTGCATGGTTGTGTATGGATGAATGAATATTTGGTTATGGTTATAGGGAGGCTTTGGTTAAGCTCCTGGTTATGATGAGAGATCAATTGGTAGCACGCCTGGGGAGCGCGAGATAAGGGGAGCGCGAGATCAACCCGGCATGTTATACCACTAGGGTGGTTTGATCTGGATAGATAAGGGATCGATTGATGGCAATGCCTGGGGAGCCGAGTTAAACCCGACTTATTATACCACAAGGGTGGGTCGATCAGGAATAGGTGAGGGGTCAATGGGTTGGAATGCCTGGGGAGCATTGTTAAACCCGACTTGCCACACCACATGGTGTGGGTCGATCTGCTCTGGTTGTTTGTGAATGCTGCGAGGTAGTACCTCTGAGGGGTATGGACGGGATGTCGCCAATAGTGAGATTGGTGGACTAGGCTTGAACCGCCTAACCAACAAGTGAAGAGCCTCGATCGGCAGTGTTTGACTGGTATATCTGGTACACCCAGAAGGTGCCCTGAGTGCACGGAGCGTTCGATGGAGACCGGCGTTTGTGATGGACTGTGCTTTCTAGATTGAAAGAAATGATGATGGCTATGCATACAGGGAAGGAACCATTGCCCCGGGTAAGGTGTGGGTTCCTTATAAGTGGTCAGCTAATGCTGACCGTTACTTTATTTTCTTTTTGGACTGGATGGTGAATTGCAGGTGTTGCAGCTGGAATGACAATGTGCCGAATGGTAGGATTGGTGCTAAAGGCCCTTGAAGGCCGTGCGAAGAAACGTGGTTGGATTTCATGTATGGCCGGCATACGTGCCGATGTACGAAAATGTAGTTGTGCAAAGAGAAATCTGTAAGGCCTGAAGGCCAGTGTGTGTGAGTTGTATACATTCCTGGTTTTGAATATATATATAAATGTGGAATTTATATAGTAGTGGACATTCTCTGAGTTGAGTTCATGTTAACGTAAACTGCTGCGCTAGAATGGTTTGAGATAGGATGCGAATAGATTTTGATTTCCACAAGTAATTCCGCCGCTTGTCTGTGACATATGGTGTGGGCCCCCGACCGGACCCACCGTTATATGCCATGTTACAAGTGGGGGCGTTAATAAGTGGTATCAGAGGCAGGTTGAGATTGTTTGGGAGGAGAGAACATAATTGAACTCATGAATGTCCACTAGGAATGTATTTCATGCACGTAAAGTGCATGAGTGTGTAGTCAATGTATAAGTACCGTTAGGATATGAATGATTAATGGTGTTTTGTACATTGATAGGTGGCGAGGAGTGGGGCTAGGCAGTCGGAGCCCCAGCGATCGGATGAGAGTGCAACACCCGTTGAATCACCTACACCTCCTTCGGCGGAGACCATACGGGTGGTGACAGAGACAGTGCTTGCAGTGTTATAGGCATAGCCTATTGGACAGGCAAGGCCTGCAGGAGTACCAGTACAGACTGGTGCACAGCAAGAGCGTGTTGCAGCTGTTGTGGAGGTACAAGCAATAGATGAGTTATTGAAAAGCTTTATGGAGTTTCATCCACCTACGTTTGGTGGATCACGTTCTGCAATGCAGGCGGAAGATTGGTTGGCTCGATTAAAGAAGATCTTGACTGCTATCATGACGGAAGAGGAGCAGAAAGTGACGTTAGCCACTTTTCTGTTGGAAGGAGATACGAGACTGTGGTGGGACGAGATGGAGGTCCATCACTTGGCAGGCCGTGGACTAGTGGAGGTTTCAATGGATGAATTCTCCTGATTGTTTTTAGCCAAGTATGTGCCAGTGTCGCAGTGGATTGTGATGGAAAATGAGTTTCAACGCCTGGTGCAGGGTGAGGTAGATATTGATACATACCTGCATGAGTTTACCAGACTGGGGAGATATACGGGGTCTACCTTCACCGAGGAAGCGCGAAAGACGAATAGATTTTATGAGGGATTGCGCGACGAGTTGCGGTTGGCACTCCCGAGTTCGGTGAGCCAAGGCTTCCAAGCGTTGGTCGATACAGCCCGTGCTTTGGAGAAAGATTTGAAGCGGGTACAAGAGAAGAAGAGACTGGCAGTGGAAAAGCCAGAGTTTAAAGTCCCTCAATCGGAGCAATCAGAGTTTAGAAGACGAGAGAAGAAAAGGTTTAGGACTGCGGAATTGGCTCCGTCGACTGTTTCTTCAGGGGTAATCTATGGGCTAGGACGTGTTGATACACGTATATGCTATATATGCGGGCAGCAAGGACATATAGCAAAATTATGTTGGAATGCCCCTCCAGGAAGTGAGAAAAAGATAGGTGCGTCTTATGAAGAAAAAGGCAAAGCAGTGGCCGAATCATCTGCATCTCGGTCGTAACCTCGATTACATAATTTGGAAGTGCAAGAGCCGAAAGGCTCACTTGGTGAAATTCAACCTTGAGTGTTTAATTTGGCTCTTTTGCGAGAAATGCAAAATCAGGAGGCTGAGCGAAAGTAAGGATAGTGCTTGGATAGTTCCTGATAATGTACCTACTGAGGATATGTTTGTACATATCATGTTGTATATGATATTTGTCATGTTACAGGTTGACGTGTTGGTGCACACTTGTGATATGGAAGTGATTGCTCGATTATGAGATAGTTCGATAATGTGTTTGTTTTTGATCACTTGATTAATTTTGTGGCTGCATGTGCACATATGTAAATTAGGGATGTGCTATATGTATGTGTTGTATGTTTGGTTTGTTTGTGCGAAGCCTTGGGGTGAGACAAGTCGTGGTCACTAAGCGCAAACCCGGCTCGCTTTGTTTGCGTGCATGGTTGCGAATGGTGCAACATTCAGTAGTTGTGTGGCTGATTGGAGAGAGCCAAATTTCGAGGATGAAATTTATTTGAAGGAGGGGAGGGTTGTAACAGCCTAAATTTGATAAACGGAAAATATTGGGTGACACGGCCTGGGACATAGGCGTGTCCCAGGGCGTGTCCTGCTTGGGTTTATTATGTTTGACAATTGCATTCGACAAAGATCGGTCGACGAATTTTCGGGAGATACATGCCTGTTACACTGGCGTGTCGGGGGCGTGACCCAGGGCGTGTCCTCCCCTGGTCGATGACTCTCTCTAGGTCGAGGAACCGCGCTCGACGATTGTCGGGTAGAGTGTACACGACCTGCGACACGGGCGTGTCATAGGGGGTGTCCCACTCTGACTCGAGTAGCTCTCGTGTAGGTCGAAATGTACTCGAGTAGGTGGAAAAGTACTCGAGTAAGAGGGGGTGACACAGGCGTGTCATCCCTGTGACACAGGCTTGTCCTGTCTGTGTACTCGAGTAGTTAGTTTTCTTTCGAGCAAGTCCTCTCGAGTAAGTCTCGAGTCGGTTACACGCCCCGTGTCACGGGCGTGACTAGGCTGACACGGGCTTGTCATGGGTGTGTCACCTTGGTATGGATAAGGTTGGATAAGGCGGTTCGTGCACCGCTTAGGGGACACGGCCTGTGACACGGGCATGTCAGTCAGACCTGAGAGAGAGATTTTCAGGAATTTTCTGGACGTTCCTTTTCTTCCTATGGGATCTGATGGTTCAGATTGTTCCTTGCTGTTATATCGCCGAGAAATAAGGATTATCTCTTCATTTTCTTCTTCTTCTTCATCTTCTTATTCCATGAGAGAGAAAGAGAGGGAGGGCAAGGGAAGGAAGAGAGGAAGGAGGAAACCAGCTACTGGAGGAGTTGTGGAGTGCGGATTGAAGATCCGAGAGAGGTTTCATGAAGGCAAACCCGAGGCAGTGACTTCCATCCGGCTACTTCATGGCGCGGAAGCGATCTTCAAGGGTAACGATCTCCTTCTTGGACATCGAAGTCCTTTCTTTATGCATGTGCGTGGAATCCGCCACCAAGAGTTTTATTGTGAAAGTGATTCCTTGGTTGAGTTTGCATCTAGAGCCGAAAGTGTGAGTACGACATAGGCATGCTGTGTAAAGCCCATCTAGATGGATAGTCTGGATTGGTGATGATCATGGGTAAACCGGAGACGACTCCGTGGATTTGATGTTGTGAAAGGTTTATTTTTTGATTGCATGGTTGTGTATGGTTGAATGAATATTTGGTTATGGTTATAGGGATGCTTTGGTTAAGCTCCTGGTTATGATGAGAGATCAATTGGTAGCACGACTGGGGAGCGCGAGATAAGGGGAGCGCGAGATAAACCCAGCCTGTTATACCACTAGGGTAGTTTGATCTGGATAGATAAGGGATCGATTGAAGGCAATGCCTGGGGAGCCGAGTTAAACCCGGCTTGCTATACCATAAGGGTGGGTCGATCAGGAATAGGTGAGGGGTCAATGGGTTATAATGCTGGGGAGCATTGTTAAACCCGGCTTGCCACACCACATGGTGTGGGTCGATCTGCTCTGTTTGTTTGTGAATGTTGCGAGGTAGTAAATCTGATGGGTATGCACGGGATGTCGCCAATAGTGAGATTGGTGGACTTGGCTTGAACCGCCTAACCAACAAGTGAAGAGCCTCAATCGGCAGTGTTTGACTGGTATATCCGGTACACCCAGAAGGTGCCCTGAGTGCACGGAGCGTCCGATGGAGACCGGCATTTGTGATGGACTGTGCTTTCTAGATTGAAAGAAATGATGATGGCTATGCATACAGGGAAGGAACCACTGTCCCGGTTAAGGTGTGGGTTCGTTATAAGTCGTCAGCTAATGCCGACCGTTACTTTGTTTTCTGTTTGGACTGGATGGTGAATTGCTGGTGTTGCTGCTGGAATGACAATGTGATGAATGGTAGGATTGGTGCTAAAGGCCCTTGAAGGCCGTGCGACGAAACATGGTTGGATTTCATGTGTGGCCGGCCTGCGTGCCGATGTACGAAAATGTAGTTGTGCAAAGAGAAATCTGTAAGGCCTTAAGGCCAGTATGTGTAAGTTGTATGCATTCTTGGTTTTTAATATATATATAAATGTGGAATTTATATAGTAGTGGACATTCTCTGAGTTGAGTTCATGTTAACGTAAAATGCTGCGCTAGAATGGTTTGAGATAGGATGCGAATAGATTTTGATTTCCACAAGTAATTCCGCCGCTTGTCTGTGACATATGGCGTGGGGCCCCGGCCGGACCCTCCGTTATATGCCATGTGATGAGTGGGGCTTTACAAAGTGGTATTAGAGCCAGGTTGAGATTGTTTGGGAGGAGAGAACATAATTGAAATCACGAATGTCCACTAGGAATATATTTCATGCATGTGACGTGCGTGAGTGTGTAGTCAATATATATGTACCGTTATGATATGAATGATTAATTGTGTTTTTTACATTGATAGGTGGCGAGGAGTGGGTCTGGGCAGTCGGAGCCCCAGCGATCAGATGAGAGTGCAGCAACCATTGAAGTGCCTACACCTCGTTCGGCAGAGACCATACGGGTGGTGACAGAGACAGTGCTTGCTGTATTACAGGCACGACGTATTGGAAAGGCAAGTCCTGTAGGAGTACCAGTACAGACTGGTGCACGACAAAAGCGTGTTGCAGCTGTGGTGGAGGTGCAAGGAATAGATGAGTCATTGAAAAGATTTATGGAGTTTCATCCACCTACGTTTGGTGGAGCACGTTCTCCAATGCAGGCGGAAGATTGGTTGGCTCGAGTAAAGAGGATCCTAACTGCAATCAGGACGGCAGAGGAGCAGAAAGTGACGTTAGCCACTTTTCTATTTGAAGGAGATGCGAGATTGTGGTGGGACGAGATGGAGGTGCATCACTTGGCAGGCCGTAGATTAGTGGATGTTTCAATCGATGAATTCTCCCGATTGTTTTTAGCCAAGTATGTGCCAGTGTCGCAGTGGATTGCGATGGAAAATGAATTTCAACGCTTGGTGTAGTGTGAGGCAGATATTGATACATACCTGCATGAGTTTACCAGAATGGGGAGATATGCGGGGTCTACCTTCGCGGAGGAAGCGCGAAAGATGAATCGATTTTATGATAGATGGCACGACGAGTTGCAGTTGGCACTCCCGAGTTTGGTGAACCAAGTCTTCCAAGCATTGGTTGATACAGCCCGTACTTTGGAGAAAGATTTGAAGCGCGTACAAGAGAAGAAGAGACTGGAAGTGGAAACGCCACAGTTTAAAGTGCCTTAATCGGAGAAATCGGAGTTTAGAAGACAAGAGAAGAAAAGGTTTAGGCCTGCGGAATTGGCTCCGTCGACTGTTTCTTCGGGGGCGACCTATGGGTCAGGACATGTTGATATAAGTATATGCTATAAATGCGGGCAACAAGGACACATTGCCAAATTTTGTTGGAATGCCCCAACAGGAAGTGAGAAAATGACAGGTGCATCTTATGAAGAAAAAGGAAATGCAGTGGCCGAATCATCTGCATCTCGGACGCAACCTCGATTACATAATTTGGAAGTGCAAGAGCCGCAAGGCTCACTTCGTGAAATTCAGCCTCGAGTGTTTAATTTGGCTTTTTCGCGAGAAATGCAAAATCGGGAGGCTGAGCAAAAGTAAGGACAGTGCTTGGATATTTCATGATAATATACCTACTGAGGATATTTTTGTACATATCATGTTGTATATGTTATATGTCATGTTACAGGTTGATATGTTGGTGCACACTTGTGATATGGAAGTGATTGCTCGATAATTAGATTTTTCGATAATGTATTTGTTTTCGATCACTTGATTAATTTTGTGGCTGCATGTGCACAAATGGAAGTTAGGGATGTGCTATATGTATGTGTTGTATGTTTGGTTTGTTTGTGCGAGGCCTTGGGGTGAGACAAGCCGTGGCCGCTGAGCACAAACCCGGCTCGCTTTGTTCGCGTGCATGGTTGCGAATGGTGTAACATTCAGTGGTTGTGTGGCTGATTGGAGCGAGCCAAATTTCGAGGATGAAATTTCTTTGAAGGTGGGGAGGGTTGTAACAGCCCAAATTTGAGAAACGGAAAATATTGTGTGACACGGCCTGGGATACGGGCGTGTCCCAGGGCGTGTCCTGCTTGGGTTGAGTGCGTTCGACGATTGTGTTCGACGAAGATCGGTCGACGAATTTTCGGGAGGTACACGCCTGTGACACGGGCATGTCGGGGCCGTGACCCAGGGCGTGTCCTCCCCTGGTCGACGACTTTCTTTAGGTTGACGAACTGCGCTCGACGATTTTCGGGTAGAGGGTACACTGCCTGTCACACGGGTGTGTCACAGGGCATGTACTGCTCAGACACGAGTAGCTCTCGTGTAGGTCAAAATGTACTCGAGTAGGTGGCGAAGTACTCGAGTAAGAGGGGGTGACACGACCGTGTCATCCCTATGACACGGGCGTGTCCTGTCTGGGTACTCGAGTAGTTAGTTTTCTCTCGAGCAAGTCCTCTCGAGTAAGTCTCGAGTCGGTTACACGCCCCGTGTCACGGGCGTGACTAGGCTGACACGGGCTTGTCATGGGTGTGTCACCTTGGTGTGGATAATTTTGGATAAGGCGGTTCGTGCACCGCTTAGGGGACACGGCCTGTGACACGGACGTGTCAGTCAGACCCGAGAGAGAGATTTTCAGGAATTTTCTGGCCGTTCCTTTTCTTCCTATGGGATCTGATGGTTTAGATTGTTCCTTGATGTTATATCGCCGAGAGATAAAGATTATCTCTTCATTTTCTTCTTCTTCTTCATCTTCTTATTCCAAGAGAGAGAAAGAGAGGGAGGGCAAGGGAAGGAAGAGAGGAAGGAGGAAACTAGCTGCTGGATGAGCTGTGGAGTGCGGATTGAAGATCCGAGAGCGGTTTCATGAAGGCAAAGCCGAGGCAGTGACTTCCATCTGTCCACTTCATGGCGCAGAAGCGATCTTCAAGGGTAACGATCTCCTTCTTGGACATCGAAGTCCTTTCTTTATGCATGTGCGTGGAATCCTTCACCAAGAGATTTTTTGTGAAAGTGTTGTAACACCCCATCCGTCGCATGGCATATAACAGAAGGTCCAGCTGGAACCCGACGCCATATACCACAGACAGTCGGAAGGGTTACTAAATGAATAAATCAAACCAACCAATTAATACAACACGTCCTAACACAGAGCATTCTAGCGGAAGATTTTAAAGTTGAAAGAACCCAAAATTAAATCCATCAATATGAATGTCCACATTACAACTACAAGAACGAACCCCAAATACACTGAAACAGGTACATGGCCTTATGGCCTTACAAATGTTCATAAATATAACATGTCTTACATACATCGGCTCGCAGGCCGGCCATACATGAGAACTGTAAAAAACAATTATTCTACGGCCTTCTAGGGCCAGCACAGCAACATGGGCTCCAGCCCGCTATTTGGCACTCGGCTCCGCAGCACCTGCAAGCACATACCACCGCACGGTGGCAAATAAAGCAACGGTCAGCTAAAAGCCGACCAAATTATAACGACCCCGCCCCTTACTCGGGACGGCGGTGCTCTTTCCCTGCAAAACATTAGCCCAACAATATATATATATCGCAATTATAATTCGCCACAGGTGTAGGCTCGCACGGCCAAACACCCGTGCACTCAGGGCACATTCATGGTGAACCCTGACAAATCAGTGCATTCACCACCATCCCTAGGATGGCAACAACATGTGAGCATTTAGCCTTTCTGACCACCGTCTAAGGCTCCGACTATGCCAACGGCCAGTCCCCGTCTTCGGGTCTCTCGCACCGAACCACATAGCCTAGGTCCAATTCCACTTGCCCGTTGCTCACGCCGCATGTCCAATTTAAGGAACTTTGCGCGGGCCAAGCTTCTCTCGGATCCCAAATTTTCCAAAACAGTCTCATAACCCAGTTATGATCAAGGCCGGTTCCCAGACCGCCAAGTTAGCAGAACACGTTTCCGCTCAATTTCCGGGTGCGCCTTGAAGCTAACCTTCAAGGATCCCTGCTGCAATCTACCGCGTGGAACCCGAAAAATCCAAAGCACGGAGTCTTCTCCGGCAAAACCACATCAAATGCAACATCACCGATCCAGACAAAACACGTCCGGGTAGGCTTCACACACAATGCCTATGCCCGTACTTACGATTCCGGACTCTACATGCAACACAAGGGGGACTATTCCCGTCAACCCCAAGGAACACCACGCACTCACCGCATACTCGCGGGAGCGGGATTCCCTATGCAGAAAGAAAGAGATTCAAGCGCTCGAGTTGAGAATCGTTACCCTTGTAGTCCGTTTTGGCGCCATGGAAAAACTACGCGGTTAGAACTCTTCGCAATGACCTTCCCTCCACGGATCCGCTCTCCGATTTCGAAACGGCGCTCCGATGCTCCGCCGGCGGCCGGAAACCTCCTTCTTCTTCCTCTCCTCTCTCACTTTGGAAGGGGAGAACTTGGAGAGAAAATGAGGGAATAACTCCCTATTCCCGGCCTTAACAGAGCAGGATTTAATCTGGGCCATTGGATCCTAATTAAAGAAAATGAACGGCTCGGATCTGCACAAAATTCCCCAGACCTGGGCCGCACACGGCTTGGCACACGGCCGTGTCCAAGGCCGTGTGCCTCGATCCAGGCACGATCGTCGAACTGAGAAATGCACACGGGCCAAGACACGCCCGTGTCTGACCTGACACGCCCGTGTCGGGTTCCTCGACACGCCCGTGTTCGTGGGCGTGTCACGCATAACCGCCACGGCAACGGACACGACCCATCAGGACACGGGTATGGACACGGGTTGGCACACGCCCGTGTCGGATGACACGCCCGTGTCATCCGGCCGTGTTCCTGGCCGTGTCCTTCTCGGGTTGGAAACGACCAAAAAATCACCAGCCAGACACGGCCTTGGACACGCCCGTGTCCTAGGCCGTGTACCCCTACAGGCACCAAAAACTCTTTTTCCGCGACCGACTCGCACACAAAATTCGGGGCGTTACAAATCTCCCCCACTTAAGGAATTTCGTCCCGAAATTAAGCAAAGGTACACAAAAGCTAAATGATACCTGAGTGGAATAACTCGGGGTATTCCTCCAACATAGCTTGCTCTCGCTCCCAAGAAAGCTCCTCACGTCCGCAATTATCCCAACGGACTTTAACCATTCTGACCTCCTTGTTGCAGAGTCGTTTGACTGCAACATCTTCAATTCGTACTGGTCTGACCCTTGTTGTTAACTCATAATCAACCGGTACCTGATTGTCTGCAACGATCTGCGAAGACTCTTGCACTGCCTTACGCAACACCGACACGTGGAATACGTCATGCAGCCCACTCAACTCCGTCGACAGCTTCAACCTATACGCCTCCTCGCCAATACGCTCCAGGATTTCAAATGGTCCAAGGTATCTCGGACTCAGCTTCTTCAAGCGTCGAACCCGCGATACACCCTTAAACGGCTTGATTTTTAAATATACCATGTCGCCAACGTTGAACTCCACATTTCTATGTTTGGCATTGTAGTACTTTGACTGTCTATCCTGAGCAATCTTCAGCCTTTCCTGAATTGTCCGTATCATTGAAGTGGCATCTTCCACCGCTTGACGTTTATACAACTTTGAATCGCCTGCCTCCAACCAAGACAACGGCGTACGACACTTCCTCCCATACAAAGCTTCGAAAGGCGCCATTCCAATGCTTGCCTGAAAGCTATTGTTGTACGCAAACTCCACCATGTACAGGTGATCCTCCCAATGCTTCCCGAAATCTAGGACGCACATGCGAAGCATGTCCTCCATAGTTCTGTTGACTCTCTCGGTTTGGCCATCTGTCTGCGGGTGAAAGGCTGTGCTGAACTTTAGCTTAGTACCCAACAGACCATGCACCAACCTCCAGTCATTTGACGTGAAGCGTCCATCACGACTAACAATACTGCGAGGCACACCATGCAGTCGTACAATATTATCCACGTAGAGTTTAGCTAACCTTTCTACTGGATCTTCCTTTCTCATTGGGATAAAGTGCGACACCTTTGTTAATCTATCTACGACCACCCAAATGGCGTCATTTCCTTTCTGCGACTTCGGCAAACCGTGCACAAAATCCATAGATATATCGTCAAACTTCCATTCTGGGATAGGAAGTGATTTCAAGAAACCTCCGGGCTTCTGGCATTCCGCCTTCACCAATGCACAAGTACGGTACTTGGCCACATAAAGCGCCACATCCTTCTTCAAACCCGGCCACCAGAATAATTTCTTCATGTCTCTATACATCTTCGTGCTTCCCGGGTGGATTGAGTATTTGGTATTATGAGCCTCATACATCAACTCCTCCCGAATATTATCCGCACTAGGAACGCATAGACGACCGTCCTTCCTTAGCAACCCATCTTCAACCACAAACTGGGAATTTGACCCATCCAAAGATCCATCTAGGATTTGCTTCATGCTGCTATACTGAACCAAAGCCCGCCGAACTCTATCCGCTAGGTCACACTGCACCTCTGTCCAAAACAGTTTCGCCTCGGCACTAGACTGCTTGTCAACGCAAGATATCTCCAATGCCTCCAACTCTTGGACCAATCTCTTATCATGCACTGATAACCAGTTGGCTTGTGCGGGAATTTTACGACTCAACGCATCTGCCACTACATTTCCCTTCCCAGGCACATAGTGTATCTTGAAGGTGTAGTCCCCTAAGAACTCCATCCACCTCCTCTGCCTCATGTTCAGATCCTTTTGGTCCAATAGGTACTTCAAACTCTTATGATCGGTGTAAATATCTACCTTCACACCGTACAGATAGTGCCTCCAAAGCTTTAGAGCAAAAATCACGGCCGCTAACTCTAAGTCGTGGACCGGATAATTCCTCTCGTGAACCTTCAATTGTCGTGAACCATAAGCTATCACTCTCCCATGCTGTAGCAGAACACAGCCCAAACCACTGCCTGAAGCATCACTATAAATCTCGAACCCTTCGGTACCACTTGGCGAACATAAAATAGGCGCCGTGGTTAACCGCCTCTTCAACTCTACAAAAGCCTGTTCGCACTCCGGAGACCACACAAACTTCTGATCCTTTCTTGTCAACGTCGTGAGTGGTAGTGCTATCCGCGAGAAGTTCTCTACGAAGCGCCTGTAGTAGCCAGCAAGTCCCAGAAAACTCCAGACCTCTGCCACTGTAGTCAAAGTAGACCACTCCCGTATCGCCACTATCTTCGCCGGATCCACAGCTATTCCTTCTCCACTGACAACATGACCAAGGAACGCTATCGAGGATAACCAGAACTCACACTTGGAGAACTTTGCATACAACTGACTTTCCTCAAAGTCTCCAACACCATGTGTAAATGCTTGTAATGATCCTCCTCGCACCGCGAATACACTAGAATATCATCGATGAATACTATCACAAACTGATCCAAATATTCTCTGAACGTCCTATTCATCAGATCCATAAATACGGATGGCGCATTCGTCAACCCAAACGGCATAACCGTGAACTCGTAATGCCCAAATCGCGTACTGAATGCTGTCTTTGGAATGTCGCTCTCCCTTATCCTCAACTGATAATAACCGGACTTCAAATCTAACTTCGAATATACAGTTGACCCAACCAACTGATCAAATAGATCGTCAATCCTCGGGATTGGATATTTGTTCTTCTCCGTAAGTTTGTTCAATTCCCGATAATCGATACAAAGCCGCAAGCTCCCATCTTTCTTCTTAACAAGAGAACTGGTGCGCTCCAAGGCGACGAACTTGGACGCACATACCTTGCTATAGCAACTCCTGCAGTTGCACCTTCAACTCTGCCATTTCTCTTGGGGCTATCCGATAGGGGGAGCGTGACACCGGTTTGGCACCCGGTACCAGCTCTATAGTAAAGTCTATCTCCCGCTGAGGAGGGGCTCCTGGGAGATCATCTGGAAACACATCAGGATACTCGGACACAACAGGGATGTTGCCCAAACTAGGTTTAGGCGTCGAAGTCTGCACTAGAGTGACATACAGTTCTGCCCAGACCGAACTGCCTTAAACGCCTGAAGGGCCGATATCAGAACTTTCCTTGACCCCTTCATGCCCGCAAAAGTAGTCTCCCGATCAGTGTCCAGACCCAACTTGACTTCTTTGCGGTTGCAATCAATGCATGCACTCTTCTCCGAGAGCCAATCCATACCGAAGATTACATCGAACTCCACTAATGGTAGAACCAACGCCCGCAAATCAAACTCCGGTCTCCAATCCGAATCTTTACAACACAGATCCTATCCGCACGCATTGAGCACCCATTAGGCAACAACACATCCAACTTGTTTTCTGCCATCGAGAACGGAACTCCGATGCGCGATATAAACTTTTCAGACAAGAAGGAATGTGATGCTCCCGTATCAAAAAGGGCTCTCGCCGAAAACCCAAAGATCAACACAAAGCCTAGCACTAACAAACGTAAGCTAACAAATACAAAAGTAACAACTATAAAAGTTAAACCACTATAATTTAACTCATACCTGTCACTACGTCTGCTTGCTTTATGGCCTCCTGTAGACCAAGGTTGTAGACTCTAGGCTGGGCTGGAGCATGATGGGATGCGGTTGACTCCACCGCCTTCCCTTTCTCCTCATAAGTCGCTCCAGGTCTCCTCTCGGACTTTGGACGTCCGCTCCAACACTCCCGAGCAAAATGCCCCGTCTTCTCGCAGTTGTAGCAAGCTCCGGGGACTCGACTTGTAGTTTCCCCGATGCATCAGCCGAAGGGGCTGAGTTTGAAGTCCTCCGCTTCTTGTTCCATCTGCGGAAACCTGTCTTGTGACTTGGCACCTTGAACTCGGTCTTCCTTTCTCCTGGGTCCCTCTTCTCTTGAACTTTCTTCGCAACCTTTTCCAACGATCGGGCCGAATTGACCAAGGCTAGGAAGCCCTGCGCCTTAGGCCCAGCAAGGAGTAACTGTAAATCGCCACGAAGACCCTCATAGAATCGGTTGGTCTTCCTCTCTTCTTCTGAAAACATAGCACCAGCATAACGACCCAACCGTGTGAACTCATGCAGATATTCGTCCATGCTTCTGGATCTCTGAGTCAACCCAAGAAATTGATTCTCCATCTCCAACCTCTGAGCAGAAGGTACAAATCTGGCTAGGAACAATCTTGAAAATTCTTCTATCGGCACATCCGCACGTTGCCTTCCCACTAGAAGATGAAACTCCAACTCGTCCCACCACAGCCTCGCCTCACCTTCCAAAAGAAAAGTCGCTATGGTGGTCTTCTGCCACTCCTCAGTCATTGTGGCCGTCAACACCCTCTTTATGGAAGAGAGCCAGTCCTCAGCTTGAGTTGGCGTTCCAACCCCATTAAACCTCGGAGGATTAAAGCCCATCACGTGCTTTAGCTGCCGCTCCGTAGTTCTCCTCGGCTCTACTAACTCAACTGCTGCGCGTTCCACCACTCTCGGTTCTGCCGCCCTAACCGGTTCTTGCTCATCCGTAGGAGGTGCGCGATGCATTTGCCCTGCAGGTTGGGCATTTATCATTGCGAACACGGCTTCAGCCACCATCCTGATGGTTTCCGCTGAAGGAGGTGTAGCAGGCACGTCCCTTGGTGCACTACTTTCCGCTGATTGCGTACGCTCTGACTGACCAGCACCGCTCCTAGCTGCCTATAATAGCAAAGACACACGATTAGACGACAAACAAATTGCTAAAAGCAATCATTGGAACACTCAGGTTCCACAAAACAAGTGTATTTTCATTTCTAAGTGGACATTCATGGGTTCTTTTAATGTTATAACGATGACGCACACATGTGCTCACCACCCCTTAAAAGAATTCGCCCACGAATTCATTTAAGCTTGACCGTAACCAGAAGTCTGATACAAAAATTGTAACACCCCCATCCGTCGCATGGCATATAACAGAAGGTCCAGCTGGAACCCGACGCCATATACCACAGACAGTCGGAAGGGTTACTAAATGAATAAATCAAACCAACCAATTAATACAACACGTCCTAAACACAGAGCATTCTAGCGGAAGATTTTAAAGTTGAAAGAACCCAAAATTAAATCCATCAATATGAATGTCCACATTTACAACTACAAGAACGAACCCCAAATACACTGAAACAGGTACATGGCCTTATGGCCTTACAAATGTTCATAATATAAACATGTCTTACATACATCGGCTCGCAGGCCGGCCATACATGAGAACTGTAAAAACAATTATTCTACGGCTTCTAGGGCCAGCACAGCACATGGGCTCCAGCCCGCTATTTGGCACTCGGCTCCGCAGCACCTGCAAGCACATACCACCGCACGGTGGCAAATAAAGCAACGGTCAGCTAAAAGCCGACCAAATTATAACGACCCCGCCCTTACTCGGGACGGCGGTGCTCTTTCCCTGCAAAACATTAGCCCAACAATATATATATATCGCAATTATAATTCGCCACAGGTGTAGGCTCGCACGGCCAAACACCCCGTGCACTCAGGGCACATTCATGGTGAACCCTGATAAATCAGTGCATTCACCACCATCCCTAGGATGGCAACAACATGTGAGCATTTAGCCTTTCTGACCACCGTCTAAGGCTCCGACTATGACAACAGCCAGTCCCCGTCTTCGGGTCTCTCGCACCGAACCACATAGCCTAGGTCCAATTCCACTTGCCCGTTGCTCACGCCGCATGTCCAATTTAAGGAACTTTGCGCGGGCCAAGCTTCTCTCGGATCCCAAATTTTCCAAAACAGTCTCATAACCCAGTTATGATCAAGGCCGGTTCCCAGACCGCCAAGTTAGCAGAACACGTTTCCGCTCAATTTTCCGGGTGCGCCTTGAAGCTAACCTTCAAGGATCCCTGCTGCAATCTACCGCGTGGAAACCCGAAAAATCCAAGGCACGGAGTCTTCTCCGCAAAACCACATCAAATGCAACATCACCGATCCAGACAAAACACGTCCGGGTAGGCTTCACACACAATGCTTATGCCCGTACTTACGATTCCGGACTCTACATGCAACACAAGGGGGACTATTCCCGTCAACCCCAAGGAACACCACGCACTCACCGCATACTCGCGGGAGCGGGATTCCCTATGCAGAAAGAAAGAGATTCAAGCGCTCGAGTTGAGAATCGTTACCCTTGTAGTCCATTTTGGCGCCATGGAAAAACTACGCGGTTAGAACTCTTCGCAATGACCTTCCCTCCACGGATCCGCTCTCCGATTTCGAAACGGCGCTCTGATGCTCCGCCGGCGGCCGGAAACCTCCTTCTTCTTCCTCTCCTCTCTCACTTTGGAAGGGAGAACTTTGGAGAGAAATGAGGGAATAACTCCCTATTCCCGGCCTTAACAGAGCAGGATTTAATCTGGGCCATTGGATCCTAATTAAAGAAAATGAACGGCTCGGATCTGCACAAAATTCCCCAGACCTGGGCCGCACACGGCTTGGCACACGGCCGTGTCCAAGGCCGTGTGCCTCGATCCAGGCACGATCGTCGAACTGAGAAATGCACACGGGCCAAGACACGCCCGTGTCTGACCTGACACGCCCGTGTCGGGTTCCTTGACACGCCCGTGTTCGTGGGCGTGTCACGCATAACCGCCACGGCAACGGACACGACCCATCAGGACACGGGTATGGACACGGGTTGGCACACGCCCGTGTCGGATGACACGCCCGTGTCATCCGGCCGTGTTCCTGGCCGTGTCCTTCTCGGGTTGGAAACGGCCAAAAAAATCACCAGCCAGACACGGCCTTGGACACGCCCGTGTCCTAGGCCGTGTACCCCTACAGGCACCAAAAACTCTTTTTCCTCGACCGACTCGCACACAAAATTCGGGGCGTTACAAAGTGATTCCTTGGTTGAGTTTGCATCTAGAGCCGAAAGTGCGAGTACGGCATAAGCATGCTGTGTGAAGCCTATTTGGATGGATAGTCTGGATTGGTGATGATCATGGGTAAATCGGAGACGACTCCGTGGATTTGATGCT
This sequence comes from Platanthera guangdongensis, assembly GCA_039583875.1. NCBI lineage: Eukaryota > Viridiplantae > Streptophyta > Magnoliopsida > Asparagales > Orchidaceae > Platanthera > Platanthera guangdongensis. Next base: position 119,013,605 of record CM077147.1, on the reverse strand, counting down.
GTGAAAGGTTTATGTTTTGATTGCATGGTTGTGTATGGATGAATGAATATTTGGTTATGGTTATAGGGAGGCTTTGGTTAAGCTCCTGGTTATGATGAGAGATCAATTGGTAGCACGCCTGGGGAGCGCGAGATAAGGGGAGCACGAGATAAACCCGGCCTGTTATACCACTAGGGTGGTTTGATCTGGACAGATAATGGATCGATTGACGGCAATGCCTGGGGAGCCGAGTTAAACCCGGCTTGCTATACCACAAGGGTGGGTCGATCAGGAATAGGTGAGGTGTCAATGGGTTGTAATGCCTGGGGAGCATTGTTAAACCCGGCTTGCCACACCACATGGTGTGGGTCGATCTGCTCTGGTTGTTTGTGAATGCTGCGAGGTAGTACCTCTGAGGGGTATGGACGGGATGTCTCCAATAGTGAGATTGGTGGACTAGGCTTGAACCGCCCAACCAACAAGTGAAGAGCCTCGATCGACAGTGTTTGAGTGGTATATCCGGTACACCCAGAAGGTGCCCTGAGTGCACGGAGCGTCCGATGGAGACCGGCATTTGTGATGGACTATGCTTTCTAGATTGAAAGAAATGATGATGGCTATGCATACAGGGAAGGAACTACTGCCCCGGGTAAGGTGTGGGATTGTTATAAGTCGTCAGCTAATGCTGACCGTTACTTTGTTTTCTGTTTGGACTGGATGGTGAATTGCTGGTGTTGCTGCTGGAATGACAATGTGCTGAATGGTAGGATTTGTGCTAAAGGCCCTTGAAGGCCGTGCGAAGAAACGTGGTTGGATTTCATGTGTGGCCGGCCTGCGTGGCGATGTACGAAAATGTAGTTGTGCAAAGAGAAATCTGTAAGGCCTTATGGCCAGTATGTGTAAGTTGTATGCATTCCTAGTTTTGAATATATATATATATAAATGTGGAATTTATATAGTAGTGGACATTCTCTGAGTTGAGTTCATGTTAACGTAAAATGCTGCGCTAGAATGGTTTGAGATAGGATGCGAATAGATTTTGATTTACACAAGTAATTCCGCCGCTTGTCTGTGACATATGGCGTGGGGCCCCGGCCAAACCCACCATTATATGCCATGTGATGAGTGGGGGCTTTACAAAGTGGTATCAGAGTAAGGTTGAGATTGTTTGGGAGGAGAGAACATAATTGAAATCACGAATGTCCACTAGGAATATATTTCATGCATGTGAAGTGCGTGAGTGTGTAGTCAATGTATAAGTACCGTTATGATATGAATGATTAATTGTGTTTTTTACATTGATAGGTGGCGAGGAGTGGGGCTGGGCAGTCGGAGCCCCAGCGATCGGATGAGAGTGCAGCAACCGTTGGAGTGCCTACACCTCGTTCGGCGGAGACCATACGGGTGGTGACAGAGACAGTGCTTGCTGTGTTACAGGCACGGCGTATTGGAAAGGCAAGACCTGTAGGAGTACCAGTACAGACTGGTGCACGGCAAAAGCGTGTTGCAGCTGTGGTGGAGGTGCAAGCAATAGACGTGTCATTGAAAAGCTTTATGGAGTTTCATCCACCTACGTTTGGTGGAGCACGTTCTCCAATGCAGGCAGAAGATTGGTTGGCTCGAGTAAAGAGGATCCTAACTGCAATCAGGATGGCAGAGGAGCAGAAAGTGACGTTAGCCACTTTTCTGTTGGAAGGAGATGCGAGACTGTGGTGGGACGAGATGGAGGTGCATCACTTGGCAGGCCGTGGATTAGTGGATGTTTCAATCGATGAATTCTCCCGATTGTTTTAGCCAAGTATGTGCCAGTGTCGCAGTGGATTGCGATGGAAAATGAATTTCAACTCTTGGTGTAGGGTGAGGCAGATATTGATACATACCTGCATGAGTTTGCCAGAATGGGGAGTTATACGGGGTCTACCTTCGCGGAGGAAGCGCAAAAGACGAATCGATTTTATGAGGGATTGCACGACGAGTTGCGGTTGGCACTCCCGAGTTCAGTGAACCAAGTCTTCCAAGCATTGGTTGATACAACCCGTACTTTGGAGAAAGATTTGAAGCGGGTACAAGAGAAGAAGAGACTGGAAGTGGAAAAGCCAGAGTTTAAAGTGCCTTAATCGGAGCAATCGGAGTTTAGAAGACGAGAGAAGAAAAGGTTTAGGCCTGCGGAATCGGCTCCGTCGATTGTTTCTTCGGGGGCGACCTATGGGCTAGGACATGTTGATACAAGTATATACTATAAATGTGGGCAGCAAGGACACGTAGCAAAATTTTGTTGGAATGCCCCTACAGGAAGTGAGAAAACGACAGGTGCATCTTATGAAGAAAAAGGAAATGAAGTGGCTGAATCATCTGCATCTCGGACGCAACCTCGATTACATATTTTTGAAGTGTAAGAGCCGCAAGGCTCACTTTGTGAAATTCAGCCTCGAGTGTTTAATTTGGCTCTTTCGCGAGAAATGCAAAATCGGGAGGCTGAGCGAAAGTAAGGATAGTGCTTGGATATTTCCTGATAATGTACCTACTGGGGATATTTTTGTACATATCATGTTGTATATGTTATATGTCATGTTACAGGTTGACATGTTGGTGCACACTTGTGATATGGAAGTGATTGCTCGATAATTAGATAGTTCGATAATGTATTTGTTTTCGATCACTTGATTAATTTTGTGGCTGCATGTGCACAGATGGAAGTTATGGATGTGCTATATGTATGTGCTGTATGTTTGGTTTGTTTGTGCGAGGCCTTGGGGTGAGACAAGCCGTGGCTGCTGAGCGCAAACCCGGCTCGCTTTGTTCGCATGCATGGTTGCGAATGGTGCAACATTCAGTCGTTGTGTGGCTGATTGGAGTGAGCCAAATTTCGAGGACAAAATTTCTTTGAAGGAGGGGAGGGTTGTAACAGCCCAAATTTGAGAAACGGAAAATATTGGGTGACACGGCCTGGGACACGAGCGTGTCCCAGGGCTTGTCCTTCTTTGGTTGAGTGCGTTCGACGATTGCGTTTGACGAAGATCGGTCGACGAATTTTCGGGAGATATACGCCTGTGACACGGGCGTGTCAGGGGCGTGACCCAGGGTGTGTCCTCCCCTGGTCGACGACTCTCTTTAGGTTGACGAACTGCGCTCGACGACTGTCGGGTAGAGGTTATCAATGCACACGATCAGTGGCGCACGACCGGAGGTCGTGCGCATTATGTCCAGTGGTCGTGCGCTTACCCCAGGCTGATTCTGGAAAACGTATAGTAGTGCGCACGATCAGGGGCGCACGACCAGTGGTCGTGCACATTATATCCCATGATCGTGCGCAGTATTCCTGTTTCACAACCATCCCGGAACACGCACACGACCCCTGTACCGATAGGAAAAATAAATCACTAATCTGTGCAGACATTCCAGACAATCACAAAAGGGAGTACAAACTATAAAAATAACAAAATACACAACCACGAGTATAAATGTGCACTTCCTATGGAAATAAAGATTAGAAGAAATAGGAACGATAAAGAACTAAAAGTGAAGTGCAACCGCGTGAAAACTAGCTCAGATGAGTCCGAAAATAGGTATATAAAGTGGACTCATCAGTTGGCCCCTTCAATTTAGCTACATGCGAATTTTCTGTTTGACAAAATAAAAAGATAGAAGTTAATTCCAAAGTTTTTCGGAGTAAATAAAAATAAATTATGTAATCATACTTGGTTTTTTGGAGATGGATTCCCAATAACTCTTCAAACGTGTCTTTGGTGCTACTTTTAGTCACATTGATGGTAGATCTTTCAAAACCCCTTTATCTATATGTAAGTTATCAATAATTCTCATTTTCTTTTTCTCGTCATTGTCAATTATATCTTCTAAAAATTGACCAACATCATTCTTTACATTCACAATGTAGTCCTTTTCAATTCGACAATTTTTAATTCGTTGGCATAAGTCATATGTGCACCACATCATATTATTTCTAAAAATTAAGTTCAACTTGTAGTGGTTTGAGGTTGTTTGAATTGAAAAATTATCTCATTTCTTAGCTTGTAGTGTAAATCTCCTTAATATGTAATTTGGTTGAATACTCTGTACGTTATGAAAATTGTAAACTCGTAAAGCATGCACACACAATAATCTGTTGGTTTGAAAACCTCTACATAAGCAGTCTATATCATTTCTCTTTGTCTCTATTTTAACAATCAACTGGTTTTCAAGACTGTCATTATCGCAAAGGTGTGTGTTGTGTATGATCGTATCTTGGTCATATATTGATTTCTCGGCCACTAGCAAACTAACTGCCCTCTTTATAAAAGCACGCTCAAATATTGAATATATTTTTCTGGTATATATCTTTGACAATTGCCTAAGGATTAGTCAATTGTTTGAATTTTAAAGTCACAATACCTTGTTTGCATTTGAATTCTTTCTCTTGTTTGTTGGAGACAGTTCACATATCTTTAGTTTGATAATATCAACACTCATGTTGTATTTGATTACATCTTGTGTTTGGTAGAGTGTGCAGGTTTACAGGTCGAAGAAATTCAAGGAGCCCTCCTCAAGAACCTACCGTCGAATGGTAGTGGTTAACATCGGGTGGTAACCTAAATTAAATGGACAAGGAGCTCGGGAATCCACCGCACCGCGCTAGTCCTACTGCCCGCGCTAACTCGAGGAATAAATTCATCCAGGCTATCGGGAACCAAACGCGTAGGCATTAATTTTATACCGCACCGCGGTAACACACTCAACGCTCGTTGAGATAGAGGCATTGAGAGCGTTGAGATAGAGGCATCGAGAGCATCGGGATAGAACTACCGTCGGGCGCTAGCTTGGTACCATGCCGCGGTAACACACTAAACGCTTGTTGAGACAGTGGCATTGAGAGCATTGAGATAGAGGTGTTGAGAGCGTCAAGGGCGTCGAGACAGAACTACCGTCGGGCGCTACCTACCTACCGCTCTGCGCTAGCATTGGAAAAAGGAAAATATTCATTTTGAATATCTTTACAAATTTGGAGGACAGATATCAACATCAAGCACATGAAACTACTGTTGGGCGCTAGCCATACCGCCAGCGGTAGCCAATTTTCACAAAGATGTATATATAATGGCGCCTCGTTTTCTTTGTTCCTTATCAAGACGAAAAGAGACTCAGATCTGCGACTCCTAGGGTCCGGCCGCCTCTCTATGGTTCATTCTGCCATCTCCATCGGAGGAAAATAAGACCGCCTCCCTCCCGTTCATGCACAAGGAACTCCGGCGAGCTAAGAACTACATCGACTACAAAGAGATGACCTGTCGCAAACACACGAAGAACTTAAGCACCAGCCGTAGATTGCTCGATGGAGGAATCGTAAAGATGGAGATTTTAATTATTTTAAATCCTTCAAAATTTTATTGGATTCTTTCTCTTTCTCTATCTTTCTTGTGTTGAGGGAAATCGACCGAAGAAGGTCATCGGAATCTGGGGTAGGATTCCGTGAGAAATCAGCCCGGGGAAGCGACGTCTAGATCGGGTGATCTAGAGGGGCTCTAACACCCTTTCTTGCGTGGAGGTGAAGAGCTGGCTCGAAGACCTTTCTTGTAGGGAAAGGTAGAGAGCCAAATGGTCCATGGAGTGGGTCGATATAGAAAAACAAAAGTTGTTTGCATTGTCTAGCTTCGATCTCCGCATTACGGAGATCAAGTTTTGTAATCTTTAAAAACAATTGTTGATTTTACTTTGGAATGAAATTCATTTTCAACATATTCTCCCGCATATAACGTTGTGTGTGTTAGCCTGTAATTCTCTGAAAGGTTCATAGATTTCCGAGGAGGAATCTGCCTAGAAAAATGAGTTCAGAGACATACTGCCGCGCGTTAGCTACCTAATGCCCCACGGTAGCTTCCTGAAATTGTTTTTCTTGGATCAAAGTAATTCGATTTTTTCATAAACGACTCAAACCTTATTCACTACCTAAGGTTGGCTACACGATCCAACAAGTGGTATCAGAGGGAGGTTATTCCAAAAATGGTTTCACCACCGGAAAAAATGGCGAACTCTGATCTAGAATCTACAAGTGGGGATGAAAAGTTGTACACTGAAAGTTCACTGGCACCACCATTATTTATAGGCAAAAACTATGATGGATGGAAAATCTTGATGAGAAAATTTCTTATATGTCTAAACATAGAAGTGTGGATCATAATGTGTATCAAGCCGCCAAATAACCTAACAAAGCATGATTGTCATATAAATGCTAAAGCTATGAATATTTTATTTTGTGGTCTTGGTCAAGAAATCTTTAAACTCATCTACACTCTATCCACTGCATATGATATATGGAAATTTCTAGAGTCTACTTATAGTCCTCTTTCTATAGTTTATGAGACCGAGCAATTTCGTATGGATCCGAGTGAAGAACCAAATGGAGATCGGCTCCTGGAGAAAGACGTGGAAATCGCATCACAAGAAAGGGACGTTGAAATCTCAACTCGGGATGAGGAAACTCACAAAGAATGAAAAGAAAGCTCAATGCTCCAATCTTGCCTCAACCAATAGCACAGTAAGAAAGTTAAACTCCCCTCTTGTATGCAATTCTGTTTTTTACATTGAATATGCTAGATTGCGCTACATGTAGAATTAAGAGACTGAAAAGTATTAACTCAAAACTACGTTTAGAAAACATCCGCTTAAGAGCTAGTGTAAATGTAGAATCTACTGATGTCGTGCCTAATTCTCATGCATGCTCTATAGACAACAACTCTATACCTTATATAGGTAGTAATAAATCAAATAAAACACATGAGGTTTGCAAAAAAGAGCCTCTCTCTACAAAAGAACAAACTGAGAAACTCTGTCTAAAAGAATCATCGTTAAAAGGAGATTGTGCTAGATGCGATGATTATAAAAATGAGATTAAGGAGATGGATGAGATGTTTGACGAATTCAGGAGTAAGTATGAAGCCCAAATTGAATTGATCGTCTCCACTCTTAAGAATAGCACAGTCGCGTACATTAGAGCTAGACAAAATCTCAAAATTAAAAACAAATAATTAATTGCAAAAATCAACGTGCTTAAGGAAATTATGTTGAAAAGCTCACGACACACAACTCCTAAGTTTCAAGTCAAACCTGGAAGCATGTTGAATATGAATGGTCATATAATAACTGATTCAATCAATGGGTGTCGAAAACCCCAAGCTCAATCAGGTGAAGCTCCTAAACATACAAATCACCTCTACCTGCAAAAACAAATTACTCCCTTTTTAAAAATCGAATGAATGTAAATTCCTTTCTAAAAACTACTACTCTATGAGTCTCTATGTTAAGCGAAATAATGTTAACTTAAAGAACAATGGCAATATATGTACAGCTCCAATGCAATATTATTCAATTGAAGATCATCACAGAAAGACTAATAGCTATCTAAATGAAAATTTGCCACATAAGAATAACGTCAAACCAAAATATGAATGGAAACCCATCATTCAGAATAGAGCACACATTTCACACAGAAGGGTCCATTCATCGTCACCTCCCCACAGTATATCATGTTGTTTTCCTTCTCCCTTTTCTTATTTTCATAAATATGTTTATTGTAGAACGTTTTTTGTCTATGTTCCATGTTTTGAATTAGTATGATAGATAGTCTCACGAGAATAAGAAGATCAATAATAGTCATGATAAGCAGAGGTGTTGACGCAAATCCTATCAACAGAAATAAAGCTAATTCCATAACTGATATTAACCAATGGCAAGATAGTTCAACCTGCTTTATTACAAAATAAAATATATTAATAAAACAAAGAAAGCTACTCCTCAGAAGAAGTAGGAGATATTTTGAACTTGCTCATTATCTTCTTGAGCATATTCTTCATTCCCTTTACTTCCTTCGTCGTTTGCTTAATCTCCTGGCCCTAGTCCTCCACCATGTTGTAGATGTCCAAGCTGGATTCCCTGAGGGACCTATACGATGTAATGGAGGCTGTGCTGTAGGTGGGCGAGCTCAAGAGGATGTAGGGATCTCACCCATCTTGTAGATCTAAGGGAAGCTATCTATAGGGTAGGCCGACCAGATGATGGTCGGGTACTTCTCCATCAGGATGCTCTTGATAACACCGCCTAAAGGCAGTGTGTTCATCCACTGGCAGTCTGGAGATTGGAAGCAATAGGTATAACGCATCATGAAGGGGATGAGATCCGAGACACTGAAGGCTTTCTCAGCCAGGATACATTATGTCAACATTGAGAGATGGGCCGTGACTTTCTTTGTGTCACCGGCCATGAACATTAGTGAGTGACGTAAGATATCCTGGAAGATCCGGGCGTCTGGAGTAAGTGTTTACACCACAATAATGAGATCTGAACACCTGATGCATTGAACGACAATGGTACCGGTCGCACAAGTAATATAAAATGGGAGAATGTTCCCAAGTATCGATCTCTCAAGGAACACAATAAGGTGGAGTTAATTTTGAGGAGGACTTGAGATTGAAGTCCTTAGGTCGGAGTTAACGAAGGGGGTTTTAATTGTTGCGGTAAAAGAAATTAAAACACTAACAAACTACTCCTATGCAACGCCGCTATGCGATGCTTTGTCCGGCGGGATGTAAGACTACACGGGCCGATATGCACTGAATCGCTGGGCGGATGGACAAGTAGGCTTGCAGATGAGGTGGTGAGAATGGAGGAATAAGGGTCGAGTTCACCTCTTCGCTACACACGCCACTAGCAATTGCTAGTGCAGCAATGTGTGGTGGAGGATGAAAATGACACACCTCAAGAAAATAACGTAAATACAAAATCACATAGACATGATTGTATACAAACGCATATCAAATTAAATATACTTCATCACATACAAAGAGATCAAGTACGCTATCAATCAACAGAGAGAAGAAGGGAGTGCGAGATCGACTGAATCTGAAGTCTTATTGAGGATTCACGGAAGGATTTGCCGGGTTGTCAATCCGCGTCCTAGCTCGGTCCTCAACTGCGTCCGGGGTAGAGGAGGCTGTGACTCACTCCCAATGGACCCATCTTCTTTGTGTCACAATACGATGGAGGATGTCACAAACTTCTCCTAGCCTGATGGAGAAAGCTAGATCAAACTCTTCTTGATGCTCAAGGATTAAGGAGGAGGCCGAGTGGAAGCTCCGGCTTAAATTTGGCGTTAAAAGCTTGCCGACAACCCTCTCCACGTTGGAGAACAAAGGGAAATGGTGGAACTTTGCCCTAAAAAGGCGGCTGGAATGGCTGAAATCCGGTCTTCTCAAATGGAGGAAAATATGTGCTTAAATAGAAGCAAGTCAGAAAAAGAGTCACGCATAGTTTGGCGCATGACTGTGCCCTAACCGTGCGTTATTAACTTTCAGGCCAAGATTGCGGATGAAGATGCGTTGACCCTTGCATTTTACTCACGCACGGGCTCTTCCGCCCGTGCGTGAAGGAAATCGCACGGTAAACACAGAGTGCAGGAAAATAAGATAATACAGGGGAACCGTATGTTTTACACCCGCATGGGCGCTTTCACCCGTGTGTGAAAAAATCGCACGATTAACCACAGATTGGTACAAACAAGAAAGCAGCAGGAAAACCGTGTGTTTCCTTCGCGCACGGATCCGAAAAACCATACATTTACCGTGCGTGAAGATCGTCGAGCTAAGCTCGACGAAATTCACCGAGCTCCACTCGATGTTTCTCCAGCTCATCAAAATGCACGATTGGGCACAAAATGTGTGCGAGTAAAATGCAAGACCGTGAGTTTTCCACAAATCAGAATTCCTGCCTTCGGGAAAACGCACTACCTGCACAGCAATGAAACCAAGCTGTAGCACAAGCTCCCAACACCAAAATGCAAACAAAACCAAATAGAAAGAGCCATGGGGAGCACCATGTGCATACGCCCAACAACAGAATGCGCAATTGCACACCCTTGGGCCAGAATAGTGCACAATGTGGTTAATGACCGAACGAAGCAAATATAACTGATTACCGGCTAAAATGCGGGGCAAGAGTGAGAAAACAAGCCTAGATGAGTCTGAAAAACCCTATAAATATCGGACTCATCACACCCCCACACATACTTGTTTGTGCGTCCCGAGAAATCAAAATCCATGCAAATAAGGAAAATAAACTAGCTAACATAGAAATTGAGATACATAGTACCATGCGAAGTCGCATGCTCGCACGCATGAAATTATAATAGAGGAAATTCCTAATTATACAAAATAGTTTATACTTTTCACAATGTGTATCAACACTTTATTACTACTCAAAAATGGAATCATGGTGAATCTTCTAGTCACGCGTAGGGAGAAAGTAGACTAATCGCTAGGAGAGCATTACCAAAGATCGGGGCTCGGGATAACCTCCAAAGGAATCCACCAATGTCGGTGACCATATGCTTGCCGTTTGTACCCTCTCCATAGCACTGGTTTGGTTCACACACGATCATAGTAGGACTTTAGGTGAAGAGATGGGGCTTGGGTTTCGGTGAGGTAAACAAAGATAAATAAGAAGGCTACGCACCTAACCCAAATGAGCTAGCATAAAAAAGAAACTATCCGCTAACCAAAATATATGCGGGTACACCACACCCCCTGACTTAATTTTTTAAAATATGGATGTGTGCACCGCCTACTCCAAATACAATCTCATCTCAAATCGAATTTTCAATTATACCATTTCTTTTCACTTTTTTTTTCACCACTATTTTTTTGTATATTTTTTTCAAATCATCTTTTTGATTTAACAAATTCAGCAAATAAAAACTATGGAGTACATCCACATATTCACAAGTAATATCACCACATCAACAACCCAAAATGAAAATGTAATACACTAAAGCTCAACTTGGGTGTTCGACTATGATCGACTATGAGGCTTTGGTGATATAATGGTGGAGCTGAATCAAAATAAGGGGTAGACACAACGGAGCTAGCGAGGATAAGACGTTAGGAATGGTACAAAGCTCAACCGGGCCAAAATGATGGCCTACATCACGCTCATGCGATTGAAATAACCTATACCCATGCCTTCAAGAATAGCTTGGGGTAAGTTCTTAGCCAATGAGAAAGACTATCCATCCTCCCAACTCGAGCAATACGAATCTAACAGACGTCTACACACATCCCTAAGCTACTGTCGGTATTCACACCAGATTCACAAATTTTGGAGTAGAATAAAATAGTATTTACGTTATTAGAAAAATAATAAAACTATAAGCGTACAGAAAAATTAAATCTACTCCAATTTCTACACGAGACGAGAGCACTTCGCTAGGAGCACAGCAGGGTTAACATTTTACTCCTGTGTCCCAATCCTATGCCAGCACAATAATTTTCCCAAATCATACAAAAGAAATGAGTTTTAACTCGCAGCACGCTAACAGTTAAGCACGCTCTCATGTGGGTGAAGTGGTGTGTGATGCAATGAACTAATCAAAATAAACAATAAAAGCTTCTAAGTATGCAAATGAAATGTGCGCGTGCAAAAGGTAACAACTAACTGGTTCTCCCCCAGACTTAAACTAAGCTACACAGTATATGTTATCGAAACTTAAAATCAGATAAAAATAAGGGAAGAGGTTATCTAAATGTTCAGCTACTGAGCATACCAGAAGACGCATGAAAACAAAGAAGCAGGTCTGCTATAGGAAGAATCACAACCCCGCCAATACAAATTTGTCATGAATACCTGCATTGGTGAGCTCCGCAAAAACAAAAGAAAATAGACAAAATACAAAGAAATACTAAAAGTAAGATAGACATGAAAATAAAAAGCAGAAGTATGTAAGATAACCAATCGGGGTTATTGTCATCCCAGCATGACTTATTTGAAAGATGAAAAGTCCTAGCTAATGGGCCTATGTAATGAAAAATGCACAGGTAACAGGCCTAATATTAGTTGCGGTAGCAAGTATCGATACGGTGATAAAGCAGTTACCCCTCAACCTAAATAATAATTGCCTGCCCAACACAGGTAGAGGAAATAGGAAATCAGAAGAGGAGGAGCACTGGTCCTCGCTCATCTCACTACAAAATAAATCCTTGCCCAGCAAGGTATCATCTATGGGGAGACGGAAGGAGGAGAGAGCAATAAATGGAGCTTCCTCAACAGAGGAGGAATCAACCTCCTCGCGAAGGAGGATGTTTTGATCCATGACTCGAGCTGAAATCTCCAAATCCTCCTGAAGAACCTGCGAAGACTCAACCCGCATACAGGCTTAAGATACAGAAAGGGGATCAAGAAATAAAGGAGATAAAAAACTAAAATAATCAATAATAGGGGGAGTGGTCCCGGTCTCACTCCCAGCAGGCTCCAGGCATAGATCATCGTCGGTGTCATATGAGTGGTATCATGGGGAATCCGAGAACTCGAGGTCCAGGGTGGTAAGGGGGACGACCTCATCCAATAAGGAGGTGAAAACCTCCACATCAGAAAGAGGATATTCCTCATCCCACCAGGGTGCGTAAAAGTGTTTCGAAGATCCACATTCTCTATCAGAGATAGAAGAATACTCATCCCACCTCGGTGCAACCTCGGGCACCGAATAACCCATGAATACGACATCATCATCCGACTCATAAGAAAAAAGGAGTAGCAAACTCAGGCAAAATTGTGGAGGGGCAAAACTGCTCTCAAAATCAAGCACTGAATGAGCAGGCCCCATCGCAAAATCATTCGGAGACACCACCCCGTCGATAGGAAAAATCTTCTACGTCCTATACAGGAGCGCCTCATGAGTTCCTGATCCTCTTTTTGCTAGCTAACACCAAGAGTGATCATCATCACTCAAGGGAAGCTCATAAAAAGGGAGCGAGGGACCCATGAAGGATCTGTATGCAGCGAGAGATTCTTCGAATAATCTCAACATGGGTGAAGAATCGAGTCAGATGAGCGATGTCAGTGTATGGGCCAGGCAACACCATGGTAGGCCTATCCACAACAGTCTTCCGCGAACGGGAGGTTGTGCACATGCCCTCAGAGGGAGAAGGCTCGCACAAGCGAGGGCAATCCTTCAACATATGGCCTATACCTTGATATAACAAACATGGAATATAATGCTCGGCAATTAAAACAACCATGGCGTAGATGTATCGGAGCAAAGTATCATAGAGATGGCACTCGACTACAAATAGATTCGAACAAAAATATTACTGAAAGGGTGTCACACTAGAATAAAAATAGAACGGATCTGCTTTCTAAACAAAAAATCAGAAAAGGGATACAAAGAAAAATAAGCAACAAATTCTAAAAAGTAAAGCAAAGAAAAAACATGCAATGAACAAATGGAAAAGGGATTCTATCTCCTATCTCCCTCTCCAAAAACTCACATGACTGTGTTCCTCGGTAATGGAGCCAAAAATTTTATGCGTTGAATGGAAAGTGTACTAGTCGAACAAGTAATATAAAATGGGCAAATGTTCCCAAGTATCGATCTCTCAAGGGACACAATAAGGTGGAGTTAATTTTGAGGACTTGAGATTGAAGTCCTTATGTCAGAGTTAATGAAGGGGGTTTGATTGTTGCGGAAAAAGAAAGTAAAACACTAATTAACTACTCCTATGCAACATCGTTATGCTATACTTCGCCAAGAGAGATGGAAGACTACACGGGCCGCTATGCACCGAATTGCTGGGCAGATGGACGAGTAGGTTTGCGGATGAGGTAGTGAGAATGACGGAATGAGGGTCGAGAGCACTTTTTGCTACTCACGCTACTAGCAATTGCTAGTGCGGCAATGTATGGTGGAGGATGAAAATGGCGCACCTCAAGTAAATAACATAAATATAAAACCACATCGGCATGATTGTATACAAACACATATCAAATTAAACATACATCATCACATACAAAGAGATCAACTACGCTATCAATCAATAAGAGAAGAATAGTGTGCGAGATTGACCGAATCTGAAGTCTTGCTGAGGATTCACGGAAGGATTCGTCGGGTTGTCAATCCACATCCTAGCTCGGTCCTCAACTTCGTCCGGGGTAGAGGAGGCTATCACTCACTCCCAATGGACTCGTCTTATTCGTGTCACAATCCGGTGGAGGATGGCACAAACTTCTCCAAGCTTGGTGGAGAAAGCTAGATCAAACTCTTCTTGAAGCTCAAGGATGAAGGAGGAGGCCGAGAGGAAGCTCCGGCTTAAATTTGGCGTTGAAAGCTTGTCGGGAACCATCTCCACGGTGGAGAACGAATGGAAATGGAGGAACTTTGCCCTACAAAAGTGGCTGGAATGGCGGAAATCCAGTCTTCTCAAATGGAGGAAAATCTGCGCTTAAATAGAAGTAGGTCAGAAAAATAGTCACGCACGGTTTGGCGCATGACCGTGCTCTAACCGTGCGTTGTTAACTTCCCGACCAAGCTTTCGGATGAAGATGCGTTGACCCATGCATTTTACTCGCGCACGGGCGCTTCCGCCGGTGTGTGAAGGAAATCACACGGGTAAACACAGAGCTTGGGAAAACAAGATAATACAGGGGAACCATGCATTTTACATGTGCACGGGCGCTTCCGCCCATGCGTGAACAAATCACATAATTAACCACAGATTGGTACAAACAAGAAGCAGCAGCAAAACCATGTGTTTCCTTCGTGAACGGTTCAGAAGAAACCGTGCGTTAACCGTGCGTGAAGATCTTCAAGCTCAGCTCGACGAAATTTGCTGAGCTCCACTCGACGTTTCTCCAGCTCAACAAAATGCACGATCGGGCATAAAGCTTGTGCGAGTAAAACGCACGACCGTATGTTTTCCACATATCAGAATTCTTGGCTTGGGGAAAATGCACTACCTACACAGCAATGAAACCAAACTTGAGCATGAGCTCCCAGCACCAAAATGCTAACAAAACCTAACATAAAGAGCCATGGGGAGCACCATGTGCATACCCCCAACAAGAGAATACGCAATTGCACACCCTTTGGCCAGAATAGTGCCCAAAGTGGTCAACGATCGAAAGAAGCAAATATAACTGATTACCGGCTGAAATGTGGTGCACGAGTGAGAAAACAAGCCTAGATGAGTCCGAAAACCCTATAAATATCAGACTCATCAACAACCCTCCACACCGTAGAAAACCTCGTTTATATCTCTCCAGTCCCGACTGGTCCTGAAGGACTCCATGATGTCGAGGCATGGAGAGTTGGGCGTCTAGACATATTTCCTCTCGAGGTCCAAGTGGAGTATCGTCACTATTTCAATCCTGATATAGGACAGTACACCTCCAACTAGATGTGTGTGAGCAGGATCTCTGAGATTATTGTGTAACTCCTTAGTGAGGATCGAGGAAAATGGAGCACCATAAGAGATCACAGAGAGCACGCCCGAATTCTCCAAATACTCATAAAAATGAGAATACCAATCATCTATATCGATGATCATAGGCATGCTCACTGACACCTCATCTATCGCAAGAAAGGTTGAGGCAGGCACTCGAGAGTGTTTTGAGAAACTGTGGCGAGGAGGTTGGGAGCTTGATGAAGCCATAACCTGAAAAAACAAGACAAAAATTTTCACTCAAAAATTATTCAAAAAAACAAAAACAAAATGAATTTTTGTATCCTACCATAGCGCGGTAATCAGTTACCGCTGCGCGTAGCGTGACGGACTGCAATCCACGTTTTTCCATCAGATCTCCCCAAAACTTCCATATTTTAACGATTCCCACTCAAAAATGTGTGAATAGAGAGATCTAAGATCATGCATGGTATATCGGTGAAAACAAACGAGATCCGTGAAGGAAAATCCCAAATCAAACATGAAAAACAGTTGAAATCTTCCCAAATTAGGATTCAATTATGGATCTCACAAAAATTCAATTTTTAAGAAAATTATTCACTTAAAAACGTTAAGGGAGCGAGATACAAGCCTACAAAAGAGAGATTTGTGAAAAAGGCCTTGATCCGTGGAGAAAATCTACAAATCACACATGAAAATCATTGTGAAACCGCCATGGATAACGTACAAAATGACACGAAATCTACTAGAAATTATAAGAACAAAAGGAGATGAGACTACCTTAAACTGCGGCGGAAGCACCAAAGAAAAACTGTAGGTAGAACTGGATCTGAACTCTAGAGAGCAAGCGAGTGAAAGTGAGGAACTAGATCTGGACGGGTGGTATTTATATACTGAAGCTACAGCTGCGCGGTAACTATACCGCTGGCGGTAGTATTCTTTTTTGTACGATTTCTTGACTATCAGCCCCAGTATCTTTACTATTTTGTTAATATAAGCGACAACACAAGTTTTACAATGGTGTGTCTCATAATAGCGGGGGTGTAGGTCTGTGTTGTAGAAATGCTAACCTGTAAACCACGTCTTATCCTTAACCAGGGAGGGTTCCAGTGGGTCCTTCTGTGGCGCTGGGAGGAAAAAGAGTTAGGTAGAGCGGGTTCATCTGTATGCTCATGGGATTAACACCCCACCCTATGACATTTGTATAGCTCCTCATGCCCACCCGACGGTTAGTACGGGGCTAGGGTGCTGACATACTTTTGGGTCATTTGTGTCGTGATCATCCTCTTATTGGTTCATATGCGTAGCACAAACAGTATTTCATGTCTCATTCTATTGTTTGTCAATACCTTACCTACTACTCTATCGTGATGTCCTCTATTTTTTATTATACTTCCTATTTGGTGTACTTGCTTTGAGTGTACCTTTTATTTGGTTGTGTTTAAGTATTCCTTTTGAAACATCTTTGTTTGTTCATTCTGTCTTGCATGTGATTTTTTTTGCTATATCAATAAATCAAAAAAAAATTATAAAACCGAAAAATAACAAAAAAAATGCTGAGTGATCATTCTTAGGACACACATGGCTAGACCTTAGAGCATAACGTATATGTACAATGTTGGACTTAGGCATGTTAGTCCTGTGAATATTGTCTACCTATGTAATGACGTATTAAATCTATATGTGCTTAGCTACTGAGTGTGAGTAGATATATTAGTGTTTGTTGAATATGCCTATAGGTATGTGTGAGAATTTAGATAGAAAAATGACGTTACACTATTCATACATCCCTAGATGGAGCACTCTTGTAGAAAGTATATACGTACATGTTATATAACTCATGATATTATGTCTATCACATTAGAAATACCTTGAATAATCTATGCCACGATACATATGCGTTTCGATAAAGGGTGGAACTTTGGGCAAAATCTATAGTGATCAAGTCATGTGTATACAAGTTAAAGTGTATATATCTATGTGGGTAGATTTCGATTGATTTGGAGACCTTGAACTATAGAAGTAAAATTTGATAGCTCAACACGTATAAATAACAAACAATGCATGGTATCAAGCCTTGAGTCAAGGATACCCCCGAAACACTGCTCACTCCTCCTGATAAGGCTTTATGAGCATTGTGAGGATGAGCATCTTGGTCCAAAATATCATTTCGATCTTGTGCACTGACAAGAACCTTAAGCTTAGTGCCCCTATTTTTAGCCTTGGTAAAACATGGATAGCAACGTGACGTGATTTTTCACTCTATTCCTCTTGCGAGAGCATATTTAATTACTGAGATAAAAATGTAATGAATGTTAATTCTACTTGATGTTTGTCTTCTGATGCTACATGTGCTCATGTCATTGTTCTATCTAGTGCCTCCATGCAAAAGAATTGAACTGACAAGGCACTATATATCTATTACACGCAAGTTCGAGCACATGATTTCTATTCATGATGTGTACAATGTTCCTCTACATTAATTCTATAACTCTTGTAGCATTGTACTCTACATCGTTATTTGCTTAGTCAACTTGTATTGTCCAATCTTTTGTCACTCTGAACGGTTATTTAAAGCTATTTCTACATACTACACTCATCAGTTTGACCACTATGCTTTATATTCTTTGATTTCATGTTTGGTCACCCATATTGTTTTTCGCACTCATTTCACTTTCTATAACGTGCACTATTTACTTTCTTTCTCATGCACATTATATATTGCATTCTGTTTCTCTCATGCATGTGTAGGTTTGTTTATGGTCTAACTCATGCCTTTTCGATAATATCAAATGGGGAGAATAAATGGTTCATGAGTCATGGGTAAGTGTAGATTACATGTAGGGGAGCTTTGTTCATTGTGTGCACGTAGATAGGGGGAGCATGTAGAACACATACATAGGGGGAGCGTTTGTGTAGGGGAATTATATAAAACCTGAAACCTGAGCTTTCAAGACTATCATTTATATATATGCGTTGTATCATGCACTTCATTTTTATATCTCATGAACGGGACTTGATATTATCAAAAGTGGGAGATTGTTGGAGCCGATGGTTCACATATCCTTAGTTTGATAATATCAACTCTCATGTTATATTTGATTACATCTTGTGTTTGGTAGAGTATGTGGGTTTACAGGTATAAGAAATTCAAGGAGCCCTACTCAGTAACCTACCGCCGAGCGGTAGTAGTTGACGTAGGGCAGTAGACTGAATTAAATGGACCAGGACGCTCGGGAATCTACCGCTCCATGCTAGTCCTACCGCCTGCGCTAGCTCAACGAGTTAATTCATCCAGGCTCTCGGGAACCTACCGCACAGGCGTTAGTTTTATATCGTGCGCGGTAAAACACTCAATGCTCGTTGAGACAGAGGCATTGAGAGTGTTAAGATAGAGGCGTCGAGAGCATCGAGATAGAACTACTGTCGGGCGCTAGCTTGATACTGCACTGTGGTAACACACTCAACACTCATTGAGATGGAGGCATTAAGATCGTTGACATAGAGGCATCGATAGCATCGAGACGGAAGTACCGTCGGGCGCTACCGACCTACTGAGACGTACTAGCATTGGAAAAAGGAAAATATTTGTTTTGAATAATTTTCCAAACTTGGAGTATAGCTGTCAACATCATGCCCATTAACCTACCGCCGGGCACTAGCCTTACCGCTGGAGGTAGCGTATTTTAACAAAGACGTATATATAAAGGTGCCTCATTTTTTGTGTTCCTTACCAATATGAAAAGAGACTCAGATCTGGCAGTCCTAGGGTTCGGCTGCCTCTCTATGGTTCATTCTGCCATCTCCGTCGAAGGAAAAGAAGACCGGCTCCCTCTCGTTCGCGCATGACAAACTTCGGCGAGCCAAGAACTACATTGACAATAAAGAGACTACCGGTCACAAACAGACGAAGATCTTAAGCACCGGCTGTGGATCGCTCGACGGATGAATTTCAAGAGTGGGATTTTAATTGCTTTAAATCCTTCAAACTTTTATTGTATTCTTTCTCTTTCTCTATCTTGCTTGTGGTGAGGGAAATCGACCGGGGAAGGTCGTCGTAATCCGTGGTAGGATTCCGTGAGAAATCATCTCGAGGAAGGGACGGCTAGATCGGATGATCTAGCGGGCCTCTAAGACCCCTCCTTGCGTGGAGGTGAAGAGCCGGCTCGAAGACCTTTCTTTGAGGGAAAGGAAATGAGCCAACTGGCATGTGGAGTGATAGTATGTTTTGCAGTCAAAAATATTAGGGTATTTTCAGGTTTTAGAATGCACACAAATCATGTCTTGTAAGTGCATATATTGACCTCCTTTTGTATATATTATTGTCACTAATGCGTTTTCTTCTTTTTGCAAGTTTTCACAGCTTTCAGCAAATTTTTGATGTTACACGCCCCAAGGTCATGCCCTACCCAGACGTGTACCTAGGGCGTGTAACCCAGAGGGATGAAGCTATCGGTCTGAAACTGGATTCCAAGAAAACTCAGTATATACGCCCTCGGTCACGCCCGTGTAACACCTACACAGACGTGTTCTAGAGGCGTGTCCGCAAGTTCCCAAGAATTGCCGCAGCACGATTTTTTTCCCGCTCCACCATCGCGTCACAGCTTACATACCCTGCCTACGTGGGCATGACAAAGGGGCATGTAACTCAACTACGACGCCCGTCACCTCCAGCATTTAATTTCAGCAAAAAAAGTCACTCTGAATGTGTCACGCCCTAGGTACACGCCTGACGCGGAAGTGTAAGGGGGGCGTGACCCAACCAGAAAACTTCTATAAATTGAGGCCATCTCCGTGGGTTCAGCAGCTAGATTTTGGGCAAGGGAGGTGCTGCCATTTTAGAGTTGTTATTGTCTTAAGCTCTTTTCTCTCTGCTTCTCATTTCAAGTCTTTGTATTTTTTTTTGTTTTCATGCAAGTCTTTGTAGTGTTCTTATATTTCCTTTTTTGCAAGCTTTCCTTATAGTATCTGTATGCCCTTGTTATGACTCATTTTCATTAAGAAATAAAATAGTTCGTTTTTCTCTTTCCCTTCTGCTCGGCATTAGTTTTCATATTCTTAATATGATTTTCATTTCTACACTATGAATAACTAAATCCTCCTTGTATTCGATCTTCATGATCCAAGGTTTGAGTTGATTAAGTTATGACGCTTTAATTTTCTTTTTCTTTGTAAGGCGTGTACCTTGATTCACTCTTGATTAATCATGTTTGGAGATGTATTATCGATGTATGTTTTTCATCTTTGTTTCCACCCTTATATAGTCGAGAGGCTCGTAGTTTGGAGTGAACACTCAAGTGTAAAGAGAGTTGCACACACCCCTCGAGAGAGGCAAACGTTAGATCTCCTAGATTGGAGTGAAATCCAATAGGGGGGTTCACAGCGTAAAGCGAGCTTTAGGCATCCGATTCGGACATGAGTTCGGCCAGACCTGCCTAAACTTAGGTGGGCACGACATCGAGAGAAGTGTGTTCGTGCTTTAGGAACCTCCACGTTCAAGGTCCTTTGTCTTATTAAATTATAGTTTATTATCGCATGTTTTAATCAACTTAAGCCGAGGTGATTCTCGATCGAGTGTTTTTCTTTATCATGGTTTAACCCCTCGTTTTAATAACCAGTTGTGCTCTCTTAGTTTAAGTGCTAGTGTTTTTCTTTATGCAAGTAATCTCTTCTTGTAATTTAGTAAACAAACCTTAAAATAATCTTTAAATAAGATAATGGTCTTCGTGTGAGTAAGATTATTCAACGATTCCCGGATTTAAATATGACACTTATGTCCCCTAGATACAGTTTGATAGGTATACTTGCCTTATCTGGATTGTTAGTTCGATTTCTATTTTCATAATGATCAGTTGACATGAAGTTTTTGGCGTCGTGGTCGGGGAGCAACTTATGATAATTCAAAAACACGAACCTATTACTTTTATCATTTCTCCTTCTCACCCTCTTTCTCAAATTAAAAATCCAAAATAAAATATTAAAGATCTTAATAGAAACCCATATCACAATTTTCTATGCCACCTAACTCTCTCGAAAAGGGCAATGTGGCTTTAAATGCCACTATCTTGTCTAGTACCTTGCGAGCCCTTCATCGGGTAGCACTTGGAAAGTTCGGGAGTTAAATCATAAATATAAAAAAAATCTATTTCAAAAAAAATATAGTAACTTTTTTTTCTAGTTTATTTTTCTCTTTCTTCATCTTCTCTTCTTCTAGTGCATGACCCGTGAAAATCGGTTGGATATTTTGACTTGGACCACGAATTTGAGAGTACACTTTGGAGAAGATTGCGATTTCAAGGCCCTACTCGCCAAATACCGGTTGAGGATTCCGAGGCATTTTCTACCCTGAGAATGGTAAAACTTATCGTAGAGGAAGTCGTGCACAGACCTATGTCCTATTATGCACGACCAAATATAGAGGGTACAGAATCAAGCATAGTTCGCCCTACTATGGCTAATAATAATTTTGAAGTTAAGCCTAGCATAATTCAAATGGTGCAGCAGTATGTGCAATATTATAGACTTCAAGATGAAGATACAAACGTGAATATAACAAGCTTTCTTGAGATTTGTGACACCTTTAAAATCAATGGTGTTACAAATGATGTTATTAGGCTAAGAATCTTCCCTTTCTCCTTAAAAACCAAGACTAAGCAATTGTTGAACACTCTACCAAAATAATAGCATCACCATCTAGAATCAACTAATAAAAAATTTCTGGCGAAGTATTTTCCGCCAGCTAAAATCGCAAAACTTAGGAATGATATTTCTACCTTTGCACAAATAGATTTTGAAACTTTATATGAAACATGGGAAAGATTTAAAGAACTCGTAATACGATGACCCCATCATGCGCTGCCTATATGGTTGCAGGTGCAGACATTTTATAGCGGGCTAAATCAAAGCACAAAGCAAATGATAGATGTTGCTTCTGGTGGTACCTTAAACCACAAAACCCCGAAAGCAACACTTAAGCTTTTTGAGGACATGGCCATGATCACATATCATTGGAATGTGCCTAGGTACCGCCAGAACAAACCTGCAGGTATCTTTAAAGTAGATAACGTCTCCCAGCTAGCTCTACAGTGGAAATATTAAGTAAAAAGATAACGGAAATGACTGCTGCCACCGCCCCTCAGGTATGAGAATCTGCAACTCCTGCTCTCAAACAATTAGATTATGTTAATAATATGCCTAAAAATGCTTTTCATAATTAGTTTACAACTAATTATCCTGCACTGGGTTTCGCTTTTCTGAATAGTTATAATCCCGCTTTACGGAACAAGCCAAACTTTTCATGGAGTAATCCACCGAACGCAATGTTCCCGCCACCACAAAATGATTTTTCTACACCACCACCACCACATCTAAATTTTCCAAAACTTCCAAGTTTGGAGGAAATGTTTTCAAAATATATGAATGTTAATGAAGCTACTATAAGAACCCTAGCTGGGACCGTTAAAAGTTTAGAGAATCAAGTAGGATAACTCACAAAAATTATTACTGAGCGACCCACTGAATCTCTTCCTGCCAACACCGAGCCCAATCCGAGACAGCAAGTGAAAGCTATAACTCTTCGGAGTGGGAAGCAAGTTTTTGGTTTGGTTAACGAAGAGCCTGAGGCAAGCTCTGCCCCCATTTTAAAAAATCAACACTCTGTCGAAAAAAACTTTATCATTTCACACACTACTGAAAAATAAGTTATCACCCCTCTCTCTGTTATAGAAAAAGATCTCATTCCGCCACCCATCCTTAAAAATGATCCAACTCCACCATACCCTTCCGAACTTAACAAGTAACATCAGGATTATCAATACTCCCGCTTCCTTGAAATATTTAAGCAAAACCACATAAATCTACCCTTCCATAAAGAAATCTCCCAAATGTCAAAGTACGCTAAGTATCTTAAGTACCCTAAACCCTAAACTAAATGTCGAGTGCTCTGCGATCTTAACAAATGGTTTACCAAAGAAGACCAGTGATCCGGATAGTTTTTCTATACCGTGTGTCTTTGGTGATCTTTTTTAAACACACATTAGCCGACTTAGGTGCGAGTATTAACCTGATGACTCTCTCGTTATTCAAGAAGTTAGGAATTGGTAACCTCAACCCCACAGGCATGAGTATCCAGGTCACTAATAGATCAGTCAAATACCCGTTAGGAATTGTGGAGGATGTTCTAGTCAAAGTCGACAAGTTCATCTTCCCGGTAGATTTTGTCATATTGGACATCGAAGAAGATGTCGAGGTTTCCTTGATCCTTGGCCGACCCTTCCTTGCCACCTCCCGAGCTATCATTGACGTAAGCAATGGTAAGCTCTTCCTACGAGTAGGCAACGATGAAGTGACCTTCTCTATAACCCCCGCAATGAAGAATACCCTAGAAAATGATGACTCCTATTTTTTCTTAGATACCTTAGGTGAAGAATCTTCCTACTACTTTTTCTGAAAGTGAAAATAAATTTTCTGATTTTTGTTCTTCCACTACTCTTCCAATTAAATCACTGCAAGAAGCCGTCAAGGAACTACCCTTCCACTACTCTTCTGATTTTTGTGCTCCACCCCTTTAAATTTTTCGTATAAAGAAAAAGTCTACAAAAACATTGTTTTTCAAAAAGAAAGAATTTCCAAAACATCGTATGAAGAACCCCCTACCCAAGAATTAAAGGAACTACCCGAACATCATAGGTATGCCTTCTTAGAAAAGGACTCAAAGATACCAATAATAGTTTCGGCCTACCTGACCGAAGTACAAAATGATAAGCTCCTACTAGTATTACGTAAACATCGTCGAGCTATTGCCTGGCAGATATCTGACATCAAGGGCATAAGCCCATCTTTCTGCACCCACAAAATTCTAATGGACGATAATTTGCGTAACTCAATCCAACCTCAGCGCCGTATAAATCCAAATATGAAAGAAGTCGTAAAGGGTAAGGTTATGAGACTGTTAGACGCTGGAATTATCTATCCTATATCTGATAGTAGTGGGTTAGCCCAGTCCAGGTAGCGCCCAAAATGAGAGGGATAATGGTAATTAGTAATGAAAATAGGGATTAAATCCCAACATAGACGGTGACGGGGTGGCGAATGTGTATTGACTATCGTATGTTAAATGACGCCAACCGCAAGGATCACTTCCCCTTGTCGTTCATCGATAAAATTTTAGAGCGATTATCCGACCATAGATTTTACTGTTTTCTCGATGGTCTCTCGGGGTACTTTCAAATCCCCATCTCCCCTGAGGACCAGGAGAAAAATACGTTTACTTATCCCTTTGGTACCTTCGCTTACCGAAGAATGTTGTTTGGATTATGCAATGCGCCAGCTACATTCGAGCGATGTATGCTCGCTATCTTCGACAAGTACATAGAAAGCATTATGGAGGTGTTTATGGATGATTTCTCCGTGTTCGGTTATGGCTTTGATAATTGCTTAGATAACCTCAAAAATGTCTTAGAAAAATGCAAAGAAACTAACCTTGCCCTAAATTTGGGAAAATGCCATTTTATGGTAAGGGAAGGGTTAGTTTTGGGTCCCTAGATTTCTACGAGAGGAATTGAGGTAGACATAGCTAAGGTAGAAGTTATCGAAAAGCTACCGCCGCCTTCGAACGTCAAAGCTATAAGAAGTTTTCTAGGGCACGCTGGCTTCTACCGCCGCTTCATAAAAGTCTTCTCCAAAATCAACAAACCCCTTACTCATCTTCTAGAAAAAGATGCCCCATTTATTTTTGATGACCTTTGTCTATCTACCTTTGAGATAATAAAAGAAAAGTTGATTAATGCGCCTATTATGATAGCTCCGGTGTGGGACCTTCCCTTTGAAATTATGTGTGATGCGAGTAGTTTTGCGGCGGGAGCCGTATTAGGACAACGAATATTTAAAAACTTCCACCCTATCTATTATGCAAGTAAAACACTTACATCGGCACAAGAGAATTATACCTCAACCGAGAAGGAGCTCCTAGCTGTTGTTTTCTCTTTTGATAAATTCCGTCCTTATATTACAGTTTCCAAAATTATCATTTTTTGGACCACTCGGCCCTCAAGTATCTTCTTTCTAAGATGGATGCCAAGCCATGCCTGATTTGCTGGGTCTTACTCCTCCAGGAGTTTGACTTAGAAATCCGTGATAAGCAAGGATCCGAGAATTTGGTCGTCGACCATCTCTCACGATTAGATAATCCATATATAGAAAAATTATATGAAAAATCTTTTAATGATTTCTTCCCCGATGAGAAGCTGCTTTTAATTAGTACATCTCCTTCTCCTTGGTTTGCACACATAGCCAACTATTTAGTGGCCCGTGTACTCTCGAAAGAATTCTACTCTCAGCAAAAGAAGAAATTCTTTTCTAAGTTGAAGAACTATTTTTGGGAGGACCCACATCTTTTCCGAGTCTGTGTGCACCAAGTGATAAGGAGATGCGTCTCTTTTGAAGAAGGATTAGATATTTTAAAACATTTCCATGAAGGACCGACTGGTGGACACTATCAAGCAGCTTGCACAGCCCACAAAGTGCTTTGCGTGGGTTTTTACTGGCCTAGCCTGTTTAAAGACGTGTAAGCCTTTGTGAGTAGGTGTGATAGTTGCCATCGGTCAGGAAATATTTTCAATAAATATGAAATGCCGCAAAATTATTTCCTTGAGTGCGAAGTTTTTGACCTCTGGGGAATCAATTTTGTTGGCCGTCTTCCTTCTAGCTTCGGGAACAAATACATTTTAGTTGATGTAGATTATGTTTCACGATGGGCAGAAGCCCAATTTCTTCCTACAAACGGCGCCCGAGTCTTAATTAGGTTTTTGAAAAAAAATATTTTCTCGATTCGGTATGCCACGAGCCATTGTTAGTGATAAGGGTTCACATTTTTGTAACGCGCAGTTTTCAAAAATTCTCATTAAATACGGCGTTACGCATAAGCTTTCAACTGCCTAATACACCCCCAAACTAACGGACAAGTCGAAGTAGTAAACAGAGACCTCAAAAGAATTTTAGAAAAGACTGTTTCCACCTGTAGAAAAGAGTGGTCAACCAAATTAGACGATGCTCTATGGGCCTACTGAACAGCGTACAAAACAGTTATCGGTTGTACACCATATCGATTGGTTTATGGAAAATCGTGTCATTTACCCGTAAAATTAGAACACCGTGCTTTTTGGGCCTTGCGATTTTTAAATTACGATCTCCACTCTGTCGGCAATTTTCGAAAATTTCAACTAAACAAACTCGACGAGTGGCGCTCTTACGCATACGAAAATAACAAATTTTATGAAGAGCGAGCAAAGCATTTTCACGACAAGCACCTAAGGCACCAAAAACCTTCAAGTCGGGCGACCAAGTTCTTTTACGTTTATTTCCGGGCAAGTTAAAATCACGATGGTCTGGGCCATTTACTATTAAAGAAGTTTTTTCGTATGGTATGATTTTAATTTCACACCCTGATAAAGGTGATTTCAATGTAAATGGGCAGTGTCTTAAACTCTATTTTTCTGATGATGATGATGTCAGTCCGAACAATGTTAAGTTTCTTCTTCATGTACTTTGACTAACTTCAGACTTTATTTTTTTTTGTTAAAAAACTTTAAATATTATTTTGGACAATAATTTTTGGACAATATTATTTTGATGCGTCGAGCTCAAATGATGTTTTAAACAAAGGGCGCTTTTGGGAGGCAACCCAAACTATTTTTCTGTTATCTTTATTTTACACTTTTTCCCCGGACGGCTCCGCTAAGCTGAAGCTTCTGCGATCTCCTGCTCCAATGTTTCTAAATCCATCATGAAGTCCAAATAAGACATTTCAAGAAATTCCAAAGCACAAGCATGGAGGAGCGGCAACAATCAACATTCGTGCCGCATAAATCTGGGGAAGTACCTATTTTTCAATTCTATACTTTCATTTCTGTTTTAATTTCTTTCTCTCCTTCCCCTCCTTTCTCCATTGAGGACTGTTAACCCCTCAGTCCGCAACATACTACAAGATTCCAAAGCCCCCCTTTCAGCAGGCACGGACGCGATTTGTCAGTCCGCCCAGTCCGGCAATATTACCAATTGGACACCAAGGATGGTACACCAGCAGCGGACGCAAGGACCTATCCGCTCAGTCCCCCAGCGCTTGGGGTATCAAGTTCTCTACAGCGGCGGACGCAGTGTCTCGTCCGCCTAGGCCGTCGCCCTCCAGCGGGCGCGCCCAGCAGTAGTGGAAGCTCTAGTCCGCGAGCCCAGTCCGCTCCTTCTGCCCGGACTGGCGTGTTCTTTCTTTTTGCTTCCCGTCACCGCTGCCCGGTTCTCCTGTACCCGGGCAGCCGGTTATTTTGGCCCTGCCCGTTTGGGCAGGCCCCCTATCCTATAAATAGGGGGGATGTGGTGCACCCAAGGCACGCTGACTCGGACCCAGGAGCCTACTTGTTACAGGCTGCGGACTCGAATCCTATGCCTTGCGGACTCCCCCTCGCTCTGCGCTTGTCCAGCTTTTCCTTTCACTTGTAACCAAATCCTTCTTCAATCAAGGGAAAGCCCGTCGCAAGAGAGGCATTCAGGCCGTGACGGGCGAAGTCTGTTGTTGTCGTGGTTCACGACCCTGCTCTTCTTCCTGCCCTCATCCGCTTAGTAGATCACTACTCGCAGTCTCCCTATTCCCGGTGTTCGAACCGTTAGCTGGTGGTGCTCGACCCCAATTGTGTTTTCCTGCATCAACACGAGTAGTTTTTCTATACCGTGTATCTTTGGTGATCTTTTTGTCAAGCACGCATTAGCTGACTTAGGTGAGAGTATTAACCTTATTCCCCTCTCGTTATTTAAGAAGTTAGGAATTGGTAACCTTAACCTCACATGCATGAGTATCCAGCTCGCTCATAGATCATTCAAATACCCGTTAGGAATCATGGAGGATGTTCTAGTCAAAGTCGAAAAGTTCATCTTCTCGGTGGATTTCGTCATATTGGACATTGAAGAAGACGTCGAGGTTCCCTTGATCCATGGCCGACCCTTCCTTGCCACCTCCCGAGCTATCATTGATGTAAGCAATGGTAAGCTCTTCCTACGAGTAGGCGACAATGAATTGACCTTCTATATAACCCCCCTCAATGAACAATACCCTAGAAAATGACGACTCCTATTTTTCTTAGATACCTTATGGGAAGAATCTTCCTACTGCTTTTCTGAAAGTGAAAATAAATTTTCTGATTTGTGTTCTTCCTCTACTCTTCCAATTGAATCTCTGCATGACGCCATCAAGGCCACTAGCACCACCCCTTTTAATTTTTTGTATAAAGAAAAAGTCTACGAAAACATTGTTTTTGAAAAAGAAAAAATTTCCAAAACATCGTATGAAGAACCCTCTACCATAGAAATAAATGAACTACCCGAACATCTTAGGTATGCCTTCTTAGAAAAGGACTCCAAGCTTCCAGTAATAGTTTCGGCCTACCTAAACGAAGGACAAAATGATAAGCTCCTACTAGTAATACGTAAACATCGCCGAGCTATTGCCTGGCAGATATCTGACATCATGGGCATAAGCCCATCTTTCTGCACCCACAAAATTCTAATAGAAGATATTTTGCGTAACTCAATCCAACCTCAGCGCCTTATAAATCCAAATATGAAAGAATTCGTAAAGGGCGAGGTTATGAAACTGTTAGATTCCGGAATTATCTATCCTATATCTGATAGTAAGTGGGTTAGCCCAGTCTAGGTAGTGTCCAAAAAGGGATGGATAATGGTAATTAGTAATGAAAATAACGATTTAATCTCAAAACGGACGGTGACGGGGTGGCGAATGTGTATTTACTTTCGTAAGTTAAATGACGCCACCCGCAAGGATCACTTCCCCTTGTCGTTCATCGATCAAATTTTAGAGCGATTATCCGGCCATAGCTTTTACTGTTTTCTTGATGGTCTCTTGGGGTACTTACAAATCCCCATCTCCCCGAGGACCAGGAGAAAACTACATTTACTTGTCCCTTCGACACCTTCGCTTACCGAAGAATGTCGTTTAGATCATACAATGTGCCAGCTACATTCCAGCGATATATGCTCGCTATCTTCGACAAGTACGTAGAAAGCATTATTGAGATGTTTATGGATGATTTCTCCGTGTTCGGCCATGCCTTTGATAGTTGCTTGGATAACTTCGAAAAATTCTTAGAAAAATGTGAAGAAACTAACTTTGCACTAAATTAGGAAAAATGCTATTTTATGGTAAGGGAAGGGTTAGTTTTGTGTCATAAGATTTCTGCGAGATGAATTGAAGTAGACATAGCTAAGATAGAAGTTATCGAGAAGCTATCGCAACCTACGAACGTCTAAGCTATAAGAAGTTTTCTAGGACACGCTAGCTTCTACCGCCGCTTCATAAAAGACTTCTCCAAAATCAACAAACCCCTTACTCATCTTCTGGAAAAAGACGCCCCGTTTATTTTTGATCACATTTTTCTATTTGCCTTTGATTTAATAAAAGAAAAGTTAATTAATTCCCCTATTATGATAGCTCCGGTGTCGGACATTCCCTTTGAAATTATGTGTGATGCAAGTAGTTTCGCGGTGGGAGCCGTATTAGTACAACGAATATCTAAAAACTTCGACCCCATCTATTATGCAAGTAAAACACTTACATCGGCACAAGAGAATTATACCACAACCGAGAAGAAGCTCCTAGTTGTTGTTTTTGCTTTTTATTAATTCCGTCCTTATATTACAATTTTCAAAATTATCATTTTTACATACCACTCGGCCTGTTAACCCCGAAATCGGCGATCCTTCCCAAGGCAGCCAGCTTGCTAGTTG
This sequence comes from Platanthera guangdongensis, assembly GCA_039583875.1. Lineage (NCBI taxonomy): Eukaryota > Viridiplantae > Streptophyta > Magnoliopsida > Asparagales > Orchidaceae > Platanthera > Platanthera guangdongensis. Next base: position 118,983,621 of record CM077147.1, on the reverse strand, counting down.
CGGCCTGCTCCGGGTCCTTCCTAGGGGTTGCGATGCCTTATGATGGGCAGACATGCTTTTCTGTCTGCTCAGTCCGCACGGCTGGGTTGTCTCAGCGGTCTGACCGCCAAGGCCGCGCATTGTTCCTTTGGTTGGCAGGGACCGCAGACTGCTTCTTTAGTCCGCTCTTGCAGACCGCGCGCCATGTCAGCTTAACCATAGGTTTCTCAACTGGTGCCCCCTTTGCCGGACTCAGATGTCTATCCACCCAGGTCGGCAACAAGCCATTACTTAGCCCGCTCCTGACAGGTGACGTCCAATATTGACGAACTTGGATGTCAATCCACCTAGACCGCTCAAACCACCAAATAAAGGTGGCGACCTAACCCAGGCCACCAGCCAGCTACCCCACTTTCCACCTCGCCAACAACCGTGGCATGCCCCGTCATTCCGGTAGGTCGCCCATCCCTTGTCACCCAGCAGGTGCGGCAAGTTCCATTCAACAGTGGAGGACTCCAGCAACATGGGCAGCCAGCTTCATCTGTGCGCCTAAGGAGAGCGGACAATCCACCTCTCCGGCTACCCGCAAAGATCAACGCACATCCATTTCACTGCGAGCTAGGTGGACTCGAAGTGCAATCAAACCTTCTAGTCTGTCTACATTGCTGAACCCCAGCTTCAGCTTCTCAGCAGCAAGAGGCCTCATCTTCATTAAACAGCATCAACGGACTCAGCTTGTTAGCGGATTCTCTATGCAGCCCGCCATTCCTCAGCCTCTACCCCCTCCTCTCCAGCAGCAGGGTTAACCCTCCTCAGCCCGCAGTCTTGGCACGGGCTCGATCTGTAGTAGCGGACTCCTCTAGTCCGCCAGGCAGCAGAACCTCCTCAAGGAAGTCCCAGACCGCCCAGCCTCGTTCGGACTCGGTGGACTCGGTGGATATCTTTCAGCTCGCGCCCTTAGCGCGTGCTCGCTCAGCCCAATAATGGCGAACTCCGTGGATTCTCCTCGCAGTCCGCCACTTAGCCTCCAGCATCCGCCTCTCTCCAGCCGCTGGCGGACAATCTCCCTCAGCCCGCATAATATCGGCGCAGGCTCGCTCAACTCAGTAGCGGCGGACTGCGCAGTCTCTCCTCGCAATCTTCCACTTAGTCCCCAGTTCGCCATCAGTAGGACCAGCTTCAGAAGCAAGCCCCAGTCCGCGCGGCCTATTGCGGACTCGGCAGACTCCATCATCTTCTCGCTCAAGTTACCGCCTCATCGGGGGTAACGTCACTGGAAGCTGTTACCTCCTCGAGACTATAAATAGACCCCCATACCTCTCATTGAGGTCAGCTTCAGAGACCCCATTGTCGACAGTCTCATCACTCTATCGCTCGAAGGCATCCCACAGCAAGTTCAGCTCTTCAGCCCCTACGGGCACTTTTTCCCAGTCTGCATCTCCTCTTCTTGTAACCGTGCGCAACATGCCGCCTTTAGTTGCAGACCGCGTGGCCTCCTCTCTTCCCCTAGTCGCGTGGCCTGCCGACCTGGCTCTTCTATCCACGCGGCCTCTTCTAGCACTCTTTCCTTAGCCGATAGCTTCCCTTTGCACCCATTTATTGCTTTCTTATAAAGGTGTATTAGCAAGCTATAATAACTTAATATTAAGCAAAGGAAAGCCCGTCGTAAGAGTGGCATTTAAGCCATGGAGGGAGAAGTCTATTGTCGCCGCTGCTAGCAGCCCCTTCTCTTCTTCACAGCTCAGCTTAGCTCTCTCGGCTTCAACTTGCAAGTACAACCGTCAAAGTAAGCGTTTACTCGACAACTCCAGATCAACCTCCTCCGTAGAACATCAGCCTTCCCGGCTGCTCACAAAAAACCTGAAAGATAATAGTTGCCAACCTAAATCACCTAGAGGGGGTGAATAGGTGAGTTGTGCGTCATTTCGCGGCATAAAAAAATCTCAACCAAAGCATAGAACTATCTACCAAACAAGCAAACACAGACAAGACAAGATTTATAGTGGTTCCCCAATCTTGGGTACATCCACTTTCCCTCACCGATCTAGCAATATACTAGACTCGGCTACTCCACTATCTCGGATTGGAAAAAAATCCTACCCTTGGAACAAGGTTCCTACAAACTCGATCCACAAACGGATCTACACTCGGAAGACAAAACTTCCTACAATCTCGGAGTTGAACACTTCTACACTCGGAGAAATCTTCTCCTACAATAATTAAATACAGCAGTACATAAATACAAACAGTGAATATTTGGTTCAGATCTGCAACAGAAAATCAGAAAATCCTTCTTCTAGGCGTGCGGCTTTATCACAATATTGAAGAAGAATTTCGGCAAGATCAGATCTGGATCTTCTCGACTTTACACGATTGAAAGAGTAGATGAATCGTTGAGCGGAGATCTCGATCTGTAGAGTCTTCTTAATCTGAATCCTCTGAAAAGAAGAAACCCTAGCCGGTCGGAATTTAGCGATGGCAGCGGCGGCAAGTTTCCGGTTCTGTAGAGAGAGAGAGAGAGAGGAGATAGAATTCTTTTGGAAAGAGATGGCTGCAAAACTTAGAATAATTTTCTTCTTGAAAACTTAGGGTTTGTCGGTTTGACAAGACCTTTTATAGGAGACAAGAAGATTAGACTTAAATGATTCATTAAGAGAAAGACACGTGGACCAATCGTGTCAGAGTTTAAGAATAAGACCGTTAGGTCTGGACTTAAAGAATTTCTGAAAATAGTCAAAGTAAGTTACTCGAGTCAAGCAGAACTACTTGAGTAAATGCAGCATTACTCAAGTAGGTAGAAGGGACTACTCGAGTATATGAGAAAAAAAATACTCGGGAGAAAAAGAAATCATTACTCGATTACATGCAGTCAACCACTCGAGTAAATAAAAATGAGAGGGACTTAGTTACTCGAGAAACAAAAATGACTTACTCGAGTACTTAAGTACTTACACGAGAGGTGGAGTATATTACTCGAGTTCAAGAATTACTACTCGAGTATATAAAAATGTACTACTCGAGTATATCAGAAACTTACTCGAGACAAACACTTGGAAAAATTCTGGAGCAGGAAAAATTGAACTACTCGAGTATGTAATATGGACTACTCTAGACAGAATGATCTACTCGAGTATATAACATGAGCTACTCAAGTAATTCACTTAGTGAAATTTTTATGGAATAGAATTCTGGGTTACACGAGTAAAAGCATTTGACTACTCGAGTAGTAGATGAACTACTCGAGTATATGAGTTAGATTACTCGAGTAACTAGAAACTACACGAGAGTCAGAATACCATTAACTCGAGATAGAAGATAGAACTACTCGAGTATATATAATACTACTCGAGTATTTCACTTAGACAAATCTGAGAAGAGAGAATCTGGAAACTTGAGAGATAAGAGGAAATTACTCGAGTATACAAGATGAATTATTCGAGAGCCATAATTGGACTACTCGAGTATATCTTAACTACTCGAGTAAGTGAAGTACTACTCGAGTATAAACTCAGTAACTTACTCGAGTAAATAAGAAGGTACTCGAGTACTTTACTTAGGAAAAAAATTTTCTAACAGATTTTATTCTTCTAAGGGAAATCAGCATCAAGTCTTTTCTCATAGTCCTAGAGCTTGAATATGAAGTGTATCACAACAGAGAGGCTACACATGAGTCAACACTTTGGAACACACAATGAGGGATTATATTGTATGGTCCTTTGTTTGTTGACCCATTGTAGACTGACATTGGTCTACACTTCCCATTGGAATCCTGCAAACACATAACTCAAACCAAGCATCAAATACAACTTAATTCATCTTAGTTCAAGGGTGACTTCATCAAATCTGGGTTAGTGTGGATACAATACCCAAAAATCGCCCCCTATTTGTAGAAGTCAGAACCCTTTACACAAAGGTGAAGTATAGACATAAAAAGAATGCTAAGTAATCAAGTAGTGTAAGCAAACAAGGAACCATGAGAAAGATAATAAGATCGAAAACTTTGAATTATATAAATATGATTATCCAGAAATATCATAAACAACTAAAATCCAAGTTCATAGCTTATGAGTCTATTGGGCTAGCTCTGATGATGTTGCTTGTATTATTTATCTTGCTGTCTTCTCTGATAGCTGTAGGGTTTAGGATAATATTTTGGTGGTCTGGGAGGAGCAGCTGGATTATTTCTTCCATATTCTCTGTCATAGATTCTCCTTTTGGTCATGGACTTCTCATACAACTCCCATTCATGGGAACTGTGGTGAATGTTTCTGCTTTCATGGAAGTCCAGAACTAACTTCAGAGTTTCTAGGATAAGAGACTTGGAAGTAGGGGACCAGACCTCAGCATGTTCAGGAGCTTTAGCAGGAACAGACTTGCTAGCAGAAGGACCTTCACCATATTTCCTTTTCTTATTGTAAGTCAGTATCTCAGGAGGGGCTTTGAGAAAGATATCAGCAGGATCATCTTCCCAATCCTGAGCATAAGAATCTGGAGGGGCAACAGAATCACCATGCCATGGAGAGAATGTGGGTTGCAGAGGAGGAGCAGTAGCATCAACAGCAGCTAGTGGATTTAGGTGATGAGGAATAATGTTAGGATCAACAGCAAATTCTGGCAGAATCTGGTTGTGCATCCAAACAGTATTATCATAAGTGTGGAATTTGAAACTCTGTATCTGAGCCAGAGCATCATCATGAATCTCTTTAACTTTGGCTTCCCATACTTTTTTCTGGATAGCATCAGAGTGTTCTAAATATTCCTCTACCAACTTCTCCACCTTTCTGACTTCAACAGATAGCAGGGAGATGGCATCATCTTTGAAAATTCCAACTTCTTCACATATCTTCATCTTGGTTGCCTCAGCCCTTTTGTACAGTTCCATTTGATTGTTGGCAAGAGTCAGGTCTTGATCCATAACCTGTCCAACACTGATGATGGTGTGGTGTAAAGCTTTGCCACCAATTTGGAAGAGATGTTTGAGCTGATCAGTGTTGTGCTGGATCTCAGCAAAACCTCTGCTCATCTCAGTTTCTAGAGTAGTAACTTTGTCTGTGACAGTCTTGATGCAAGTATTAAAGTAAGTTTTTTGGTGTTGAAGAAGAAGTACAATCTGAGACATCAAGTCTGTGGAGGTAGGAGCTGGAGCAGCAAGAGGAGCAGAAGTTGATGGAGCAGAGGGAATGAGAGGAGCCACCCATGGAGCAATTTCAGAGAGAGTGACTGAGCTCTGAGCTCTAGTAGTGGGTATTATAGAATCTTGTACATTCATGATCTGAGGGATAGTAAAATCCAAATTTCTGAGAGGAGCTTCAGCTGGCTCAGGTGAGGGCTCATTAGAAATGAGAACTATTTCTTGCTGTTCTTTGGGGGCATCAGGAGATTTTGCTGGTGTCCTTGCTGGAGAATTGTCTAGAGATTGTCCAGGAGTTGGGTCCTTGTGAATTTCAGTGGATGGAGCTGGAGGAGATAGAGGAGGAGGAGGAGGTACATCTACAGTTAACTCTTGAATCATTTCATTTATAGCAGCATCAGTAGAAAGGAGTGCTTCTTGAATCTGTTGATTGGAGAGGATATCTTCTGGAGTGACTGCAGGAGGAGTAGGTGTCCTGGCCTGAACAGTAGGAGCAGGCTCCCCCTCAATAGGGGCACCAAAGGAGCTGGGTACCTGAGATGGAGAAGGAGATTGGGTCCTGTCCTCTGTGTCTGCAACTTCAGTAATTTTGGCAGCTTCAGAGGGATTTTGCAACTTCAACTCCCATCTCTGGATGGAGGATATGGAGACCTTCTTCATGTGGTGAATGATACTTACTTTGGAGAAATTAAAAACCACTGGATTGGTCTCATGGAGAAGTAGGGAAATTATCCTTACATAGTTTGGGGACTTTATACTCTCCTTAATCTTAGTCAGAATCAACAAGCCAAATTGAAAGGCTTTTCTACAGACTATAGCTTGCATCAACTCAAAGAAATAAAGGGGTATGGCCCTAATGGAGTTAGTTTTGCATAGAATAATCTTACCAATAACATCAACCAGAAATTTACCTTAAACATTAATATCAGACCTATTGATGTGTCTAACATCAGCAGAAAGTCCACAGAATGAACAGGTTCTGGAATAGTCTTCATCACTCAGAAAATCGACTGCATCTAGAGCTGGTAGTAAGAGAAGTCGAGAGATAGAGGTTGCAGTGAGTTTAATGTTGATACCTTTGACTGAAGACTTCAAGACTATTCCATGGTGCTTGACTTTGACATTCCTGAAAAACTCTACAACTTCGGGGAAGAGGATACGACATGGTTCTTGGAGAACAAATGTTAAGACGGCGGCGTCGAGCAAAATCAGAAGATTATGGAAATTGGCGGATAGGTCTGCAATCCCTGCGGTGACTAATTCCGAACCAACACCAATCTTAGATGAGGCGGCCATGATTCAAAAGTCTTGGAGATGGCGAAGCCCTAGAGAATGTTGATGGGGAGACGGAAAGAGGCGCGTCTCTGCAACTGAAGGAGGAAGGCGAAGAGGCAGCCGGGTACTCGAAAGACGGAAATTATTTCATGTAGATGAAATTTCTGGATTTTCCTATTTATATAACCCTAGGTTTAGGTCTAATTATTTGAAAATTGAAGCTGAAGTAAACCATAGAATAGACGGCATAAGCCTTTGGTTTGCGCATAAGAAACTTTGAATAAGAGAGTACATCTGATTTCGACGACAATCGTCGAACTGGGATAGACGATCCCCGGCTGTCTGAGTTCGACGAAGATCGTCGATCTGAGTTCGACGACAATCGTCGAACTGGGATCGATGATCCCCGGCTGCCAGATCTCGAGTAGATATGTCTGGGTACTCGGGTAAGAATACAAAAGTACTCGAGTAGATGTATGGAAGTACTCAAGTAGGTCAATGAGGTACTTGAGTAAGTGAAGTTGACTACTCGAGTATGTCAGTTTTCTACTCGAGTAGGTTAAGTCGACTACTCGAGTATAGCATTCCACTACTCGAGTAGGTCAAGTCAAGTACTCGAGTATGCCATTCTACTACTCGAGTAGGTCAAGTCAAGTACTCGAGTATATTGTTACTTACTCGAGTCAAATACTTGAACTTTTGGAAAAATCTAACTTTTGACTAACCTTTGAGCCTTGAGCCATCTTGAAAGTCCAGCCTCTTCTAGTCTTCCTTGTTGAGCATCCCAAGTTCTGTTTTGAAGAACGAGAACTTGGTCTCGTTCAGCGGCTTCGTGAAAATATCTGCAATTTGCTTATTTGTAGGGACATATTGAAGGTCTATGTCCCCAAGCTCCACATGCTCCCAGATGAAATGATACCTTAGCTCTATATGCTTTGTCCGGCTGTGCGAGACTGGGTTGTTGGCTATTGCTATTGCGCTGGAGGAGTCGCAAAATAGTGGAATCTTTGCAAACTTCATGTTGTAGTCTTCGAACTGATTCTTTATGCAAAGTAACTGTGCATAGCAACTACCTGCAGAGATGTATTCTGACTCGGCCGTTGAGATTGCCACACAGTTTTGCTTCTTGCTACTCCAAGAGATAAGCCTTCTTCCAAAGAATTGGCAAGTCCCTGAAGTGCTTTTCCTGTCGTCTTTGCTACCTGCAAAATCTGCATCTGAAAAACCTATCAGTTCGCTATCATTACTTCTTGTGTACCATAACCCAATATTTGGTGTACCTTTAAGGTATCTCAAAATCCGCTTCGTATCAGCGTAGTGAGGTTCCTTAGAGTTCACCTGAAATCTAGCACAGACACATGTTGAGAACATTATGTCAGGTCTACTTGCAGTAAGGTAGAGCAAGGATCCAATAATGCTTCTATACTTGGTTTCATCAAAAGGTTTCCCTTTTTCATCCTTGTATAGTGACATTGTTGAACCCATTGGAGTCCTCATCGAGGTTGCGTTCTCCATTCCGAATTTCTTAATCAGCTCTTTGGTAAACTTAGTCTGCGAGATGAAAATTCCATCTTCAGACTGTTTTACCTGAAGCCCTAAGAAATACTTCAGCTCGCCCATACTGCTCATTTCAAACTTCCCTTACATAAGTTTTGAAAAATTCTTGCAGTGGTTGTCATTAGTAGAGCCAAAAATAATGTCGTCGACATAGATTTGCACTAGCAAAATCTTGCCCTTAATTCCCTAAGAAATAATGTCTTGTCTATCTTCCCCTTGTGAACTTGTTCTCAAGTAAAAAGCTAGACAACGTCTCATACCAAGCTCGAGGAGCTTGTTTTAGACCATATAATGCTTTACGCATTAAATAAACGTAATCAGGAAAGTTAGAATCAACGAAACCTGGAGGTTGTTCCACATACACCTCTTCTTTTATGTCACCATTAAGGAAGGCAGACTTCACGTCCATCTGGTAGACAGTGAAGCTTTTAAGTGCAGCATATGCTAGGAATAACCTTATAGCCTCCAGTCTTGCCACTAGAGCGTATGTCTGGTCGAAGTCGATTCCATCTTCTTGACGATAACCTTTGGTGACAAGTCTGGCCTTATTCTTTACTATCGTTCCATCCTCGTCTATCGTGTTCCTGTAGACCCATTTTATCCCAATGACATTCTTACCTTTGGGTCTTGGAACAAGCTTATATACTTTGCAGCGCTTGAACTGGTTCAGTTCTTGTTCCATTGCCATTATCCACGATACATCTGAGTTTGCTTCCTCAAACTTATTTGGTTCAACCTGCGAGAGAAAAATTAAATGTAGATTCTCATTAGTTGTACCTCTGCGAGTTCTGACACCATCTAGGGGATCTCCTATGATCTGGTCCATGGGATGATCCTTCAAATGTCTGAGCTCTAGAGTCCTTACATCTGGATTGTCTTCTATCACCGGAGTGACTTCTTTATCTTGGATGACTTCTTCATCTTGATCATCAGCCTATCCAATAGGGGTTGGAGTGGTGATCTTGATGAACTTTTCGCCTTTGTCTTCGGACGGTTCATCCAAGCTAATTTCTTTCAACTTTGCACCTGCATCTTCAATAAGCACACTAGAAGAGTTGCTTTGCAGCAAACTCGTCTCATCAAATACAACATATATCGATTCTTCTACCACCAGGGTTTTTTATTAAAAATCCTATATGCCTTACTATGGCTACTGTAACCTACAAAAATACCTTCAAAACTCTTTTCGCTAAACTTAGTAGTGTGATACTTGCCATTGTTTAGCACGAAGCATTTACAGCCAACAATTCTAAAATATGTGATTGTTGGTTTCCTGCCTTTCAGAAGTTCGTAAGGTGTCTTATCGTGGTTTTTGTTTATGAGGGCTCGATTTTGCACGTGGCATGCAGTGTTGACGGCTTCAGCCCAGAAATATTCCGGAAGTGAAGCATCACTCAACATGGTCCTGCAGGCCTCTATGAGCGTTCTATTCCTTCTCTCGGCCACTCCTTTTTGTTGAGGAGTGCGAGGAGAGGAAAACTCATGAAAGATACCTAAGCTTTCACAAAATTCTGTCATGGCCCCAGACTTGAACTCTGTTCTATTGTCACTTCTGATTTTGACTATAGAGCAGTTGTACTCATTCTGGACTTACCTGAAAAAATTAATAAAGATGTCGAAGGTATCTGACTTTTGTTTCAGAAAGAACACCCATGCAAAGCGCGAGTAATCATCAACAATTACCAACGTATAATCCTTACCTCCCAAACTTCTAATTTGCAGTAGACCAAACAAGTCCATGTGCAGTAGATGAAGACATCTATTAGAATATTTGCCAATAACGCTTTTAAAGGTAGCCCTTATTTGTTTGCCTTTTACACATGCATGACAAGGTCTATCTTTGACGTACTTGAAATTTGGGGCATCACGTACTAAGTTCATTAAAAATAATTTGTTTATAGTTTTGTAATTAATATGTGCTAATCTCTTGTGCTATTGGTCAGCAAGAGACGCACTATCGTTTGCTAAAAGGCACGCTGGTGTCAAAGAATCTATACAAATGAAATTCAAACAGCAAATGTTTCTGCTTCGAGTGTCGGATAGAATCATTTCCATATTGTCAATAGATTTTATAAAGCACTTGTCAGCATGAAACTCAACTATTTATCCTTTACCGCAGAGTTGGCTTATGCTTATAAGGTTATGTTCCAAACCTTCAACGTATGCCACATCTGAGAAAGATACATTGACGTTAGTAATCATACCATAACCTCTAGTAATTCCACGATATGAACCTCCAAAGATGACCTTCGGTCCGTTCACAACTGGAGTAAAGTTCTGAATAAAGCTTCTTGTCCCGGTAATATGTCGAGAGCATCCACTGTCCAGATACCAGATTGGTGTTTTGTTGGCCTTTAGACATTCCTGCAATCACAATCAGTTAGCCTTAGGAACCCAAAAACGTTTGGGTCCTTGGTCTCATGTTAGAACACTCCCCCTACGAATATTAGCATTAGGAGTGTTCTTCCTCATATTACCAACATGTGGGGTTGCAACATTTCTAGGATTAAACCAACAATCAATGACAAAGTGACCAATTCTGCCACAACACCAACAGTCAAATCTGTTGTATCTTCGCCTTAAGTTCTCCTGCTTGACCTTTTGGAATTATGGTCTAGTAGGTGCAGTATTTTTGGAGGAAGATGCCTCATGATGATGGCAATCCATGGCTTCTTCTCCTTCACAGGCTTTTCTACAACAGGCTTTGTCTTTGGTGCCTTATTGAAGTTATGCCCATGATTGAAAGGGTCATAGCTCTGAAGAATAACTTCTTCATAAGGTGCTTTAAAGACACTTTCGCCAAAGTTTTTGGGTCAAGTGCATCCTTGATAACGAGACTTTGGCTCTACATAGGTAGGCCTAGCAAAGTGCCCGTTGGATGAGTCAAAATCAAACTCATTTGAAGGAAATATAACCTTCTTGAACGTGGTCTGATCTTGAGGGTCTTTCCCCTTCTCTTTGTCTAAGGCCTTAAAGGTGGCCTTATTCTTCCGTTGAGCCTTATTTCTCCTAGAGAATTTACTGGGAGATTCCTCATGGCCTAATCTAGCCCCCTTGGCCTTGGATGAGAATTCAACAACGAATGGAAGAACTGTCTTGGGCTTCGAGAAACTTTCAATTAGTTTCTTTTCAGCTGCAAGTTGGACTTCCAATTCCTTGATGATCTTCTCTTTGAGGTCAAGGTGCTCAAGAGCCTTGTTATATTCCTCAATAGCATTATTGAAGTTTTCTTCGAGCGAGTCAGTCTTTGCGTCTTTCTCTCTAAAGATGCTCTCTAAAGCTTTGAGAGATTTTATCTCCTTAGCCTGAGTTTTCACGACTCGGTGACATTTGTCGTAAGCCATGATTAACTCCTTATATTAGGTCATGAGTTCTGACTCATCGTCAGAAGAGCTATCCTCACAATCATGTTCAGAGACTTCAGAATCAGAGAGAAGAGTGTGAGAGTTTACCTTCCCAGTGTACTGGGGCTCTTGTTCATCATCAGTTTGAGCCATAAGTCCAAAATAGGCTTCTTCTTCTTCACTCGACTCAGATGAGTCAGAGTCACTAAGGGTCTTGCCCTTTTGGCCATCAAGCCCTTCTCTGTCCTCTTCTTATTGTACGAGGACTTCTTTTCCTCTCTTCTACCACCCTCCTTCTTGTGAGGGAAATCAGCGATGACGTGTCCTGGCTTATTACAACAGTAGCAAATAATGTCAGTCGAAATATGTTTGTTCTGTTTAGTATTATACCTGTCATGGATTCTTGAGCCTTTTCTTTACCGATCACCATCGCGTCGTGATCTTATATTAGAGGCATCCTTGCCTTTCCATTGCTTCTTCTTGTTCAAGAATTTCTTGAACTTCCGAGAGAGTAGTGAGAACTCTCCTTCTGATAGCTCAGAGCCTGAGGTGCTTTGCTCTGAGATTTCTTCTTCACTAAGTTCTGGTGCTGGAGTAGGAGCAACAGTCTTGAACTTCTTAGAGGTGTCTGCCTTTAAAGCGACAGACTTCTCTTTGAATGCAGACCTATTTTTCACTTCTTTAGCGTTCCTAGTGTTGAGTTGGAGCTCATAGGACATCAGCTTCCCGAAGAGATTCTGAGGATCTGTCTCGGCCAATTTTCCAAACTCCCTGATAGCACAGACCTTGTTATCCCATTCCATAGTCAGGGATCTCAAGAACTTATCATTCAGCTCTCTATTAGTGAAGACTCTATCGTATACCGTTAGCCAATTCACTATCTTGAAGAAGTTCTCAAACGTGTCAGCAATGGTTTCTTTGTTTCATTGTCGGAAAGCCTCATACTTCTGATTGAGTAGGGATCTTCTATCATCCCTCACTTCCTTAGTGCCTTCCATCATGGTAACTAATGACTGCCACATATCCTTTGCAGACTAGCAGTGAATCAGATTTTGCAGCATTGAATCATCGACTGCACTTGCTATGATATTTTTCGCCTTTTTGTCCAATGAGACAAGTGCAATCTCATCCTTGTCTAGATCCATAAGTTTCTTGGGACCTTCTTAGTAGGATCTATAGTGGAGACGGTCTGATTGGGGAACCACTATAAATCTTTGTGTACTCTGTTGTGTTGGTTTTCTTTGTACAGCTAGCTCATCTTAAAAGTAGAAATTAACCAACCACTAAAGCAACAAACTAAAAGATAATAAAATATAGTCACTAAGGACTGAGAAACCTATTCACCCCCCCCCCCTCTAAGTGATTTAGCTATCCTTGAAATAAAGACTTTCAACAGCTATTTATAGGTTAGACCGACCAGTAAATGGTCAGGTACTTCTCCATCAGGATGCTCTAAATCACGCCGCCTAAAGACATTGTGTTCATCTGCTGGTGGTCAGAGGTTTGAGGCGATTGGTATAATGCATCATGGAGAGAATGAGATCCGAGATACTGAAGGCTTTCTCATCCAGGATATAGTGTGTCACCATTTAGAGTTGGGTCGTGACTTTCTCGGTGTCCCCATCCTTGAACATTAGAGAATGATGTAGGACATCCTGGATGATGTGGGCGTCGGGAGTGAGTGTATCCATCGCAGTGATGAGATCTTAATGCCCCTCCACATTATGGAGAACGCAGTTTATATCTCTCCAGTCTAGGCTAGTCCTGATGGACTCCATGATGTCGATGCATTGTGAGTTGGGCGTCTAGACATATTTCCTCTCGAGGTCTGAGTGGAGTATCATCAATATTCCATTCCCAATACAGGGCTGCATACCTCCACCCAATTGCGCATGTGCAGGATCTCTGAGATAATTGTAGAACTCTCGAGTGAGGACCTGCAAAAATGGAGCACCATAAGAGATCACAAAGAGCACTCCCATATTCTCCAAATACTCATTATTATGAGCATACCAATCATCGATATTGATGATCATCGGCATGCTCACGTTACCTCATCTATCGTAGGAAAGGATGAGTCAGGTACTCAAGAGCATTTTGAGAAACTGCAGTGAGGAGGTTGGGAGCTCGATGAAGCCATAACCTGAAAAACCAACACAAAAAATTTCAGTCAAAAACTATTCGAAAAAAAATAAAACAAAATGATTTTTTGGATTCTGCCGCGGCGCGGTAATCTATTACCGCCGCGTGGTAGCATGACGGACTGCAATCCGCCTTCCTCCGCCGGATCTCCCCAAAACTTCCATATTTTCACGATTCCCACTAAAAATGTGTAGAAAAGAGAGATCTAAGATCATGCAATCTGTGAAGGAAAATCACAAATCAAACAAGAAAAATGGTTGAAATCTTCACAGATTAGGATTCAATTCGGATCTCACAAAAAAAATCAATTTTTAAGAAAATTATTCACTTAAAAACGTTAAGGGAGCGAGATCCAAGCCTACAAAATAGAGATCAGTGGAAAAGGCCATGATCCGTGGAGAAAATCTACAAATCACCCATGAAAATCATTGTGAAACCGCCACGGATAATGTACAAAACGACTCGAAATCTACGAGAAATTATAAGCAAAAAAAGGAGAGGATACTACCTTAAACTCTAGGCGGAGGCAAAAACGAAAAACTATATGCAAAACTGGATCTGAACTGTAGAGAGAAAGAAAGTGAAAGTGAGGAACTGGATCTAGATGGGTGGTATTTATATCCCGAAGCTACCGCAGCACAGTAGCTATACCGCAGGCGGTAGTATTCTTTTTCGTACGATTTCTTGACTATCAGCCCTAGTATCTTTACTATTTTGTTAATATAAGTGACAACACAAGTTTTATTATGGTCTGTCTCACAATTGCGGCGGTGTAGGTGTGTGTTGTAGAAATTCTAACAAGTAAACCATGTCTTCTCCTTAATCGGAGAGGGTTCTAGTGGGTCCTTATATGGCGCTAGGAGGAAAGAGTGTTAGGCAGTGCGGGTTTGTCTGTATGCACATGGGATTAACACCCCACCCTATGGCATTTGTACAGCTCCTCATGCCCACCTATCACTTAGTACGGGGCTAGGGTGCTGACATACTTTTGGGTCATTTGTGTCATGAGCATCCTCTTATTGGTTCATATGCGTAGCACAAATAGTATTTCATGTCTCATTCTCATGTTTGTCAATACCTTACATACTACTTTATCGTGATGTCCTCTATTTTTTATTATACTACCTATTTAGTGTACTTGCTTTGAGTGTACCTTTTGTGAAACCGCCACGGATAACGTACAAAACGACTCGAAATCTACTAGAAATTATAAGAAAAAAAGGAGAGGAGACTACCTTAAACTATAGGCGGATGCAAAAAAGAAAAACTATATGCAAAACTGGATCTGAACTCTAGAGAGAAAGAAAGTGAAAGTGAGGAACTGGATCTAGATGGGTGGTATTTATATCCCGAAGCTACCGCACCACAGTAGCTATACCGCAGGCTGTAGTATTCTTTTTCGTACGATTTCTTGACTATCAGCCCTAGTATCTTTACTATTTTGTTAATATAAGTGACAACACAAGTTTTATTATGGTCTGTCTCACAATAGAGGCGGTGTAGGTGTGTGTTGTAGAAATTCTAACCAGTAAACCATGTCTTCTCCTTAATCGGAGAGGGTTCTAGTGTGTCCTTATATGGAGCTAGGAGGAAAGAGTGTTAGGCAGTGCGGGTTCGTCTGTATGCACATGGGATTAACACCCCACCCTATGGCATTTGTACAGCTCCTCATGCCCACCTATCACTTAGTACGGGGCTAGGGTGCTGACGTACTTTTGGGTCATTTGTGTCATGAGCATCCTCTTATTGGTTCATATGCGTAGCACAAACAGTATTTCATGTCTCATTCTCATGTTTGTTAATACCTTACATACTACTTTATCGTGATGTCCTCTATTTTTTTATTATGCTACCTATTTAGTGTACTTGCTTTGAGTGTACCTTTTGTTTGGATGTGTTTAAGTATTCCTTTTGAAACATCTTTGTTTGTTCATTTTGTCTTGCATGTGATATTTATTTTGTTATATAAAAAATACAAAAAAAATTATAAAACCCAAAAATAACAAAAATATGTGGAGTGATCATTCTTAGGACACACATGGCTGGAACTTAGAGCATAACGTGTATGTACAATGTTGGACTTAAGCATGTTAATCCATGTGAACATTATATACCTATATCATGACGTGTCGAATCTATATATGCTTAGCTACTGAGTGCGAGTAGATATGTTATTGTTCGATGATTATGCCTCTATGTATGTGAGAGGATTTAGATAGCAGAATGACGTTACACTATTCATACATCCCTAGACGGAGCACTCATATAGAAAGTATATGCTTACATTCTATAACTCGTGATATTGTGTCTACCACATTAGAAATGCCTTGAATAATCAATGTCACGATAGATATGCGTTTCTATAAAGGGTATAACTTTGGGCAAAAATCTATTGTGGTCAAGTCCTGTGTATACAAGTTAAAGTGTATCTATCTATGTGGGTAGATTTTGATTGATTTGGAGACCATGAACTATATAATGTAAAATTTGATAGCTCAACACGTATAAATAACAAACAATACATGTTATCAAGCCATGAGTCAAGGATACCCCCGAAGCACTACTCACTCCTTTAGATAAGTCTTTATGAGCATTGTGAGGATGAGCATCTTGGTGCAAAAAAACACTTCGATCTTCTACACTGACAAGAACCTTAAGCTTAGTGCCCATTGTTTTACCCTTGGTATAACATGGATAGAAACGTGACGCGATTTTTCACTCTATTCCTCTCGTGAGAGCATATTTAATTACTGAGATAAACATGTAATGAATGTTAATTCTACTTGATGTTTATCTTCTGATGTTACACATGCACATGTCATTGCTCTATCTAATGCTTCTGTGCATAAGAATTGGACTGACACGACACTATATATCTATAGTATGCAAGTTCGAGCACACGATTTCTATTCATGATGTGTACAATGTTCCTCTGCATTAATTCTATAACTCTTGTAGCATTGTATTCTACATCATTATGTGTTTAGTCTACTTGTGTTTTCCAATCTTTTGTCACTCTGAACGGTTATTTAAAACTACTTCTACGTACTGCACTCATCAGTTTGACGACAATGCTTTATATTCTCTGATTTCATGTTTGGTCACCCCTATTGTTTTCGCCTCTCATTTCACTTTCTATAACGTGCACTATTTACTCTCTTTATCATGCTCATTATATACTGCATTTTGTTTCTCTCGTGCATGCGTAGGTTCGTTTATAGTTTAGCCCATGCCCTTTCAATAATATCAAAGGGGGAGAATAGATGGTTCAAGAGTCATGGGTAATTGTAGATCACATGTGGGGGGAGCTTAGTTCACTGTGTGCACGTAGGTAGGGAGAGCATGTAGAACACATACATCGAGGGAGCGCGTGTGTAGAGGACCTATATAGAACCTGAAACCTATACTTTTAAGACTATCTTTTATATATATATGTTGTATCATGCACTTCATTATTATATCTCATGATGGCATTTGATATTACCAAAAGGGGGAGATAATTGGAGCAGACAGTTGACATATCCTTAGTTTGATAATATCAACTCACATGTTGTATTTGATTATATCTTGTGTTTGGTAGAGTTTCCAGGTTTACATCTCCAAGAAATTCAAGGAGCCCTTGTCAGGAACCTACCACCGAGCAGTAGTAGTTAACGTCAGGCGGTAGCCTGAATTAAATGGACAAGGCGCTTGGGAATCTACCACGCCGCGCTAGTCCTACCGCCCGTGCTAGCTCAAGGAATTAATTCATCCAGGCTCTCGGGAACCTACCGCGCAGATGCTAGTTTTATACCGTGTCGCGGTAACACACTCAACGCTCGTTGAGAAAGAGGCATAGAGAGCATTAAGACAGAGGTGTCGAGAGCATCGAGATAGAACAACCGTCAAGAGCTAGCTTGGTACCACGCCGCGGTAACACACTCAATGCTCTTTGAGACAGAGTCATTGAGACAGAGGCATCGAGAGCGTCGAGACAGAACTACCATTGATCACTACATACCTACCATGTCGCGCAAGCATTGGAAAATGTAAAATATTCGTTTTGAATATTTTTCCAAATTTGGAGGACGGCTGCCAACATAAAGCGCGTGAACCTACCGTCGGGCGATAGCCTTACCACCGGCGGTAGCCTATTTTCATAAAGACATATATATATAATGGTGTCTTGTTTTTTGTGTTCCTTACCAAGACAAAAAGAGACTCAGATCTGTGACTCCTAGGGTTTGACCGCCTCTCTGTGGTTCGTTCTGTCATCTCCTTTGAAGGAAAAGATGACTGCCTCCCTCCCGTTCGCGCATGAAGAACTCCGGCGAGCCAAGAACTACATCGACTACAAAGAGACGATCGGTCGCAAACACATGAAGATCTTAAGCATCGGTCGTGGATCGCTTGTCGGAGGAATCGTCAAGAGGGAGATTTTAATTGCTTTAAATCCTTCAAACATTTATTGTATCCTTTCTCTTTCTCTATCTTCTTTATGGTGAGGGAAATCGACCGGGGAAGGTCGTCGGAATCCGTGGAAGGATTCCGTGAGAAATCATCCTGGGGAAGGTGTAAGACCCCCCTCCCGGAACATAAAACACGACACGAGGGGAGTCTTATGCCTAGAACATCCGCATTGTGGTAGCGTTATCACACGGGCTAACCTGTACAATAAGACGCATATTCTGCCAGCTAAAATCAATATTAATCATTGCCAACACAACAAGAAGAATATAAAACAGAAGTAAAAATCACACATAAGTAAACTAGTCCAAAAGTACATCAAATAAAAGAGGCATCAACAAGCTTATATAACATCAGAGTACGTGTACAATATGAGTCTCTCCAACTCACATCAGTCACTGACGGTAGCGATGGCACCGTCCCTTCAGGCCCTGTAATCCTAGCCCCTGGCTATCCTACTGCATAACCTATACTACTACTCTGTCTACTGGGTTCCCTCCTATAAAGGAAGATGTAGCAACCGTTAGTCATAAAGACTAAGTGGCTACACAACCGCTCCCCCAGCAACTCCTCGGCGTCTGGCGGAGAAAAGGACAAGTATAATATATAATATAGAGCAGAAGTACAAAAAGGTGGAAAAGAGTGAACAATATCAATGTATATCTGCAGTATAATAAATGAGTAAACAATCTACTCTAGCAGTTCAACCATCTACAACAGTATAAAAAATTTGAAGCTATAATAGAAAGTAACTCAACTTATACGAATGACCATACAAATATATAAGTTGAGAATCAGCTTAGCAGTAAAGTAACTCATCGTATAAAAATGCCCATACAAACTTATATGATGAGAATCTTGTGTATGCAATGTAATGTAATGTCATGAATACAATGCAATGACTCACCTATGATCACGCACAGGCAACTACTATGTCAACACAGACTTGTAGTTCCCACATTTTGAGCAGGTAGCTAACCTCTCAGGCATCAACCTTCATGGACAGGCGTGGTGACAGCAGAGCGGGCTTCTCCACTACTAGGAGGGCATCCACACTACTAAGCCTAGGACTATGTACGCCTCAACGCTAAGAACACCACAATGGAGCTCACATGCGTACTACGGCTCAGAAGCGGTCTCGGGTAGATGTGCACCAAGAGCCCAACCCAACTAGCCTATCTTCATGGCACGGAAGGTGCCTCTATGAACAAATCACCAAATGACCAAGGCCAACCATCCACTAGCATGGAGGGTTCCTCGATAGGTAAGCACAGAGTACCAAGGCTCAACCATGCAAGTCTAACTGTCAACTCCCATTGGTGTGATGAATGGCGAGCCCGTAGACCTGCAAGACAATCCTTAACTCAGAATTACGACACTGTGTGTTGACTCACACCGCATGCAATATAACATCATCGTGGCTCGGAAGGTGCCTCTATGGACAAACCACTAGAGGGCCAAGGCTGACCATCCACTTATGTTTCTTTTAATCATTACCAATCTAGTGTTGTCAAACACCTGTACTTACACCCTTTCACAATCTCATGCCCCAAGACACCTAAGAGTTCTCCATCAACATAATGGTACCTCACATATTCACCAACCATTTGGATATCATGATTACATATAGACTATGATCACATTACTCTAACATCAACTGGATACAATCTTTTACCAAGTTAAACCATTCGTGCACGCATAGATCTATCAACTAAATGGAAACAACCATTTGTTCATAGCAACCACTACCAACTATGTACAGCAAGTACAAGCCAATCTCATCATTATTCAATGTATTGCCATTGTCATGTAAATCCTTATCGGTTAGCATATTTAAATCATTCCTACCATGTTAAGTCTTCAACCCATTCATTCACTACACCATGTGTTCGTTACGGATCTATCCAACAAATGCTATTAACAATATTTTGTAACCATTACTTATACACTAAATTTACCAAGACGTTAACATTATTGTACTACAGACTCTCCCTACCAAATTCAAAGCCTACTCAACACAAAACTCGAGAATTATTTGTGCAGGAAAGTTTACTGTACAGCAACTCCGATCGGGGATTACCGTGGCTAGAGGAACTCGGTGAAGGCATGTAACCACTCATTGGAAAGGTATTTCCAAGAGCTACGACTTTAGTGTTTAGTTGAAAACCCAGATCTTGATACACTGTGTCCGAAAACGGCCTCGAAGATCGCTGCGCCCAGAAAAAAGATTTCTGCGTGCATCTTAAAGCGAGACGAACGACATCGGTTCGTCTTCTTCCTGTAACCAATATTCCCACATCAGGTCCAGAATTCCACCTCCCTTGTTCACCCTCAAAGGCCAACTTTCTTCCCGAAACCAAGTCCCTATCTTCTCATGGAAGGAAGGAGTGGTTGAAGACATCTTATCTTTAGGGTACAAATCCTAGCATGGCCTTCTCATAGGAACACTTCTTCTCACGAATCAAGACTCTTTTGAGTCGATATCTCTCCTAAGAATAACTAGAGATCTAACACCAAAGGAGAGGGTAGGAAGCTCACCTCGGTTTCGATATTTTTGAGGTTTCCAGCCATGGATCTTATCACCTTTCTTTGCGGCATCCTCTTTTCCCTCGTTGGTGTTCGTTCTCCACGGGAAAGAGAGAAAGAGAGAGAATTTTATTCGATTAGTCGACTCCGGCGGCTCCTCTATTTTGTTAGGATTGCACAGTAATGGCTCGGCAAAGACAACTGTTCGACAAAGTGGTAAAGAGACGGCTAGGGTTTTCTGCATGCCCCTTTTATAATGAGAAATTAGGGTAACTTCCTTGTCATGTGTCGGCCTGACATTGGACCGCCTAATATTGCTTTAAATGAGTCATGTTGAAAGGACGCGGCCCATTTAAGTCAATTTGGCGGAATTCACTACAATCTGGTTCAGCAGGGGCAGAAAATTCGCCCAAGGAAAAGTTTTTCCTAAGTTAAATGGCGTTCGACGAATTTTAGCCCAATTAGACGAATGGCGCTGGACAAATTTTGTGTTTGACGAATTTTCCTGAGTTTGACGAATCAGCGCTTGACGAATTTTAACATTCAACGAATTTACCTGAGTTCTGAATCGTTCGACGAATTTCCTGAGTTCGACGAATGGTGCTAGACGAATTTGGCATTTGATGAATTTTCCTGAGTTCGACGAATCAGTGTGCGACGAATTTAGCTGAGTTCGACGAATCAGTGCGCGACGACTTTCGGCATTCGACGAATCACCAGAGTTCGACGAATCAATGACTGACAGATTTCGGTGTTTGACAAATTACCTGAGTTTGACGAATCAATGGTCGACAAATTTCGGCATTCGACGAATTATCCTCAGCCTATGGCATTGAGTGGTGTTGAGTCTACTCAACGACTTACTTGCCAGAAAATTTCTAAGTTAAATAGCGTCAAGAGCATTGGGTCCACTCAACGCTCTCAACACCTTAACCGCCAGAAACTTTCTAAGTTAAATGGGGTCAAGAGAGTTGGGTCCACGCAACGCTCTCCATGCCTTATCCACCAGAAACTTTCGAAGTTAAATGTCGTCGAGAGGACTCAACGCTCTCAACGCCTTAACCTCCAAAAACTTTCTAAGTTAAACGCCATCGAGAGCGTTGAGTCCACTCAACACTCTCAACGCCTTAGCCTGCCAGAAACTTTATAAGTTAAATGGCGCCGAGTACGTTGAGTCCACTCAACGCACTCGACGCCCACGAACCTGAGTCAATTTTCTTGACTCAGAACACGTGCGAGCGGTCTGGCATGAAATGGGATGTTACAAATCCTATAAACAAAATAAAAGATTTCGTCCCCGAAATCAGGCTAATGTTGTGGGGGAAATAAATCAAGGAAATATATTATGCTTCAAAAAATATTACCTTGGGGAAATAACTCCGGGTAGTGCTTCCGCATCAAGTCCACCGGCTCCCAAGTAAATTCTTCTTTCCCGTGATTAGACCACAGCACCTTCACCAAAGGAACACTCTTGCGATGCAAATTCTTTGTCTCAATGTCCACTATCTGCATCGGCTCTAGTCGCATATATCTATCTGTTGCTTCTGCTCCATCAGTGGTGGGGATATGTTGATCGGGCCGCAACAACACCTTCTGAAGTGACGATACATGGAATACGTCGTGAAGATTCTTTATCTCTGCCGATAACTCCAATCGATAGGCCAAAGGGCCAATCCTTTCCAATATAGTGTAAGGCTCAACGTACCTTGGGCTAAGCTTCTTCACACCACGTACCCGTGACACTCCATGCATCGGCCGGATCTTTAGGAACACTTTGTCACCTACTTGAAATTCCACCATCCGGTGTATTGCATTATAATATTTAGACTTCCGACTTTTAGGCTTAAGCATGCAGTCCCGTATTAGTCCAACAATAACATCAGTATTATCGATGTACTCAATTCCCAAAACCTTCGGGTCTTCATCTTGCACCAATGATAAGGGGGTTCTACACCTTCTTACATAAAGGGCTTCATGGGGTGCCATCCCGATACTAGCCTGTTGACTATTGTTATATGAGAATTCCACCAGGGGTAAGAGCCTTTCCCACGGCTCTCCTCTATCCAGCACACATAGCCTCAATAGATCTTCCAAAGTTCTGATGGCCCATTCAGACTGCCCGTCCGTATGAGGATGAAACGTTGTGTTAAAAGTAAGGCACGAGCCCAAATACGCATGTACCTCCTTCCATTCTCTAGAGGTGAAGCAACCATCCCGGTCAGAAACGATTATCTTTGGCACACCATGGTACCATACAAACTGCTCCACAAAGAGGAACACCAAGATATCCACATGTGCCTCTTTCTTCATGGGGATGAACCTGGCTACCTTTGTCAGGCGGTCAACGATTACCCAAACTGAATTATTCCATGAGCGTAAGCAAGGCAACCCGTGGATAAAGTCCATGGAGATATCCTCGAACTTCCACTCGGGGATGGGCAACGACCGTAATAATCCTTCGGGTCTCTTGTATTCCGTCTTCACCCTTTGACAGGCCTCGCAGTATGTAACAAAATATAAGACGTCTCTCTTCATTCCCGGCCAACACATTGTCTTCCGCAGGTCGGCGTACATCTTGACAATCCCAGGATGCACTGAATACTAAGAGCAATGTGCCTCTCTCAAGATATCTTCCTGAATTTTACCGCCTTTGGGGATGTAAAGTCGGCCACAGAGATGAACGAGGCCGTCTTTTAGGGAATACTCATCAGTAGTCCCATCTTCTATTGACTTGAACATCGGTGCCAGAGCAGCATCCTTTCCTTATTCTGCTCGGCTTCTGTCCCGAATATCACAGACTATGCTCATCGTGGTTAGGTACTCTGTATACCCTTTCGTATGGTCTTTATATACCATGGTAATCTCCATCTCTTCGAGCATCCAAGCTAATTTCATACTAATCAATCAGGACTCAGGGCTCGATTCCGGTACCTTCCTGCTCAAAGCATCAGCTACAAAATTTGCTTTTCTAGGGTTGTAGTTCAAGGTAAACTCATAATCACATACAAATTCTAGCCACCGTTGTTGTCTCAGGTTCAGTTTCTTCTGAGAATGAACGTACTTTAAATTCTTGTGGTCCGAAAAGATTTCGCAGTGGACTCCGTGTTGATAATGTCTCCAAACCATCAAGGCGAACAACACTGCTCCCAATTCTAGATCATGTACTGGATAGTTGACTTCATGCTTCTTCAGCTGTCTCGAGGCATAAGCAATCACATGCTCGTGATGCATCAGTACTGCTCTCATCCCTTGATACGACGCATCATTGTAGACTCGAAATCCTTCCTTCCCAGATGGAAGGGCTAGGATTGTTGTTATAGTAAGTCTGTCCTACAGTTCTTGGAATGCAAATTCACACTGTGGTGTCCACTAGTATGGCACACCTTTCTTAGCCATAGTAGTAAGAGGAAGGGCAATCTTTGAAAATCCTTTCACAAACTTGCGATAATACCTGGCAAGTCCAAGGAAACTCCATACATCGGCCGCTGACTTCAAGGGAGACCATTCCTTCACGACACACACTTTGACCGGATCCACAGCTTGTCCACCCCCACTGATCGGATGGCACAAGAAGGCAACTTCTTGGAGGCAGAATTCGCACTTGCTAAACTTGGCAAACAAAGCATGCTCTTTTAGCTTCTTCAACACCAAGGTCAGTTGTTATACATGTAACACCCCTATCTGTCGCATGGCATATAACAGAAGGTCCAGTTGGAACCCGACGCCATATACCACAGACAGTCGAAAGGGATACTAAATGAATAATCAAACCAACCGAATAAGACTACTCGTCCTAATCACAGAACATTCTAGCGGAAGATTTTAAAGTTGAAAGAACCCAAAATTAAATCCATCAATATGAATGTCCACAGCTACAACAAAAGGAATGAAACCCCAAATACACAGAAACGGGTACATGGCCTTATGGCCTTACAAATGTTCACTTAATAAAGAGTGTTTTACATACATCGGCTCGCAGGCCGGCCATACATGATAAATATAAAAACAGCTATTCTACGGCCTTCTAGGGCCAGCACAGCAACATGGGCTCCAGCCCGCTATTTGGCGCTCGGCTCCGCAGCACCTGCAAGCACATACCACCGCACGGTGGCAAATAAAGCAACGGTCAGCTAAAAGCCGACCAAATTATAACGACCCCGCCCCTGACTCGGGATGGCGGTGCTCTTTCCCTACATAACATTAGCCCAACAATATATATAGCGCAATTATAATTCGCCACAGGTGTAGGCTCGCACGGCTAAACACCCCGTGCACTCAGGGCACATTCATGGTGAACCCTGACCCATCAGTGCATTCACCACCACCCCCAGGATGGCAACAACATGTGAGCATTTAGCCTTTCTGACCACCGTCTAAGGCTCCGATTATGCCAACGGCCAGTCCCCGTCTTCGGGTCTCTCGCACCGAACCACATAGCCTAGGTCCAATTCCACAGGCCCGTTGCTCACGCCGCATGTCCAATTTAAGTCCTTTGCCCGGGCCAAGCTTCTCTCGGATCCCAAATTTTCCAAAACAATCTCATAACCTAGTTATGAACAAGGCCGGTTCCCAGACCGCCAAGTTAGCAGAACACGTTTCCGCTCAATTTTTCGGGTGCGCCTTGAAGCTAACCTCCAAAGATCCCTGCTGCAATCTACCGCGTAGAAACCCGAAAAATCCAAAGCACGGAGTCTTCTCCGGCAAAACAACATCAAATGCAACATCACCGATCCAGAAAAAATATGTCCGGGTAGGCTTCACACACAATACCTATGCACGTACTTACGATTCCGGGCTCTATATGCAACACAAGGGGGACTATTCCCGTCAACCCCAAGGAACACCACGCACTCACCGCATACTCGCGGGAGCGGGATTCCCTATGCAGAAAGAAAGAGCTTCAAGCGCTCAAGTTGAGAATTGTTACCCTTGTAGTCCGTTTTGGCGCCATGGAAAAACTACGTGGTTAGAACTCTTCGCAATGACCTTCCCTCCACGGATCCGCTCTCCGATTTCGAAACGGTGCTCCGATGCTCCGCCGGCGGCCGGAAACCTCCTTCTTCTTCCTCTTCTCTCTCACTTTGGAAAAGGAGAACTTTGGAGAGAAAATGAGGAAATAACCCCCTATTCCCGGCCTTAACAGAGCAGAATTTCATCTGGGCCGTCGGATCTAAATTAAAGGAAATGAACGGCTCGGATCTGCACAAAATTCCCCAGACCTGGGCCGCACACGGCTTGGCACACGGCCGTGTCCATGGACGTGTGCCTCGATCCAGGCACGATCGTCGAACTGAGAAACGCACACGGGCCAAGACACGCCCGTGTCTGACCTGACACGCCCGTGTCGGGTTCCTCGACACGGCCGTGTTCGTGGGCGTGTCACGCATAACCGCCAAGGCAATGGACACGACCCATCAGGATACGGGTAGGTACACGGGATGGCACACGCCCGTGTCGGATGACACGCCCGTGTCGGATGACACGCCCGTGTCATCCGGCCGTGTTTCTGGCCGTGTCCTTCTCGGGTTGAAAACGGCCAAAAACATCACCAGCCAGACACGGCCTTGGACACGCCCGTGTCCTAGGCCGTGTACCCCTACAGGCACCAAAAACTCTTTTTCGCGACCGACTCGCACACACAACTTTCGGGGCGTTACAAATCTCCCCACTTAAGGAATTTCGTCCCGAAATTAAGCAAAGGTACACGAAAGCTAAATGATACCTGAGTGGAATAACTCGGGGTATTCCTCCAACATAGCTTGCTCTCGCTCCCAAGAAAGCTCCTCACGTCCGCAATTATCCCAACGGACTTTAACCATTCGGACCTCCTTGTTGCGGAGTCGTTTGACTGCAACATCTTCAATTTGCACTGGCTTGACCCTTGTTGTTAACTCATAATCAACCGGTACCTGATTGTCCGCAACGATCTGCAAAGGCTCTTACACTGCCTTACGCAACACCGATACGTGGAATACATCATGCAGCCCACTCAACTCTGTCGACAGCTTTAATCTATACGCCGCCTCGCCAACACGCTCCAGGATTTCAAATGGTCCAAGGTATCTCGGACTCAGCTTCTTCAAGCGTCGAACCCGCGATACACCCTTGAACGACTTGATCTTTAAATATACCATGTCGCCAACGTTGAACTCCACATTTCTATATTTGGTATTGTAATACTTTGACTGTCTATCCTGAGCAATCTTCAGCCTTTCCTGAATTGTCCGTATCATTGAAGTGGCATCTTCCACCGCTTGACTCGCCTGCCTCCAACCAAGACAACGGCGTACGACACTTCCTCCCGTACAAGGCTTCGAAAGGCGCCATTCCAATGCTTGCCTGAGAGCTGTTGTTGTAAGCAAACTCCATCATGTACAGGTGATCCTCCCAATTCTTCCCGAAATCTAGGACGCACATGCGAAGCATGTCCTCCATAGTCCTGTTGACTCTCTCGGTTTGGCCATCTGTCTGTGGGTGAAAGGCTGTGCTGAAATTTAGCTTAGTACCCAACAGACCATGCACCAACCTCCAGTCATTTGACGTGAAGCGTCCATCTCGATCACTAACAATACTTCTAGGCACACCATTCAATCGTACAATATTATCCACATAGAGTTTGGCTAACTTTTCCACTGGATCCTCCTTTCTGACTGGGATAAAATGAGACACCTTTGTCAACCTATCAACGACCACCCAAATGGCGTCGTTTCCCTTCTGCGACTTCGGCAAACCGTGCACAAAATCCATAGATATGTCGTCAAACTTTCATTCTGGGATAGGAAGGGATTTCAAGAAACCTCCGGGCTTCTGGCATTCCGCCTTCACCAATGCGCAAGTACGACACTTAGCCACATAAAGTGCCACATCCTTCTTCAAACCCGGCCACCAGAATAATTTCTTCATGTCTCTATACATCTTCGTGCTTCCCGGGTGGATTGAGTACTTGGTATGATGAGCCTCATACATCAACTCCTCCCGAATATTATCCGCACTAGGAACGCATAGACGACCGTCCTTCCTTAGCAACCCATCTTCAACCACAAACTGGGAATTTGACCCATCCAAAGTTCCATCTAAGATTTGCTTCATGCTGCTATCCTGAACCAAAGCCCGCCGAACTCTATCCGCTAGGTCACACTGCACCTCTGTCCAAAACAGTTTCGCCTCGGCACTTGACTGCTTGTCAACGCAAGATATCTCCAATGCCTCCAACTCTTGGACCAATCTCTCATCATGTACTGATAACCAATTGGCTTGTGCGGGAATCTTACGACTCAATGCATCCGCCACTGCATTTCCCTTCCCAGGCACATAGTGTATCTTGAAGGTGTAGTCCCCTAAGAACTCCATCCACCTCCTCTGCCTCATGTTCAAATCCTTTTGGTCCAATAGGTATTTCAAACTCTTATGATCAGTGTAAATATCGACCTTCACACCGTACAGATAGTGCCTCCAAAGCTTAAGAGCAAATATCACGGCTGCTAACTCTAAGTCGTGGACCGGATAATTCCTCTCATGAACCTTCAGTTGTCGTGAACCATAAGCTATCACTCTCCCATGCTGTAGCAGAACACAGCCCAAACCACTGCCCGAAGCATCACTATAGATCTCGAACCCTTCGGTTCCACTTGGCGAACATAAAATGGGCGCCGTGGTCAATCGCCTCTTCAATTCTTCAAAAGCCTGATCGCACTCCGGAGACCACACAAACTTCTGATCCTTTCTTGTCAATGTTGTGAGTGGTAGTGCTATCCGCGAGAAGTTCTCTACGAAGCGCCTGTAGTAGCCAGCAAGCCCTAGAAAACTCCGGACCTCTGCCACTGTAGTCAAAGTAGGTCACTCCCGTATCGCCACTATCTTCGCCGGATCCACAGCTATTCCTTCTCCACTGACAACATGACCAAGGAACGCTATCGAGGACAACCAGAATTCACACTTGGAGAACTTTGCATACAACTGACTTTTCCTCAATGTCTCCAACACCATGTGTAAATGCTTGTAGTGATCCTCCTCGCACCGCGAATACACCAGAATATCATCGATAAATACTATCACAAACTGATCCAGGTATTCTCTGAACGTCCTATTCATCAGATCCATAAACTCGGATGGCGCATTCGTCAACCCAAACGGCATAACCGTGAACTCGTAATGCCCAAACCGCGTACTGAATGCTGTCTTTGGGATGTCGCTCTCCCTTATCCTCAACTGATAGTAACCGGACTTCAAATCTAACTTCGAATATACAGTTGATCCATCCAGCTGATCAAATAGATCGTCAATCCTCGGGATCGGATATTTGTTCTTCTCCGTAAGTTTGTTCAATTCCCGATAATCGATACAAAGCCGCAAGCTCCCATCTTTCTTCTTAACAAAGAGAACTGGTGCACTCCAAGGCGACGAACTTGGACGCACATAACCTTGCTCTAGCAACTCTTGCAGTTGCACCTTCAACTCTGCCATTTCTCTTGGGGCTATCCGGTAGGGGGAGCGTG
The DNA here is from genome assembly GCA_039583875.1 of Platanthera guangdongensis. NCBI lineage: Eukaryota > Viridiplantae > Streptophyta > Magnoliopsida > Asparagales > Orchidaceae > Platanthera > Platanthera guangdongensis. Next base: position 118,954,726 of record CM077147.1, on the reverse strand, counting down.
ACACCGGTTTGGCACCCGGTACCAGCTCTATAGTAAAGTCTATCTCCCGCTGAGGAGGGGCTCCTGGGAGATCATCTGGAAACACATCAGGATACTCGGACACAACTGGGATGTTGCCCAAACTAGGTTTAGGCGTCGCAGTCTGCACTAGAGTGACATACAGTTCTGCCCCACACCGAACTGCCTTGAACACCTGAAGGGCCGATATCAGAACTTTCCCTGAACCCTTCATGCCCGCAAAAGTAGTCTCTCCACCAGTGTCCAGACCCAACTTGACTTCTTTATGGTTGCAATCAATGCATGCACTCTGCTCCGAGAGCCAATCCATACCGAAAATTACGTCGAACTCCACTAATGGTAGAACCAAGGCTCGCAAATCAAACTCTCGGTCTCCAATCCGAATCTTCACAACACAAACCCTATCCGCACGCATTGAGCACCCATTAGGCAACAACACATCCAACTTGTTTTCTGCCATCGAGAAGGGAACTCCGATGCGCGATATAAACTTTTCAGATAAGAAGAAATGTGATGCTCCCGTATCAAAAAGGGCTCTCACCGGAAACCCAAAGATTAACACAAAGCCTAGCATTAACAAATGTAAGCTAACAAATACGAAGGTAACAACTATAAAAGTTAAACCACTGTAATTTAACTCATACCTGTCACCACGTCCGTTTGCTTAATGGCCTCCTGCAGACCAAGGTTGTAGACTCTAGGCTGAGCTGGAGCATGATGGGACGCGGTTGACTCCACCGCCTTCCCTTTCTCCTCATAAGTCGCTCCAGGCCTCCTCTCGGACTTTGAACGTCCACTCCAACACTCCCGAGCAAAATGCCTCGTCTTCCCGCAGTTGTAGCAAGCTCCGGGGACTCGACTTGTAGTTTCCCCCGATGCATCAGCCGAAGGGGCTGAGTTCGAAGTCCTCCGCTTCTTGTTCCATCTGCGGAAACCTGTCTTGTTACTTGGCACCTTGAACTCGGTCTTCCTTTCTCCTGGGTCCTTCTTATCTTGAACTTTCTTCGCAACCTTTTCCAACGATCGGGCTGAATTGACCAAGGCTAGGAAGCCCTGCGCCTTAGGCTCAGCAAGGAGTAACTGTAAATCGCCGCGAAGACCCTCATAGAATCGGTTGGTCTTCCTCTCTTCTTCTGAAAACATAGCACCAGCATAACGACCCAACTGTGTGAACTCATGCAGATATTCGTCCACACTTCTGGATCCCTGAGACAATCCAAGAAATTGATTCTCCATCTCCAACTTCTGAGCAGAAGGTACAAATCTGGCTAGGAACAATCTTGAAAATTCCTCCATCGGCACATCCGCAAGTTGCCTTCCCACTAGAAGATGAAACTCCATCTCGTCCCACCAAAGCCTCGCTTCACCCTCCAAAAGAAAAGTCGCTATGGTGGTCTTCTGCCACTCCTCAGTCAATGTGGCCGTCAACACCCTCTTTATGGAAGAGAGCCAGTCCTCAGCTTGAGTTGGCGTTCCAACCCCATTAAACCTCGGAGGATTAAATCCCATCACATGCTTTAGCTGCCTCTTCGTAGTTCTCCTCGGCTCTACTAACTCAACTGCTGCGCGTTCCACCACTCTCGGCTCTGCCGCCCTAACCGGTTCTTGCTCACTCGCAGGAGGTGCACGATGTATTTGCCCTGCAGGTTGGGCATTTATCATTGCGAACACGGCTTCAGCCACCATCCTGATGGTTTTTGCTGAAGGAGGTGTAGCAGGCACGTCCCTTGGTGCACTACTTTTCGCTGATTGCGGACGCTCTGACTGACCAGCACCGCTCCCAGCTGCCTAAATTAGCAAAGACACACGATTAGACAACAAACAAATTGCTAAAAGCAATCATTGGAACACTCAGGTTCCACCAAACAAGTGTATTTTTCATTCCTAAGTGGACATTCATGGGTTCTTTTTGATGTTATAAAGATGACGCACACATGTGCTCACCACCCCTTAAAAGAATTCACCCACGAATTCATTTAAGTCTGATCGTAACCAGAAGTCTGATACCAAATTGTAACACCCCCATCTGTCGCATGGCATATAACAGAAGGTCCAGCTGAAACCCGACGCCATATACCACAGACAGTCGGAAGGGATACTAAATGAATAATCAAACCATCCGAATAAGACTACTCATCCTAATCACAGAGCATTCTAGCGGAAGATTTTAAATTTGAAAGAACCCAAAATTAAATCCATCAATATGAATGTCCACAGCTACAACAAAAGGAATGAAATCCCAAATACACAGAAACGGGTACATGGCCTTATGGCCTTACAAATGTTCACTTAATAAAGAGTGTTTTACATACATCGGCTCGCAGGCTGGCCATACATGCTAAATATAAAAACAGCTATTCTACGGCCTTCTAGGGCCAGCACAGCAACATGGGCTCCAGCCCGCTATTTGGCGCTCGGCTCCGCAGCACCTGCAAGCACATACCACCGCACGGTGGCAAATAAAGCAACGGTCAGATAAAAGCCGACCAAATTATAACGACCCCGCCCTGACTCGGGACGGCGGTGCTCTTTCCCTGCATAACATTAGCCCAACAATATATATAGCGCAATTATAATTCGCCACAGGTGTAGGCTCGCACGGCCAAACACCCCGTGCACTCAGGGCACATTCATGGTGAACCCTGACCCATCAGTGCATTCACCACCACCCCCAGGATGGCAACAACATGTGAGCATTTAGCCTTTCTGACCACCGTCTAAGGCTCCGACTATGCCAACGGCCAGTCCCCGTCTTCGGGTCTCTCGCACCGAACCACATAGCCTAGGTCCAATTCCACTTGCCCGTTGCTCACGCTGCATGTCCAATTTAAGTACTTTGCGCGGGCCAAGCTTCTCTCGGATCCCAAATTTTCCAAAACAATCTCATAACCCAGTTATGAACAAGGCCGGTTCCCAGACCGCCAAGTTAGCAGAACACGTTTCCGCTCAATTTTTCGGGTGCGCCTTGAAGCTAACCTCCAAGGATCCCTGCTGCAATCTACCGCGTAGAAACCCGAAAAATCCAAAGCACGGAGTCTTCTCCGGCAAAACCACATCAAATGCAACATCACCGATCCAGACAAAACATGTCCGGGTAGGCTTCACACACAATGCCTATGCCCGTACTTACGATTCCGGGCTCTATATGCAACACAAGGGGGACTATTCCCGTCAACCCCAAGGAACACCACGGACTCACCGCATACTCGCGGGAGCGGGATTCCCTATGCAGAAAGAAAGAGCTTCAAGCGCTCAAGTTGAGAATCGTTACCCTTGTAGTCCGTTTTGGCGCCATGGAAAAACTACGTGGTTAGAACTCTTCGCAATGACCTTCCCTCCACGGATCCGCTCTCCGATTTCGAAACGGTGCTCCGATGCTCCGCCGGCGGCCGGAAACTTCCTTCTTCTTCCTCTTCTCTCTCACTTTGGAAAAGGAGAACTTTGGAGAGAAAATGAGGAAATAACCCCCTATTCCCGGCCTTAATAGAGCAGAATTTCATCTGGGCCGTCGGATCTAAATTAAAGGAAACGAACGGCTCGGATCTGCACAAAATTCCCCAGACCTGGGCCGCACACGGCTTGGCACACGGCCGTGTCCATGGCTGTGTGCCTCGATCCAGGCACGATCGTCGAACTGAGAAACGCACACGGGCCAAGACATGCCCGTGTCTGACCTGACACGCCCGTGTCGGGTTCCTCGACACGCCAGTGTTCGTGGGCGTGTCACGCATAACCGCCACGGCAACGGATACGACCCATCAGGACACGGGTAGGGACACGGGAAGGCACACGCCCATGTCGGATGACACGCCCGTGTCATCCGGCCGTGTTTCTGGTCGTGTCCTTCTCGGGTTAAAAACGGCCAAAAAAATCACCAGCCAGACACGGCCTTGGACACGCCCGTGTCCTAGGCCGTGTACCCCTACAGGCACCAAAAACTCTTTTTTCGCGACCGACTCGCACACAACTTTCGGGGCGTTACAATACAAGCTCCTCCTCGGTCTTTGAGAAGACCAAAATGTCATCGATGAAGACGATTACAAAGATGTCTAGATATGGCTCAAACACTTTGTTCATCAGACTCATGAAAGCTGAAGGGGCATTTCTGAGCCCAAACTGCATCACGGTGAACTCGTGCAAGCCGTAACTTGAGCTAAAAGTTGTTTTCTAAATCTCCTCCTCTTGTATCCTCAATTGGTAATACCTCGGGCACAAATCCAACTTGGAGAACCCATGCGCTCATACCAATTGATGGAATAACTCGTCGATCTGGGGCAGCGGATAGGTGATCTTCACCGTCAGTTGATTGAGCTCCCGATAATCGATACACAATCGCAACGTTCCATCCTTCTTTTTGATAAATACGATAGGGGCTCCCTAAGGTGATGTGCTAGGGCGAACAAACCCTGATTCCACCAGTTCTTGTAATTAAGCTCTAAACTCTGCGAGTTCCTTTGGGTCCATTCGATAAGGGGTCCTAGAGATGGGCTTGGCACCCGGTACTAGATTAATTTTAAAATCCACCTCTCTATGTGGGGGTAGTCCTGGCAATTTCTTAGGAAATACCTCGATAAAATCCCTCACCACTCACACATCCTTCATATCTTTTGTCCTTTCTTTCAATTCTAAACATAACATGTAAACTTCATCCCCTCTCATGTGGGCTTTCAAGGTCTGAATTGAAGATAATAACATACGGGGTATGAACTTAATACCTTGGAAAAAGATTTATGAGTCTCCATGTCTCAAATTGATTCGCTTTGCCGTGCAATCAATCTTATTGTGCTGCCAATCCAGCCATTACATTCCCAGAATGAGGTCGAATTCCGTCATTCACAACACTATTGTCGGGGTACCGGAGAAGTGTTGTACCACTTCCAAGTCTTTAACAAAATCTGCCGACAGAAATGAGTGTGTGGCTCCGGTATCGAACAGAGTGTAGGCCAGTGTACCACCAACCATCATGATGCCTAAGTACCAATAACAAATACTCAAAGCTAGATTTTTAGTACATCTTAGGCAAATCAAGGTGAATGCTAAAAACGTGTTAATTAACTATAACATACATGTGATCACCTCCTGAGGGTTCCTCTCCTATGCTATGTCCAGCGCGAACACCTGATCCCGAGTAGGTCCGGGGTTTCCTCGTCATGTTCCTCGTCCTCGACCATGCATATGTCACCGTCCTCGTGGAGCTGCCTGAGGGAGAGCAGGAGGAACATTCCCAACTAGCTGCAGGTAGTGATGTAGGATGTAGCCCGGTTGGTTGCATTGGAAGCATACTCGCTCATATCGCCCTTCGGGTTGTTGGAACTGTTGGGGTTGTGGAGGTGGAGGCAATGCTGGTGGCTGTGGGACCGGGCGCTCCATTCTAAAATTCTGGTGGAAACGCCCTCCACCTCTCTGGTATCCTCTTCCACCTCTATTATCATGCATCCTTCTGTTACTAGGGCCAGCTTCCATCACACCCTCAGTGGGTCTCTTACCACTTCCAAAGTGGTCTGCCTCTACCCTCTTCGCCATGTCAGTTATTTCTGCTAAGCTGGAGTCCGCTGTAAACAAAAAGGCTTGCCTCAGGGGGTCTCGCAAGCCTTTGTAGAACCTTTTAGTATATCCTTTGTTGCCCAACTCATAGGAGTCAACAAATCTAGCCAGATGTTGAAACTCTCGCTGGTACTTTGTCGCTGTCTTGGATCCCTGCTTCAGGTGCAGGAATCTTTCTTCAAGTTCATCTTGAGTTGTCGAAGGGATAAAGTGCTCCAAGAAAGCTTCAAAAAACTCGCTCTAACTAATATCCGTGTAGACTCTTCCTTGGAAGGTGGAGCCCATGAGAGACTTCCACCACCTTTTTGCATGCAGTTCCAGAAGTGACACTACAAGGGTCACATCCATATTGTTCGGACATCTAATTCCCGCCATCAGCTCTTGTACGGTGTCGAGCCATTCCTCTATACGCACTGTCGACTCTATCCCAAGGTATTCAGGAGGGGAGAGAGCTCGAAAAGTGCTCAAAAAATTAGAGCACGGTGCTTGTTGTTGTATAGGGGCTTGTTGGGACCTCAAGGCATCCAAGATAGCTGTGAGTGTCTGCCCTAGCTCTGATTGCTGAAACTGTGTGGGTACGTACGGGGCGGAAGTTCCCCACACTAGCTTAACTTGCACTGGAATCTACACATAAGGTAAAAACCTAAGGTCAGGTTGGCTAATCTTATGGTCAAAGTTGGGCATACTTAGTGTAAATTACATATGGGCACATCACTAATTCCGTTAAGTCAGTTTGTCCCCAAACTGACTTATTGAGCGGGGGTGTTCCATTGTTGAATGACTTCCTTAGTTCAGAATCATAGAAATTTGATATCATTTGTAAGCCCCCACCACATCCCAGAACACAAAACACGACACGAGGGGAGTCTTATGCCCAGAACAGCCGCCTTGCGGTAGCGTTATCACACGGGCTAACTTGTACTACAAGATGCCTATTCTGCCAAATATAATCAATATCAATCATTGCCAACCCAACTAAAAATATAAAACAGAAGTCAAATCCACACATAAGTAAAATAGTCCAAAAGTACATCAAATAAAAGAAGCATCAACAAGCTTCTATAACATCAAAGTACGTGTACAATATGAGTCTCTCCGACTCACATCAATCTCTGACAATAGAGATGACACCATCCCTTCAGGCCCAGTGGTCCTGTATTGGCTGTCCTACTGCATAAACTGCTTCTGCTCTATCTACGGGGTTCCCCCTAAAAAGGAAGAAGGAACAACTGTTAGTCATAAAGATTAAGTGGCTTCACATCCTCTCCCCCAGCGAATCCTCGGCATCGGGCGGAGAAAAGGACAAGTATAATATATAATAAAGAGCAGTAATACAAACAGGTGGAAAAGAGTGAACAATATCAATGTATATCTGCAGTATAATAAATGAGTTAACAATCTACTCTAGCAGTTCTTCCATCTATAGTAGTATAAAAATCTGAAGCTACAATAGAAGTTGAGGATCGGCTCAGCAGTAAAGTAACTCATCATATAAGAATGCCCATACAAACTTATACGATGAGGATATTGTGTATGCAATGTAATGTAATGACATGAATGCAATGCAATGAATCACCCATGATCACCCACATGCAACTGCTATGTCGACACAGACTTGTAGTTCCCACTTTTTAGCAGGTACCTAACCAATCAAGCATCAAGCATCGTGACCATGTGGTGACAGTAGAGCGGGCTTCTCCACTAATAGGTGGACATCCGCACTACCAAGCCTAGGCCTCCGTACGCCTTAACGCTAAGAACACCATAGCGGAGCTCACATGCATACTACGGCTCAGAAGGAGTCTCGAGTAGATGTGCACCAAGAGCCCAGCCCAACTGGCCTATCTTTGTTGCACGGAAGGTGCCTCTGTGAACAAATCACCAAAGGACCAAGGCCAACCGTCCACTAGCACGGATGGTGCCTCGGGAAGTAAGCATTGAGGACTAAGAACCAACTGTGAATTCTAACTATCAATTCCCGTCGGTGTGACGACTAGCGATCCCGTAAACCTGCCACACTATCCTTAACCCAGGATTACAACACCGTGTGCAGACTCACACTGCATGCAATATCACATAATTGTGGCACGGAAGATGCCTCTGTGGACAAACCACCATAGTGCCATGGCCGACTGTCCACTTATGTCCCTTTTCATCATTACCAATCTAGTGAGGTCAAACACCCGCACTTACACTCTTTCACAATCTCATGCCCCAAGACAACTAAGAGTTCTCCATCAACGTAATGGTACCTCACATATTCACCAACCATTTGGTTATCATGATTATATATAGACTATTATCACATTACTCTAACATTAACTGGATACAATCTTTTACCAAGTTAAACCATTCGTGCACGCATGGATCTATCAACTAAATGCAACAACCATTTGTTCATAGCACCCACTACCAACTGTGTACAGTAAGTCCAAGCTAATCTCATCATTTTTCAATGTATTACCATTGTCATGTACATCCTTATTGGTTCATATATTTAAATCATTCTTACCATGTTAACTCATCAACCCATTCGTTCACTACATCAAGTGTTCGTTACGGATCTATCCAGTAAATGTCATTAACAATATTTTTTCACCATTACATATACACTAAATTTACCAAGACGTTAACATTGTTGCACTACAGACTCTCCGTACCAAATTCAAACCTACTCAACACAAAACACGAGAATTATTTGTGTAGGAAAGTTTACTGTACAGCAACTCTGATCGGGGATTCCCGAGACTATAGGAATCCAGTGAAGGCATGTAACCTCTCGTTGGAAAGGTATTTGCGAGAGCTACGACTTTCGTGTTTAGTTAAAAACCCATATCTGGGCGCACATGTCCGAAAATGTCCTCGAAGATCGTTGGGCGCAGAAAATAGATTTCTGCATGCATCTTAAAGTGAGACGAATATCATTAGTTCATTTTATTCCTCCAACTAATATTCCCATGTCACATCCAGAATTCCTCCTACCTTGTTCACCTTCAAAGGCCAACTTTCTTCACGAAAAAAAGTTCCAATCTTCTCATGGAAGAAAGGAGTGGTTGAAGACATCTTATCTCTAGGGTATAAATCCTAGCATGGCCTTCTCCGAAGAACACTTCTTCTCACGAATCAAGACTCTTTTGAGTTGATATCTCTCCTAGGAATAACTAAAGATCTAACACCAAGGGAGAGGGTAGGAAGCCCACCTCGGTTCCGGTGTTTCCGATGTTTATAGCCATGGATCTTATCACCGTTCTTTAAGGCATCCTCATCTCCCTCGTTGGTGTTCGTTCTCCATGGGAAATAGAGGAAGAGATATCTTCCTCTATTGTTCTGTCAGGATTGCACAGTAATGGATCTGCAAAGACAACTATTCAGTAAAGTGGTAAAGAGACGACTAGGGTTTTATGCATGCTCCTTTTATAATGAGAAATTAGGGTAACTGCCTTGCCATGTGTCGGTCTGACATTAGACCACCTAATATTTCTTTAAATGAGTCATGTTGAAAGGACGCTGCCCATTTAAATGAGTCAATTTGGCGGAATTCCCGACAATCCAGTTCAGCAGCGGTCGAAAATTCGCCCAAGGCAAAACTTCTCCTATGTTAAATGGCGTTCGGCGAATTTTAGGCTAGTTCGACGACCGGTGCTCGACAAATTTGGCGTTCGACGAATTTTCTTGAGTTCTATGAATTAGCGCTCAACAAATTTTAGCGTTCGACGAATTTACCTGAGTTCAACGAATTGTTCGACAAATTTTTCTGAGTTCGACGAATGGTGCTCGATGAATTTGGCGTTTGACGAATTTTCCTGAGTTCGACGAATCACCGCTCGATGAATTTAGCTGAGTTCGACGAATCAGCACCTGACAAATTTCGGCGTATGATGAATCACCCGAGTTCAATGAAATGGTGATTGACGAATTTTGGCGTTCGACGAATTACCGGAGTTCGACGAATCGATGGTCTACGAATTTTGACGTTCTACGAATTATCCTCAGCCTATGCCATTGAGTGTTGTTAAGTCTACTCAACACTCTCAACGTCTTAACCTCCAGAAACTTTCTAAGTTAAATTGCGTCGAGAGCATTGGGTCCACTCAACGATCTCAACGCCTTAACCGCCAGAAACTTTCTAAGTTAAATGGCGTCAATTGGATTGGATCCACTCCACTCTCTCAACGCCTTAACCGCAAGAAACTTTCTAAGCTAAATTACGTTGAGAGCGTTGAGTCCACTCAACGCTCTCCATGCAATTTGTTAAATAAAAACAGGAAAAAATGACAAAAATAAATGAAAACGACTAAATTAATGTGCATAAAAATGCGTATATTTACAACTCATCAAATACCCTCATACTTAAGTTTTTGATATTCCAGAACAAAAGTTGGAGATGTACTTATAATGAATGAAAGAAATCCTAAGTTTAGCTACAGCTTGAATTAATCGAAAAAAAGATCTAAATAAATATCGGGGATATTAGAGTTCAATCCTAAATTTTGCCAAAAATTTAAATAAAGGAAGAGTTTTTGTTAAAAACTTCTGATATGATCCAATAGATAGCAAAAAATTGTATTAGTTAGTCTAACAAAAATAGATTGGATTTATGAAAACTTGAGCTTGTAAGAATGACAGGAAATAATTTAATTTACAAATTATGATCTCAAAAAGATTTTAAAATTAAATCTAGCTTCTTTTTGAAATTGGCGGAGTAGGATATCGTGGTATTTGAAGAATGCTTGAATTGTAGAGGCGAGGGTATAGTTTTTTGCTCGAACCTCTATTGAATTTTTTGGCTTGAAAATGGATGTTAGGAAAACGAAATCTTATTTTCCATAACATAATTTTTTTTTTACAATCTTCATAATAATCTAATGTATATGTATAGGAGTAATGAATTTTATACTCATACTCCATAACATATAATCATTTTAAATATTGGATGCCTATGTTTACGGAACGAAATCTTATTCCCATTGACATAAGATCATTTAAGGATCGAAATCATGTCAAGTATGACATGAAAAAAGGTGATAGGTTTGTGTTCAAAAATAAAACTAGGTTTAATAAAAAGTTTTTGAGAGCAACTTTTATAAATTAAACGTTCTAAAATTCGAAAAAAAAAGCTTGGAGTTAACATAATTGAAATCTAGGATCGTTATTTTTCTAACAAAATAAATGTTCAACTATTTAGATATATTAGAAGAGATGCTGAAATAAGGTACCTTATCTAAATAAAAAAGCATACGAAATTTTTTTAAAACATAACCCCGGATATCTAAATCTATCGATCTCCAATTAATAAATAAATAGTAAGCAAAGAATAACTAAAATTCGCTTATAAATTAACTCGCAACTATATTTTCGGAGAGCAAAAAGGGTTCAGAATTTGAGATATTTGAATTATTCGTTACATAATTAACAAAATATTTTTCATTTTTGTGGTTTTTATCAATTTTTTTGGAATTTTGATTATCATCTCTTTTTTTTAAATTTTTGTTTATCATCTTTTTAGGATTTTTCAAAATCATCAAAAATTTTGTTTTTTTGTTTTATAGTTTTCTTTTTGATTTTTTTCTTTACAAAAAACGAGAACATTTTTTTTTTGGAGATTTTAAGTTTTGCAAAATTTTTTTATTTTTGATGATTTTTGTTATTATTGCAAAATATAAAAGTGCAGAAATAGAAGAATAAGAAAACACTCACATAATTAAATCCAACATTGTCCCCAATGTTGCAAGCTAAGAATGCGGAACAATAATTTACAAAATAAAATATGAACAAAAAGTAAAAGAGATGGTAGAGCTTCCCTTATACGAGTTCGGGGACGCCCATATGGAACCCTGCATTATGAAAAAGAAATAGCAAAAATATAACAGAAAAAATAAAACGAAAAAAAAATTCTGCCTAAAGTGTGTGGGCGGTAGGGGGCAAATGTGTAAGTGACTCTTAAGCTAACGTCTTAGCTGTGAGTGGGACAGATAAGAGATCCCCTAGTGCGCACAAGACTGTGACGTGCCGAAGCGACAAAAAAAAGTTGTGATTTATTGCGAGTGTTTATTATTATTATTTTCTTGGGTAAAAAAAAATTTGTTTTTTTATAAAAGAACAAAATATATACGAGAAATTTTTTGTGATGTTTTTTAAGGTTTTTAGATTTTTTAGATTTTTAAAGTTTTGAGTTTTAAGGGTTTTTTTATTTGTTTTTGTTTTGTTTTTTTTTGGTTTTATGAATTTAATTTTTAGGATTTTTATAATTTTTAAGTTTTTAGATTTTTTTTTGAGTTTTGATTTTTTTGACTTTTTTTATTTTTTTAGATTTGTGGATTTTTTAGTTTCTAAGTATTTAGATTTTTTGAATTTTTAGTTTTGAAGTTTTTTTATATTTTTGGATTTTTTAGTTGTTAAGTTTTTTTATTTTGAGTTTGTTAGGTTGTTAGTTTTTGTTAGTAGAAAGCGACGTCATTTTATTTATATAATTTTATAGATAATTATAACATAATTTTTTTTAGTTTTTTGGTTTTTTTTGAAGTAGTTTTTTTTATATTGTTTTAATTTTTATTAATAATACTTATTATTAATTTAATTTTTGTTGGCCATTTTTTTAAATATATAATAGGTAAAATTAATAGGTCTCCAGAGTTTAAAATAACGACGCGAAATCTCCCCGGCAACGGCGCCAAAAACTTGATGCGTGTTAAAACTCCAAAAATTATTACGAGCTCGCGGCGCCCCGGGCGGTTTTATTTACGAAAAGCGGATTTGGTTTTATTTAGAAAACGGGGCTCGCGGATTTACTAATTTGGATATAAAAAGATGTTATTGAGTTTTAGCGAAAGGAGGCAAGTGCACCTATCGTGAGTAGTACAGGATATTCCGGGTGGAATATCGAGGTCGTATTATTCTCGGGTTCGGTTCGATTATTTTTACTCTACCCTGGAGGGGACTATTATTTAACAGATATTTACTTGTCGTGTAATTTTTTATATATAAAGGCAAAAAGGTAGAAAATAAAAGCATAAAAAAGGGTGGAGCCGATGAAGAGCTTAGCTCGATGGCATCGAATAAAATTTGAACTAAAATAAACTTTGAATAAACAGAGATCCTAATTTTCTGATTAATTAAGGCGTAGACTTGGTCATGGAGGTTTCACTAAAATGAGCTCACCTAGCTATAGGAATATCGCTCACCTGAACGCTAAGACTATTCGACCAGGCTCTCGTCCGACGAAGGATTCCTCTTAACGCCCGCATTACGATAAGAACCCCGTTATTTGGTTGGGAACCCAATCCGGTAGAGTTTGCGCGCCTCCTCTCTCGAGGGTTACTGCGGAACTCCATTTACCAAGGGGCGATCGGTCCATACGCACGGCCTCTCGGCTAGCTAGCGTATGGACTACGGAAATAGGGCCCACACATCGATTATGTGGTTCTACGCGTCGTAAACTCAGGCAAAGCTTAAGTTAATTTTAATTAATTGGAAAAACAGCACCTTTAATTATTTTAAGCAAATTTATTTGTCCCAATGCTCTTCGATACTGAGCATTAATAACGGTTAGCCACTCATCGGAATGGGGACAGCAGGCGATAAAAGCGAGAAAGTCAAAGCAGTAAATAAAGCAGTAAAATAAAGCAGTAAAAGGAAAGCAGTAAATTGCAAGTCCTACTCAAACGAGTAGGACTGAAATGAAAGCAGTAAAATTACATGTCCCGGCTCAAATGAGTGGGCGGGACAAAATAAAGCGAGTCCTACTCAAACGAGTAGGAGAAATTAAATGCAATTACAATTCCATCCCCATTAATTATAATAAAATAAAGATCGGCCATTTAACTCAAATGAGTATGCGGTAAATAAAATCCTGTCATTTAACTCCTAGCGAGTAGGCGGATATAAATTCTAACACTCACGCACTCTACTTGAAAGTTAAACACACGCACACAAGTCCTACTCAAATGAGTAGGAGAAAATTAAAGCACGTCATTTAACTCTTAACGAGTAGGTGAAAATAAATGCAACACACGCACACACTCTACAGAATTGAAAGAAAGTAATTTAAACTAACTCATACACGCACGCACACGTACAAAAAAATAGGAAAAACCAAGTGTCTGAAAAATTAAAACAACTACATTTCTTCCGCTAGAATGCGGTAGAAATGAATGAAAAGTGAAAATAAAACTTAAAGGAGTAAAAAAGTTTGCAAATAAATGCAAAGTACAAGTGCTCGAAAAATTGAAATGAATACATTTCTACCAGTAGAATGCAGTAGAAATGAATAAAATGAAGAAATAAAATGTAAACGGGCAAAAAGTTTTTGAAAATAAAAGCGAAAATGAAGTGTTTAAAAAATTAAAACGATTACATATACATTCCTATAACTCCGTAAAAGTTGTTAAAAAGTGAAAATAAAGTGAAAAGGATGAAAAGTTTTACGACCTAAAAAGGAAATTCTAAGCCAGTGAAAAATTAAAACCTCTTTGAAAACGATTTTACAGGTTTATAGGAATGCATAAAAAGCTAGAAATAGCCTAAGTCTAACAAGTCTAAGTGAAAATTAACGAAGTATAAAAGCATGAAAACTACTCTCATACACACACAAACACACACATTTTAAAAGAACAAAATCAAAGTTCAAATGAAATAAAAGAAATAAGATTGCATAAGAGTGGGCACATATATGAAGTCAAAAGTCATGTAATGGAAAAAAACTACATTGCATTAACCATAAAGAAGATTACATAATTGAAAATAAAAGAGAGAGAGAGGGAGAAAATCTCATTACAAGGCTTAGAAATCCATCTAGGCAGCACCTCCCTATATAAAATGGTTGAGGAAAAAGGGAACAGCAGCTCAAACAGAAGGCTGCAATTTATAGAAAAAAAATTTCATCAGACACGCCCTCTGACACGGGCATGTCAGGGGGCGTGTCGACACTGTATATATGGCGGTCGTGAATTGACTGGAGATTTTGACTTTGCGGCTGAAAACGCGGCGGTCACGCCCCAGGTCACGGGCGTGACATTGGGCGTGTCAACTTTATTTATTAAAAGAATTCAGCGATTTGACGGCGTTGTTGACTTCGGGGGGTCCACGTGGCAGTCATGCCCCTGGTCACGGGCGTGACTATGGGCATGTCGGGGAGGTTGAACTGGGCGTCGTTTGCATCGAAAGTCGCCGGCGATGGTTTGTCGGGCCAGGTGGAGGAGTCACGCCCGTGTGGCATCCTGACACGGGCGTGTTGGTTGATTCGACGATCGTCGAGAGTAATTTCGTCGAGCTGGATGGTCACGGGCTTCGGCACGTGGCATGTCGGGCTGACACGGGCGTGGCGCTCATCGGAAACGGGCGTGTCCCTGTTGGGTCGATAAATGTCGTGCGGAAAATCGTCGAGTAGGCAGACACGGGTCAGGTCACGGCCGTGTAACATTTGACACGGCCTTGTGACAGGGCGTGTCACATGATTTTTCTTCAAAAACGCTGATTCCCTGGAATTTGACTTATCACGCCCAGGTCACGGGTGTGACCAGTAAGGACACGGGCGTGACATTACTGTTTTTGGCATATTTTTGAATTTTTTTGAAAAATAAAATAAATTAAGTTAGCAAAATATTTATAATAAAACGAGCAATTTATTAAATAAAAACAGGTAAAAATGATGAAAATAAATGAAAGCAACTAAATTAATGTACATAAAAATGCGTATATTTACAACTCATCAAATACCCCCATACCTAAGCTTTTGCTATTCCAGAGCAAAAGTTGGAGATGAACTTATAATAAATGAAAGAAATCCTAAGTTTAGCAACCGCTTGAATTAATCAAAAGAAAGATCTAACTAAATATCTGGGGTATTAGAGTTAAATCCTAAATTATGCCAAAAATTTAAATAAAGGAAGAGTTTTTGTTAAAAATTTCTGATATGATCGAATAGATAGCAAAAAATTGTATTTGTTAGGCTAACAAAAATAGATTGGATTTATGAAAACTTGAGCTTGTAAGAATTACAGGAAATAATTTAATTTACAAATTATGCTCTCAAAAAGATTTTAAAATTAAATCTAGATTTTTTTTGAAATTGGCGGAGTAGGATATCGTGGTATATGAAGAAGGCTTGAAATGTAGAGGCGAGGGTATTTTTTTTCGCTCGAACCTTTAATGAATTTTTTGGCTTGAAAATGGATGTTAGGAAAACGAAATCTTATTTTTCATAACATAAATTTTTTTTCTACAATCTTCATAATAATCCAATATATATGTATAGGAGTAATGAATTTTATCCTTTTACTCCATAATATATAATCTTTTTAAATATTGGATGCCTATGTTTACGGAACGAAATCTTATTCACATTGACATAAGATCTTTTAAAGATTGAAATCATACCAAGTATGACCTGAAAAAAGGTGATTAGGTTTGTGTTCAAAAATAAAACTAAGTTTAGTAAAAAGTTTTTGAGAGCAACTTTTATAAATTAAACGTTCCTAAAATTCGAAAAAATGTTTGGAGTTAACATAATTGAAATCTAAGATTGTTAATTTTCTAATAAAATAAATGTGCAACTATTTAGATGAATTAGAAGAGATGCTGAAATCAGCTACCTTATCTAAATAAAAAAGCATACGAAAAAATTTTAAAACGTAACCCCAGATATCTAAATCTATCGATATCCAATTAATAAAAAAATAATAAGCAAAGAATAACTAAAATTCGCTTATAAATTAACTCGCAACTATATTTTCGGAGAGCAAAAAGGGTTAAGAATTTGAGATATTCGAATTATTCGTACATAATTAACAAAAATCATTTTTTGGAATTTTGAATTTTTATTATCATCTCTTTTTTTGAATTTTTGTTTATCATCTTTTTAGGATTTTTCAAAATCATCAAAAATTTTGTTTTTTTGTTTTATCGTTTTTTTTATTTTTTCTTTATAAAAAACAAGGAGAACAACTTTTTTTTTGAAGATTTTAAGTTTTGCAATTTTTTTTTATTTTGATGATTTTTGTTATTATTGCAAAATATAAAAGTGCAAAAATAGAAAAATAAGAAAACACTCTCATACTTAAATCCAACATTGTCCCCAATGTTGCAAGCTAAGTATGCGGAACAATAATTTATAAAATAAAATATGCACAAAAAGTAAAAGAGAGGGTAGAAGCTTCCCATATACGAGTTCGGGGAGGCCCATATGGAACCCTGCATTATGAAAAAGAAATAGCAAAAATATAATAGAAAAAATAAAACGAATAAAAAAACTCGGCCTAAACTGTGCGGGCGATAGGGGGCAAATGTGTAAGTGACTCGTAAGCTAACATCTTAGCTGTGAGTGGGACAGATAAGCGATATCCTAGTGCGCATAAGACTGTGACGTGACGAAGCGACAAAAAAAAGTTGTGATTTATTGCGAGTGTTTATTATTATTATTATTTTCAAGGGTAAAAAAAATTTGTTGTTTTTTTATAAAAAAAAACAAAATTTATACGAGAAATGTTTTTGTGATGTTTTTTTTAAAGGTTTTTAGATTTTTTAGATTTTTAGAGTTTTGAGTTTTAAGGGGTTTTTTTTTTGTTTGTTTGTTTGTTTTTTGTTTTTTTTGTTGGTTTTATGAATTTAATTTTTAGGATTTTTATAATTTTTAAGTTTTTAGATTTTTTTTTTGAGTTTTGAATTTTTTTTTAGTTTTTTAGTCTTTTAGATTTTTGGATTTTTTAGTATTTAAGTTTTTTTAGATTTTTTGAATTTTTACTTTTGAAGTTTTTTTAGATTTTTAGATTTTTTAGCTGTTAAGTTTTTTATTTTGAGTTTGTTAGTTAGTTAGTTTTTGTTAGTAGAAAATGAAGTCATTTTATTTATATAATTTTGTAGATAATTATAACATAATTTTTTTTAGGTTTTTGGTTTTTTTTCTTTTTTTTTGAAGTAGTTTTTTTTATATTATTTTAAGTTTTTATTAATAATACTTATTATTAATTTAATTTTTGTTGGCCATTTTTTAAAATATATGATATGTAAAATTAATAGGTCTCCAGAGTTTAAAATAATGACGCGAAATCTCCCCGGCAACGGCGCCAAAAACTTGATGCGGGTTAAAACTCCAAAAAAGTATTACGAGCTCGCTGCGCCCCGGGCGGTTTTTTTTAAGAAAAGCGGATTTGGTTTTATTTAGAAAACGGGCCGCGCGGATTTATTAATTTGGATATAAAAAGATGTTATTGAGTTTTAACGAAAGGAGGCAAGTTCACCTATCGTGAGTAGAACAGGATATTCTGGGTGAAATATCGAGGTCGTATTGTTCTCGTGTTCGGTTCGATTATTTCTACTCTTCCCTAGAGGGGACTATTATTTAACTGATAATTACTTGTCGGGTAATTTTTATATATATAAAGGCAAAAAGGCAGAAAATAAAAGCATAAAAAAGGGTGGAGCCGATAAAGAGCTTAGCTCGATGGCACCGAATAAAATTTGAACTAAAATAAACTTTGAATAAACAGAGATCCTAATTTTCTAATTAACTAAGGCGGAGACTTGGCCGTAGAGTTTCCACTAAAATGAGCTCACCTAGCTATAGAAATATCGCTCACCTGAATGCTAAGACTATTCGACCGGGCTCTCGTCCGACAAAGGATTCCTCTTAACGCCCGCATAATGATAAGAACCCTACTATTGGGCGGGGAACCCAATCCGATAGAGTTTGCGTGCCTCCTCTCTCGAGGGTTAGTGCGGAACTCCATTTACTAAGGGTCGATCGGTACATACGTACGGCCTCTCGGCTAGCTAGCGTATGGACTACGGAAATAGGGCACACACATCGATTATGTGGTTCTACCCGTCGTAAACACTAGGCAAACATTAATTTAATTTTAATTAATTGGAAAAACAGGACCTTTAATTATTTAAAGCAATTTTATTTGTCTCAATGCTCTACGATACTGAGGGCTAAGAACGGTTAGCCACTCATCGGAATGGGGACGGCAGGCGATGAAAGCGAGAAAATCAAAGCAGTAAATAAAGAAGTAAAATAAAGCAGTAAAAGGAAAGCAGTAAATTGCAAGTCCTACTCAAACGAGTAGGACTGAAATGAAAGCTATAAAATTACAAGTCACGGCTCAAATGAGTCGGCGGGATAAAATAAAGTGAGTGCTACTCAAACGAGTAGGAGAAAATAAATGCAATTACAAATCCATCGCAATTAATTACAATAAAATAAAGACCAGCCATTTAACTCAAATGAGTAGGCGGTAAATAAAATCCTGGCATTTAACTCCTAGCGAGAAGGCTGAAATAAATGCTAACACTCACGTACTCTACTTGAAAGTAAAACACATGCACATAAGTCCTACTCAAATAAGTAGGAGAAAATTAAAGCATGTCATTTAACTCTTAACGAGTAGGTGAAAATAAATGCAACACACACACACACTCTACAGAATTGAAAGAAAGTAATTTAAACTAACTCATACACGCACGCACACGTACAAAAAAATAGGTAAAACTAAGTGACTGAAAAATTAAAACAACTACATTTCTACAGCTACAATGCGGTAGAAATGAATAAAAAGTGAAAATAAAATTTAAAGGAGCAAAAAAATTTGCAAATAAATGCAAAGTGCAAGTGCTCGAAAAATTGAAATGAATACATTTCTATCGCTAGAATGCAGTAGAAATGAATAAAATGAAGAAATAAAATTTAAACGGGCAAAAAGTTTTTGAAAATAAAAGCGAAAATGAAGTGTTTGAAAAATTTAAATGATTACATATACATTCTTATAACTTCGTAAAGTTGTTAAAAAGTGAAAATAAAGTGAAAAGGTCGAAAAGTTTTATGACCTAAAAAGGAAAATCTAAGTCAGTGAAAAATCAAAACCACTTTGAAAATGCTTTTACAGGTTTATATGAATGCATAAAAAGCTAGAAATAGCCTATGTCTAACAAGTCTAAGTGAAAATTAACGAAGTATAAAAGCATGAAAACTACTCTCATACACACACACATATTTTAAAAAAACAAAATCAAAGTTAAAACAAAATAAAAGAAATAAGATTGCATAAGGGTGGGCACGAAGATGAAGTCAAAAGCCATGTAATGGAAAAAAAACTACATTGCATTAACAATAAAGAACATTACAAAATTGAAAATAAAAGAGAGAGAGAGGGAGAAAATCTCATTACAAGGCTTAGAAATCCATCTAGGCAGCACCTTCCTATACAAAATGGTTCAGGAAAAAGGGAACAACAGCTCAAACAAAAGGCTGCAATTTATAGACAAAAAATTTCATCGGACACGCCCTCTGACATGGGCGTGTCAGGGGCCGTGTCGACACTGTACATATGGCGGCCGTGAATTGACTGGAGATTTTGACTTTGCGGCTGAAAATGCGGCGATCACGCCCCAGGTCACGGGCATGACATTAGGTGTGTCAGCTTTATTTATTAACAGAATTCGGCGATTTGACGGCGTTGTTGACTTTGGGGGGGTCCACATGTCAGTCACGCCCCTGGTCACGGGCGTGACTATGGGCGTGTCGGGGAGGTTGAACTGGGCGTCGTTTGCATCGAAAGTCGTCAGTCGGCAGTTTGTCGGGCTAGGTGGAGGCGTCACGCCCGTGTGGCATCTTGACACGGGCGTGTTGTTTGAGTTGACGATCATTCGAGAGTAATTTCGTCGAGCTGGATGGTCACGGGTTTCGACACGGGGCATGTCGGGCTGACACGGGTCGTGGCGCTCATCGAACACGGGCATGTCCCTATTGGGTCGATGAACGATCGAGCGGAAATTCATTCGAGCAGGCAGACACGGGTTCAGGTCACGGCCGTGTCACATTTGACACGGCCGTGTGACAGGGTGTGTCACATGATTTTTCTTCAAAAATGCTGATTCACTGGAATTTGACGTGTCACGCCCAGGTCACGGGCGTGACCAGTAAGGACACTGGCGTGACATTACTGTTTTTGGCATATTTTTTTATTTTTTCTAAAAAATAAAATAAATTAAGTTAGCAAAATATTTATAATTAAAAGAGCAATTTATTAAATAAAAACATTTTAAAATGACGAAAATATATGAAAACGACTAAATTAATGTACATAAAAATGCGTATATTTACAACTCATCAGTTGCTTTAAATTAGAATGCATGTTTTATGTTTATAATTCAGTATCGCATTGAAAAACAAGTGTAGTTGTTACGGATATGGCCGAGTGTGAGTGGCACCCTCCTGTTGGCGAGTTTATTAACATCGGGACCGAGGAGACGAGGACATAGATCCCAATATGACAATAAATGTTTACCAGTAGTGCGCATGGGCATTGTACACTACGTGATCTCTATTTTTATTATTGCATATGTATTTTGGGCAGTGTTGTTACTTAACATTTCTCCATGTCGTGTTTCTAAGCAAGACATTGTAAAAGCCATGTCATATTATTTTCCATCTTGGAAGTAAGATCAATTGAAGGAGAGCCCTAGGGGCTGAAATATCCTCTTTCAAACCCAAGTTCCTAAGAAAAGTCTTGTGCGCTTACTATAAAGTATGATCTACTCCCCCTATAACCATTTCACTCCAGGTTGAATGGCTAGGTTCTAACATAGTGTCAGTGGACGCTAGGCCACAACCACATCACATAATTTAAGTTGACATCTAAAACGTCGAAGACCCACACTTGAGAGAGTGTATTGAGAATTTATTCGCACAGTGGGAAACTCATGTAATATATTATGGGCCCATTACATATAATCGATTGGTTTTAGGTTGGAAGCTTGGGTACTAACATTTTATAAAGAGTATAATTTGTTAAATACTGTTAGAAGATATAAGGGAAAATGATGTATAAGCTCATTTATAGGCTCATTTCTTCTTTCTCCATTAGTCCCACATCTATTGTATAGGATTTTTTCTCCCTCTCCTCCTATATATTTGTACTCTTGTATTTGACATATGAAGAAGTATATATAAGGTTTCCTCATGATTTATATATGGTATTAGAGGAAAACAGTCAGGCCTGTTTCTAACGGCCCTGTTCTCCTGTTTAACCGGGAGGCTTGGTTTTCTTCTTACCACTCGGCTTTGTGGCTTCCCTCTGTTTCTAACCGCATCCTTCTTCTCTCTTGTGAATCTACCTCCTCTCCTCTTTTACTCCCTTTTATAGTCTTCCTCTCTCTGTCTTGTGGACCCCACTCCTGTTCTGTTAGTTTCCTTCAAACTTACACGAGCTACTCCCTATCCTCCGCGGACTTCCCTCTTCCCGCAGTTAGATCTCACCGTCTGGCCTATATTTCTAACCGCCATGGTCTTCTTGTCGCAAAGGGTTCTTTATTGCCTGCTCGCCTTGGCTGCTCGCTCGGACTGCTTCCTCCTATCTTGGTACGGTGTGCTGCTCACCGCCCGTCCTTTGCTCTTGTTGCGTCCTGCTACTTACCACTTGGTCTAGTACCTCTTCTTCCCGCTTGGTACGGTGTGCTGCTCACCACCCGTCCTTTGCTCTTGTTGCGGTCTTCTACTTACCGCTCAGTATTGTACATCTTCTTCTCGCTGGCCCCGTTCTTCCTTTGTCGCTTTGTCTCTTTGCCGCTCTGCCGCTGGAGGCTTTCAGTTCATCGCTGCGGTCTATTTAACCGCACTGTCTGTTCTTGCCGGTTTGGTCATAATCTGACCGTCGCGGAATGCCGACTTCTTCTCTCCGCTTCGGCCTTTTTCTCTGCCCGAAAGTAGCTGCTTAACACGCAATCGCATCCAGTGGCGTGCGACCTATTATTACCATTGTTGCCCATGCGGTTTCTTCTACTGGTTGCTCACAGCGTCACTTCAATAGTAGCCGCTAGTTCTGTTCGGCAAGCCGCGTGCCTTCTTGCTACATGGTCTCTGTGTCGAGTCGCTGCTCAGTAATATGGATTCCGATTCCACAACTGCTGCTGCTGATTCTTCTCCTCTTCTAGGCTATCCTTGTTAACCCCTCAGTCCGCAACATCCTACAAGATGCCAAAGCCCCCCTT
Source organism: Platanthera guangdongensis (assembly GCA_039583875.1). Classification (NCBI taxonomy): domain Eukaryota; kingdom Viridiplantae; phylum Streptophyta; class Magnoliopsida; order Asparagales; family Orchidaceae; genus Platanthera; species Platanthera guangdongensis. Next base: position 118,932,184 of record CM077147.1, on the reverse strand, counting down.
TCAACACGCGCGGACTAGATTTGGCAGTCCGCCCAGTCCGGCAAGGTCACCAATCGGACACCAAGGATGGTACCCCAGCAGTGGACGCAAGGACCTGTTCGCTCAGTCCGCCAGTACTTGGGATATCGGATTCTCTACAGCGGCGGACGCAGTGTCTCATCCGCCCAGGCCGCCGCCCTCCAGCAGGCGCGCCCAGCAGCATGGGAAGCTCCAGTCCGCGAGCCCAGTCCGCCCCTTCTGCGCGGACTGGCGTGTTCTTTCTTTTTGCTTCCCGTCACCGCAGCCCGGTTCTCTTCTACCCCGGGTAGCCGGTTATTTTAGCCCTGCCCGTTTGGGCAGGCCCCATATCCTATAAATAGGGGGGAGGTGGTGCACCCAAGGCGTGACTCGGACCCAGGAGCCTACTTATTACAGGCTGCGGACTCGAAACTTGTGCCTTGCAGACTCCCCTCGCTCTGCTCTTGTCAACCTTTTCCTTTCAATTGTAACCAAGCCTTTCTTCAATCAAGGGAAAGCCCGTCGCAAGAGAGGCATTCAGGCCGCGACGGGCGAAGTCTGTTGTTGCCGTGGTTCACGGCCCTGCTGTTCTTCCTGCCCTCACCCGCTTAGTAGATCACTACTTGCAGTCTCCCTATTCCCCGGTGTTCGAACCGTTAGCTGGTGTTGCTCGACCCCCCTTTGTGTTTTCGCGCATCAACAGTTAACACGCGACCTTCAGATCTGAGTAGTGTTTTGAATTCAGCGGACAGAAATGTCAGACTGCAGAGCCCGCTGTTCAGACCGCTCCAGCTCTTCAGAGGACTCTCTTTGGGACGCAATTGAGCAAGCTCGCCTTGAGGCCGAGCAGCCCCGCCAGCAGACCGACCAGCGTCTCGACGCAATCAGCCAAGCACTGCTCGCACTAGCCCAGCGGCTTGCTCCTCAGGCCGCAGCAGATCCAGCGGACTCGCCAGTCCGCCAGACTCCTGCTCGCCGAACTCCGCTTCGGCAGTCGCCAGCCACTCCTCGGAACCCTGCTCAGTCCGTCGCCCCTTTGCGCCCTCAGTAGGAGCAGTTTGCTTTCAGAAATTTCTTCAGAGAAGCTGCCAGGGGCACTCCTGCCTGCCAGCTTCATTTTGCTGACCGCCAGTCCGCCGAGCCCGCGGACTCCCCGGCTCCAGTCCGCCCCTTCTACCCCGCAGAGTTCGAGACCTTATCTCCATTTGTTGATCGAATTCGATGGGAATCGGCTCCGAACAACTTCAGGGAACTACGTATCCCATTCTATTCAGGAGGGACTGATCCAGTCTCTCACCTCCAAGCATTTGAGGGGGCAGTTGCTTTGAGATGCCTCTCAGATGCTATCAAGTGTAAACTCCTGGTTACCACTCTCGAAGGACAGGCAATAGAGTGGTTCTACGATCCGCCTTCAGGCACAATCTCTTCTTTCGCAGAGCTTCGCAGCCAGTTGTTGCTGAGGTTTGCTACCTCGAGAAAGAGGAGGAATGGGCCAGCTGCCCTATTTGAAATCAAGCAAAGGGATAATGAATCAGTGGCGTGATTCGTTGATCGCTTTCAGAGAGAGATCCAAGGGGTAAGGAATGTGAACCCCGATTATTACAAGGTCTCCTTGATCCATGGCCTCCGGGAAGGCCCTCTGAAGTTTAAAGTAACAACCAAGGCACTGAGACTTATCAAGAGTTGATCGCCATGGTCAACCGTTTCATTGAAGGAGAAAATGCCAATCCAACTTATGTCTCATCCCTAACAGCTAAGGCTGAAGGAAGGTATGCCTCCGCTTCTTCCTCTCGTAGCAAGCCCCCTCGCCCAGACTTCCAGCCTCCGTCTCAAAGAGGCAGGAACTTCCGCAACAAGAAACCTTTCCAAGGCCATCAACAGTTTCATGAGCAGAGACTGTCGTTGGCTGCCACTCCCGCCGTTCCATTGCAAGCTCTTCCCATCCTCCAACAAGCAGCCTTGTCTTCTCCGGGCCAATCTGATGCAAGCCACATGGAGGACATTGCAGATCTAGACCTTGACGAAGTCATCCAGATCTTGCAAAGGAGATCAGAAGAAAAGAGGCAAGAGCCTCAGAAAATGTGGAAGCCGAGGAATAATGCACAATATTTCCAGTTCCATAAAGAAAAGGGCCACTTGACCGAGGACTGCAAGGCCCTTCGCATGCTGATAGAGAAGTTGCTTGCCGAGGGCAAGATTGACTTGGCCAAGAAGGATTCTCCTTCTTCTTCGAAGCCATCCACCTCAAAGGGCAAAGAAGTAGCTGAGGCATAACAGGAATGTGTGGATGTAGAGGACGAAGGCCGTCTGGGGCTGATCAACGTCCCAGTGGAGTGCTTCGATGCAAATGATGAAGGGGTTCTGGGACACCTCTTCTTCATCCATGGTGGAGCAGGGACCGAGTCTACTCAGAAATCGTCAATTTCAAGGGTCACCCGGGCAGAGGTGGCCCCTTGTTCTTCCGTTGCTCCTCCAAGTGAGGTTGTCACCTTTGGTCCAGCAGATCTACCCCAAACAGCCAATCCATTTGATGATGTAGTTGTAATTCAGGCTGTGATTGGGGACTTTACAGTTGATAGAATTCTTGTTGACACCGGCAGCTCGGTCAACCTCCTGTTCAAGTCTACCTTTGAGGCCCTGAGAACCGAAAAGCCTCTGCTTTCCACTGAGGGCCCACTCTATGGTTTCTCGGGAGAGAGAAAAGAAGTGGATGGCAGCGTCATCCTGCCCGTGAAGCTTGGAGGGGCAACTAAGCAAATACAATTCATAGTGGTTGACGCCCCCAGCAGCTACCATGCCATCTTCGGCAGGCCCCTGTTAAACAAATATCAAGCGGTAGTTTCCAATTACCACCTTGCCATCAAGTTCTTTGCCGATGGAAGGATGTGCCGGGTCAGGAGTGACCCAAGAAGAGCAAGGGAGTGCTACGTCCGCACTGTCAACATGGTTGAAGCCAGCCCTTCCCTTGCTCCAACAGAAGCTGCAGAAGCCTCTCCCAGTTCAGAAGCAGCTGCTGATGAAGGTGCTCACCTGGAACCTACCCAGGTGACGCAAGGAGTCCCCATTGCTGAGGGGGAGGAGAGGAAGCTCTCCATCAACTCGGAGCTACCTGAAGATCAAAAGGCTGAGTTGATTTCCTGCTTGCTGAATAATCTGGATGTCTTCGCCTAGTCAGCGGAAGACATGCCAGGAGTTGATCCTGATGTTATGTGCCACCACTTGAATGTTGATCCCGGCTGCAAGCCTATACAACAAAAGAAGAGGGACATAGCCACAAAGCTTGCTGAGCCGATAAGGGAGGAGGTCGCAAAGCTCCTCAAAGCAAATTTTATCAAAGAAATTCAATATCCTACTTGGATTTCTATTGTTGTAATGGTTAAGAAACCAGGAGGAAAATGGCGAATGTGTAGAGATTTTACCAAACTTAATAAAGCATGGCCGAAAGATTGCTACGCCTTGCCTTGGATAGATTCTTTAGTTGATTCCGCGGTAGGGTACTCTTATATGAGCTTTTTAGATGCGTTTTCTGGTTATCACCAGATAAGAATGCACAAGCCTGACGTTCCTCACACGTCATTCATTACTAATGATGGTTGCTTTTGCTACCTTGTAATGCCCTTTGGGCTTAAGAATGCCGGTGCAACCTACCAACGGATGATGGACCGTGTGTTTAACCATCAGAAGGGGAGGAACCTAGAAGTGTATATAGACGATCTCTTGATTAAGACTAAGTCATTTTCGCTGCCCTTGCGAGACCTAGCAGAGACGTTTGCTACTCTGCGTATGTACAAAATGAAGCTTAACCCTTTGAAATGCACGTTTGGGGCGAGTAAGGGGATGTTTCTTGGTCATCTCCTTACTCCAGAAGGACTTGCCCCCAACCCTGATAAAGTGAAAGCCATTCTTGATATGCCTACCCCTCGTTCACCAAAAGAAGTTCAACAGTTAGGGGGGAGGCTAGCAGGCCTTGCGAGATTTCTCTCTCGGGTTGGAGATAGGAGTGCTCCATTCTTCAAAACTCTCCAAGGAGCATCCAAGTTTGAGTGGACAGAAGAATGCTCCCAAGCTTTTGAGCAGTTGAAGATGCAACTGACCTCAGCACCCCTGCTTCAATGTCCCCGGCCAGGAGAGATTCTTTTCGTATACCTAGGGGTTGGCCCTGTGGCTGTCAGCTCCGTTCTTCTTCGGGAAGAGAGCAAAAAGCAATTCCCAATTTACTATGTTAGTCATATCCTGAAGAGTGCTGAGACACGGTATCCAATTTTGAGAAGTTAGCCTTGGCGCTAGTCATGTCAGCTCGCCGGCTCCGTCCGTACTTCCAAGCACATTCAATTCAAGTCGTCACCGATCATCCTTTGAAGGGTGTGTTAGAAAAACCAGAACATTCCGGCAGACTAGCTAAGTGGGCAATAGAGTTGAGTGAATTTGAAATCTCTTATGTGCCCAAGACGGCCATTAAAGCTCAGGTCCTAGCAGATTTTCTAATTGACATGCCAGAGTCCAGTCCTGATCGGGCAGAAAGGTCACCTTTGGCTTGGACAAGCTATGTTGATGGTGCCTCGGGCAAAAGTTCTTCCGGAGCAGGGGTGGTTCTCATCAATCCAAACGTAGTCAAATTGGATCAGGCCATCAAATGTTACTTTCCAGTAACCAATAATCTGGCCGAGTATGAATCTTTGCTAGCAGGCTTGAGGCTTGCAAGTGAACTCGGAATCGATCAAGTTCATATCAAAACTGATTCTCTGGTGATGGCGTCACAAGTCCTCGGTAACTTCGAAACAAGAGAGCCGATCTTGAAGAAATATCTAGCTCTTGTGAAGATAGAAGTCGGCAGGTTCAAGAGCTTTACCATCGAGCATATCCCCAGAACAGAAAATGAGGAGGCAGATTTTCTTTCCAAGTGTGGGATGCCTTCAGGAGGAACAACTTCCGAGCTCTTCCGCCCGGCAGTGGTGGAAGGAGATTTGATGCAAGTGGACCAACGTACCTCTTGGATGGACCTATTCATCCTCTATCTGTCAATAGGATATTATCATCATACAGTCAAAGATAAGAAAAAGTTCAGAATAAAAGCATCTCACTACTTCTTAGTGGCAGGGATCCTCTACAGAAAAACCTTCCTCTCTACCATGGCCCGGTGTGTTTCAGAACAAGTAACTCTCACTGTTTTGCAAGAGGTTCATTCAGGAGAGTGTGGAAGCCACTCGGGAGCAAGAACTCTTGAAAAACGAATCCTGCGGCAAGGATATTTCTGGCCCACTATGAAGAGAGACTCTGAGGTCTATGCAAGAAAGTGCGTTCAATGCCAGAAGTTTGCTCCACTTCAGCACCAAGCAGCTAAGTCCCTCAGATCGATTGCAACTCCTTGGCCCTTCGCAGTTTGGGGAATGGACCTCCTCGATCCTTTTCCCATGGCAAGCAGTCAGCGGCGTTTCATCATCGTAATGATCGACTACTTTAGCAAGTGGATCGAAGCAAAGGCATTGGCGAAGACAACTACTCAGGTCGTCAGAAACTTCATTTGGGGGGAGATTGTCTGTCGGCATGGGATTCCAATGACTATAATCACTGATAATGGGCCACAATTCAACAACTCTGAGATGATAGATTTTTGCAGGCAGATCGGAACAGAGCTGTGGTTTGCATCAGTTTATCATCCCAGAAGCAATGGCCAAGTAGAAGCAGCTAACAAGCAGATCCTCAATTTGCTCAAAAAGAAAGTGCAGAATCTCAAGGGCAGCTGGGCTGATCATCTTCCATCAGTCCTCTGGTCCCTTAGGACAACGCCATCATCCGCAACTGGGGAGACTCCATTAAAACTTTCTCATGGCTCGGAGGCACTTATTCCAGTTGAGTTTGAAGTCCCGTCACCCAGAGTTCTGCTTGCAAGAGAAGGCGTTGAGGACTGGCTTGAGTTGAATAATGAAGAGATGAGGTTCAGCTTGGAACACATCGAGGCCATCAGAGATCAAGCAGCCATAAGGCAGGAGGAGGTCAAAAGAAGGATGGCCCGCTACTTTGATCAGAATGTGAGGATCAAACACTTCCAAATAGGAGATCTCGTTCTAAAGAAGATTGATGCAGCTGCAAGAGCTGGTTCAATTGGGAAGCTTAATCCAAATTGGGCCGGCCCTTTTGTTATCAAAGAAGCGTTAAAGAGCGGCGCTTACCGCTTGCAGACATACGAAGGAGAGGATATACCACACACATGGAGCGGGGATGATCTCAAACGGTTCTATTCTTGAACCTCCTTTTCTCTACTTTGTGTATCCTCTTCAAGGGTTATTATGAATAGAAATTGCTTACTAACGCCTTCTTCAAGTGTCTTGCCTATGTAATCATAACAGATGAAACGCTAAGAAGGATTCCAAAACGGTTCTGCGCCTGAACTCCCTTTCTCGTTTGCTTTTGCAACTACATTTTTTCTTGACTTTTTTCTAGTGTTTTCTCTCTCTCCCAAAGACCTATAACGGTTCCCTGATACCAGGAGACATCACCGAGTTCAACAAGACCTCCCCTAGAGCTGTTGTCATTAGCGTAACACCATGAAGACCACGTGTTGCGAGGAGATTTCACACCGTGTAGTGGGAGCTTGCAGGCTCTAGTGCGGTTGGATTCTGGACTTCGGATCCCGGCAAGTACCTGACCCCACCTCTGTATTATGGAGGGCTGGGTCAGAGTAAAGCTCTACCATGCCACATTAGGGATATCGTTACAACTTCGATGATCGCGCGAGGAAAGTATGTCGTTCCGGCTCACCTGCCCGCGGGTCATCTTAGCTTGTAACCCTCGACCACTCCATGGTACCCTCGAGCAGTGCCTGCAGGAGACCCACAGCTTAGACTGTACTCCAGGCAAGAGGGCAGGGAACCGTTCCGCCAAGTGAGCATCTTGCTCTTCACAGGGAATTATGTGCGGACTGGTTTTCTCTATCCGCTCAGTCCGCCTGTTTGGGTTGATTTTATAGCTTGTAGCCCGGTGAGGAAAGTATGCCGCTCCGGCTCACCTGCCCACCTGGTCGCAAGCTATAGATCATTTCTTCTAATATGAGCGGATTCGTTTTCTGTATCCGCACAGTCCGCCAGTTTTATTTGGGTTGATCATATAGCCTGTGGCCTGGTGAGGAAAGCAATGCCATGTGCACCTGCCCACCGGGTCGCAAGCTAAAGGTCATTTCTATCTTTGGCGGACTGGTTTTCTCTATCCGCTCAGTCCGCCTGTTTGGGTTGATTTTATAGCTTGTAGCCCGGTGAGGAATGTATGCCGCTCCGGCTCACCTGCCCACCTGGTCCCAAGCTATAAATCATTTCTTCTATTATGAGCGGATTGGTTTTCTGTATCCGCTCAGTCCGCCGAATGGTTTTCATATATTATAATTTGATTAATAAAGAGAATTGCGGACTCTACTAGAACTCAATGAAGTACCACCTGACATCGTTATCAGCTGGCTATTTTCGTCATTTTTAAGGCGGATATTGAATGGATTGATAAGTTGAATTCTCTAATCAGCAAGACTCGTTATAAATGATCTTAGTGTCGTGCGGACTGCAATTGAAACTCAACAGAGTCCGCCTGACAATTTCTTCTCATTCCAATGACGGACAATAATTGTCTCTAATCAGCAAGTTAAAAAGCTCAGATTTATCTGCATGCCGTCGTGCGGACTGCTAAGTGTCGGTGCGGTGAGCGTGGAAAAAGAACATTGCAGGAAGCGCACATGCAAAAATATCCTTTCTTTCTATTTCATCAAAAACTCTTTACATCTTTCTATATGTTCGGCGGACTGCGATCTTGCGTCCGCCCCATTTACAAAAACCAAAAAAGATAAAGTACATTAATAAATCTGTAGTCTTTTGTTTTTTTTCTGGAGTTGCAGGGCTTTCTCCAACAATGTCGACTTCTGGAGAGTAGCCCCCCGAGCCGCTTCCGCTGCTATCTGATCCTGTACTTTAGGCGGACCCGCTATGCGAGCTCCTGGTAGCAGAGGAGGATGCAGAGGTGTCGGACTCGGCGGACAGTTCCCCTACTCGCTGGCTCGAGGCAACATTGTCCGCTGTTTCCTTGGCTCTTTGCCCTTCGCCCTGCCCTCCATCTTCTTCTTCGCCTTCTTCTTCTTCTTCTTCCTCTTCTTCTTCTTCTTCTTCTCCTCTACTTCCTCGCCTTCTTCCTCAATGATGTCCTTGCCTTTTTAGCCCTCTCCATCGCCGTGACCTGTGGTGCCAACTCAGGGAAGAGCTCTAAGAAAGGGACGCCATCCACTCCCTCCTTTGTAAAGCCGTCGCGGACAAGTCGCTCAATGGCGACCTCGACAGTCTCCTTCATGAAAGGGAGCATGGCGGCCTGGAAGTTGTTGTTTTCTAAGTCATAGGCGACCTGCGCAAAACAAAAGCAAACGTCAGACAGATCGCAGCGGATAGCAAATTAAGGCCACTGCGAATTCAACTAACCCCAAGCTCTTCTCTTTGCTGAGCAACCCTTTTTCCCAACAACGCATTCCTTTCCTTTACCGCTTTATTATCTTTTTGACGCTGTTCATTCTGCCTTAACAGGTCTCTGGCTAGGGTGGCAACATAGTGGTTCGTCACCATGCTGTTCGCAGCGGCCTGAGAGGCTAGCAGAGGGAGGTCGGCGGCGGTTACCTTCTTAAGGTCGCTCAAGTTGCGCTTTCCGTAGAGCGCGGAGATCGCAATATGGGTGTGGCGAGTTATCCGCGGACTCTTCCACGAAGGGAACGTGGTGGACAGGTGGACGTGTTTGTTCTTACTATGCCAGTGGACCATAGGGTTCCCCCTAAGATCCTTCTGGCTGATTCCAAAGCCGCTCATGGTGAAGCTTTCAGAAGAAGAGTAATCCGCCGCGGGATCCCCTTCCTCTTTCCTCTTCCTTGCGACTGCTTCTTTCTTTCCTTCTGTGTAGGGACAAAGCCGCTAGGCGTCTGCGGCAGGTTGGCGGGTACCGCCATGGTCGCTGCAAAAACAAATGGGTTAAACCAAGGTCGCGGCGGATGCAAAAGCTGAGTTCGGAAGCTACTTACTCTCTTCGGGCATAACGTCCGCTAAGCTCGCCAGCAGCGGAATGTAATGCCCGATATAAAGTCTGGCGTTAGCCAAGAACTCGACAATGGTGGATTCCAAGTCATCCAGTTGCACGCTTTTGAAGGCGGAGTCCGCGCGCACCTGCGGATAGGTGTGCGCGAACCCTTGGTCGCCCTCAAAGATCAGGAACCCAGAGGTCCAGTTGTGGATTTTGTTGGGAAGGCCCACAACCTTCATCCCCCTGCAGTAGAAATATATCACCACCTTGTAGGGGCGGCCTCCAGAAGCGGTTATGGAGCGGATAGAGAATATCTTGCAGAAGACATTCATCGAAAAAGCGATCTTTTCAGATCGCAAATAGGAGATAAAGCTGCTGATCGCAGCGAGTGTATTCGGCGCAAGCTGGCCAGGCACCATTCCATAGTGCTCAAAGATGGCGGCGAGTTCCCATAGAAGTGGAAACTTGAATCCGCTATCAAAGTGGTCCAATGGGATGGCGATCTGGGTTGCGGTTGAGAAGTTTAACCTTTCTTGATGGGCGGGAAGGCGGACAAGGATATTCGAGTTTGCCATCTTCTTCTCGACAAAGGCGTCCAGGTCCGCCTCTGTCAATGTGCATTTCCGGTGGTCAGCGGAGTGGAAGGCGACAGCAGCATCAGTACGCGCGGACACCATTTTGTAGGCCGCAGGGTTGCTTTTACTTCAGCTGTTTCCTGCATAAGAGAAAGCGGAAGGCCCTATTTATAGCTGAAGAGTCTGACAGCTTTTTGACCAGGCCGCAGAGCTCGCAATTCCAATCCGCACAGTCCGCAAAAAATTAAAGCACAGCCAAACAATAACGCAGATACAAACACAGATTCACATGCCAAGGAAAATTCAAAGCAAAAAAGTTGTGGCCGACATAATTTTCTGTCCGCCCAGATCGCGCTTTTTCCTCCCGGCAGGTCATGTTAGAAACGAACAAACAACAAGCAGAAATGGTTTTAATCTCAAACTTTATTATCTGAAAAAGGTATCTATTACAAAGGTATGCCCTCCCTTATATAGAATGGAGGAGAGATGAGAGAATACAAATAAGAGATGTGGGACTAAAAATTTACAGGACTAAGCGGACTATACAAAACAAACCGAACAAGCCGCGCGGTTAGACAGAGGAAGGGCTAACTGCACGGCTACCGCAAGAGAAGAAGAGAGATGTCAGGGGAGACCGTTAGACCGCCCGGTCTCCAAGCCGGCTGAGACAAACCGCCTGACCGCGCGGTCTTCAACCCATCAAGACAGACCGCCAGACCGCCCAGTCACCAACTTCAACACTCCCCCTCAAGCTGGAGCATATATATCGATCATGCCCAGCTTGTTGCAAATATGAAGAAACGAGGCGGAAACTGTCTTGGTGAAGATGTCAGCCAGCTCTTTATCAGATGTGACAAAGGTAGTGCAAATTTGTTCCTTTAAGATCTCTTCACGAATGAAATTACAGTCGACCTCAATGTGCTTTGTTCTCTCATGGAAGACAGGATTTTTGGAGATGTATATGGCGGCCTTGTTATCACAGAACATAGGTAGAGGATGGTTGTAGACCTCTCCTAAATCTAGCATGAGAGCCCGCAACCATTTTAACTCACAAGTGGTCGACGCCATAATACGATACTCAGCTTCTGCACTGGACCGGGAGACAACACACTGCTTCATGCTCTTCCAGCTCACCAGATTTCCCCTAACAAAGGTGCAAAAACCTGAGGTTGACTTGCGATCCCCTTTGTCATCAGCATAACTTGCATCTGAGTAGGCTTCAATCCTCAGATGACCATTCTTCTGAAAAAGTAATCCTTTCCCCGGCGCTGCTTTGACATACTCCAAGATCCGCAAGGCGGACTGTAGATGGCACTCCCTAGGTGCTTGCATGAATTGACTCACCTTGCCCACAACATAGGAAATGTCGGGTCTGGTCACTGTGAGATATATGAGCTTACCAACCAGACGCCTGTACCGCGAACTATCTGAAAGAGGAGGCAAATCATCTGTCCAGGTTTTGTCTTCTACAGTTGCCATGGGGCATCGAGCAGGTTTTGCTCCAGTCAATCCTGTCTCTTTTAAAAGATCAAGGGCATACTTACGCTGAGAGAGAAATAAGGAGTCGGGCTTCCGAGAGATTTCAATCCCCAAAAAGTATTTTGGGGAGCCCATATCCTTTGTGACCAGATGTTGACGAAGATGTTTCTTGGTCATCAATACCCCATCCTGATCATCTCCAGTAAGAAGAATGTCATCAACATACACTGCAAGAACAACAAGACCAGAGGCTGTTTTCCGAACAAACAAGGAGTGATCTGCTGAGCTTCTTGTAAAACCAATGGCCGATACAATGCCACTGAACTTGTCAAACAGGCACGAGGACTGCTTGAGGCCATAGATAGCCTTCTTGAGCCGGCATACCCGTGGCTCCCCTGAGCAACATACCCCGGAGGTTGCTCCATGTAAACATCTTCTTGCAGATCACCATAGAGGAAAGCATTCTTAACATCAAGCTGCGAGATGGGCCAATCCCTGTTGACAGCCACAGAGAGAAGAACCCGAATAGTGCTGAGACGAGCCACTGGAGAGAAAGTGTCAAAGTAATCAATGCCATAAGTTTGGGTAAAACCCTTGGCAACCAGGCGAGCCTTATAACGGTCCACACTGCCATCTGGGAGAAACTTCACCACGAAGACCCATCGACAACCAACAACATCCGTGCTGAAAGGAGGAGGAACAAGGGTCCAGGTACCCCGTTCAGTGAGAGTAGCAATCTCCTCATCCATGGCAGCTTTCCAATGAGGAATAGTAAGGGCCTCCTGGTAGGAACGGGGGGTGGCAGTGGCCGAGATAGCCAGTGCAAAAGCTCTGCGAGAAGGGGTAAGACGGTCGTAGGAAACAACTGCAGCAAGCGGGTGTTGGGTACATGCCCGAACCCCTTTGCGAAGAGCAATGGGGAGATCCAGGTCAGCAGGTGCCTCAGTATCCGGAGTATCCGTGGTGGAGAGAGCTGGCCTGGGAGTAGAGAGAGATGGCAACGGAGTGGAGGGAGAAAGCGGAGGAGAGGGTGGAGATGGTGGAGGAGGTGGAGATGGTGGAGATGGGAGATGGTGGAACAACCGTGGGAGCAGAGGGAATGGATGGGTCGGTATGAGCAGTAGGATCAAGAGGAGGAGAGGAGGAAGCGGGAGAGAAGTAAGATGCATTGTCAAAGAAGGTGACATCCGCAGAGACAAATTGCTTGCGGGTAACGGGGTCAAAGCAACAGTAACCTTTCTGAGTGGGAGAGTACCCCAGAAAGACACATTTAGTAGCACTGGGTGAGAGTTTGTCGCGGGTGGCAGCGGGAGAGTGCACAAAGGCGGTGCACCCAAAGATGTGCAGGGGAAGAGGAAAGGGATCCTTGTGCGGATAAAGAAGGGAGAAGGGGGTAGCACAGTGGAGAACGGTGGAGGGAAGGCGATTGATGAGATAGCAGGAGAGGAGGATAGCATAGCCCCAATAGGATCGAGGAACATGCATTTGAGTCAGCAGAGTGCGAACTACATCAAGGAGGTGACGGTTTTTACGTTCCACCACCCCATTTTGTTGGGAGGTGTAGACACAGCTTGTCTGACGAATAACACCATGGTGAATACAAAAGAGGAGAAGTCGTGGCAAAGATACTCCTTAGCATTGTCAGAACGAAGGATTTTAATAGATGTATCAAACTGAGTCTTAACCATAGAGTAAAATGAGGTCCAAACAGAGAACAACTCGGAGCGATCCTTGAGAAGATACACCCATGTACACCGAGAGAAATCATCAATGAATGTGACAAAATAGGAACTACCCCGCCCGATGGTGAGGGTAGGAGCGGGACCCCAAATGTCAGAGTGAATGAGGTCGAACGGACGGGAAGAGCCCCGACTTTGCGTTGGTGGGAAGGACGAGCGGTGATATTTGCCAAGTTGACAGGCATCACAGTTTAGAGGAGGATGATGTGGAGGGAGGTGGGGCAGGAGTTGGCGTAGAATGCGGGGAGGAGCATGTCCAAGGCGAAGATGCCATTGGAGAAGATCTGTAGACGAGGTGGAGAAGTCGGAGAGAGCAGAAACATTGTCGAGGAAGTAGAGGCCACCACTCTCAGTCCCGGTAGCAATCGTCCGTTGGGAGTCCGGATCCTGAAAGGCACAAGAGGTAGGGGTGAATATGACAAAACACCGTAGTTGCTTGCATAAAGAAGTAACCGATAGTAAATTGCACGGAAACTTGGGCACATAGAGGGTATCAGCTAGGCAGAGAGATGAAGTGACTTGAACCATGCCCGTCCCATGGACGGGTGAGGGAGACCCATCCGCAACAATGACCGGGGGCAACTGTACATGTGTGTCAAGATGAGAGAAACACCGAGGATTGCTTGTCATATGATTTGTAGCACCAGAGTCAATGAGCCATCGTGTGCGAGTAACAACATGAGCACTACCAGAAGAGGTGACCACCGAGGCGGACAGTCTGGAGGAGGGGGAAGCCATGGAAGCAAGAGGGGAGCAAACCACGGCGATAAGAAGAAGCCGCGAGGAGGAGAAAGAAGCCGAACGGTTAAGCGAAGAAGAGAAGAGAAAACCAAGGCGGGCGAACAGAGAACAGGTCGTGCGGCTAGGAAGGCCACGACCAAGAAGCAGAGCAAAGCAAAGGGAAAGAAGTCGCACGGCTTGAAAAAGGCGGGCGAACAGAGGAGAACAAGTCGCACGGCTAAAGAAGAGTCTGGAGCGACTAGCAAGCAGGAGCGGGTAGAAGGCAACAGTCGCGGCGACTTAGAAGAAATCACGGCGAATAGAGGAGATCGCGAAAACAGGTCGCGAAAAAGAAGGAGAAAGCTGCGGGGAGAGGAAGAGTGCAACCCGCGCGAAACCGCAGCGGTCAGGAAGCAGACCAAGGTACAGCGGGGAAGAGGTCGCGTGTACTGAAAAGTCCGTGCGAACAGAAGAGAAGAGGAAGCAAGAAGCAGCGATAACAACAAGTCGCAATCCGGGTGAACAGAAGCAGGCCGCACAGCTAGGGAACAAACAGCGGCTAGAAGGAAGCAGGTCGCGGCGACAACTAAACAGGTCGCGGTGATGAAGTGCAGCTAGAGAAAAGAAGCAACAAGCCGCGCGAACAGAGCTGCGGGCGGAAGAGAGGACAAGCCGCAAAGACAGGTCGCAAGATTCAGAAACAAGCGGCGAGAATCATAGGGCGCACACAATCAGAAGGAAAAGACCGTGTCCTCTGATACCATGTTAGAAACGAACAAACAACAAGCAGAAATGGTTTTAATCTCAAACTTTATTATCTGAAAAAGGTATCTATTACAAAGGTATGCCCTCCCTTATATAGAATGGAGGAGAGATGAGAGAATACAAATAAGAGATGTGGGACTAAAAATTTACAGGACTAAGCGGACTATACAAAACAAACCGCACAAGCCGCGCGGTTAGACAGAGGAAGGGCTAACCGCACGGCTACCACAAGAGAAGAAGAGAGATGTCAGGGGAGACCGGTAGACCGCCCGGTCTCCAAGCCGGCTGAGACAAACCGCCAGACCGCGCGGTCTTCAAACCCGTCAAGACAGACCGCCAGACCGCCCGATCACCAACTTCAACAGGTCACAAGGAGCGGATACAATTTCAATCCGCTTAGTTCGCAGTATTTCCCACCTGTAGGTTTAATAACGAGAAGCGGACACAGCATTAGTCCGCACAATTCGCCACATCACGCTAAGGATTAAGCTACATAATTTGCGGATATATAATCTGAGTCCGTACAGAGTGAGCTGCTTGGTCGCTTATCTGAAGAATCTCGCTGTACACGTGGTAGAGGTGATGATGAATAACATTTATGGTCCGGTGCATATGAGCAGCTTCCCGATCTACCCGGCTGAGGGGCACCATTGGCTCCGCCGCCGGCCTCGGCTCCTCATCCGCATCCTATTGGACACCGCCTGCCGGTGCGGCGATCTTTGGAGCAGCGCGATCTGACAATCGCGGCCTCTGCTCAGCGACCTCAGCAGCCTGCTTCCCCTTTTCTTCGCGCACTAACGCCAAGTGCTTACCTTTATAGAATCGGACATCATCCACAAGCCTCTTCTTCTCCCTTTCAGACCTCTCCAGCGCCCTTGAGATGCTGGCGATCTGATCTTTTAGGGCTTTCTCGCGCTCTGCGGATGCTTTCTCACGCACTGCGGGCGCCCTCTCATGCTCCTCTGACTTCTCTAACTCTGCTTTAACACATTGCATTTCAGCTTGGAATTTCTTCTCTAACTCTTTAATAATGTTCAGGCTGGGCGGCTCATCCCCCGCGGATTCCACATGCGAGACCGCGTCAACACCAGTATTCGGTGTAACCACGATCTCGCCACTCTCGATGGAGCCCGGCGGCGACTTTCTACCGGCAACAAACAAAGTCAACTTCACATTTAAAGGCAGTTCGCGGCGGACTCAAAGAAAGGATGAAAGATCACTTTTAGACATAGCAGCAGCGAGTTGCCGACTATCGAAGATGATTGTAACGCCCCCCGGTTTTTCTGTGTTTTGTTTGATCTTTGGCTGGCGTTACGATGGCGTATTTCCGGCTTTTTTCCGTTATAGAGCGTGGTCTTAGCTCTTAGGATTCCCTGTGTAGCCTGTTTGTAGCCTGTTAGCAAGATTCCCCAGCTAGTCGGAGTCTGTTTGATGACTCGGTTGGGCCTCTTAGGGAATGCTTGTGTTTTGGCTTCGGGTGGTGATATCCCGGGTTTTGTTCGTCGAATGCTAATTTCGACTTCGCAGTTGTGTTCGTAGCGTGGGTTTTTAGCGGCGATGCGAATTTCGTCATTTTCCGAGATGTTTCGGGTCTCGTGTTGTTTTGAAATTGCGTGTAAGTCATTAATATGTTGATTGTTTATTATTAAATTGATGTGTATATATATATATAGCCTTAGGTTAGAATTAGGGTTGGGTTCATTTGCTTCTTTTCTTTTGCTCTGCTTAGAAGAAGCCGCCGCCTGTACGAGAGGAAGAGAACCGCCGGACTACCCCAGCCTTCGGACGCCGATTCCTGGAGATTTAGCGGTCGGAATTCGATTTCGAGAGTGCATCTGGACTGCCCTCGCTTGGATCTGCATTCTTTCTGCTCCTCAGCTTGCTGCTCTGCGGCTAGATATGAGCGTGGGGGAGGCCGCCGACCATGTTTTTTCTGGTATTGAGGCAAGTGATGTTCCCTCATCCTTGCCATAGTTGATCTTTGTCTTCTTTTGTTTAAATTTTATCTCTTTCCTGCTTAGATTTTAGGTGTACGTTAGGGTTCGTTCCCGATCATACCGTGGTTAGTGTAGAAAAGTTCCCGTTAAATCTCAGATTTCCTGAGGGATTGTGTTTATTAGGGGCAGTTTTGGTTCGGTTCAGGTCGAGTAGTTGCTATTGTCGATGGATGATGGAACTCTAGAGAGAGGCCTAGTTCTCGTTTCGGTTGCTTGTTGGGTTTGGCGCCGGTGGCCAGTCGGGGTGTCGACACCTTTGTGTCGACACCGGCCAGCTGTGGTGTCGACACTTGGTGTCGACACCAGCAGCAAAGGTGTCGACACCAGCAGCTGTGGTGTCGACACTTGGTGTCGACACCAGCAGCAGAGGTGTCGACACTTGGTGTCGACACCAGCAGCTGTGGTGTCGACACTTGGTGTCGACACCGGCAGCAGAGGTGTCGACACTTGGTGTCGACACCGGCAGCCGAGGTGTCGACACTTGGTGTCGACACCGGCAGCAGAGGTGTCGACACTTGGTGTCGACACCGGCAGCCGAGGTGTCGACACTTGGTGTCGACACCGGCTTGTCGTGGTGTCGACACTTGGTGTCGACACCGGCTTGTCGTGGTGTCGACACTTGGTGTCGACACCGGCTTGTCGTGGTGTCGACACCTGGTGTCGACACCGGCTTGTCGTGGTGTCGACACCTGGTGTCAACACCGGCTTGTCGTGGTGTCGACACTTGGTGTCGACATCGGCTTGTCGTGGTGTCGACATATCGTGTCGACACTGGGTGTTGCGCTTGTTTTGGGGTCAGATAGACTCGGGGTTGGTTCGGGTTAGGCATGCAAGGCTGCGTCGGTTGGTCCCGACGTTCTTGCCTTGGGTTCGTGTGTTTCTTAGGATTGTTAGTGTGACCTTTTCCCTAGGGGGGCATTGGGTGTTCGGCTAGTTTCGGCATGTCGACTCTTGGGTTGTGGCAGGTGGTGGAGTTTTGGTGGCCTCTGGAGGGGTGGTTTTATGTGGAGAGCTGTGGCCACCGCCTTTTGCCCCGGTTTGGGTTAGTGTGTGTGGGACCCTAAAGCTGTCACTGTTTGACCTCTTAGCCATTTTGGATCTGATTTTGGTTATGTATTCAGATCCATGTTTTGACCACTGCCACTTGCCCACATGTTAGGACTGTTAGTCCCTTTCCTGTTTATGCTTTCTTTTCCTTTGGCATATGTGTATATGTCTTGTTGCTGTTGCAGACTCTTTTGGTAGGGTATATTGGTTTTATTGCTCGCACTTGGTATGCTCTGCTGTGCTCTAGGCAGCACTCTCTTCTTACTGTCACCCCTTTTCTTTTTCTTATAGCTGTTTGTTGCCGGGTTGGTAAACCCTTCTTCTTATTGCTCATTAATCTATTGCTCTATTTTTCCCTTTTGATTATTTTCTTGCTGAGCTATTCTTTTCTTGAATGCCTCAGGTCCAGGCTGTAGCCTGTTCAGCGGCTAGTTCTTTTGGAGGGGCTTGTTGGCGGTCTCTTGGGTAGCTGAGATAGCTGATCCCCGTTTTGTGAGGTAGTCCTTTACTTTTTCCGTATAGACATACATACTCGCCAGTGGGTTCGTGTCAGGTTGTTGACGCCCACTAGTGGCTTCTTGCGATGCTGGGTATGACTTAAACTGATGTTTTTGCCTATTTTATGGTTGGTTACTTGCTTCTGGGAAGGATTTATGCTAGGTTGCATGTTAGATATTTTAAAACCTAAAAGCATTATTATATGTACCTCATGCCTAGCATGTTTCTAAAACAAAGACACAATTTTTCCTCTGCGTAAAACACTATCCTTCATACGTACTATATTCACCTTAGAGTCGTGCATACCATGAGTCGTCCCCCGGGGTCACTCATGATCATTTAGGGTGTCAACTTAATTGAACCAAAGTATTTTCTGCTGCGTATAAATATAATTTTAACTGTGGACTAGCTGATCCACCGTGCCGAGGGATACGGCCATTCAACATAACTGATTTTCTTTCACATTTAATCAACGATTTTTCCTTAAAATCTCAGGTCTAGAGTTTTGCATGAGCGTGTACAGTTATCCCCTGCACGACGTGGCATCACGGCACGTGTTTTCTCTTGCTCTGATACGATTTCTTCGTTGAGAAAATGCGGGTTGTGATAGTTGATATCAGAGGGAGGTTGCTTGACAAAAGGTCGGGCAACCTTTCCCTTGTGTGCATTAGTAGTTAGCATAATATCATTCACACACCGATATGTCATCAGCACGTCTTGGCCGAAGCACGAACACTACACTCATGAGCATAAAGAAGTATACAGGGCATATTATGTAGTATGGGATGCATAATATGTGTTTGTATATGGATCCACCATAGGGGGCAACATGTGAGGGTTATGTAGTATGGGATGCATAACCTCACCACATGAATGTGGCTAGCACGTTTTCTTTTTTCGTTACATGGGAATGTTATGTAGTATGGGATGCATAACATTTTCATGTGTACGCCGCCCATGGCATGCACTAAGGCCTTTTAGAATGCATAGCACATCATGCATAGCATAACATTTCATAACCACAACGTGCCAAACTAAAGATTTGCAAGATGACATATGTACACACATGGTTTTGAGTCAAAAAGAATACAAATACATGCATTCATGGTTTAGGCACCTGAGTTAGTATGATGGTGGTGAACCATCTTAGGTTAAGCATAACATCATCATGGTAAAAACAACTCCCAGAGCAAGTTTTTGCAGTTGAAGTTCATATTTAAGTGTGTTTGTCTGTACCGGGTAGTTTTGTTCTAGCTGATGGGCTAGGTTTTGTCTAAAGCTTGTGCGATTTTAGGATGGCGAGACGTCCTGCGACGAGATCGACCCCCCAATCCGAGGGTGAGACGTCAGGAGCGCAGAGCGACAAGTTGGTAGAAAGCCTGCGGCAGAGTAATGAGGAGTTATCGAGGCGGGTAGTGGCTATGCAGGCTCAGATTCAGTCCCTTGTAGCAGTGGTGGCGGGACAGACCCCGAGAGCTCAGGACCCCGCTGAGGGGGTAGCTGTTCCTACCCCTCCTGCTCCTCTCGTGCCTTTGGTTGTGGTGCCCCCGAAGATGGCGTTCATATCCCAGTTTCAGCGGCTGAGACCCCCTACCTATTATGGGCAGGCAGATTTCATGATTTTGGATGACTGGCTGATTACCATTGAGGAGATGTTCTCTTACTCAGGGATTACAGAAGATCAGAGAGTGATGCTCGCTGCCTACAAGCTCAAGGGCTTAGCAAAGAATTGGTGGCTGAGGGAGAAAGAGAGCTTAGTGGCAGGTTGCACTCGGGAGTCATTTAAGATGATGTTGTTAAGTAAGTTTCTACCTTCAGTCGAGCGGGACCGGCTAATGAATGACTTTCTTCATTTAAAGTAGATGAAACTCACGGTTAGTGAGTATGAGATCGAGTTTAGTAAGTTGAGTCGGTTTGCTACGGGTCTGGTGAGTGTTGAGTAAGACAGAGTTAAGCGATTTCTGGGTGGACTAAGAAGCGACATTCAGCAGTTAGAATTTGCCTATGGAGCAGTCAGTTATGCCAGCGTGGTTGAAGCTGCCTTGAGGGTTGAGGAAATTGAGAATGCCAAGAATAGAGGCCAGCATTTGAGGAAGGATAAGCGGAAGTCCGGTGGAGGGAAGAGCCCTCAGGAACCTGATGCTGTCTCGAGGAAGAAGATCAAAGAGATTTGTAGCTTTTGTGGCCGGCCAGGACACCCCTTTGAGAAGTGTTTCAAAAGGTTGGGAGCACAGAAGAAGGAGCAGGTGCACGCAATTCAGGGTGTTTCCAGGGGAGACTTGGTGCGTGCCTTGTGTGGAAGGATGGGGCATGAGGCTGCCCGATGTTGGTTAAAAGATAAGATCTGTTTTCAGTGCGGCCAGAAGGGTCATCTCAAGACAAGGTGCCCTCAGACCCAGCCTATTCTGCAGCCAGTTCCCCTCCATACTTTGCCACCGCCTCAGCAAATGGATAAAGGAAAGGGGAAGCTGAATGTGCTTTCAGCAGACGAAGCGAAGACCTCGACCCAGGTTATCTCAGGTTCGACTCCTCCCCAGTCGTTTCGTTATGTTCCCTTTTTGGTTGTAGTTTTCGTTTTAGCGCTTATTGCCTTAGATGCGTGTGCAATTCGTAGGACGATTTAAGGTAAAGAACCGCTGGGCGCGCGTTCTCTTCGATTCCGGCGCTACCCACTCATTTGTGGCTAGAGCCTTCGTGGAGCGGTTCAGTTTGGCCCTAGATCGTGTTGGTGGTGCCTTCTGCGTTAAGTTCCCCTCCGATGACTCTGTGGTTACGGACCTCGGTGTCCTAGATTGTCCGATTTTGTTGGGAGATTTTCTAGCCAAGGCAGATCTGAAGGTGATTGACCTGGAGGACTTCAACGTTATTTTGGGCATGGACTGGTTATCAAGGTACGATGCTGTGATCCAGTGCAAGGGTAAGTGCTTGGACTTCATCAAAGACAACGGTCAGCCAGGGAGCATTTATGGACATTCCCTCTAGGAGTCTCCAATCATTTTTGCGGTGCGTGCTCAGAAGTTGCTTGTTTCTGGCTATTTTGCCTGTGTGGTCTCTCTGGTAGGGACGATTGTTAGGGTGTCCCGTTTGGAAGAGATCCCTGTGGTGTGTGATTTCCCTGATGTGTTTCCTGACGATCTTCCCGGTCTTCCACCCGATCGAGATGTCGAGTTTGCCATAGATTTGGAGCCAGGCATGCATCCTATTGTAAAGGCGCTGTACCGGATGGCCCCGCGAGAGCTGGAAGAGTTGCGAATTCAGCTGGATGAGTTGTTGGCAAAAGGCTTTATAAGGCCGAGTTCTTCACCTTGGGGTGCGCCAGTGCTGTTCGTTAAAAAGAAAGATGGGTCGTTGAGGCTATGCATCGACTATAGAGAGCTGAACAAGGTTACTATTAACAACAGGTATCCTTTGCCGCGAATCGACGATTTGTTTGACCAACTGCGTGGTAGTGCCGTGTTTTCCAAGATAGATCTTCATTCGGGCTATCACCAGTTGAGGATTCGGGAGTCAGATGTTCCGCGGACGGCGTTCCGCTCTCGTCATGGGCATTTTGAGTTTTTGGTTATGTCTTTTGGATTAACTAATGCGCCCTCAGTTTTTATGGATTTGATGTACAGAGTTTTCAAGGACTTTCTAGATAAGTTTGTAATTGTTTTTATAGATGATGTTTTGGTGTATTCTAAGGATGCGGAGGAGCATGATCGACATTTGCGGTGGGTCTTGGCGACTCTGAGAGACCATAGGCTTTACGCCAAGCTGAGCAAATGTGAATTTTGGTTGCCTCAAGTTTCTTTTCTAGGCCACGTGATTAATAAGGAGGGAATATCGGTGGACCCAGAAAAGATCGCTGCTGTTATGGAATGGGCGAGACCTGTTACCCCCAAAGAGATCAGAAGTTTCTTGGGTTTGGCTTGTTCTTATAGAAGATTTGTAGAAGGCTTCTCTGCCTTGTCCGCGCCGTTGACCAAGTTGACGCAGAAGAATGTAGCCTTTATATGGGATGGCAAGTGTGAGAAGGCTTTTGAGGAACTAAAAAGAAGGCTATGTTCGGCTCCAATTTTGTCTTTGCCTACGGAGGGTAGTGAGTATGATATATATGTGGTTGCGTCGCATGTTGGTCTGGGCTGCGTTTTGATGCAGGGCGGGAAGGTGATTGCGTACGGGTCGAGGCAGCTAAAGACTCACGAGAGGAACTACCCTACGCATGACCTGGAGTTTGCAGCTGTGATCTATGCGTTGAAGTTGTGGAGGCATTTGCTATATGGCGCGCAGTGCAAGATTTTCACGAATCATAAGAGTTTGAAGTATGTCTTCACTCAGAAAGAATTGAATCTGCGCCAGCGGCGATGGTTGGAGTACGTGGCCGACTATGATGTTGAAATCCAGTATCATCCGGGCAAGGCAAATGTGGTGGCCGATGCCCTGCGTCGGAAGTCAGGTAAGATTTTCAATCTCTCCGCCGAGTGTCTAGTGGAAGAGTTTCTTTTGATGGGCATTTCTGTGGGAAGCTGTGATTCGTAGAGTAGCTTGGCAGTGGCAGAACCTTCGTGGATTTAGCTTACAAGACTGCATTAGAAGGACGATCCCGATCTTCTACATTTCTATCTTTGAGCTGAAAAAGGTGAGTTACCAGACTTCTCTATAGATGATGCGGGTACCTTGAAGTATCGTGGCAGGTTTTGCATCCCCGCGGTTGGAGATATCCGGGATGTGGTGTGCAGAGATGCCCACGGATCTAGTGTTGCCCACCATCCAGGGTCGACCAAGATGTATCATGATTTAAAACAGATTGCCTGGTGGTACGGGATGAAGAAGGACATAGCCAGATTTTATTCAGAGTATTTCACTTGAAGGCGTGTGAAAGCTGACCATAGGAGGCCTGGTGGCAAGCTGACTCCCTTGGAGATTCCGATGTGGAAGTGGGAGAGTATCTCGATGGATTTCATTACCGGCTTACCGAGATCTCCTAAGGGGCATGATTCAGTCTGGGTAATCGTAAACAGATTGACGAAGAGCGCTCATTTCGTACCATTTAAGATCGACTATCCGATGAGGAAGATAGCCGAGCTGTATCTGGAAGGGGTTGTCAGATTGCATGGTGTACCCGTAAGTATCATATCAGATCGAGACTCAAGGTTCACGTCTCGTTTTTGGAAGAGCCTCCAAGAAGGGTTGGGTACAGATTTGAGATATTCCACGGCTTATCATCCGCAGACCAACGGTCAGACGGAGCGAGTAAATCAGATTGTGGAAGATATGATCCAATGCTATATTCTGGACCACGGAGGAGCGTAGGACGAGCGTTTGCGGCTTATGTTATTCGCGTATAACAACAGTTATCAAGAAAGCTTGCAAATGGCTCCTTTTGAAGCTTTGTATGAGAGGCGCTGTAGGACTCCCTTGTTTTGGGCTGAGCTTGGCGAGAGGCCTTTGTTGGGACCAGAAGCGCTCGAGGAGATGGAAACCGCTGTGAAGCTTTTTCGGGAAAAGCTTCGGATAGCCCAGGAGAGGTATGAGAAGAATGCCAATCAGCGTAGATCGGACTTGAAATTTGTTGTGGGGGACTTGGTGTTCTTAAAGGTCTCCTCGGTTGATGCAGGAAAACACAAGGGGGGTCGAGCAACACCAGCTAACGGTTCGAACACCGGGGAATAGGGAGACTGCGAGTAGTGATCTACTAAGCGAATGAGGGCAGGAAGAAGAGCTGGGCCGTGAGCCACGGCAACAACGGACTTCGCCCGTCGCGGCCTGAATGCCTCTCTTGCGACGGGCTTTCCCTTGATTGAAGAAGGATTGGGTTACAAGTGAAAGGAAAAGACTGACAAGAGCAGAGCGAGGGGGAGTCTGCAAGGCACAAGATTCGAGTCTGCATCCTGTAACAAGTAGGCTCCTGGGTCCGAGTCAGCGTGCCTTGGGTGCACCACCTCCCCCCTATTTATAGGATAGGGGGCCTGCCCAAATGGGTAGGGCTAAATTAACCTGCTGTCCGGGGTACAGGAGAACCGTGCAGCGGTGATGGGAAGCAAAAAGAAAGAACATGCCAGTCCGCACAGAAGGGGCAGACTGGGCTCGCGGACTGGAGCTTCCACCGCTGCTGGGCGCGATCTTGCTGGAGGGCGGCGGCCCGGGCGGACGAGACTCTGCGTCCGCCGCTGCATAGAATCCGATATCCCAAGTCCTGGCGGACTGAGCGGACATATCCTTGCGTCCGTTGCTGGGGTACCATCCGTCCGATTGGTGACCTTGCCGAACTGGGCGGACTGACAAATTGCGTCCGCGCCTGTTGAAAGGGGGGTTTTGGCATCTTGTAGGATGTTGCGGACTGAGGGGTTAACATAATCCCCGCACATTTTTAAGTTTCCAGAAAACTTCGAAAATGTTTCCTTAACCGCCGAGTCCGCAAGCCTCGAAAATGCCGCCAACGCTATAAATATAGCTGGAGGCCGTAGAACTGTTGAGAATCTCGATCGACACGGGGCGCTATTCACCACTTGCGGTCTCCACTTTCCAGTCTGGCATGGCAAGGCTTGGAGCTTTCTTCTCTACTCTTACTGCAAAAGGCGACCCAGCATTGACGACGCCTACGAAGACCAAGAAGATGGTAAAGAGGTCGACAAGAAAGGATCTTGTCCTCCCTACTGGAGAGAGTTCCCACAGCCAGAAGCCAGCAGAGAAAGCAGTCCGCCATGCCGACATATCTGCTCGCGAGGATGCCGCAGTCGAGGCTGAACCATTGAGAAGTGAAAAGATGATGACCCTGTCGGACTCTGCCCCTTCCCAGAAAACTGCAACCTCGGCGGACACCGTTGGCGAACACATTGAGGCTGACATATCTTCTCCCAATGCCCACGTGCCTATTGTTAACTTGGATGAAGAAGATAGGCGGACTGAGGAAGAGGACGATGCGCCCTCAAAGGCATTGACTGCTGTGAATCCTGATCCTGTCCGCGAAAACCAGCCCGATTTAGGGGGGTCTGTTGCGGATTCTGCTGAGAAGACTGCTAAAAGGAAGAACAGGAAGAGGGACGGGGCGACCATCGCCGAGCGGGTTGAGAAGAAATTGCGCGCAATGAAGGAGAAGAACGTCTCCAAGCGGACTGGGGACGCGGCCTTACAATACAGACCGCGCGAAAAAGAAGTTCCTGACAGCGATCTGGTTACACCGGAGGCCCAAATCCAGGGAGATAATTCCCTCTCCACGGTCAGTTTATCCACGGATGAGATAATTGATTCCATAGACGTCGATCGAATTGATTTAATCAACGAATCCTTGCTGGTTCTACTGCAGCAATCTGAGGAGGAGGCCACTGGGAATAAGGGTGACGAACTCCCTTCCTTGTCCGCTGCGGAGGAAGAGGAGAGAGAGAGAGACTGAAGGAGAAGATAGAGGAGTAGAAGAAACAAATTGTTGCTCATGTTGCTGCGGTGGGGGCGGCCTCGAAGCAAGTCGCGGCGGATAGATTCGCTGAGGATCTGCGGATTGCTGCGGAGCTGCTGCGGTCAGGTAAACTTCAACCAGCGCCTAAGTACTTTAAGCGTTAGTGGCTTTACAGGTCGCCGCCACATACGTCAAGACCAATCAAAATCATCACTGAGATGGACGATATTGTGGTTTCAACAAGTTCAGCTGCTGAGAAAAGAGCAAAGGTTCATCGCGAATGGAAGAAGCGGTTAAGCGCCTTTGACCCGGAGCGGGCAAGGCGGCCAATCATCTTCGATAGTCGGCAACTCGCTGCTGCTATGTCTAAAAGTGATCTTTCATCCTTTCTTTGCGTCCGCCACGAGCTGCCTTTGAATGTGGAGTTGACTTTGTTTGTTGCAGGTAGAAAGTCGCCGTCGGGCTCCATCGAGAGTGGCGAGATCGTGGTTACACCAAATACTGGTGCTGACGCGGTCTCGCACGTGCAATCCGCGGGGGATGAGCCGCCCAGCCTGAATATGATTAAAGAGTTAGAGAAGAAATTCCAAGCTGAAATGCAATGTGTTAAAGAAGAGTTAGAGAAGGCAGAGGAGCGCGAGAGGGCGTCTGCGGCGCGTGAGAAAGCGTCCGCAGAGCACGAGAAAGCCCTAAAAGACCAGATCGCCAGCATCTCGAGGGCGCTGGAGAGGTCTGAAAGGGAGAATAAGAGGCTTGTGGATGACGCCCGATTCTATAAAGGCAAGCACTTGGCGTCAGTGCACGGAGAAAAAGGGAAGCGGGCTGCTGAGGTCGCTGAGCAGAGGCTGCGAGTGTCAGATCGCGCTGCTCCAGAGATCGCCGCACCGGCAGGCGGTGTCCAACAGTCTACGGATGAGGATCCGAGGCCGACGACGGAGCCAATGGTGCCCCTCAGCCGGGTAGATCGGGAAGCTGCTCATATGCACCGGACCATAAATGTTATTCACCATCACCTCTACCGCGTGTATAACGAAATTCTTCAGATAAGCGATCAAGCAGCTCATTTATGCAGAGATAGGGCGGAAAGGCCGGCGCGGACTGATAATAGGGACCACTGAGTCCGCAATGCCTTGAGCTTTTATTTGCTTAATTGTATACTTGTCTGTATAATTATGTTTCGAACAATGCTGTGTTGTAAACTGAACTCTATTACGATCTGTGCAGACTCAGATTATGTATCCGCAAATTATGTAGCTTAATCCTTATGATGTGGCAAATTGCGCGGACTAATGCTGTGTCCGCTTCTCGATATTTAACCTGCAGGTGGGAAATACTGCGAACTAAGCGGATTGAAAATGTATCCGCTCCATGTGACCTGCCGGGAGAAAAAATCGCGATCTGGGCGGACAACAAATTGTGTCGGCCACAACTTTTTGCTTTGAATTTTCCTTGTCATGTGATTCTGTGTTTGTATCCGCGTCTGTGTTTGTATCCGCGTTGTTGTTTGGCTGTTCTTTAATTTTTTGCGGACTGTGCGGATTGGAATTGCGAGCTCTGCGGCCTAGTCAAAAAGCTGTCAGACTCTTTAGCTATAAATAGGGCCTTCTGCTTTCTCTTATGCAGGAAACAACTGAAGTAAAAGGAACCCTGCGGCCTGCAAAATGGTGTCCGCGCGTACTGATGCTGCTGTCGCCTTCCATTCCGCGGACCACCGGAAATGCACATTGACAGAGGCCGACCTGGACGCCTTTGTCGAAAAGAAGATGGCGAACTCGAATATCCTTGTCCGTCTTCCCGCCCATCAAGAAAGATTAAACTTCTCAACTGCAACCCAGATCGCCATTCCAGTGGACCATTTTGATAGCAGATTCAAGTTTCCGCTCCTATGGGAACTCGTCGCCATCTTTGAACACTATGGGACGGTGCCTGGCCAGCTTGCGCCGAATAAACTCGCTGCGATCTGCAGCTTTGTCTCTTATTTGCGATCTAAAAAGATCGCTTTTTCAATGAATGTCTTCCGCAAAATATTCTCTGTCCGCTCCATTACCACTTCTGGAGGCCGCCCCTACAAGGGGGTGATATATTTCTACTGCAGGGGGATGAAGGTTGTGGGCCTGCCCAACAAAATCCACAACTGGACCTTTAGGTTCCTGATCTTTGAGGGCGACCTAGGGTTCGCGCACACCTATCCGCAGGTGCGCGCGGACTCCGCCTTCAAAAGTGTGCAACTGGATGACTTAGAGTTCGCCATTGTCGAGTTCTTGGCCAACGCCAGGCTTGACATCGAGCATTATATTCCGCTGATGGCGAGCTTAGCGGACGTCATGCCCGAAGAGAGTAAGTAGCTTCCGAACTCAGCTTTTGCATCCGCTGCGACCTTGATGTTTAACCCATTTGTTTTTGCAACGACCTTGGCATTATCCGCTAACTTGCCGCAGACGCCTAGAGGCTTCGTTCCTACACAGAAAGAGAAGAAAGAAGCAGTCGCAAGAAAGAGGAAGGAGGAAGGGGATCCCGCAGCGGATTACTCTTCCTCTGAAAGCTTCACCATGTGTGGTTTCGGCATCAGCCAGAAGGATCTTTGGGGGAACCCTATGGTCCACTGGCACAACAAGAACAAACATGTCCGCCTATCCACTGCGCTTCCTTCGTGGAAGAGTCCGCGGATAACACGACATGCCCACATTGCGATCTCCGCGCTTTACGGAAAGCGCAACTTGAGCGACCTTAAGAAGGTGCCCGCCGCCGACCTCCCTCTGCTAGCCTCTCAGGCTGCTGCGAACAGCGTGGTGACAAACCACTATGTTGCCACCCTGGCCAGAGACCTGTTGAGGCAGAACGAACAACTTCAAAAGGATAATAAAGCGCTAAAAGGAAAGGAATGTGCGGTTGGGAAAAAGGGTTGCTCCGCAAAGAGAAGAGCTTGGGGTTAGTTGAATTTGCAGCGGCCTTAATTTGCTATCCGCCGCGATCTGTCTGACGTTTGCTTTTATTTTGCGCAGGTCGCCTATGACTTGGAAAACAACAACTTCCAGGCTGCCATGCTCCCTTTCGTGAAGGAGACCGTCGAGGTCGCCATTGAGCGACTTGTCCGCGACGGCTTCATAAAGGAGGGAGTGGATGGCGTCCCTTTCTTGGAGATCTTCCTTGAGCTAGCTCCTCAGGTCGCGGTGATGGAGAAGGCTAAAAAAGGTAAGGATATCATTGAGGAAGAAGAAGAAGAAGAAGACGAAGAAGAAGAAGAAGTTGAAGAAGACGACGGAGGGCAGGGCGAAGGGCAAGGCGCCAAGGAAATAGCGGACAATGCTGCCTCGAGCTAGCGAGCAGGGAGATCGTCCGCCGAGTCCGACACCTCTGCATCCTCCTCTGCTACCGGGAGCTCGCATAGTGGGTCCGCCTCAAGTACAGGATCAGATAGCAGTGGGAGCGGCTCGGGGGGCTACTCTCCAGAAGTTGATATTGTTGGTGAAAGCCCTGCACCTCCAGAAAAGAAACAAAAGACTACAGATTGATTAATGTATTTTTATCTTTTTTGGTTTTTGTAAAGAGGGGCGGACGCAAGATCTCAGTCCGTCGAACATATAGAATGATGTAAACAGTTTTTTGATCAAATAGAAAGGATATTTTTGGCATGTGTGCTTCCTGCAATGTTCTTTTTCCACGCTCACTGCACCGACACTTAGCAGTCCGCACAACACGCTGATAAATTCCACAGCTTCTTATCTTGCTGATTAGAGACAATTATTGTCCGTCATTGGAATGAGGAGAAATTGTCAGGCGGACTCTATTGAGTTTCAATTGCAGTCCGCACGACACATTATAACGAATCTTGCTGATTAGAGAATTCAACTTATCAATCTATTCAATATCCGCCATAAAAATGACGAAAATAGCCAGCTAATAACAATGTCAGGTGGTACTTCATTGAATTCTAGTAGAGTACGCAATTCTCTTTATTAACGTTATAATATATGAAAACCATTCTGCGGACTGAGCGAATACAGAAAACCAATCTGCTCATAATAGAAATGATTTATAGCTTGCGATCTCAAGGAATCCGTCGGACTGAGTGGATACAAAAAACCAGTCCGCCAAAGATAGAAATACAATCTATAAAATCACCCCAAGGGAGCTGGCGGACTGCAAGGATAGATAAAGCCGGTCGCCCAAGATAGAAATGACCTACAGCTTGCGACCTGGTGGGCAGGTGGACATGGCATTGCTTTCCTTACCAGGCCACAGGTTATTAAACCAACCCAAAGAAGCTGGCGGACTGTGCGGATAGATAACACCAGTCCGCTCATAATAGAAATGATCTATAGCTTGCGACCAGGTGGGCAGGTGAGCCGGAGCGGCATACTTTCCTCACCGGCCTACAGGCTATGAAACCAACCGAAACAGGCGGACTGAGCGGATTGAGAAACCCAGTCCGCACTTAATTCCCTGCGAAGAGCAAAATGCTCATTTGGCGGAACGGTTCCCTACCCTCTTGCCTGGAGTACAGTCTAAGCTGTGGGTCTCCTGCAGGCACTGCTTGAGGGTACCATGGAGTGTTCGAGGGTTACAAGCTAAGATGACCCACGGGCAGGTGAGCCGAAACGACATACTTTATTCACACGATCATCGAAGTTGTAACGATATCCCTATGGCGGCATGGTATAGCTTTACCCCACCCAGCCCTCCATAATGCAGAGGTGGGGTCAGGTACTTGCCGGGATCCGAAGTCCAGAATCCAACCGCGCTAGAGCCTGCAAGCTCCCACTACACGGGGCGAAATCTCCTCGCAACACGTGGTCTTTGTGGTGTTACGCTAATGACAACAGCTCTAGGGGAGGTCTTGCTGAACTCGGCGATGTATCCTGGTATCAGGGAACCGTTATAGGTCTTTGGGAGAGAGAGAAAACACTAGAAAAAAGTGTCAGTATGGATCCTTTGATTAACGAAATGTATTTGCAAAACAAACATAAGAAAGAAAAGGCAGTTCAGGCGCAGGACCGTTTTTGGAATCCTTCTTAGCGTTTCACCTGTCATGATTATATAGACAACACTTGAAGAAGCGTTAGCAAGTAGTTTTTATTCATAATAACCCTTGAAGAGGATACACAGAGTGGAAAAACGGAGGTTCAAGAATAGAATCGTTTGAGATCATCCCTGCTCCATGTATGTGGTATATCCTCTCCTTCGTATGTCTGCAAGCGGTAAGCGCCGCTCTTTAACGCTTCTTTGACAACAAAAGGGCCGACTCAATTTGGATTAAGCTTCCCAATTGAACCAGCTCTTGCAGCAGCATCAATCTTCTTTAGAACGAGATCTCCCACTTGGAAGTGTTTGATCCTCACGTTCTGATCAAAGTAGCGGGCCATCCTTCTTTTGACCTCCTCCTGCCTTATGGCTGCTTGATCTTTGATGGCCTCGATCTGTTCCAAGCTGAACCTCATCTCTTCATTATTCAACTCAAGCTAGTCCTCAACGCCTTCTCTTGCAAGCAGAACTCTGGGTGACGGGACTTCAAACTCAACTGGAATAAGTGCTTCTAAGCTGTGAGAAAGTTTGAATGGAGTCTCCCCAGTTGCGGATGATGGCGTTGTCCTAAGGGACCAAAGGACTGATGGAAGCTGATCAGCCCAGCTACCCTTGAGATTCTGTACTTTCTTTTTGAGCAAATTGAGGATCTGCTTGTTGGCTGCTTCTACTTGGCCATTGCTTCTGGGATGATGAACTGATGCAAACCGCAGCTCTGTTCCGATCTGCCTGCAAAAGACTATCATCTCTGAGTTGTTGAATTGCAGTCCATTATCAGTGATTATAGCCATTGGAATTCCATGCCGACAGACAATCTCCCCCCAAATGAAGTTTCTGACGACCTGAGTAGTTGTCTTCGCCAATGCCTTGGCTTCGATCCACTTGCCAAAGTAGTCGATCATTCCGATGATGAAACGTCGCTGACTGCTTGCCATGGGAAAAGGACCGAGGAGGTCCATTCCCCAAACTGCGAAGGGCCAAGGAGTTGCAATCGATCTCAGGGACTGAGCTGCTTTGTGCTGAAGTGGAGCAAACTTCTGGCACTGAACACACTTTCTAGCATAGATTTCAGAGTCTCTCTTCATAGTGTGCCAGAAATATCCTTGCCGCAGGATTCATTTTTCAAGAGTTCTTGCTCCTGAGTGGCTTCCACACTCTCCTGCATGAACCTCTTGCAAAACAGTGAAAGCTTCTTCTTCTGAAACACACCGGGCCATGGTAGAGAGGAAAGTTTTTCTGTAGAGAACTCCCGCCACTAGGAAATAGTGAGCTGCTTTTATTCTGAACTTTTTCTTATCTCTGACTATATGATGATAATCTCCCATTGACAGATAGAGGATGAATGGGTCCATCCAAGAGGCACGTTGGTCTACTTGCATCAGATATCCTTCCACCACTGCCGGGCGGAAGAGCTCGGAAGTTGTTCCTCCTGAAAGCATCCCATACTTGGAAAGAAAATCTGCCTCCTCATTTTCTGTTCTGGGGATGTGCTCGATGGTAAAGCTCTTGAAACTGACGACTTCTATCTTCACAAGAGCTAGATATTTCTTCAAGATCGGCTCTCTTGTTTCGAAGTTACCGAGGACTTGTGACGCAATTACCAGAGAATCGGTTTTGATGTGGACATGATCGATTCCTAGTTCTCTTGCGAGCCTCAAGCCTGCTAGCAAAGATTCATACTCGGCCTGATTATTGGTTACTGGAAAGTAAAATTTGATGGCCTGCTCCAATTTGACTCCGTTTGGATTGATGAGAACCACTCCTGCTCCAGAAGAACTTCTGCCTGAGGCACCATCGACGTAGATGGTCCAAGCCAAAGGTGACCTTTCTGCCCGATCAGAACTGGACTCTGGCATGTCAATTAGAAAATCTGCTAGGACCTGAGCTTTAATGGCTGTCTTGGGCACATTAGAGATTTCAAATTCGCTCAACTCTATTGCCCACTTAGCTAGTCTGCCGGAATGTTCTGGTTTTTCCAACACACCCTTCAAAGGCTGATCGGTGATGACTTGAATTGAATGTACTTGGAAGTACGGGCGGAGCCTGCGAGCCGACATGACTAGCGCCAAGGCTAACTTCTCCAAAATTGGATACCGTGTCTCAGCACTCTTTAGGATATGGCTAACATAGTAAATTGGGAATTGCTTTCTGCTCTCTTCCCGGAGAAGAATGGAGCTGACGGCCTCCGGGCCAACCCCTAGGTATAAGAAAAGAATCTCTCCTGCCCGGGGACTCTGAAGCAGGGGTGTTGAGGTCAGTTGCATCTTCAAATGCTCAAAAGCTTTGGAGCATTCTTCTGTCCACTCAAACTTGGATGCTCCTCGGAGAGTTTTGAAGAATGGAGCACTCCTATCTCCAACTCGAGAGAGAAATCTCGCAAGGCCTGCTAGCCTCCCCCCTAACTGCTGAACTTCTTTAGGCGAACGAGGGGTAGGCATGTCAAGGATGGCTTTCACTTTATCAGGGTTGGGGGCAAGTCCTTCCGGAGTAAGGAGATGACCAAGAAACTTCCCCTTACTCGCCCCAAACGTACATTTCAAAGGATTGAGCTTCATTTTGTACCTACGCAGAGTAGCGAACGTCTCTGCTAGGTCTCGCAAGTGCAGCGAAAACAACTTACTCTTAATCAAGAGATCATCTACATATACTTCTAGGTTCCTCCCCTTCTGATGGTTAAACACACGGTCCATCATCCGTTGGTAGGTTGCACCGGCATTCTTAAGCCCAAAGGGCATCACAAGGTAGCAATAACAACCATTATTAGTTATGAACGACGTGTGAGGAACGTCAGGCTTATGCATTCTTATCTGGTGATAACTAGAAAACGCATCTAAAAAACTCATATAAGAGTACCCTACCGCGGAATCAACTAAAGAATCTATCCGAGGCAAGGGGTAGCAATCTTTAGGGCACGCTTTATTAAGTTTGGTAAAATCTACGCACATTCGCCATTTTCCTCCTGATTTCTTAACCATTACAACATTAGAAATCCAAGTAGGATATTGAATTTCTTTGATAAAATTTGCTTTGAGGAGCTTTGCGACCTCCTCCCTTATCGGCTCAGCAAGCTTTGTGGCTATGTACCTCTTCTTTTGTTGTATAGGCTTGCAGCTGGGATCAACATTCAAGTGGTGGCATGCAACATCAGGATCCACTCCTGGCATGTCTTCTGCTGACTAGGAGAAGACATCCAGATTGTTCAGCAAGCAGGAAATCAACTCAGCCTTTTGATCTTCAGGTAGCTCCGAGTTGATGGAGAGCTTCCTCTCCTCCCCCTCAGCAATGGGGACTCCTTGCGTCACCTGGGCAGGTTCCAGGTGAGCACCTTCATCAGCAGCGGCTTCTGAACTGGGGGAGGCTTCTGCAGCTTCTGTTGGAGCAAGGGAAGAGCTAGCTTCAACCATGTTGACTGTGCGGACGTAGCACTCCCTTGCTCTTCTTGGGTCACTCCTGACCCGGCACATCCTTCCATCGACAAAGAACTTGATGGCAAGGTGGTTAGTGGAAACCACCGCTTGATACTTGTTTAACAGGGGCCTACCGAAGATGGCATGGTAGCTGCTGGGGGCGTCAACCACTATGAATTGTATTTGCTTAGTCACCGCTCCAAGCTTCACGGGCAGGATGACGCTGCCTTCCACTTCCTTTCTCTCTCCCGAGAAACCATAGAGTGGCCCTTCAGTGGAAAGCAGAGGCTTTCCGGTCCTCAGGGCCTCAAAAGTAGACTTAAACAGGAGGTTGACCGAGCTGCCTGTGTCAACAAGAATTCTATCAACTGTAAAGTCTCCAATACCAGCCTGGATCACTACTGCATCATTAAATGGGTTGGCTGTTTGGGGTAGATCTGTTGGACCAAAGGTGACTACCTCACTTGGAGGAGCAACGGAAGAAGAGGCCACCTCTACCCGGGTGACCCTTGTAATTGACGATTTCCGAGTAGACTCGGTCCCTACTCCTCCATGGATGAAGAAGAGGCGTCCCAGAACCCCTTCATCATTTGCATCGAAGCACTCTACCGGGACGTTGATCGGCCCCAGACGGCCTTCGTTCTCTACATCCACACATTCCTGGTACGCTTCAGCTACTTCTTTGCCCTTTGAGGTGGATATCTTTGAAGAGGAAGGAGAATCCTTCTTGTCCAGGTCAATCTTGCCCTCGGCAAGCAGCTTCTCTATCAGCGTGCGAAGGGCCTTGCAGTCCTCAGTTAAATGGCCCTTTTCTTTGTGGAACTGGCAATATTGTGCATTATTCCTTGGCTTCCACATTTTCTGAGGCTCTTGCCTCTTTTCTTCTGATCTCCTTTGCTAGATCTAGATGACTTCGTCAAGGTGCAGATCTGCAACGTCCTCCATGGGGCTTTCATCAAATTGGATCGGAGTAGGCAAGGCTGCTTGTTGGAGGATGGGAAGAGCTTGCAATGGAACAGCGGGGAGTGGCGGCCAACGACAGTCTCTGCTCATGAAACTGTTGATGGCCTTGGAAAGGTTTCTTGTTGCGGAAGTTCCTGCCTCTTTGAGACGGGGCTGGAAGTCTGGGCGAGGGGGCTTACCATGAGAGGAAGAAGCAGAGGCATCACTTCCTTCAGCCTTAGCTGTCAGGGATGAGACATAAGTTGGATTGGCATTTTCTCCTTCAATGAAACGGTTGACCGTGGCGATCAACTCTTGATAAGTCTCAGGTGCCTTGGTTGTTGCTTTAAACTTCAGAGGGCCTTCCCGGAGGACATGGATCAAGGCGACCTTATAATAATCGGGGTTTACATTCCTGACCCCTTGGATCTCTCTCTGAAAGCGATCAACGAATCGCGCCACCGATTCATTATCCCTTTGCTTGATTTCAAATAGGGCAGCTGGCCCATTCTTCCTTTTCCTCGAGGTAGCAAACCTCAGCAACAACTGGCTACGAAGCTCTGCGAAAGAAGAGATTGTGCCCGAAGGCAGCTCGTAGAACCACTCTTTCGCCTGTCCTTCGAGAGTGGTAACCAGGAGTTTACACTTGATAGCATCTGAGAGACATCTCAAAGCAACTGCCCCCTCAAATGCTTGGAGGTGAGAGACTGGATCAGTCCCTCCTGAATAGAATGGGATGCGAGGCTCCCTGAAGTTGCTCGGAGCCGATTCCCATCGGATTTGGTCAACAAAGGGAGACGGGGTCTCGAACTCTGCGAGGTAGAAGGGGCGGACTTGAGCCGGGGAGTCCACAGGCTCGGCGGACTGGCGGTCAGCAAAATGAAGTTGGCGGGCAGGAGTGCCCCTGGCAGCTTCTCTGAAGAAATTTCTGAAAGCAAACTACTCCTCCTGAGCGCGCAGAGGGGCGGCGGACTGAGCAGGGTTCCGAGGGGTTGCTGACGACTGCCGAAGCGGAGTTCGGCGAGCTGGGGTCTGGCGGACTGGCGAGTCCGCTGCGTCCGCGGCGGCCTGATGAGCAAGCCGTTGGGCCAGCGCGAGCAGAGCTTGGCTGATTGCGTCGAGACGCCGGTCAGTCTGCTGGCGAGACTTCTTGGCCTCAAGGCGAGCTTGCTCAATCGCGTCCCAAAGAGAGTGAAAGTCCACCTAGTGTCAGCTATGTGCACCTATGGGGGGGGGGGGGGGAATAGGTGAAGTGTGGTTCCTTTGCGGAATTTACGGATGTACCTGCACAATAAAAATAACAAGCACAGCACACAGAATACACAACAAATTTATAGTGGTTCCCCGACTTGGGTACATCCACTTTCCCCCTTCGACCTATCTCCCCAATAAGGGACGACTCGGTCACTTCTCCAATGGGATTGAAATCCAATCCCTTCACTAACGGAAGGAGCCCTTCCACACGTGAGAGTCAACACTCCCACAAAATGGGTTGCACCCAACCCTTACAACACGGAACAAAAGTTCCTTTACAACAAAAGTAAATATGGAATGTATATGAGATACAAACTTCTTTCGGAGACTACGGTGTTCCTCTTCGTTCGACGACGTGTTCTCGAGGTTGATGAAGAGTCTACGACCTTGGTCTCACTTGGAGAGGATCTCCCAGAACCGGCGGCGGCAATCGAGTGGCGGCTTGGTTCGGAGTCGGCTGCCACGAAGGTGCGCTGCTGCAGTGCTTTGAGATCCAAACTTCTTTGCGAAGCAAACTAGGTCTACCAACGGTCACTCTAGGATCGGTCGTCTCGATTGATTCGGACGGGGGAGTTTTTTCCCGGTCAACAAATAGAGAGACAAGAGATCTCTGGATAGACACGTGAGACGCAAGCTTAGCTAAGCTTCTGTCGCCGGAGATCGGGAAGAAGAATGATCAGCGGCGGCGACGTACTAGCCCGAGCACGACGGCGGCGGAGAAGAGAAATCGCGATATTAGGGTTTCGTGCTCGGCTTCTTTCTGTGTTGTCCCGTTCAAAAATACCTGTGTATAAATACTGTAGGATTCTCAATATGACCGTTTGTGGGACCCACAAAAGAACCCCCCAAATCCCGGTCCAGGAAATTGACTGAGGCAGAATCCGGTTCAGGAATTTAACTGAGACAGAATCTGGTTCAGGAATTTAACTGAGGAAACGCCAAGTAAAAATCGGCGAGAATCGAAGATGATTCTCGACGAATCGGCGAGAATCACCAAGTGATTCTCGACGATTCGTCGAGAATCGTTTGTGATTCTCGTCGAATCACTTATTGATTCTCAACGAATTACTTTGTACATGGGCTGCTTGGCCACTGGTTCGACAGGAATTACAAGTGATTCTCGCCGAATCTTACTTGGTACCATTTTGAGATGGCCAGAAGAAGTCGGCGAGAATCACTGATGATTCTCGTCGATTCGGCGAGAATCACTAGTGATTCTCGCCGAATCGGCGAGAATCACTTGGTGATTCTTGTCGAATTTGCCTTGGACGATTTTTCATCTTCCACCTAGGAGCTGCTCCTTGATCCTCCATGCTCCTTGTCTCTTCTTGCATATGAACGGCCCTGTACTTGAAAGTAAGTGCACTCCAATAGAGAGAGTACACATAGGCCAACACACTGATCTGCTCAACGAGGGATTACGTCATGCAGACCCGTGTATATTGACCTACTGCACCCTGACATTGGTGTGCGCTTAGCGTGGAGAAAACTGCAAGTACAACTTGAAAAAGTTTATCAAATACATAGTTTATTGACCTTAGCTTGTCCAGGGGCTTCTTCAAATCAGGTACATTGTGGATACAATACCCAACAATCTCCCCCTATTTGAAGAAGCCTAAACCCTACAAGCTAAGGTGAATAAAGCAAATGGAAAGGAAAGCAAATGAAAGCCATAAACTTAGCATTGAGTGGAGTCATCCCTTACCAATA
The DNA here is from genome assembly GCA_039583875.1 of Platanthera guangdongensis. NCBI lineage: Eukaryota > Viridiplantae > Streptophyta > Magnoliopsida > Asparagales > Orchidaceae > Platanthera > Platanthera guangdongensis. The sequence continues at coordinate 118,894,621 of CM077147.1, read as the reverse complement.
TCGATTGCTTTGGAGCAAGCTGGAGCCACCTTAGCCTTGACCCCGAGAGGGTAATCTCCCCCTTTTCGGCTTCGGCAAATCGGGGTCTATAACCTTTGGCCCTTAGCTCCCCCTCAGTTCTTGCAGCTGTACTCACGCTGGAGTGCCCTGCTCCCCCTCAGATCATACACGAGTCGGGAGCTTCTGTAGTCTTCATTCTTCATAATTGAGCATCCCCAATTCAGTCTTGAAAAGATTGAACTTTGCCTCGTCTAAGGGCTTTGTGAATATATCAGCAATCTGCTTGTCCGTGGGGACATAACAGAGAGAGATATCCTTGTTTTCCACGTGCTCCCGAATGAAGTGGTAGCGCACTTCAATATGCTTCGTTCTGCAGTGCGAGACAGGATTGTTGGCAATGGCAATTGCAATGGAGGAGTCGCAGTACATTGGAACTTCCTTGAACTGAAGGTTGTAGTCGACCAACTGATTTCTGATCCAAAGGAGTTGCGCGCAGCAGCTGCTGCTGAGATGTACTCAGATTCTGCTGTGGAGGTAGCCACACAGTTCTGCTTCTTGCTGTTCCATGAGATAAGCCTTCTTCCGAGGAATTGACACGTCCCGGAAGTGCTTTTCCTGTCATCCCTACTCCCTGCAAAATCAGCATCTGAAAAGCCTATTAGCTCGACATCATTGTTTCTCGGGTACCACAAGCCAAGATTAGGAGTACCTTTAAGGTATCTTAGAATTCGCTTTGCAGCGACATGGTGAGATTCCTTAGTGTTCACCTGATATCTGGCACAGACACATGTGGAGAACATAATATTCGGTCTACTGGCAGTAAGGTAGAGCAGAGATCCAATGATGCTTCTATATTTGGTTTCATCGAAAGGTTTACCTTTCTCATCCTTATCCAGAGACATGGTGGATCCCATTGGAGTCCTCATAGAGGTTACACTCTCCATACTGAATTTCTTAAGGAGTTCATTTGTGAACTTCGTCTGAGAGATGAAGATTCCATCATCAGACTGTTTCACTTGAAGTCCTAAGAAATACTTGAGCTCTCCCATACTGCTCATTTCAAACTTTCCTTGCATAAGTTTAGAAAACTTTTTGCAAAGATTGTTGTCCGTTGAGCCGAATATTATGTCATCGACATAGATTTGCACCAGCAAAATCTTGCCTTTGACTTCCCTGAGAAACAATGTTTTATCTATTTTACCTCTAGAGAACTTGTTCTCAAGAAGAAACCTAGATAAAGTCTCATACCAAGCTCGTGGAGCTTGTTTCAACCCATATAATGCTTTATTAAGAAAGTAGACATGGTTGGGAAAAGTAGGATCGACAAAACCTGGGGGTTGAGCGACGTATACTTCCTCTTTCAGGTCTCCGTTCAGGAATGCCGATTTCACATCCATTTGATAGACTGTGAATCCTTTGACTGCAGCATACGCCAGGAACAACCTGATTGCCTCCAGCCTTGCTACTGGTGCAAAGGTCTGGTCGAAATCAATCCCTTCCTCCTGTCGGTAACCTTGAGCCACCAGCCTGGCTTTGTTCTTTACAATGACACCATGTTCATCCAGCTTGTTTATGAAGATCCATTTTGTGCCGATCACATTCTGCTTGTATGGTCTGGGAACCTGCGTCTAAACTTTGCATCGTTCGAATTGATGTAGTTCTTCTTGCATGGCCAGAATCCATGCCGCATCCTTGTTCGCCTCGTCGAACTTCTTTGGCTCTACCTGTGACAGGAAGCTTAGATGCAATACTTCGTTAGTTGTACCTCTTCGAGTTCTGACGCCGACTCGAGGATCCCCGATGATCTGTTCTCTAGGATGATCCCTCACGTGACGGAGCTCTAGAAGTCTGGCGTCTGGAGCTTCAACTACTTCTTGGGCTTCTCTTTCTTCCAAGAGATTTGATCCATCTTGATCTTCGACATTTTCTGATGACGTGGAGGTGGACACTTTGACGTACTTAGGAGTGTCATCTTTAGCCGGCTCATCCAGACTCAGCTGTTTCAATCGTGCACCTGCATCTTCAAGAAAACCACTGGAAGGGTTGCTGTGTAGCAAACTTCCTTCATCAAATACAACATTTATTGATTCTTCTACCACTAGGGTTTTCTTATTGAAGACCCTATATGCCCGACTATGGGAACTATAGCCCATGAATATGCCTTCGAAGCATTTTTCACCGAATTTAGTACGCGGGTACTTCCCATTATTTAGTACATAGCATCTGCAACCAAAAATCCTTAAGTAGGACATGGTTGGTTTCCTGCCTTTCAGTAGCTCGTAGGGCGTCTTACGATGATGCTTGTTGATCAATGCTCGGTTTTGTGCATGACAAGCTGTATTAACAGCCTCTGCCCAGAAGTATTCCGGGAGAGAGGCGTCTTTCAACATTGTCGTGCAGGCTTCAATGAGAGTTCTATTTCTCCTCTCCACAACCCTATTTTGCTGAGGAGTGCGTGGGGAGGAAAACTCATGAAAGATACCGTGTTCTTCACAGAATTCTGTCATAGCACCAGATTCGAATTCTGTTCCATGGTCACTTCTGACTTTGACCACGGAGCAGTTAAATTCATTCTGAACCTGCTTGACAAAATTAGTGAAGATGTCAAAAGTATCTGACTTTCGTTTCAAAAAGAACACCCATGTAAACCGAGAGTGATCATCAACTATCACTAGCGTATATGATTTGCCTCCCAAGCTATGAACTTGCATTGGACCAAACAAGTCCATATGTAACAGGTAAAGACATCGGGAAGAGTCTTTGTCTGCAATGCTCTTAAAGGTAGCCCGTGTCTGTTTGCCCATCTGGCATGCATGACAGGGGCTATCCTTGATGCACTTGATACTGGGAGCATCTCTTACTAAATTCTTAGAAAATAGCATACTAATTGTCTTATAATTAATATGTGCCAATCTCTTGTGCCATTGTTCACAAAGAGATGCACTGCCTGTTGCCACAAGGCATACGGGGGTAGATGAATCTATACTAAGAAAATCTAAGCAGAAGATATTTCTGCTCCTAATGCCTGATAATACCGTCTCAGAAGAGGTACGTGAAATTATCAGACATTTATCCTTGCAGAACTTAACGTCATAACCTTTGTCACATAACTGACTTACGCTGATCAGGTTATGGTTTAACCCTTCAACATACGCCACGTCGGTGATAGAGATTATACCGTTGGAAATCATACCGTAACCTCTGGTGACTCCTCGATCTGACCCTCCGAAGATGACTTTGGGTCCATTCTCGGCGGGAGTGTAATCACGCAGCAGGCTTCTTGTCCCAGTTATATGCCGGGAGCATCCACTGTCCAAATACCAGATTGGCGTTTTGGTGGCCTTTGGACATTCCTGCAAAACAAAATTAATTCGTCTTAGGAACCCAATCGACTTTGGGTCCTAGATTCCGGGTTAGCACACTCCCCCTCGGTTGGTTAACCCTACGAGTGGTCGGCCTCGCATTATTAACATGGGGAGTCTCGTAATGTCTTGGATTAAACCAACAATCCACGACAAAGTGACCGACTTTGCCACAGCACCAACAGTCGAACCTGTTGTATCTCTTCCTAGGCTCCTGCCTTACCCTTGGAACGGTGGGTGCAGCTGGGGCCTTGGATCTGGAGGTGGAGACCTCATGGTGACAACAGTCACATGACTTTGTCACCTTCTGTATAACAGGTTTGGCCTTAGGTGCCTGCTTTCTATTATGGCCGCTAGAGAACGGACCATAATTTCCTATGTGGATTTCCTCATAAGGTGCCTTGAAGGCACTCTCACCAAAGTTCCGGGGGAAGTTCCAACCGTCATACCAGCTCTTAGGCTTTGCAGCCGAGGGCTGGAAATGATGCCCAAATGTTGACTCAAAGTCATGTTGGTTGCAAGGAATGCCAGGCTTTCTGAACGCAACAGGACTGAGAGGAGCCTTACCCTTTTCATCAGCAGAGGCCTTCTTGGCGGCCTTATTCTTCCTCTGGTTCTTGTTTCTCCTAGATGAAGAACCAGATGCTCCAATATGCCCCAAGCCAGCTCCTTTGGCCTGAGCAGAGAAGGTGTCAACGACTGGAAGCACTGTTTTTGGCATAGAGAAGCTCTGTACGATCTTCCTTTCTGCCGCAAGTAGTTCTTCCAATTTGTTGACTTCCTCCTGCTTGAGATCAAGGAGCTTCAAAGACTCTGAGTGATTTGAAGTTAGGTCAATGTGCTCCTGTCTGAGAGAGATCAAGCTAGTGACCTCTTCCCTTAGGGATACACACTCACCCTTAAGGAATTTTACTTCCTTCTTCTCAGCCTTCAGTCTCTTGCGGCACTCGTCGAAAGTGTTGAGCAGAAGCTCATACTTTTCGAGGAGCTCAGCTTCACGGGCCGAAGGGCCATCCTCAGGTTCATCATCCTGAGACTCAGGATCAGAGTCGGAGTCGGAGAGAGGGGTGTGAGCTTTTACCTTCCCAGTGAATGGGGGGCATTCTCCTTCTGAGTCCGATCGACCCACCAGCCTGAAGTAGGCTTCTTCATCATCACTGGAGTCTGAGGAATCAGACTCACTTAGTGTCTTTGGCCGTTTAGCGATGTAGCTTCGCTCCTTCTTCTTGTCTTTGGAGGACTTGTGCTCCTCTTCTTTTCCTTTTTCCCTCTTGCCTTGATAGCAGTCGGCCACGACGTGCCCTGGCTTATTACATCCAAAGCAAATAATGTCAGAAGAACGATGTTTATTGGGTTTAGATGCATACCTGTCAGAAGAGTAGTTTTTCTTCTGATGTCTGGAAGAGGAGCCGTCTCTCTTTCTTTGATTCCTCATCTTGAGGAACTTCTTGAACTCTCGAGTGATGAGGGAGAAATCCTCCTCCGACAGTTCTGAGCTGGAGGAGCATGGATCGGAGTCCTCCCCCTCATCCTTTTTCCTGGCACGGTACGACACCGTGCTCTTCCCTTTTCTGGAGTGACTTGCTTTTAGAGCCACAGTCTTTTCTTTTGCAGCAGCCTTTTCTGCTTCTTCCTCAGCTTTCCTGGTGTTCAGCTGAAGCTCATAGGACATTAGCTTCCCAAACAGAATTTGTGGATCAGTTTCTGCCAGTCTGCCAAATTCTCTGATGGCGCAGATCTTAGTGTCCCATTCCTTAGTAAGGGACCTAAGGAATTTGTCATTGAGTTCACCATTGGTGAACACTCTTCTGTACCCCTTGAGGGCGTTGACAATCTTTAGGAAGTTCTCGTAGGTGACCCCGATCTCTTCCTTCGGCCCTTGTCTGAAGGCTTCATACTTCTGGTTCAGGAGGGATCTCCGATCATCCCTCACTTCATCTGTGCCCTCCATAAGAATGATCAGACACTGCCAGATCTCCTGAGCTGTTCTGCAGTTGCTGAAGTTCTGCATCATCGAGTCATCAACTGCACTGACCAGGATGTTTCTTGCCTTCATGTCAAGGCCCACTAGGACCATCTCATCCTTGTCCATTTCAGAGAGTGTCTTCGGCACTTTCTTGGTGGGATCAATGGTGGAGGCCTTTGTGGGGACATAAGGTCCCTCCAGCACGATCATGAACAGTCGAGGGTCCACAGCTTCCATGTAGAACCTGATCCTTTCCTTCCAGATAGGAAAGTTGAGTCTGTTGCATACTGGGATCTTGCCGGAGTACTTGAGCCCGTCCATAGTAGATGTAAGTCTCCTTGTTGACACTAGAGGCAGGATTCTACTCAATGTGTTAACCGTTTGATGAGGAACCTCGCTCTGATACCACTTGAAAGTCCACCTAGTGTCAGCTATATGCACCTATGGGGGGGGGGGGGGGGGGGGAATAGGTGAAGTGTGGTTCCTTTGCGGAATTTACGGATGTACCTGCACAATAAAAACAACAAACACAGCACACAGAATACACAGCAAATTTATAGTGGTTCCCCGACTTGGGTACATCCACTTTCCCCCTTCGACCTATCTCCCCAACAAGGGACGACTCGGTCACTTCTCCAACGGGATTGAAATCCAATCCCTTCACTAATGGAAGGAGCCCTTCCACACGTGAGAGTCAACACTCCCACAAAATGGGTTGCACCCAACCCTTACAACACGGAACAAAAGTTCCTTTACAACAAAAGTAAATATGGAATGTATATGAGATACAAACTTCTTTCGGAGACTACGGTGTTCCTCTTCGTTCGACGACGTGTTCTCGAGGTTGATGAAGAGTCTACGACCTTGGTCTCACTTGGAGAGGATCTCCCGGAACCGGCGGCGGCAATCCGAGTGGCGGCTTGGTTCGGAGTCGGCTGCCACGAAGGTGCGCTGCTGCAGTGCTTTGAGGTCCAAACTTCTTTGCGAAGCAAACTAGGTCTACCAACAGTCACTCTAGGATCGGTCGTCTCGATCGATTCGGACGGGGAGTTTTTCCCGGTCAACAAATAGAGAGACAAGAGATCTCTGGATAGACACGTGAGACGCAAGCTTAGCTAAGCTTCTGTCGCCGGAGATCGGGAAGAAAAATGATCAGCGGCGGCGACGTACTAGCCCGAGCGCGACGGCGGCGGAGAAGAGAAATCGCGATATTAGGGTTTCGGGCTCGACTTCTTTCTGTGTTGTCCCCATTCAAAAATACCTGTGTATAAATACTGTAGGATTCTCAATATGACCGTTTGTGGGACCCACAAAAGAACCCCCCAAATCCCGGTCCAGGAAATTGACTGAGGCAGAATCCGGTTCAGGAATTTAACTGAGACAGAATCTGGTTCAGGAATTTAACTGAGGAAACGCCAAGTAAAAATCGGCGAGAATCGCAGACGATTCTCGACGAATCGGCGAGAATCACCAAGTGATTCTCGACGATTCGTCGAGAATCGTTTGTGATTCTCGTCGAATCACTTATTGATTCTCAACGAATTACTTTGTACATGGGCTGCTTGGCCACTGGTTCGGCGGGAATTACAAGTGATTCTCGCCGAATCTTACTTGGTACCATTTTGAGATGGCCAGAAGAAGTCGGCGAGAATCACTGATGATTCTCGTCGATTCGGCGAGAATCACTAGTGATTCTCGCCGAATCGGCGAGAATCACTTGGTGATTCTCGTCGAATTTGCCTTGGACGATTTTTCATCTTCCACCTAGGAGCTGCTCCTTGATCCTCCATGCTCCTTGTCTCTTCTTGCATATGAACGGCCCTGTACTTGAAAGTAAGTGCACTCCAATAGAGAGAGTACACATAGGCCAACACACTGATCTGCTCAACAAGGGATTACGTCATGCAGACCCGTGTATATTGACCTACTGCACCCTGACATTGGTGTGCGCTTAGCGAGGAGAAAACTGCAAGTACAACTTGAAAAAGTTTATCAAATACATAGTTTATTGACCTTAGCTTGTCCAGGGGCTTCTTCAAATTAGGTACATTGTGGATACAATACCCAACAGAGAGCCCTCTGAAGAGCTGGAGCGGTCTGAGGAGCGGGCTCTGCGGTCTGACATTTCCGTCCGCTGATTTCAAAACACTACTCGGATCTGAAGGCCGCGTGTTAACTGTTGATGCGTGAAAACATAAGGGGGGTCGAGCACCACCAGCTAACGTTTCGAACACCAGGGAATAGGGAGACTGCGAGTAGTGATCTACTAAGCGGATGAGGGCAGGAAGAAGAGCAGGGCCGTGATCCATGACAACAACAGACTTCGCCCGTCGCGGCCTGAATGCCTCTCTTGCGACGGGCTTTCCCTTAATTGAAGAAGGATTGGGTAACAAGTGAAATGAAAAGGCTGACAAGAGCAGAGCGAGGGGGAGTCCGCAAGGCACAAGATTCGAGTCCGCAGCCTATAACAAGTAGGCTCCTGGGTCCGAGTCAGCATGCCTTGGGTGCACCACCTCCCCCCTATTAATAGGATAGGGGGCCTGCCCAAACGGGCAGGGCTAAAATAACCGGCTGCCCGGGGTACAGGAGAACCGGGCAGCGGTGACGGGAAGCAAAAAGAAAGAACACGCCAGTCCGCGTAGAAGGTGTAAGACCCCCCTCCCCCTTACCAAGGAGGGCTACCGGATCTTATGCCCAGAACCGCCGTCTTACGGTGGCACTAACTCACGGGTTAGTCGACACCGCAACACGCCGATTCTGCCGGCTAGTACGATCATAAACCTGTAGGCCAATATGAGAAAAAGAAGTAAACTGTGTATAAAATGCCATCAGTCCACAAGTCACAGTACAATCATATAGAAGAAATGAATAGTACAATAGTCCACAGAATAGTACAGAAGAAAGAGTAAAAAGGGCTTATGCCCTGTACATCAAATCTCTCTCTCACAAAAAGTAAATGCGGAAGCTATACTAGAACATCAAGACTCGTCCCACCTGAGGACGCACAGTAGTAGTGGTAGCCTGCTGAAGCGGTATCTGCTCCTCATGTCCTGCCTCCTCGACGTGCTGGTGCTCCATCTCCACGGGCTCCTAAAAATAGTTGGTCACCGACCATTAGTCAAAAAGACTAAGTCGTTTCCTCCACACCTCGCCCCGCAGCTCCTAGGCACCGAGCGGGAGGACGAAGCGGAGGACAACAAGGGGTAGCAAAATGGAAGCAGGTGACAATATCTATCTAAAGTGGTACTAAGTAATGAAATTCTACTCTAGCAAAGCTAAGTACAGTACAAGTAGTAAGTAAGTAAGTACGGTGCAGTAAAGGAGAGTAAAGAAACAACAGTATAAACAAGTAAATAAACTAAACTACCACTAAGCTATCATCACAATCGTACCCTAACTTATATAAGTGCCCATACAAGTATATAAGTTAGGATTTCCAGGAAATATAACTTATCATATAAAAGAGCCCATACTAATTTATATGATAAGGATCTATGAAGCGTATGACCTAATATGAATGAATGATATGATGCAATTTTATGCGCAGGCAAGTGCAACTCACACACAACGACTCTGTGATCACAGACCTTTAGTTCCCACTTTTTGAGAGCTAGCATCACTCTCGGGTACCACCGCTGTGGCTACGGCAGCAGCGGAGCGGGCGTCTCCGCTTCTAGACCGGTATGCACACTACCAAGCCTTAGACCCCTCTCATACGCCTCTGTACACGTCCAAGGTGCACTCTAGAGTCTCGCGTACGTACTTTGCTGACAAACCCGTCAGTCTTGTTGGGTCGGATGTGTGTTATCGGGGGTCGTCCTCCAGACCGCAGTGTAAAACAACCCACTGGCCCCTCTAACTCCCACACCGCCTGGTGCACCGTACTGCCATCGGTGTGACGAACGGCCAGTACCGCATGCCCCGCCACGATATTTATGCACATGCAAGTAATTCACACCGAGCCTTCCGCTCGCAGGACCAAAACCCGTCCTGAATCCCTCAAACCCAAACCGGGTGAGAACGCACATTAGTGCCTTTATGTCAATTCCCTCCAACCCTAAACGGGTGAACATATATCATGAAACTCTCCAACCCAAACACGGGCGAGAAGGTACAACCATGTCCTAACCTATTAAGCTACTCTTGTCTACGATTTATTATACTTAGAGATTTAAGGTTAATCCCAGGACTGCCCCCGGTATTCCCTGTGAAGGGCTCTCAAGGGGCACTAGGAACTGTGTTGGGATTACGCCCAGCGTTCCCTTTCGCAAGGATACTTATTTTAGTTGATGACTACCCATGTATCCCCCAGCTCTCCTTATTGCTTAAGTATAACCCTAGTGACTTAAGGTGTTACCGGGTACCGACGGTCTTCCGCCGATCCCCCACTCCAGTTGATGACCAAGACTTGCACTTTTGATTCCTCACTACGACAACTCTACCCACCAGGGTTACTCGTGTTGAACTCTCTCTTATTTCTGCCGATAATCAATCCCCTGGTAATTCCCTAAGGCAAGACCTATTTGTGTTATATGCAGACCATGACCTATGTTTACCCTAGAAATGTGATCTTCCAAAACTTAAGGCATCTTGCCTCTAAATATTTATCCTAGGGTATTATGGACTAAGGGAACTACCCTAAAGATTCTCATAATTTTTCCTGGCCAAATGGTCTTTTAATTAATTCTTTTAATTTAAATGCTCGGCCACTTTACACATGAAGTGATTTAATTAAGCATCCTCTGACTTAGGAAATTTTTCCTGAGATGTATATTAACCAATTATCACTGCCTTCAGAATTTCATAATTTTCTTTAAATTATTTATTGTCATTTTCTATTTAATAACAATCCCGTATAAATTCCATTTTACACATGAAGTATAAGCATTATATTCTCAAAAATTCCAGAAAAATTACAGAGCCTTTAAGACACTAAATTATGGCTATTGGCAGAGATTCATCAAAATTGAATGTAAGGTGGCCTATGGGTTCCATTATAAGTTATTTACCAAAATGCCATTGTACTAATTTAACACAAGTAATGTATCCAATAAATTCTGAGAAATTCATGATAAACTAATAACAATATTGTATGACAGTAGAATAAATCCCAAATTTTTCAGAGGTATATATATATCATTTCAAGAATTATCATGATAAGGGTAAAATGGGAAATTTAGGGTATCTACTCCAAGGTTCTTCAAAACAGAGAAATCATAATTTTCCTAGGTCAAGTGTGATGTAATCTATGCCTTGGTAATGTTGTTTGGATTTGTTCTTGAATAAATTCTATTTTCCAAATTTTAATTCCAAAATAGCTATTTTTAAATTAAATTCCAATAAATGGAATTTTGATTCCAAAAATTCCATCATTAATTTGAGGGGTGAAATTTACCCTAATGAACCACTGGAAATAATTTCATGACACTTGCATGTCACCATTGGACTAAATACACAAATTTGCATTTTTGCTATTTGCACACCAAGCCTTAACATAGGCTAGCACATGCAAGTGGATTCTCCCACATGCAGTGATCCCAAGGTGCTGAAAATTTTATCATGCACCAAGGGTGACCCCACTGACCCACCACCAAAATTTGGGGCCATGGGGAGGAGTAGAACTCCACATATGCCATTAATTTAAATTTTGATATTTTTCCAAAAACTATAGGAAAATGTTTTCTAAAAATTCCTAAATTTTGGCAGGAGGTAAGTTAGCCCTAATAATGCATGTGCCCAAAATTTGGGATCATGGTGACTAATATTGAGACTAGGGCATCCAATATATTTTTTGACCTAGTCTAGGACCAGTCCTAGGAGAAAGGTCCTACAGGGCTGTACCCTACACCAAAATGTATGTTTAGGGTGGCATTTTAAAGGTAAGACCCTAGGCTACAATTTTCATTAAGGGCCTAAGCTCTGGAAATGCCTCTAAGAGGCCTAAAATTAACTTGCAAGAAGGCTGAATACATGTGACAGAAATATTACTATTCATTTATTAATCCTGATTTATATTAAAATCGGCGCACGAATCTTAAAGCAAGAATGGACGGCATCGGGTTATCGTCTACCTCCAGCCAACGGCTGAGATCGAGCCGACCTGGAGCGATTTTGCCGGCGGTTTCCGGCCAGCTGAGGCGTCGCCACCTCCGGCCAATGGTGCCATCACCTTCACGGTGGTGGTGGCTATCATTTCCGGCGATGGGGCGGCGGGAGACGGCGGCGACGGCGATCCCGAGCGGTTTCATAAACTTAGAATTTTCTAGATTTTCTCACATGGCATCGGGCTCAATTGAGCCCGATCTCTCGCCTAATTGATCTAAGAGGCTAGTGCGGGTAGAGGTGAAGTGAAACGCACCATAATCGGGGCTTGGCTGCGGGTCAGGCGGCGGTTTGCCGTGGTGGTGGTGCGCCGGCGAGCTCCTCCCCGAAAGTTGCATTCTCCACCGTTCTCCATGTGTAGGTAGTCGAATTCCACTCCTCTGGACCTTCTGAAGCTAATGGAGGGGTTATTTGGGGCTGATAGAGGGTATATGGGGAGATAAGCCCAATGTGAGCTCGGTTTGAGCTTTGGTTGTGTCACCATGGGTGCCATGTGGCTCTCAGCTCTGTATTTCTGCTGGAAATGAAGAGGGGAAGTCAGCCACCTGGTTTTGGGCAGCCAAAACCAGCTGATGGGGTGGCCATGTGGCCACCATTCCTCTTCATCCTCTTTCTCTCTCCACTTCTCCTAAAATTTCCAAATTTACCCCCTTGCATGCATTCTCTCTCCTGATTTAGAGGGGTAGGGTTGGTCTTATTCACTTGGGCTGACTTTGGGCCAAGTTTAGTGGGCTTGGTCCAAGGGAACTTGACTTGGCCTTCATTTCACTCTTTAGGTCAATTTGTTGACCAAATTGACTTTTAGGGTTGACTGGTCAACTATGGTGGGTGGACTGACCCACTTGGTGGAAATGGGTCTAGTGGCACCACCCAACTTGGTTTGGGTCAAGGGGGTGCCCCACTTAGGTTAATTAGGCCTATGAGTGTGGGTTTGACCAGATTAAGCCCAAGGTTGACCTTGGTCAACTGGGGTCAAAATGTTGACCCAGTGACATACCCTAGGGTCCACTTAGATTGTTTTTAGGGTTAGGGCAATGTGGTGGGGTCATGGTGTGGCTAGGGTCCTTAATTAGGCTAGTCTGACCTAGTTTGACTTGGTCCTATAGTGGGCTCCACATGGCCACCACCCACTATCTAGGGTCAAACCTAGTTGATCCTCTTAGGTCTCACCTCATGCCTAACCCAATCTAAGTTGAGGGGTCCAGAAGTAACATGGGATGTTACAAATTCCAATAAACAAGAAAATAATTTCGTCCCCGAAATTTAAGTTCGGGTCTACGGGGTTCTATTTGCAAGAATTATCAAGAATCTTAAAAGCATAACTTAAATGTACCTGATGCGAATAGCTCCGGGTGTTGCTCCAGCATCAGATCTCTCGGCTCCCAAGTGTGCTCCTACCGTCCATGGTTGGACCACAGCACCTTCACAAGGGGAACCTTCTTCTTCCGCAACACTCGGATGGCTGTATCGTCAATCCGGATCGGCTCCAATCTCACTGACCTGTCAGGCTCTACCGGTCCGGCTGTAGTAGTAATGTGCTGCTCCTGCCGAAGAAGAGCCCTCCGTAAGGAAGAGACATGAAAGACGTCATGTAATGCACCCAACTCCGGTGGCAGCTGCAGTCGGTAAGCCAAGGGGCCGATCCGCTCCAGGATCAGGTATGGCCCCATGTATCGTGGACTGAGCTTCTTGTGCCTCCGCACTCGAGAAACACCGTGTACTGGACGTATCTTCAAGAATACCCTGTCTCCAACCTGGAACTCCACCTTCCGGTGCCGAGCATCATAATACTTTGCCTGCCTGCTCTGGGCCTCCAGTAGCCGATCCCTGATCAATCGAATTTGAGCCTCAGTGTCCTCTATATAATCAGATCCCAGAGCCCTGGTATCCACATCCTGTACCCATGATAGCGGAGTCCGGCATCTCCTCCCATAAAGCGCCTCGTACGGAGCCATCCTGATGCTAGCCTGGTGGCTGTTATTATACGAGAATTCGATCAATGGTAGCAGCCTCTCCCAAGGCCTCCCCGTATCCAATATGCATAATCTGAGCAGGTCCTCCATGGTCCGGATGGTCCGCTCGGTCTGTCCGTCGGTCTGCGGGTGGAAGGCGGTACTAAAGGTAAGCCGAGATCCCAAGTGAGCATGCACGGCCCTCCACTCGCTCGAAGTGAACCGACCATCACGGTCCGAAACAATAGTCCTGGGGATACCATGATACCTGATGTACTGCTCCACAAATAGTCTCACCAGAACTGCAACTGGGGCATCCTTCCGAACTGGGATAAACCGCGCGACCTTGGTCAATCTGTCCACTATAACCCATATAGAATCATGTCCGGAGTGGAGCGAGGCAATCCGTGTACAAAGTCCATAGCAATGCCCTCGAACTTCCACTCTGGAACTGGCAGTGGCTGTAATAAACCTCCCGGGCTCTTGCATTCCGCCTTCACACGCTGGCAGGTCTCGCAATGGGTCACAAAATCCGTGATCTCCCTCTTTATCCCGGGCCAATACATAGATCTCCGCAAATCTGCCCACATCTTGGTGATGCCGGGGTGCACTGAATATCTCGAGCAATGTGCTTCTCGGAGTATGTCATCTCGAATACTGCCCCCTGCTGGTATGTAGATGCGCCCCCGGAACCGAAGAAGATCATCCTGTAGTGTGTAGTCCTCGACCTTGCCCCTCGCTAGGGCACTGAAAATCGGCTGTAACGCGTCATCCAGCCTCTGATGTGCTCGGATGCGCTCCTGTATATCATCGCAGCTGATCACTGAGCTCAAATACTCTCTATATACCACTGGCTCGGTCTCGGACACCACGGTAATGTGCATGTCCTCCATCATCTGAAGCAGCTCTATGGACATCAATCGGGGCTCCGGTCCAGAAGTGCCGGCCCTCCTGCTCAAAGCATCCGCAACCGTGTTTGCTTTCCCCGGGTGATAGTGGATCTTGTAGTCATAATCACAGAGGAACTCCAGCCACCTCCTCTGTCTCAGATTTAAGTCCTTCTGCGTATCAATATACTTGAGATTCTTGTGATCTGAAAAGATGTCACAATGAATCCCGTATAGGTAATGTCTCCATATCTTTAGGGCGAAAACCACAGCCCCGAGCTCTAGATCATGTACTGGATAGTTATGCTCATGCTTCTTCAACTGTCGCGAAGCATAAGCAATAACGTGTCCATGCTGCATCAAGACTGCACCCATCCCCTGATAAGAGGCGTCCGTGTAGATCTGGAATCCTTCGCTCCCGGATGGAAGCGCAAGAATGGGGGATGAGATGAGTCGGTCCTTCAGCTCCTAAAAAGCCGTCTCACACCGTTCTGACCAAACAAAATCAGCATCCTTCTTCGTCAAGGACGTGAGGGGGAGTGCTATCCTTGAGAACCCCTCCACGAACTTGCGGTAATAGCCTGCTAGTCCCAAGAAACTGCGGATGTCAGATGCGGTCTTCGGCCGTGGCCAATCCCTCACCGTCTCTATCTTGGCTGGGTCCACTGCTAACCCAGCCCCGCTGATCGTGTGCCCCAGGAATGCCACCTCCTGCAACCAGAACTGGCACTTCGAAAATTTTGCGTACATCTGTGTCTCCCTCAACCTCTGCAGGACCTGTGCCAAGTGCTCCGTATGCTCCTCCTGAGTCCGAGAATATATAAGGATGTCGTCGATGAATACTATCACAAAGCGATCCAAGAAAGGCTCGAAGACACGGTTCATCAGACTCATGAATGCAGCAGGAGCATTCGTGAGCCCAAAAGGCATCACCGTGAATTCGTATAGCCCATAGCGCGAACTGAAAGCCGTCTTCGGTATGTCTTCTTCCCTGATACGGAGCTGATAGTAGCCGGATCGCAGATCTAACTTGGAGAACCAGAATGCTCCCTGTAGCTGGTCAAATAACTCATCTATCCGAGGCAGAGGATAGGTGTTGCGGACCGTCAACCGGTTCAGCTCCCGGTAATCTATACATAATCGCAGTGATCCGTCCTTCTTCTTCACAAATAGAACTGGCGCTCCCCATGGCGATGAACTAGGCCGTACAAATCCTGACTCGACTAGCTCCTGCAGTTGAGTTCGGAACTCTGCTAACTCTCTAGGAGCCATCCTGTAGGGTGCTCGGGACACCGGCTTCGCTCCCGGCACTAGCTGAATCCTGAAATCCAAGTCTCTAGCAGGCGGTAGCCCGGGCAATTTCTCCGAGAATACGTCGGAGAAATCCCGAACCACCGGAATATCTGAGATAGTCGCCTCTGTCCCCACCATCTCGAAGCAGACAATATAGACTTCTTCACCCTGCTCATGGGCCTTCACAGCCTGTATAGAAGATAATAGTAGGTGGCAGACAGGCTGGATACCTTCAACGATAACATGAGAGTCGCCATGTCTCAGCGTGATCCTCCTGGACGGACAATCTATCTGGGCATGGTTCCGGTGCAACCAGGCCATGCCCAAGATCAAGTCAAAGTCCTGCAGCTTCAGAATAGTCGCCGGCGCCTCAAAAGTCTTGCCGCCAATCTCGGCCTCCATGTCACAATGTGCAGTAGTTCGCAGCTCCGACCCATCGGGTAGGCGTACCCTCATCTCTAGTCCAGGGAACCTCTCCACGCCTTCGAGTCCGTCGATGAAGGCCTCGGATACGAACGAGTGTGAAGCACCCGTGTCGAAAAGAGTATGAGCGGGCTTGCCGCTGATCATGACTATGCCTGAGGTTTGTTTATGTGAAGGTTAATGGTTATCCTATGGTTCCAAGTACTATATATATATCATTGGGAAAATTTAAGGAAATTCAAAATTAACTTCAAGTACCTGTAATGACCTCCTCGGGATTTCTCGGCTCTGTGAGGTCCAAGGCGTATATCTGCTCCTGCTCGCGCCTCCTGCCATGATATCCCGGCCTCGGCCTCGTCCTCGGCCTCGTCCTCGGCCCTGCTGTACTGGGGCCACTGGAGGTGGAGGAGGAGGAGGGGGATGGAATCGGTGCGGGCACTCCGACCTGATGTGCCCAGGCTGGCGGCATCCATAACAAACCACTTGTCGGTGGCCTCGGTCATCCTGTCTCCTCGGATCATGTATCTGTAGAGGTGGGGAGCCAAAGCTGGAGGAGGCCCCTGCTCCTGCCTGAAGTTGGGACGACGACGCCCCCCACCCCTCCTGTATCCAATGGTCCTGCCCCTCTGAGAGCCCCTACTGCTCTCACCTGACGTCGATCCATCAAATGGTCTCTTCCCTCCGGCTCGCACCATCAGCTGGTCAGCTCCAGCTTCTTCGCCATCTCGATGATCTGTCTGGATGTGCCATGAGAAATGAATAACAGAGCCTGCCTCAGATCATCCCTGAGGCCCCGGTAGAACCTCTTCGCATACCTCCTATCGTCGGTGTCCTGAATCCCCGCGAAACCTGGCCAAGTGGGAGAACTCCCTCTGGTACTCTATCACAGATCTGGTCCCCTGCTTGAGGTTCAAAAACCTCTCCTCCAAAGTGTAAGACCCCCCCTCCCCGGATCCCAAAACACGGCACGAAGGGGAGTCTTATGCCCGGAACAGCCGCCTTGCGGTAGCATTAGCGCACGGGCTAACCTGTACCACAAGACGCCTATCCCGCCGGCTACAACCATATCAATGTACATGCCAACCCAACCAAATAAGTAAACCAAACAGAAGTCAAATCCACATTAAGTTATATAAAGTCCAAAACATCAATAAAGAGAAGCTAAAACATGCTTCTACAATATATCAGAGTACAGCTAAACAATGCCCAAACGGGCTACATCAGAGTAAGCAAAACACTAACATCGGTAACAGACGGTATCGACGGCACCGTCACGTCAGGCCCTGTCGTCCTGGCCTGGCTGTCCTGCTGCGTAGTCTGCGGCTGCTCTACCTGTGGCGTGACCTCCTAAAAAGGAAGACGTAGCAACCGTTAGTCGAAACGACTAAGTGGTTTCACATCCGCTCCCCCGGCGACTCCTCGGCACCGGGCGGAGAAAGAGAAACAAGGGTATAATATATAGCAGTAAGTATAAAAGTACAATCAGGTGACAAGGTACATGAGTATCAATGTATAACTAGCAGTTCTACAAAAGCTATCAAGGTATAATAACAAGTGTGAGAAAACTACAGTAGGAAAGTAACTTAACTTATAAGAATGCCCATACAAACTTATAAGTTAAGGATCGGGTTACATAAAGTAACTCATCGTATAAGAGTGCCCATACAAACTTATACGATGAGGATCTTGTTGTGCAATGAAATGCTATGAATGCTATGCAATGACTCACCCATGCACACCCATGCAATTGCTATGTCGACACAGACTGTAGTTCCCACTTTTCGAGCAGGTAGCTAACCTCTCAGGCATCAGCCGCCGTGGCCAGGCGGTGACAGTAGAACGGGCACTTCTACTACTAGGCGGGTATCACACTACTTCACCTAGGCCTCCGTACGCCTCAACGCTAAGAACACAACAGCGGAGCCCATGCGTACTATGGCCCAGCGGGGTCTTGGGTAGATGTGCACCAAGAACACAGCCCGAACTGGCCTTGCGTGACCCGGAAGGGGCCTCGGAAGAAAGCACGAGGACACAGCCCAACCGTTCACATGGTCGGAGGGGCCTCGGGAAGTGAACACCGAGGACACAGCCCAAACCGACCAAGTCTAACTGCCAACTCCCGTCGGTGTGACGACTGGCGAGCCGTAGACCTGCCACACTATCCTTAACCCGGGATTACGACACCGTGTGTCGACTCACACCACATGCAAACACCATATCAACACAACATGGAAGGGGCCTCGGAAGTAAACACGAGGGCACAACCCAACCATCCATCCGCACCTTATCTCAACACAACCAAACAAGTGGCGGTCAACACCGCACTTACGAACTTACACAATACTACCCGTAGGGAGACAACGCTCTAAGTATTGGTCCACTAGACTCATTTCATTAGTCAAACATATCCATGGCCATGGTCTATTCATCTATATGACTTCCCAAATGATGACAATGTAAAATAACGTAATGCGCATATAAGATCTATCACATCATCCTTTTTAGTAATATCATAACTTAAACATGAAGTGTACCATATTCAATCTTCCAATTCCTACCAGTTCAATTCTTTTAAACAAGTTTGTTTCACAATTTGGTAATATGAAATATGATTAATAAGATACTTCAATCACACAACAAATGATTAATCATAAGGGTTCATCCAAGGCAAGTATCTTGCATTAATAATTTCACCGAAACAAAATCCATTTTTCCATTAAGCCCAGAATTTAGGCGCAGGTTGAATCTGGTCAGCAACTTCGACCGGAGATTCCCGAGGCTACAGGAATCCGGTGAAGTCGTGTAACCCCTCGATGGAAAGGTATTTCCATGGACTACATCTTTCATATTCAGAGCTCAACCCAGATTTAACATTATCCTATTTGAAATCGGACTTGAAGTCCGCTGCGTACAGAACACAGTTTCTGCATGCAGGATTTATTAAACACCATTTTCGTTTGGATTTTCCCGTGGATACAGACTTCGCTAGAAGTCGTGCAACCACTCGTTGGAAGGTATTTTCTAGGGCTTCAACTTTCGTGTTTAGTCAAAAGCCCAGATCTGACCATAATACACTTAAAAATGGTCACGAAGTTCGCTGCGCGCAGAATACAGATTCTGCACGCATCTTAAGGCGGAATGAACGACATCGGTTCATCTTCCTCCTCAAGGCGATCTTCCAAAAATCATTCCAGAAAACCTCCTCCCTTATTCACCCTCAAGAGGCCAAAACCCTTCACGAAACCATCCCTTATCATCCATTGAAAAAGGGGCGTGGTTGAAGAGATCTAAAACCTAAGACACAAGTCTTAGCATGACCTTTCCTAGAAAACTCCTCCTCACCATCAAGACTCTCTTGAGTCGATGTCTCGCCTAGGAAAATACTATAGATCTAGCACCAAGGGAGAGGGTAGGAAACTCACGTTGGCTCCAGCGGTACCACCATTTCTCGCCATGGATCGCGTAGTTCTCCTCGGCGGCATCTTCTCTTTCACGGCGATGGCGGATCTCCTTCGGTAGGACTTGCTCCTGCAGTTTTTCCCTCTCACAGGGGTTCTCACTGGAAATAGGGGATGAAAAGAGCATGAAAACGGCTAGGGTTTTCTGTCCCTTATATAAATAAAATATGACACGGGTAGGGACACGGCCGTGTCCGTACCCGTGTCCCGCTTCCGCGAAACGGCCGTGGCGGTTTCCATGTCGATTCAATGCTTGACACGGGTAGGGACACGCCCGTGTCCCCACCCGTGTTCACATGACACGGCCGTGTGCCTGGCCGTGTCATTGGCCGTGTACTTCTCGGGTTGCATCTCGACACTTCTCGTCGAGCTCAACTCGACGCACACGGGTAGGGACACGGCCGTGTCACTACCCGTGTCCCTTGGTGTCGACATAGCTCGACGATCTCGACACGGGTCGTCGAGCTCAACTCGACGCACACGGGTAGGCACACGGCCGTGTCCATACCCGTGTCCCTAGGTGTCGACACAGCTCGACGAGCTCGACACGGGTCGTCGAGCTCAACTCGACGCACACGGGTAGGCACACGGCCGTGTCCCTACCCGTGTCCCTAGGTGTCGACACAGCTCGACGATCTCGACACGGGTCGACGCACACGGGTAGGCACACGGCCGTGTCCCTACCCGTGTCACTTCCTTTTTACACTGATTCTCCACTTCTCCACATGTGCAGTCCAATTCCCTGCACTCTCAGGACTCAAGTCAACCCTCCTGACTCAAAACACACACACTAGGGGGCTAGAGCGATTCGGGACGTTACAAATCCTATAAACAAAATAAAAGATTTCGTCCCCGAAATCAGGCTTAGGTTGTGGGGAGAAGTGTATAACAGGAAATTTAACATATGCTTTTAAATAAAATTACCTTGAGCAAACAACTCCGGGTAGCGTTGCCGCATTAAATCCATTGGCTCCCAAGTGTACTCCTCCTTCCCATGATTCATCCATTGCACCTTCACTAAGGGAACACTTTTGCGGCGCAAAGTCCTTGTCTCGCTGTCAACAATCCGCACCGGCTCGAGTCGCACAGACCTATCTGATGCCACTGCACCATCAGTAGTGGGAATATACTGGTCGGGCCGCAACAGTGCTTTTCGAAGCGACGACACATGGAACACGTCGTGGAGATTTTCTAGTTCTGGTGGTAACTCCAACCGATAGGCCAACGGGCCAATCCTTTCCAATATAGTATAAGGCCCAACATACCTTGGGCTGAGCTTTTTCACTCCACGCACCCGCGACACTCCATGCATCGGCCGAATCTTAAGGAACACTTTTTCGCCCACTTGGAACTCCACCATCCGGTGCTTTTTATTGTAATACTTCGCCTGTCGACTTTGAGCCTCCAACATGCGATCCCGTATCAATCTGACCGCCGCATCAGTATCATCTATGTATCCGTTTCCCAATGCCTTCGGATCTTCATCTTGTACCCAAGACAAGGGAGTCCTGCACCTTCTTCCATAAAGGGCTTCATGGGGCGCCATGCCGATGCTCGCCTGATGGCTATTATTATAGGAGAATTCCACTAGTGGCAAGAGCCTTTCCATGGCTCTCCTCTGTCCAACACACATAACCTCAATAAATCCTCCAGTGTTCTGATGGTCCGCTCTGACTGCCCGTCCGTCTGTGGATGAAATGCGGTACTAAAGGTTAGGCGTGAGCCCAAATACGCCTGTACCGCCTTCCACTCATTGGATGTAAACCGACCATCCCGATCTGAAACAATTGTCTTGGGCACGCCATGATACCGTACAAATTGCTCCACAAAAAGGCGTACCAAAGCATCCACGTGTGCTTCCTTCTTCATTGGAATGAACCGGGCCACCTTTGTCAGTCGATCCACAATAACCCATACTGAATCATTCCCGGAGCGTGAGCGAGGTAGCCCATGGACAAAGTCCATGGAGATATCCTCGAACTTCCATTCGGGGATGGGCAATGACTGCAACAAACCACCGGGACTCCTGCATTCAGCCTTCACTCTTTGGCAAGCTTCGCAATGTGTAACATAGTACCGAACATCCTTCTTCATTCCCGGCCAACACATGGTCTTTCGCAATCCGGCGTACATCTTAGCAATACCAGGGTGCACTGAATATTGAGAGGAATGTGCCTCTCTCAAGATATCCTCCCGAATTTTGCCGCCCTTGGGAATATAGAGTCGGCCACGAAAATAAATGAGGCCGTCTTTGAGTATGTACTCATCGGTGGTCCCATCTTCAATTGCCTTGATTGCGGGGCCAAGGCCGCATCCATTCCTTGCTCTACCCGAATCCGGTCTCGGATATCACAAACTATGCTCATGTTGGCCAAATACTCCGCATACTCTGCCGAAGGATCCTTGTATACTAGAGTAATTTCCATCTCCTCGATCATCCGAGCCAACTCCATGCTCATCAGCCGAGACTCTGGGCTAGAGCCTGGCACTTTTCTACTCAAGGCATCGGCTACCGAGTTCGCTTTCCCGGGGTGGTAGTTCATGGTGAACTCGTAGTCGCATAGAAATTCCAACCACCGTCGTTGCCTCAGGTTCAACTCCTTCTGAGTGTGAACATACTTCAAGTTTTTGTGATCGGAAAAGATCTCGCAGTGCACGCCATATAAATAATGCCTCCAGACTTTCAAAGCGAACACCACTGCTCCCAACTCCAAATCATGAACCGGGTAATTAATTTCATGTTTCTTTAACTGCCTTGAAGCATATGCGATCACGTGCCCATGTTGCATCAATACCGCTCCCATCCCTTGATATGAAGCGTCCGTGTAAACTTGAAATCCTTCCTTCCCCGACGGAAGTGCAAGGATGGGGGCGGAGGTAAGCCTATCCTTCAGCTCTTGAAATGCCGCTTCACATTGAGGTGTCCACTCAAATGGCACTCCCTTCTTCGTCAAGGAGGTAAGAGGAAGGGCAATCTTGGAGAATCCTTTCACGAACTTGCGGTAGTACCCAGCAAGTCCAAGAAAGCTTCGTACATCAGCCGCCGACTTCAAGGGCGACCACTCCTTCACGGCTCGCACCTTCGCTGGATCCACCGCTAATCCTGCTCCACTGATCACATGCCCCAAGAAGGCTACCTCCTTAAGCCAGAATTCACACTTGCTAAACTTGGCATACAAGGCATGTTCCTTCAATTTCTTCAAAACCAAGGTCAGGTGCTCGACATGTTCCTCCTCCGTCTTTGAGTAGACCAAGATGTCGTCGATGAAAACAATGACGAAGATGTCCAAATACGGTTCAAACACCTTGTTCATCAAACTCATGAAGGCCGAAGGGGCATTTGTGAGCCCAAACGGCATTACTGTGAACTCATACAAACCATATCTCGAACTGAATGCTGTTTTCTGAATGTCCCCCTCATGTATCCTCAACTGATAGTACCCGGAGCGCAAATCCAATTTAGAAAACCAATGTGCTCCCACTAATTGATCGAACAACTCATCGATCCGCGGTAGTGGATAAGTGTTCCGCACCGTCAACCGATTGAGTTCCCGATAATCTATGCACAATCGCAGTGTTCCATCCTTCTTCTTTACGAACAGCACAGGGGCTCCCCATGGTGATGAACTGGGCGAACGAACCCTGAATCCACCAGTTCTTGCAATTGAACTCTAAACTCCGCGAGTTCTTTCGGAGCCATTCTGTACGGAGCCTTGGACACGGGCTTGGCACCTGGTACTAGATTGATCTGGAAGTCAACCTCTCTATGCGGGGGTAATCCTGGTAGCTTCTCGGGAAATACCTCAGGAAAATCCCGCACTACCCGTACATCCTTAAATTCCAACGCTGCTTCCTTCAACTCGAACCAGATCATGAAGACCTCATCCCCCTTCATGTGAGCCTTTACAGCCTGAATAGAAGATAATATCATACGTGGCGCGAAGCCAATACCTTGGAAGATGACGTCAGAGTCTCCATGCCTCAAATAGATCCGCTTCTCCGCGCAGTCGATCCTCGCGAAGTGCCAGTCCAGCCATGCCATGCCCAAAATGATGTCAAACTCCGGCATCCTCAGAACCGTGGCCGGCGTATCAAAGGCCTTCCCATCAATAAATAACTCCAACTCGCACTTGGCGGTCGCGATCATCTCCGAGCCGTCCGGAAGGCGTACACGTCGGGCTATGCGGTGAAGTACTGTACACCCCCCAAGTCTTTTATGAAATCCTCGGACACAAAGGAGTGCGAGGCACCGGTATCGAACAGCGCATAGGCTGTCTTCCCGCCAATAATCACGGTGCCTAAGTACCAATAACCAAAACTTATTGCTAGGGGCTAGTAAGTTCTAATCAATTCAAGCTAGATCATGCAAATATGTAAATTAATTAAATCATACCTGCAATCACATCTTGTGGGTTCCTTTCCTGCGCCATGTCAAGCGCGTACACCTGATCCCGGGCTGGTCCGGGATTTCCTCTTGGCGGTCCTCGTCCTCGACCGCGCATATATCCTCGCCCTCGTGGAGCCGCTGGAGGGAGAGCAGGAGGGAGAGCAGGAGGGAGAGCAGGAGGGGCGTTCCCATATAGTTGCGGGCAAAAACGCCGGATGTGGCCCGGCTGGTTGCATTCGAAGCACACCAGACCACGCCGCCCTTCCGGTTGTTGGAATCGCTGAGGCTGTGGGGGTGGAGGCAACGCAGGCGGCTGCGGAACTGGATGCTCCACCCTATAGTTTCGGTGGACACGCCCTCCACCTCTTTGATAACCTCTTCCTCCTCTGAAGTCCCGTCTCCTTCTATTACTTGGGCCGGCTTCCATCACGTCCTCCGCAGGCCTCTTGCTACATCCCATGTGGTCTGCCTCCAATCTTTTCGCCATATCAATGATCTCCGCCAAGCTACCATCCGCTATAAACAAAAGGGACTGCCTTAGGGGATCTCGCAGCCCTTTATAGAAGCGCTTGGCATAACCTCTGTCATCCAACTCATAAGAGTCCGCAAACCTTGCGAGATGCTGGAATTCCCGCTGGTATTCTGTAACCGACTTTGATCCCTGCTTTAATAGAAGGAACCTCTGCTCAAGCTCATCTCGGGCCGATGTAGGGATAAAGTGCTCCAAGAAAACACCCGAGAATTCACTCCAACTTATCTCTGTGTAGATCCGGCCTTGGAAGGTAGAGCCCATGAGGGACTTCCACCACCTCTTCGCATGTAAGTCCAAGACGGACACTGCCAATGTCACTGCCATGTTGGCTGGGCAACGGATACCGGCCAACAACTCCTGTATCGTGTCTAGCCATTCCTCTGTACGTACGGCTGACTCCGTCCCAGGTAGACGGGAGGGGAGAGAGCCCGGAAGGTGCTCAGCCAGTTGGAGCTCGGGGCCTGTTGTTGCACCGGAGCCTGCTGAGCCTTAAAAGCATCCAGAATGGCGGTGAGCGTCTGCCCCAACTCAGACTGTTGGAACTGAGTGGGTATGGGAGGGGTAAGAGTACCCCCGTCGGCTCAACGTGCAGTGGAACCTACACATACACGACAAATTTGTGGTCAGGTTGGCTAAACTTAAGGTCAAAGTTGGACAAACTTAATGTGAATTACATATGGGCACACCACTGCTTCCGCTAAGTCAGTTTGTCCCCAAACTGACTAACCAAACGGGGGTGGCACCATTGTTGAATGACTTCTTAGTTGAGGATCGTGGCAAACTGATACCATTTGTAAGACCCCCCCTCCCCGGATCCCAAAACACGGCACGAAGGGGGAGTCTTATGCCCGGAACAGCCGCCTTGCGGTAGCATTAGCGCACGGGCTAACCTGTACCACAAGACGCCTATCCCGCCGGCTACAACCATATCAATGTACATGCCAACCCAACCAAATAAGTAAACCAAACAGAAGTCAAATCCACATTAAGTTATATAAAGTCCAAAACATCAATAAAGAGAAGCTAAAACATGCTTCTACAATATATCAGAGTACAGCTAAACAATGCCCAAACGGGCTACATCAGAGTAAGCAAAACACTAACATCGGTAACAGACGGTATCGACGGCACCGTCACGTCAGGCCCTGTCGTCCTGGCCTGGCTGTCCTGCTGCGTAGTCTGCGGCTGCTCTACCTGTGGCGTGACCTCCTAAAAAGGAAGACGTAGCAACCGTTAGTCGAAACGACTAAGTGGTTTCACATCCGCTCCCCCGGCGACTCCTCGGCACCGGGCGGAGAAAGAGAAACAAGGGTATAATATATAGCAGTAAGTATAAAAGTACAATCAGGTGACAAGGTACATGAGTATCAATGTATAACTAGCAGTTCTACAAAAGCTATCAAGGTATAATAACAAGTGTGAGAAAACTACAGTAGGAAAGTAACTTAACTTATAAGAATGCCCATACAAACTTATAAGTTAAGGATCGGGTTACATAAAGTAACTCATCGTATAAGAGTGCCCATACAAACTTATACGATGAGGATCTTGTTGTGCAATGAAATGCTATGAATGCTATGCAATGACTCACCCATGCACACCCATGCAATTGCTATGTCGACACAGACTGTAGTTCCCACTTTTCGAGCAGGTAGCTAACCTCTCAGGCATCAGCCGCCGTGGCCAGGCGGTGACAGTAGAACGGGCACTTCTACTACTAGGCGGGTATCACACTACTTCACCTAGGCCTCCGTACGCCTCAACGCTAAGAACACAACAGCGGAGCCCATGCGTACTATGGCCCAGCGGGGTCTTGGGTAGATGTGCACCAAGAACACAGCCCGAACTGGCCTTGCGTGACCCGGAAGGGGCCTCGGAAGAAAGCACGAGGACACAGCCCAACCGTTCACATGGTCGGAGGGGCCTCGGGAAGTGAACACCGAGGACACAGCCCAAACCGACCAAGTCTAACTGCCAACTCCCGTCGGTGTGACGACTGGCGAGCCCGTAGACCTGCCACACTATCCTTAACCCGGGATTACGACACCGTGTGTCGACTCACACCACATGCAAACACCATATCAACACAACATGGAAGGGGCCTCGGAAGTAAACACGAGGGCACAACCCAACCATCCATCCGCACCTTATCTCAACACAACCAAACAAGTGGCGGTCAACACCGCACTTACGAACTTACACAATACTACCCGTAGGGAGACAACGCTCTAAGTATTGGTCCACTAGACTCATTTCATTAGTCAAACATATCCATGGCCATGGTCTATTCATCTATATGACTTCCCAAATGATGACAATGTAAAATAACGTAATGCGCATATAAGATCTATCACATCATCCTTTTTAGTAATATCATAACTTAAACATGAAGTGTACCATATTCAATCTTCCAATTCCTACCAGTTCAATTCTTTTAAACAAGTTTGTTTCACAATTTGGTAATATGAAATATGATTAATAAGATACTTCAATCACACAACAAATGATTAATCATAAGGGTTCATCCAAGGCAAGTATCTTGCATTAATAATTTCACCGAAACAAAATCCATTTTTCCATTAAGCCCAGAATTTAGGCGCAGGTTGAATCTGGTCAGCAACTTCGACCGGAGATTCCCGAGGCTACAGGAATCCGGTGAAGTCGTGTAACCCCTCGATGGAAAGGTATTTCCATGGACTACATCTTTCATATTCAGAGCTCAACCCAGATTTAACATTATCCTATTTGAAATCGGACTTGAAGTCCGCTGCGTACAGAACACAGTTTCTGCATGCAGGATTTATTAAACACCATTTTCGTTTGGATTTTCCCGTGGATACAGACTTCGCTAGAAGTCGTGCAACCACTCGTTGGAAAGGTATTTTCTAGGGCTTCAACTTTCGTGTTTAGTCAAAAGCCCAGATCTGACCATAATACACTTAAAAATGGTCACGAAGTTCGCTGCGCGCAGAATACAGATTCTGCACGCATCTTAAGGCGGAATGAACGACATCGGTTCATCTTCCTCCTCAAGGCGATCTTCCAAAAATCATTCCAGAAAACCTCCTCCCTTATTCACCCTCAAGAGGCCAAAACCCTTCACGAAACCATCCCTTATCATCCATTGAAAAAGGGGCGTGGTTGAAGAGATCTAAAACCTAAGACACAAGTCTTAGCATGACCTTTCCTAGAAAACTCCTCCTCACCATCAAGACTCTCTTGAGTCGATGTCTCGCCTAGGAAAATACTATAGATCTAGCACCAAGGGAGAGGGTAGGAAACTCACGTTGGCTCCAGCGGTACCACCATTTCTCGCCATGGATCGCGTAGTTCTCCTCGGCGGCATCTTCTCTTTCACGGCGATGGCGGATCTCCTTCGGTAGGACTTGCTCCTGCAGTTTTTCCCTCTCACAGGGGTTCTCACTGGAAATAGGGGATGAAAAGAGCATGAAAACGGCTAGGGTTTTCTGTCCCTTATATAAATAAAATATGACACGGGTAGGGACACGGCCGTGTCCGTACCCGTGTCCCGCTTCCGCGAAACGGCCGTGGCGGTTTCCATGTCGATTCAATGCTTGACACGGGTAGGGACACGCCCGTGTCCCCACCCGTGTTCACATGACACGGCCGTGTGCTGGCCGTGTCATTGGTCGTGTACTTCTCGGGTTGCATCTCGACACTTCTCGTCGAGCTCAACTCGACGCACACGGGTAGGGACACGGCCGTGTCACTACCCGTGTCCCTTGGTGTCGACATAGCTCGACGATCTCGACACGGGTCGTCGAGCTCAACTCGACGCACACGGGTAGGCACACGGCCGTGTCCATACCCGTGTCCCTAGGTGTCGACACAGCTCGACGAGCTCGACACGGGTCGTCGAGCTCAACTCGACGCACACGGGTAGGCACACGGCCGTGTCCCTACCCGTGTCCCTAGGTGTCGACACAGCTCGACGATCTCGACACGGGTCGACGCACACGGGTAGGCACACGGCCGTGTCCCTACCCGTGTCACTTCCTTTTTACACTGATTCTCCACTTCTCCACATGTGCAGTCCAATTCCCTGCACTCTCAGGACTCAAGTCAACCCTCCTGACTCAAAACACACACACTAGGGGGCTAGAGCGATTCGGGACGTTACACAAAGCATCCCTGTCCGTAGTAGAGACGAAGTGCTCCAGGAACACATCGCCAAACTCCTCCCAAGAAATCTCTGACAACTCAAAGTCTGCATAAGTAGTCTCCCGGACTGACTTCCACCATCTCTTCGCGTGGGCCTCTAGCACGGAGGTGGCTAGAGGTACTGCCTGGCCGACTGGGCAGCTGATGCCCGCTAAGATCTCGTGTATGGCCTCCAGCCATTCTTCTGTCTTCACTGCATCCTCTGTCCCACGGTACGTCGGTGGGGACAGGCTCTTGAATGCACTCAGCCAGCTCGACCCCGGATTTGGCTGTGGAGCCGGGACTTGCTGGGCTCTAAAGGCATCCAAAATCGCCGTCAGGGTCTGCCCCATCTCCGTATGTAGGAATGGAGTGGCAGCTGGAGGGGGAGGAGCCGCATTTTGCGGCGCCACGACCTGTGGAGGTTGCATAAAGGTAAGGTTAAAGCAAAATTGGCCTAACAAATTGTACTTCGTGGACCATTTCTGTGACTTTTGTACATGGGCACACCACTGCTTCCGCTGCATAGTTTGTCCGCAAACTAATGCTGGGGCGGGGGTGGTCCCATGTTGTGGACTTCTTTCTCATATGATCGTTGGTCAAGTGATACCAGTTTGTAAGACCCCCCTCCCCCTTACCAAGGAGGGCTACCGGATCTTATGCCCAGAACCGCCGTCTTACGGTGGCACTAACTCACGGGTTAGTCGACACCGCAACACGCCGATTCTGCCGGCTAGTACGATCATAAACCTGTAGGCCAATATGAGAAAAAGAAGTAAAACTGTGTATAAAATGCCATCAGTCCACAAGTCACAGTACAATCATATAGAAGAAATGAATAGTACAATAGTCCACAGAATAGTACAGAAGAAAGAGTAAAAAGGGCTTATGCCCTGTACATCAAATCTCTCTCTCACAAAAAGTAAATGCGGAAGCTATACTAGAACATCAAGACTCGTCCCACCTGAGGACGCACAGTAGTAGTGGTAGCCTGCTGAAGCGGTATCTGCTCATCATGTCCTGCCTCCTCGACGTGCTGGTGCTCCATCTCCACGGGCTCCTAAAAATAGTTGGTCACCGACCATTAGTCAAAAAGACTAAGTCGTTTCCTCCACACCTCGCCCCGCAGCTCCTAGGCACCGAGCGGGAGGACGAAGCGGAGGACAACAAGGGGTAGCAAAATGGAAGCAGGTGACAATATCTATCTAAAGTGGTACTAAGTAATGAAATTCTACTCTAGCAAAACTAAGTACAGTACAAGTAGTAAGTAAGTAAGTACGGTGCAGTAAAGGAGAGTAAAGAAACAACAGTATAAACAAGTAAATAAACTAAACTACCACTAAGCTATCATCACAATCGTACCCTAACTTATATAAGTGCCCATACAAGTATATAAGTTAGGATTTCCAGGAAATATAACTTATCATATAAAAGAGCCCATACTAATTTATATGATAAGGATCTATGAAGCGTATGACCTAATATGAATGAATGATATGATGCAATTTTATGCGCAGGCAAGTGCAACTCACACACAACGACTCTGTGATCACAGACCTTTAGTTCCCACTTTTTGAGAGCTAGCATCACTCTCGGGTACCACCGCTGTGGCTACGGCAGCAGCGGAGCGGGCGTCTCCGCTTCTAGACCGGTATGCACACTACCAAGCCTTAGACCCCTCTCATACGCCTCTGTACACGTCCAAGGTGCACTCTAGAGTCTCGCGTACGTACTTTGCTGACAAACCCGTCAGTCTTGTTGGGTCGGATGTGTGTTATCGGGGGTCGTCCTCCAGACCGCAGTGTAAAACAACCCACTGGCCCCTCTAACTCCCACACCGCCTGGTGCACCGTACTGCCATCGGTGTGACGAACGGCCAGTACCGCATGCCCCGCCACGATATTTATGCACATGCAAGTAATTCACACCGAGCCTTCCGCTCGCAGGACCAAAACCCGTCCTGAATCCCTCAAACCCAAACCCGGGTGAGAACGCACATTAGTGCCTTTATGTCAATTCCCTCCAACCCTAAACGGGTGAACATATATCATGAAACTCTCCAACCCAAACACGGGCGAGAAGGTACAACCATGTCCTAACCTATTAAGCTACTCTTGTCTACGGTTTATTATACTTAGATATTTAAGGTTAATCCCAGGACTGCCCCCGGTATTCCCTGTGAAGGGCTCTCAAGGGGCACTAGGAACTGTGTTGGGATTACGCCCAGCGTTCCCTTTCGCAAGGATACTTATTTTAGTTGATGACTACCCATGTATCCCCCAGCTCTCCTTATTGCTTAAGTATAACCCTAGTGACTTAAGGTGTTACCGGGTACCGACGGTCTTCCGCCGATCCCCACTCCAGTTGATGACCAAGACTTGCACTTTTGATTCCTCACTACGACAACTCTACCCACCAGGGTTACTCGTGTTGAACTCTCTCTTATTTCTGCCGATAATCAATCCCCTGGTAATTCCCTAAGGCAAGACCTATTTGTGTTATATGCAGACCATGACCTATGTTTACCCTAGAAATGTGATCTTCCAAAACTTAAGGCATCTTGCCTCTAAATATTTATCCTAGGGTATTATAGACTAAGGGAACTACCCTAAAGATTCTCATAATTTTTCCTGGCCAAATGGTCTTTTAATTAATTCTTTTAATTTAAATGCTCGGCCACTTTACACATGAAGTGATTTAATTAAGCATCCTCTGACTTAGGAAATTTTTCCTGAGATGTATATTAACCAATTATCACTGCCTTCAGAATTTCATAATTTTCTTTAAATTATTTATTGTCATTTTCTATTTAATAACAATCCCGTATAAATTCCATTTTACACATGAAGTATAAGCATTATATTCTCAAAAATTCCAGAAAAATTACAGAGCCTTTAAGACACTAAATTATGGCTATTGGCAGAGATTCATCAAAATTGAATGTAAGGTGGCCTATGGGGTTCCATTATAAGTTATTTACCAAAATGCCATTGTACTAATTTAACACAAGTAATGTATCCAATAAATTCTGAGAAATTCATGATATACTAATAACAATATTGTATGACAGTAGAATAAATCCCAAATTTTTCAGAGGTATATATATATCATTTCAAGAATTATCATGATAAGGGTAAAATGGGAAATTTAGGGTATCTACTCCAAGGTTCTTCAAAACAGAGAAATCATAATTTTCCTAGGTCAAGTGTGATGTAATCTATGCCTTGGTAATGTTGTTTGGATTTGTTCTTGAATAAATTCTATTTTCCAAATTTTAATTCCAAAATAGCTATTTTTAAATTAAATTCCAATAAATGGAATTTTGATTCCAAAAATTCCATCATTAATTTGAGGGGTGAAATTTACCCTAATGAACCACTGGAAATAATTTCATGACACTTGCATGTCACCATTGGACTAAATACACAAATTTGCATTTTTGCTATTTGCACACCAAGCCTTAACATAGGCTAGCACATGCAAGTGGATTCTCCCACATGCAGTGATCCCAAGGTGCTGAAAATTTTATCATGCACCAAGGGTGACCCCACTGACCCACCACCAAAATTTGGGGCCATGGGGAGGAGTAGAACTCCACATATGCCATTAATTTAAATTTTGATATTTTTCCAAACACTATAGGAAAATGTTTTCTAAAAATTCCTAAATTTTGGCAGGAGGTAAGTTAGCCCTAATAATGCATGTGCCCAAAATTTGGGATCATGGTGACTAATATTGAGACTAGGGCATCCAATATATTTTTGACCTAGTCTAGGACCAGTCCTAGGATAAAGGTCCTACAGGGCTGTACCCTACACCAAAATGTATGTTTAGGGTCGCATTTTAAAGGTAAGACCCTAGGCTACAATTTTCATTAAGGGCCTAAGCTCTGGAAATGCCTCTAAGAGGCCTAAAATTAACTTGCAAGAAGGCTGAATACATGTGACAGAAATATTACTATTCATTTATTAATCCTGATTTATATTAAAATCGGCGCACGAATCTTAAAGCAAGAATGGACGGCATCGGGTTATCGTCTACCTCCAGCCAACGGCTGAGATCGAGCCGACCTGGAGCGATTTTGCCGGCGGTTTCCGGCCAGCTGAGGCGTCGCCACCTCCGGCCAATGGTGCCATCACCTTCACGGTGGTGGTGGCTATCATTTCCCGGCGATGGGGCGGCGGGAGACGGCGGCGACGGCGATCCCGAGCGGTTTCATAAACTTAGAATTTTCTAGATTTTCTCACATGGCATCGGGCTCAATTGAGCCCGATCTCTCGCCTAATTGATCTAAGAGGCTAGTGCGGGTAGAGGTGAAGTGAAACGCACCATAATCGGGGCTTGGCTGCGGGTCAGGCGGCGGTTTGCCGTGGTGGTGGTGCGCCGGCGAGCTCCTCCCCGAAAGTTGCATTCTCCACCGTTCTCCATGTGTAGGTAGTCGAATTCCACTCCTCTGGACCTTCTGAAGCTAATGGAGGGGTTATTTGGGGCTGATAGAGGGTATATGGGGAGATAAGCCCAATGTGAGCTCGGTTTGAGCTTTGGTTGTGTCACCATGGGTGCCATGTGGCTCTCAGCTCTGTATTTCTGCTGGAAATGAAGAGGGGAAGTCAGCCACCTGGTTTTGGGCAGCCAAAACCAGCTGATGGGGTGGCCATGTGGCCACCATTCCTCTTCATCCTCTTTCTCTCTCCACTTCTCCTAAAATTTCCAAATTTACCCCCTTGCATGCATTCTCTCTCCTGATTTAGAGGGGTAGGGTTGGTCTTATTCACTTGGGCTGACTTTGGGCCAAGTTTAGTGGGCTTGGTCCAAGGGAACTTGACTTGGCCTTCATTTCACTCTTTAGGTCAATTTGTTGACCAAATTGACTTTTAGGGTTGACTGGTCAACTATGGTGGGTGGACTGACCCCACTTGGTGGAAATGGGTCTAGTGGCACCACCCAACTTGGTTTGGGTCAAGGGGGTGCCCCACTTAGGTTAATTAGGCCTATGAGTGTGGGTTTGACCAGATTAAGCCCAAGGTTGACCTTGGTCAACTGGGGTCAAAATGTTGACCCAGTGACATACCCTAGGGTCCACTTAGATTGTTTTTAGGGTTAGGGCAATGTGGTGGGGTCATGGTGTGGCTAGGGTCCTTAATTAGGCTAGTCTGACCTAGTTTGACTTGGTCCTATAGTGGGCTCCACATGGCCACCACCCACTATCTAGGGTCAAACCTAGTTGATCCTCTTAGGTCTCACCTCATGCCTAACCCAATCTAAGTTGAGGGGTCCAGAAGTAACATGGGATGTTACAGAAGGGGCGGACTGGGCTCACGGACTGGAGCTTCCACCACTGCTGGGCGCGATCTTGCTGTAGGGCGGCGGCCTGGGCGGACGAGACTCTGCGTCCGCCGCTGCAGAGAATCTGATATCCCAAGTCCTGGAGGACTGAGCGGACAGATCCTTGCGTCCGTTGCTGGGGTACCATCCGTCCGATTGGTGACCTTGCCGGACTGGGCGGACTGACAAATTGCGTCCGCGCCTGTTGAAAGGGGGGTTTTGGCATCTTGCAGGATGTTGCGGACTGAGGGGTTAACATCCCCGTTGATTGGAGTCAAGCGGTTTGGCAAGAGCAGGAATTTGGACCCGAGGTACGTGAAGCCGTTTCCGATTGTTGAGCGGATTGGGGTATCAGCCAACAGGCTGGCTTTGCCTGCAAATTTCCCGGGCGTGCATGATGTCTTTCACGTCAGTCAGCTGCAGAAATGTGTGGTAAATGGTAGGCAGGTGTTGGATTCTGTGCCTCAGTTGGATCTGAAGCATTCTTATGTGGAGGTGCCTGTCCGCATTTTGGATTCTCAAGTATGGGCGTTGCGGAAGAAGACTATTCCTATGGTTAAAGTTTTATGGAGGAATCAGGATGTGGAAAGCGTGACTTGGGAGTTGGAGTTGGCTATGATGGAGGCTCACCCTCATCTGTTTCGCTAATCTTGTGCCTGGTATGTTCTATTTCATTTATTTATATAGCCCTTTCCTGGCCCTTTCTCTCTCCTTCTTTATAGGAGTGTTGTGAGTAAAGTTTCGAGGCGAAACTTTCTTTTAGGGAGAGTGGTTGTAACGCCCCCAGTTTTTCTGTGTTTTGTTTGATCTTTGGCTGGCGTTACGATGGCGTATTTCCTGCTTTTTGCCGTTGTAGAGCGTGGTCTTAGCTCTTAGGGTTCCCTGTGTACCCTGTTTGTAGCCTGTTAGCAAGATTCCCCAGCTAACTGGAGTATGTTTGATGACTCGGTTGAGCCTCTTAGGGAATGCTTGTGTTTTGGCTTCGGGTTGTGATATCCCGGGTTTTGTTCATCGAACGCTAATTTCGACCTCGCAGTTGTGTTCGTAGCGTGGGTTTTTAGCTGCGATGCGAATTTCGTCATTTTCCGAGATGTTTCGGGTCTCGTGTTGTTTTGATATTGCGTGTAAGTCATTAATATGTTGATTGTTTATTATTAAATTGCTGTGTATATATATATAGCCTTAGGTTAGAATTAGGGCTCGGTTCATTTGCTTCTTTTCTTTTGCTCTGCTTAGAAGAAGCCGCCGCCTTTACAAGAGGAAGAGAACCGCCGGACTACCCCAGCCTTCGGACGCCGATTCCTGGCGATTTAGCGGTCGGAATTTGATTTCGAGAGTGGATCTGGACTGCCCTCGCCTGGATCTGCATTCTTTCTGCTCCTCAGCTTGCTGCTCTGCGGCTAGATCTGAGCGTGGGGGAGGCCGCCGACCATGTTTTTTCTGGTATTGAGGCAAGTGATGTTCCCTCATCCTTGCCATAGTTGATCTTTGTCTTCTTTTGTTTAAATTTTATCTCTTTCCAACTTAGATTTTAGGTGTACGTTAGGGTTCGTTCCAGATCATACTGTGGTTAGTGTAGAAAGGTTCCCGTTAAATCTCATATTTCCTGAGGGATTGTGTTTATTAGGGGCAGTTTTGGTTCGGTTCAGGTCGAGTAGTTGCTATTGTCGATGGATGATGGAACTCTAGAGAGAGAGGCCTCGTTCTCGTTTCAGTTGTTTGCTGGGTTTGGCGTCGGTGGCCAGTCGGGGTGTCTACACCTTTGTGTCGACACCGGCCAGCTGTGGTGTCGACACTTGGTGTCGACACCAGCAGCAGAGGTGTCGACACCAGCAGCAGAGGTGTCGACACTTGGTGTCGACACCAGCAGCAGAGGTGTCGACACTTGGTGTCGACACCAGCAGCCGAGGTGTCCACACTTGGTGTCGACACTGGCTTGTTGTGGTGTCGACACTTGGTGTCGACACTGGCTTGTCGTGGTGTCGACACTTGGTGTCGACACCGGCTTGTCGTGGTGTCGACACTTGGTGTCGACACCGGTTTGTCGTGGTGTTGGCACTTGGTGTCGACACCGGCTTGTCGTGGTGTCGACACTTGGTGTCGACACCGGCTTGTCGTTGTGTCGACACTTGGTGTCGACACCGGCTTGTCGTGGTGTCGACATATCGTGTCGACACTGGGTGCTGCGCTTGTTTTGGGGTCAGATAGACTCAGGGTTGGTTCGGGTTAGGCGTGCAAGGCCACGTCGGTTGGTCCCGACGTTCTTGCCTTGGGTTCGTGTGTTTCTTATGATTGTTAGTGTGACCTTTTCCCTAGGGGGGGCATTGGGTGTTCGGCTAGTTTCGGCATGTCGACTCTTGGGTTGTGGCAGGTGGTGGAGTTTTGGTGGCCTCTGGAGGGGTGGTTTTATGTGGAGAGCTATGGCTACCGCCTTTTGCCTCGGTTTGGGTTGGTGTGTGTGGGACCCTAAAGCTGCCACTGTTTGACCCCTTAGCCCTTTTTGGATCTGATTTTGGTTATGTATTCAGATCCATGTTTTGAGCACTGCCACTTGCCCACGTGTTAGGACTGTTAGTCCCTTTCCTGTTTATGCTTTCTTTTCTTTTGGCATATGTGTATATGTCTTGTTGCTGTTGCAGACTCTTTTGGTAGGGCATATTGGTTTTATTGCTCGCACTTGGTATGCTCTGCTGTGCTCTAGGCAGTACTCTCTTCTTACTGTCACCCCTTTTCTTTTGCTTAAAGCTGTTTGTTGCCGGGTTGGTAAACCCTTCTTCTTATTGCTCATTAATCTATTGCTCTATTTTTCCCTTTTGATTATTTTCTTGCTGAGGTGTTCTTTTCTTGAATGTCTCAGGTCCAGGTTGTAGCCAGTTCAGCGGCTAGTTCTTTTGGAGGGGCTTGTTGGCGGCCTCTTGGGTAGCTGAGATAGCTGATCCCCGTTTTGTGAGGTAGTCCTTTAATTTTTCCGTATAGAAATACATACTCGCCAGTGGGTTCGTGTCAGGTTGTTGACGCCCACTGGTGGCTTCTTGCGATGCTGGGTATGACTTAAACTGCTGTTTTTGCCTATTTTATGGTTGGTTACTTGCTTCTGGGAAGGATTTATGCTAGGTTGCATGTTAGATATTTTAAAACCTAAAAGCATTATTATATGTACCTCATGCCTAGCATGTTTCTAAAACAAAGACAATATTTTTCCTCTGCGTAAAACACTATCCTTCATACCTACTTTATTCACCTTAGAGTCGTGCATACCATGAGTCGTCCCCCGGGGTCACTCATGCTCATTTAGGGTGTCAACTTAATTGAACCAAAGTATTTTCTGATGCGTATAAATATAATTTTAACAGTGCACTAGCTGATCCACCGTGCCAAGGGATACGGCCATTCAACATAACTGATTTTCTTTCACATTTAATAAACGATTTTTCCTTAAAATCTCAGGTATACTGTTTTGACTGAGCGTGTGCAGTTATCCCCTGCACGACGTGACATCACGACACGTGTTTTCTCTTGCTCTGATACGATTTCTTCGTTGAGAAAATGCGGGTTGTGACAATGATTGGCCGCCTTGCCCGCTCCGGGTCAAAGGCGCTTAACCACTTCTTCCATTCGCGATGAACCTTTGCTCTTTTCTCAGCAGCCAAACTTGTTGAAACCACAATATCGTCCGTCTCGGTGATGATTTTGATTGGTCTTGACGTCCGCGGCGGCGGCCTGTAAAGCCACTGATGCTCAAAGTATTTAGGCGCCGGTTGAAGTTTACCTGACCGCAGTAGCTCCGCAGCAATCCGCAGATCCTCAGCAGTTTTATCCGTCGTGACCTGCTTCGAGGCCGCCCCCACCGCAGCAACATGAGCAACAATTTGTTTCTTCTGCTCCTCTATCTTCTGTTTCAACCTCTCCCTCTTTTCTTCCTCCGCAGCGGACAAAGAAGGGAGTTCGCTGTCTTTTTTCCCAGTGTCTTCCGCCTCAGATTGCTGCAGTACAATCAGCAGGGATTCGTTGATTACATCTACTTCATTGACGTCTATCGAATCTAATATCTCATCAGTGGTTAGACTGACCGTGGAGATGGAATTATCTCCCTGAACTTGGGCTTCCTGTATGACCAGATCGCTGTCAGGAACTTCTTTGTTGCGCGGTCTGTGTTGTAAGTCCGCATCCCCAGTCCGCTGGGAGACATTCTTCTCCTTCATCGCGCGTAGTTTCTTCTCAACCCGCTCGGCAACGGTCGCCCCGTCCCTCTTCCTCTTCTTTCTTTTAGCTATCTTCTCAGCAGAATCCGCAGCGGACCCACCTAAGTCGGGCTGGCTTTCGCGGATAGCCTCAGGGTTCACAGCAGTCAATGCCTTTGAGGCCGCATCGTCCTCTTCCTCAGTCCGCCTATCTTCTTCATCCAAGTTAACAATGGGCACCTGGGCATTGGGAGAAGATATGTCAGCCTCAATGTATTCACCAACGGTGTCCGCCGAGGTTGCAGTCTTCTGGGAAGGGGCAGAGTCCGACATGCTCACCATCTTTTCACTTCTCAGTGGTTCAGCATCGACTGCGGCATCCTCGCGAGCAGATATATCGTCACGGCGGACTGCTTTCTCCGTAGGCTTTTGGCTGTAGGAACTCTCTCCTGTAGGGCGGACAAGATCCTTTCTTGTCGACCTCTTTACTATCTTCTTGGTCTTCATAGGCGTTGTCAGTGCTGGGTCGCCTTTTGCAGTGAGACTAGAGAAGAAAGCTCCAAGCCTTGCCATGCCGGACTGGAAAGTGGAGACCGCAAGTGGTGAATAACGCCCCGTGTCGATCGGGATTCTCAACAGTTCCAGGCCCTCCAGCAATATTTATAGCCCTGGCGGCATTTTCGAGGCTTGCAGACTCGGCGGTTAAGAAAACATTTTCGAAGTTTTCTGGAAACTTAAAAATGTGCGGGGATTATGTTAACCCCTCAGTCCGTAACATCCTACAAGATGCCAAATCCCCCCTTTCAACACGCGCGAACTAGATTTGGCAGTCCGCCCAGTCCGGCAAGGTCACCAATCGGACACCAAGGATGGTACCCCAGCAGCGGACGCAAGGACCTGTTCGCTCAGTCCGCCAGTACTTGGGATATCGGATTCTCTACAGCGGCGGACGCAGTGTCTCATCTGCCCAGGCCGCCGCCCTCCAGCAGGCGCGCCCAGCAGTAGGGGAAGCTCCAGTCCGCGAGCCCAGTCGGCCCCTTTTACCCGGACTGGCGTGTTCTTTCTTTTTGCTTCCCGTCACCGCTGCCCGATTCTCCTGTACCCCGGGCAGCCGGTTATTTTAGCCCTGCCCGTCTGGGCAGGCCCCCTATCCTATAAATAGGGGGAGGTGGTGCACCCAAGGCACGCTGACTTGGACCCAGGAGCCTACTTGTTACAGGCTGCGAACTCGAATCTTGTGCCTTGCGGACTCCCCCTCGCTCTGCTCTTGTCAACCTTTTCCTTTCACTTGTAACCAAGCCTTTCTTCAATCAAGGGAAAGCCCGTCACAAGAGAGGCATTCAGGACACGACGGGCGAAGTCTGTTATTGCCGTGGTTCACGGCCCTGCTGTTCTTCCTGCCCTCACCCGCTTAGTAGATCACTACTCGCAGTCTCTCTATTCCCCGGTGTTCGAACCGTTAGCTGGTGGTGCTCGACCCCCTTTGTGTTTTCGTGCATCAATAATCCTCGTGCTGCTCCTCTTGAGCTTCGGGATGAGCTACGCATTACCAATATTTCTATTCGTGGCAAGCAAAATTTTGTGGAATGGGCACACTCCGTTCGGCATGTGCTACAAACTAAAGGTCTTCTTCAACATCTCACCATGCCTCCTCCCACTAAACCCACTGATGAGAAGATCTGTGATGACAGACGGGTTCAATCTTGGCTTCTTAAATCTCTGGACACTAAGCCCTATCGTATGGCCATGTATCATGAGACGGCTTACGCTATGTGGACAGATCTTCATTCTCTCTACTCTGGGAAGGACAGTCTTCAGCACTTGTTTAACATTATTACTGATCTTCAATCCCTTGACGCTGGTGTTACTGGAGACATCACTTTTTTTGTTGTGCAGGCTAAAACTCTTATTGAGGCGTGTATCCAGCATCAGCCCCCCACCACGGACTTGGTCACTCAACGACAGTAGAAGGAGATAGTGGGGATTGCTATGATGATGGCTCGTGTTCCCTCACATCTTCATAGTGTCCGCGCTCATGTTCTACCATCTTCTGTCACTCTATCCCTCTCGGATGTGTGATCAATGCTTCTGAAAGTTAATCCTTCTCTTGATGCTCCGCCTTCATCTCCTGCTCTTCTTCAGTAGCCCGTGTCCACACTCTCCCACCGTGGAGATATTGAAATGAGACGTTATTGCACGCATCGCGCTTCGCTGCCATGATGCGCGAGAAGGGTGAGGTTAAAGGAAGGGAAGCTAGATCTCTTCTGGCACTAAAGCCTTCGCCTTATGTCCATATCACAGGTCGGGGGAGAACACCCACAAATCAGCATATAGTTGATTCGTGAGGGTTGTCGGGGTTTGTTTAGTTTTTGCTACAGCTTCAAGTTTTTGTTCTTCTGTGATGTGGGAATTCTATTTTGGTTATGTCCGTGCTTTGTTAGTTTTTAAACATTGAGAACTCTTTTATTATAAAAGTGATTAATATGGGTATTTGATCCACCTTAAGGATGGTAAATAAAAGTGCTAATGAGAGACAACCCAGTTTGTTGTTCATAATCCGTTGACACTTTAGTTTATTATTTTGGGTTGCTTGGAGTTATTTTCGTTGGTGAGGTAATCTTTTTAATGCGGAGACAGATATGTTTGTGGTATTATTGCTCTTTTGGTATGCTCAATTATGAGCATTGCGTAACTCCTCCCCTTGTATTTTACTTTTCATTGTTATATCGTGTTGCATTACTTAGTCTAATTCTGGAGGAGAACTGTTTTTCATTAATAATTGCATGTGCGCATCTCATTGCATGCTAGAAGTACTTCTTTTTTTTCAATTTATCTAGTATTGTGTCATTTTCACTACACACCATAGCTCCCACGTGAGCACGGGTTTATCTGTGGACGCATTGTGAGTTGAATTTATTTCTTATGTGAGATTTGGTAAAATCAATGTGCTTGCTTAGGATTGTTAGATAGACTAAAATGTTGACTTTTGAGTGATCCTGGTCGAGTGCTCACGTCTCGTGTAAAAATCCGAGTAGAGCTAATTTTCATTTATGCTTATAGTTTTTATATTTTTTATTTTTGCATAAACACAATTTATTCTACACATAATTGGGGAATCTGTTGTGAATTCGAAGAGAGTGTAGGGACGTGTGTAGATAGTAGTTAGAGTCATATTGCTCGAGATGGGGGAAAGGATAGTCTTTCTTGGTGGCAAAGATCTTGCACCCAAGAGGCTCACGAATCATGGGTATATGTTACTTCAAGTTTGCGAGCATGACGTAGGCCATCTTCTTGGCCTGGTTGAGCTTTTATGCCATTCCTAACGCTCTATCCTTGCTAGTCGCTTTGTTCCAACCCCATCCTTTTGATTCAACTCAATCGCTATATCATCAAAGCCAAATTATGCACACCCAACTTTGAGCTTTAGTGAATTTGTCTTTAATTTTTTGTGGTGTCAATGTGGTGTGATTTTTGTGAATGTGTGGATGTGCCGCATTGAAAAGAAATTTTTTGAAATTTTTCGGAAATAAAATTGTTTAAAAAAAAAGTTGAAAAAGAAACAAAAAAATTGAGAAATGAAAATTGAAAATTGAAAAATATTGTGATGTTAATGTTTGGGAGTAGGAGGTGCACACACCCATGTTGTCAAGTTCAAGTCTGGGTGTTTGGTGCATCCACATTGTCTTGTGTGGTTAGTTTCATTATATTAGCTCAAATGGGTTAGGTGCACGTAGACTTCATTTTTATCCTTTTATACCACACCTAAACCCAAGCCCTTCTATCGAGTTATGCGTTGAACCTAGCACAGAGCAAATTACTCAAAACTCAAAAGCCTCACAAAAATTTTTCGAATATTGAACTAAATCGGAATCGGTTAAAATTAATTTGACACAATTTGAATCAATTCAATTCGACTCGAATGTGATTTCGAGTCGATTTAGAGTCAACCCTGAATTGCTCGAAATATGATTCAAATCATCTCGAATTTATTAAAAATATTATATATTTATTAATACATTCTTATTTTAAAATTAAAAGCACCAAAATTTAAAACAAGATAAAAAGAGTGAAGACTTTAAGTGTTTTGTTTGCTAAAGTTAGAGGTTATCCAATTTAATTTTGTTCCAATTTGAAATAAAGAGAAAAATGATCAATTTCGAGATAGCTTGATTCAATTTTGAGCAGACTCATAATCTAGCCATTTGGAGTCGAACTGACTCGACTCGAAATCGATTTCAATTTCGATTCGATTTAGAGCCAAGTTCAACTCAAAAAATTCGATTTCAATTCGACCCAAAATCACTTGAACTTGAGACTATATCAGCCCTAGTTGAACTAAACTGGTGTCATGGAGAGAGTGTGAGTGGGTGAGCTTATGGTCAGCAACATTGATGGATTTCCTTGGAGGTTATCCCAAGTCCCGGTCTTTGGCAATGCTGAAAAAATAACCCTTGGATTCTCCGTGATTCTAATTATTAATAATAATATGTAGATACTGAATGTCTTTATTTCAAGAGTTGTTAAACACCTAGAGGCGGGGGTGAATATGTTTTTCAAGTCTTTATGTAATACTTTTGAGTTTGGTGTGTAGTGAGTTAGATTATTGTTTTAGCTTTCAAGAACACAGATCAACACATATTATTTATAGTAGTTCCCCAAGCTATAGGTACATCCACTTTCCCTCCCACCTTTCTAACAGTATGTTAGACAAGACAATCTTCTCCAAATCTTAGCTCAAGGCGCTTACAACATAGATCCCTCGGGATCTCTCAGACATTCGCCAAGTCCTATGTAACAACCCCATCCGTTCATATGGTATATTCTAGAAGGTCCAGCCGGGGCCCCACAGTATATATCACAAAACAGGCGGTGAAGGTACAGGATGATACCAGAGTAGCGCAATCGTACCTATCACAAAGCATTCTAGCAGAAGCCTAGACTACAACTTGAACTTCTCATGAATGCCCAAATATAAAACTGCACATTTTATACGATATAGGAATGTCTTACAACAAGTAAAAGAGTTGGCTTTATGGCCTTACATGGCTTTCAACCAGTGGCCTAAAAAGATTGGCGCGCAGGCCGGCCACACAATGAAACATCACAACAAGCAACACCTATAGCCTTTGAGGGCTAGCTAGCAGCAGCAGCAATAGCAGTAGGAACATCAACCATTACGCGTCCCGCTGGGCTCTCCAGCACCTGTACAGGGACAATCCACCAAATGGTGGTAAACAAAAGCAACGGTCAGCGTTCAGCTGACCAAATTATAACGACCCTACCCCTGTTCTCGGGGCAGCTGTATTCTTTCCTGCAGGCATATCATATCACAAACATGACAATATATCTCATATAAAGTTCTTTCACGCACACATGCCATCACAACCGTTCGCCACACGACCCAACGGTCCGTGCACTCAGGGCACATTCTTGGTGTTCTGGCAAAGCTCTTGCCCACCACCGTATCAGGGTCCCCACCCAACGGTAAATCTCTTGAGCATTTACTCCATGGCTTGCAGCCGGAGTTAGTCTTCCTACACCGGGATGGCCCGTAGCACCCAATTGTTTCATGGCGTGCACGCCGAAGACTCTTTCTATGAGCTCCAACAGACCTGGTCACACGTCGGACGGACATAGCGCAGGTTGGATCCTCCACCCCCGTTGCTCAAATCACCTTGCCTTCTCCGAGTACAGCGTACTCATGGCTATATCAAAGGCACTGGTCGGTCTCACCAATCCTGTTATTGACATTCAAGCCTGGGTATTTCTCTATACCCATTTCCTTATCACAACAGCGGGTCTTTCCTGGGCATCCCAGTACTTCCTGTTACTCTCTTCACAGGTGGACACCGCAAAATCACAAATGTCAGGGGTCTTTTCTGGCTACCATGCCAGTACTTCCTATTACTTGCTTCACAGGTGGACACCCTATGACATCAAGCATCACAAAGGCCTTTCCTGGTCACACCAGTACTTCCTGTGCCTCATTCACAAGTCAGACCCAAAAACATAACACGGATATTTTCCTGGACAACCACTCCAGTACTTCCTGCTACTCCATTTCGCAGGCAAAACTGTTGACTCCTTAAACTACACGTTTATCATGGAGTCTTCTCCGGTTCGTATGCAACATCACCAATCTAGACCAACCTGTTCAGATGTGCTTCACACAGCATGTGTATTCCGTACTCCATTTCCGGATCTATATGCTAACAAGGGGATTTCATGAATCACCCAAACGACTCCCAAAATC
Source organism: Platanthera guangdongensis (assembly GCA_039583875.1). Taxonomy (NCBI): domain Eukaryota; kingdom Viridiplantae; phylum Streptophyta; class Magnoliopsida; order Asparagales; family Orchidaceae; genus Platanthera; species Platanthera guangdongensis. The sequence goes on along the minus strand of CM077147.1, from coordinate 118,850,339 downwards.
AGCCACCTCTTTGTGGGGGAATCACAAAGATATGCCAAAAGGAAGCCTTCACATGGCTAGGAAGAAAAGTCGTTACCCTTAACGACCGCTTCGGTGCCATGAACTCAAAGCTAGCTTGCACGAATCACAAGAGTTTTTCCTCCGCAACGTCTGCTTCGGCTCTCTCGTCGGTAAACTACAACACCACCAACAGCAGCCCTTCCTCTTCTTCCTCCTTATTCCTCTCCCTTTCTCTCTTAAGATGAAGGCTAAGGAAAATGAGAATAAGTTCTCAGTTTTCGGCCTTTAGGAAAAGAGGAAAGAAGCTCCAGCCCTTGGATCCCAGTTGAAGAAACGGACGACCACAAAAATGCCAGAAAAGCTGAATTTGACCTGACACGGCCTGTGACACGCCTGTGTCCTTGGCCGTGTGCCTCAAGCGGTGGTCATCCGACTGATCCAAACCAGTGACATGCCCATGGGACACGCCCGTGTCATGGGCCGTGTCACCCAACACGCCTTGAGATACGCCTGTGGCTGTGGCCGTGTGCATGGGCGAAGATAATCCCAAAACATCCCGAGACTTCACACGGCCTGTGACATGCCCGTATCCCAGGCCGTGTGCCCAGACACGGCTCGAAGACACGCCCTGTCGAAATCCTTCGTCGGGCTGAGTTCGTCGACCCAAATTGACACGCCCTGTGACACGCCCGTGTCACAGGCCGTGTGCTACTTCTCGACACTCGACGCCTACATCTCGACACTCGACGATCGTCGAGCAAAAGTCGTCGAGCACACGACACGGCTTGCGACGCGCCCGTGTCCTGGGCCGTGTGCCTCCTCTCAACACATCGTCGAGCGAAAAATCGTCGACACCAAGGCCGATCGTCGACACGGCCTCGACACGCCCTGCGACATGCCCGTGTCGTAGGCCGTGTCCGCTGTTCGACGACCGTCGACTCCAAATTTCGTCAACTTCGCGGCCAACTCGTCGACCCCAGCTTGACACGCCCTGGGACACGCCCGTGTCCCAGGCCGTGTCACCCAAAAATTTCCTGTATGAGAAATTTGGGTTGTTACAATCCTCCCCTCCTATAAGAAATTTCGTCCTCGAATTTCAGACACTGGAAGGCAATCAGTAACCAGCAAGAAAAATGTTACAACATGCAAAATTTTATGTTACAACATCCTCTCTACAGATTACAAAAAACAGCTCGGGAACTCTTCTCGCATGGTTTGCCTTCGCAACCATGTCAGTTCTTCACGGCCGCAGTTGTCCCATCGGACTTTCACCATACCGACCGTCTTGTTCCGCAACTATTTCTCGGCTCGATCTTCGATCTGAATGGGTCTAACTCCCGTTGTTAGCCCATACTCCACCGGTACACGATCATCCGCGATCACTTGAGCTGGATTTTTCACGGCCTTCCGAAGCACGGAGATGTGAAATACATCATGTAATCCACCCAACTCTGGCAACAGAGCTAGCCGATAAGCCGCTTCGCCAACTCGCTCAACCACTTCAAAAGGAGACAAATATCTTGGACTCAACTTTTTCAATCGTCGAATCCGGGAGACACCTTTGAATGGCTTGATCTTCAAGTAGACCCAATCGCCAATCGCAAATTCCACGTTCTGGTGCTTGGCGTTGTAGTACTTCGCTTGTCGATCTTGAGCAATAAGTAGCTTCTCTCGAATCGTGCGTATGGTTGAGTTTGGTTCATCAACCTCATTTGGTTTAAAAATCTGAGCTTCACCCGCTTCTACCCAAGCCAAGGGAGTATGAAACTTCCTTCCATATAGTGCTTCATATGGTGCCATCCCAATGCTCGCCTGGTAGCTGTTATTATATGCAAACTCTACCATATAGAGATGATCTTCTCATCTCTTTCCGAAGTCAAGGGCACATTCGGAGCATGTCCTCCATTGTTCTGTTGGTACATTCAGTTTGGCCATCCGTTTGGGGAAGAAAGGCCGTACTGAAAGTCAATTTCGTGTCCAACAGTCGGTGAACTAGCCTCCAATCATTTGACGTAAATCGCCCATCTCGATCACTTACGATGCTCCGAGGAACACTGTGAAGCCGCACAATCTGGTCAACATATAACTTTGCTAAACTTTCCACTGAATCATCCCGCCTGTTCGGGAGAAAATGTGCCACTTTCGTTAGCCGGTCAACAATCACCCAAATGGAATCATTTCCTTGCTGCGGTCTCGGCAACCCGCGCACAAAATCCATGGAAATATCATCAAATTTCCATTCTGGGATTGGCAGTGACTTCAAATAACCGCCCGGCTTTTGGCATTCCGCCTTCACCATCGCACATGTTTGACATTTGGATACATAAAGGGCAACATCTTTTTTGAGCCATGGCCACCAGAATAGCTTCTTCATATCGTTGAACATCTTCGTGCTCCCGTGGTGAATGAAATACTTTGTATAATGCGCTTCATACATTAGTTCTTCCCTCAACTTCCCCACATTCAGGACGCACAAACGGCCCTCCTTTCGCAAAAGACCGTCATTCCAGGTGCATTTGCCCTCTGACCCTTCATTCACATAGCGTAAGAGATCTTCATCCAACTCTGTTGCCCGTCGAACTCGGTCTGCAAGGTCAAATTGCACCTCAGTCCAGTTCAAACATACAGTGGCAGTGGAATTCTTGTCAACACAATAAATCTCCAACGCCTCCAGCTCCTGGATAAAACGTTCATCATGCCTTTGTAACCAATTCGCTCTAGCCGGAACCCTCCGACTCAACGCATCTGCGACAACATTCCCTTTCCCGGGAGTGTAGTGAATCTCGAAAGTGTAGTGCCCAAGAAACTCCAACCACCTTCGTTGTCGCATGTTCAAGTCTTCTGCTCAAAGAGATACTTTAGGTTCTTATGATCGGTATAGATTTCCACCTTCACTCCATAAAGGTAATGTCGCCATAAGTTGAGTGCAAATATCACCGCCGCTAGTTCCAAATCATGGACGGGATAATTTCACTCGTGCACCTTCAGCTGTCGTGAGCCATAAGCAATAACCTTTCCGTTCTGCAGAAGAACGCAGCCTAAGCCGCTCCCTGAGGCATCACTATAAATCACAAATCCATCGGTTCCACGCGGCGAAGACAACACCGGTGCCGTGGTCAAACAAATCTTCAGCTCTTTAAAAGCTCGTGCGCAGTCTGGCGTCCAAACAAACTTCTGATCTTTTCACGTCAGTGTGGTTTGCAGCAAAGCGATCCGCGAGAAGTTTTCCACAAATCTTCTATAGTAGCCCGCAAGTCCAAGGAAACTACTGTTCTCGGCCACGGAAGACAACATTAGCCACTCCTGTATGGCCCTTATCTTCGTTAGATCCACTACAATGCCCGCTCCACTCACCACATGGCCTAGGAATGCCACCGACGATAGCCAAAACTCGCACTTGGAGAACTTGGCATAGAGCTGATTTTGCCTCAACGTGTTCAACACCAACCGCAAGTGAAGCTCATGCTCAGCTTTTGACTTCGAATACACCAGGATGTCATCAATAAACACGATTACAAACAGATCCAGGTACTCGCGAAAAATGCGGTGCATCAGATCCATAAACGCCGAGGACGCATTGCACAGTCCAAATGGCATGATTGTGAACTCATAATGCTCATAACACGTTTCAAATGCGGTTTTGGGAATGTCACTTTCCCGAATTCTCAACTGATAATAACCAGACTTCAGATCCAACTTCGAATAGACGGTCGAGCCCACCAGCTGATCGAATAACTCATCAATCCGGGGTATCAGATACTTATTCTTCTCGGTCAGCTTATTCAGTTCACGGTAATCAATACACAGCCGCAACCCACCGTCTTTCTTCTTTACAAAAAGCACAGGCGCACTCCAAGGTGACATGCTTGGGCATATGTAACCTTGTTCTAGCATTTCTTGTAGTTGAACCTTCAACTCCGCCATCTCTTTTGGCGCGACGTGATATGGCGAGCGGGCCACAGGTTTCGCACCTGGCACCAACTCGATCGTGAAGTCAATCCCTGCTGGGGTGGTAGCCCAGGGAGATCCGTGGGAAAACATCTGTAAATTCCACCACAATCGGAACATCGCACATACTGGCCTTAGGCTCAACAGCCTGAATCAGTGCAAAGTAACACTCCGCACCCTTCCGAACAGCCTTGACTACCTGGAGTGCAGACATCAATGTCCTGCCTACTCCTCGCATACCCACAAAATTTGTCTCCTGTTCGTTATTCTGCCCCAACGTGATTTCTTTGGACTGGCAATCAATCATGGCATGCTGCTCCGCAAGCCAATCCATCCGAAAAATCACATCGAATTCCGATATTGACAATACAGAAGCAGTCAAACTGAAATCCTGACTTCCTATTTCAACCGCTACATCGCAAGCTTGATCCGCATGCATCCAACAGCCATTCGGCAACACCACTCTGACACTATCTATCTTTGCACGACTGTGTATCCCAAGCCGCATTATAAACTCGCTAGTTAGAAAAGAATGCGACGCACCCGTATCAAACAGTACTTGCGCCAGTGAGTCCCGAATCATCATAAAGCCTGTGACAAACATGTCACACACACAAACCGCAGACATAGGGGTACTAAGCAAAGCATACAAACAATAGCATATGCAAAACGAAACTCATACCTGTGACAACGTCACTTTGCTTAATGGCTTCTTACAGGCCAAGATTGTAAAACCGGGGTTGTGCCTGCGAGGCAGAGGAATCCACCACCACCTTCCCTTTTTCCGCATAAGATGCTCCCGCCTTCTTTTCACTCTTTGGTGGCATCCGACAATCGCGCGCAATATGCTCCATCCGGCCACAATTGAAGCAAATACAAGTATCTGGCTTGGAGGTAGCCCCTGACGTTGCTCCCGTTGCAACTGATGAAGGAGCTTGTCCACTTGTCTTGGACTTCTTGCCCCATCTCTTTTTATAAAATGGTTTCCCAGATCGGGGCGCCTTCCACTCCGGTTGCGTCACAGCCAACGCTCTCTTCCACTATACCCTTTTCATATACTTTTCCAATGCGCTCGCAGTGTCCACCAACGCTTGGAAACCTTGGTTCACCGAACTGGACACAAGGAACCTTAGCTCGTCCCTCAGTCCTTCATAGAACCGATTGGTCTTCCTCTGCTCATCCGTAAATATAGAATCCGCATACCGCCCCAAGCGAGTAAATTGATGCAGGTGCGCGTCAACACTGCCATCACCTTGTGTCAGCCTTTGGAATTCATTTTCCATGGCTATCCGCTGAGCCGCAGGAAGGTGCTTTGCTAGGAAAAGCCGCGAGAATTCTTTCATGGATACTTGGGTTAAAGGACGACCCGCCAAGTGATGCAACTCCATCTCATCCCACCACAATCGAGCTTCTCCTTCAAGCAAGAAGGTAACTAAGGTAACTTTCTGATGCTCCGCCATTCCAATCGCCGTCATCACTCGCTTGACGCGCGATAGCCAATCCTCAGCATGCGTCGGAGTTCCCGCTCCCGAGAACGTAGGCGGATGGAAACTCATAAACCGCGTTAGCTGCTTCTCAGCCGCTTGAGGAGCCACATCCACTACAGGTTCAGGCCTTGCCGCCACCTATTCTGGCCTCACAGCCGCTTGGTCCTGCCTAAGTGGCTGGCCTTGGATCATGGTAAATAAAGCCTCCGCAACTAAACACACATGTTCCGCAGACGGTGGAGGTGTAGGCACTGCGGCGGGCGACGTACTTTCATCAGAACGCTGGGGCTCAGACGGCCCAGCTCCACTTCGTGTCACCTAAAGGTGGACAAGACACACACATTAGCGGACGTACCCAAGCAAACAACACAAAATAAGAACACGCAGGTTCCTCAAACACACCAATTTTGCATTCCTATCATGGACATTCAGGAGTTCATGCGTAGAGTTTGGTTTGCACAAACGCGTGCTCGCCAGCCCACAAAAGAAGTCGACCACGACTTCGAGAGGGAAAGACCAAGACAACCGATACCAAAAATGTAACAACCTCATCCGTTCATATGGTATATTCTAGAAGGTCCGGCCGGGGCCCCACAGTATATATCACAAAACAGGCGGTGAAGGTACAGGATGATACCAGAGTAGCGCAATCGTACCTATCACAAAACATTCTAGCAGAAGCCTAGACTACAACTTGAACTCCTCATGAATGCCCAAATATAAAACTCCACATTTTATACGATATAGGAATGTCTTATAACAAGTAAAAGAGTTATCCTTATGGCCTTACATGGCTTTCAACCAGTGACCTAAAATGATTGGCGCGTAGGCCGGCCACAAAAAGAAACATCACAACAAGCAACACCTATAGCCTTCGAGGGCTAGCTAGCAGCAGCAGCAACAGCAGCAGGAACATCAACCTTTACCCGTCCCGCTGGGCTCTCCAGCACCTGTACAGGGACAATCCACCCAATGGTGGTAAACAAAAGCAACGGTCAGCGTTCAGTTGAGCAAATTATAACGACCCTACCCTTTCCTCGGGGCAGCGGTATTCTTCCCTGCAGGCATATCATATCACAAACATGACAATATATCTCATATAATGTGCTTTCACGCACACATGCCATCACAACCGTTCGCCACCCGGCCCAACGGTCTGTGCACTCAGGGCACATTCTTGGTGTTCTAGCAAAGCTCTTGCCCACCACCGTATCAGGGTCACCACCTAACGGTAAATCTCTTGAGCATTTACTGCATGACATGCAGCCGGAGTTATTCTTCCTACACCGGGATGGCCCGTAGCCCCCCATTGTGTGATGGCGCGCAGGCCGAAGACTCTTGCTATGCGCTCCAATAGACCGCACCTTTTGGTCACACGTCGGACGGACATAGTGCAGGTCGGATCCTCCACCCCTCGTTTCTCAAATCGCCTTGCCTTCTCCGAGTACAGCGTACTCATGGCTATATCAAAGGCGCGGGTCGGTCTCACCAATCCTGTTCTTGACATTCAAGCCTGGGTATTTCTCTATACCCATTTCCTTATCACAACAGCGGTTCTTTCCTGGGCATCCCAGTACTTCCTGTTACTCTCTTCACAGGTGGACACCGCAAAATCACAAATGTTAGGGGTCTTTCCTGGCTACCATGCTAGTACTTCCTGTTACTCGCTTCACAGGTGGACACCCTATGACATCAAGCATCACAAAGGGCCTTTCCTGGTCACACCAGTACTTCCTGTGCCTCATTCACAAGTCGGACCCAAATACATAACACAGATATTTTCCTGGACTACCACTCCAGTACTTCCTGCTACTCCTTTTCGCAGGCAAACCCGTTGACTCCTTAAACTACACGTTTATCACAGAGTATTCTCCGGTTCGTATGCAACATCACCAATCCAAACCAACCTGTCCAGATGGGCTTCACACGGCATGCCTATTCCGTACTCCATTTCCGGATCTATATGCTAACTAGGGGATTTCATGAATCACCCAAACGACTCCCAAAATCAGCCATCTCTTGGTGGGGAAATCACAAAGATATGCCAAAAGGAAGCCTTTACATGGCTAGGAAGAAAAGTCGTTACCCTTGACGACCACTTCGGTGCCATGAACTCAAAGCTAGCTTGCACGAATCACAAGAGTTTTTCCTCCGCAACACCGGCTTCAGCTCTCTCGTCGGTAAACTACAGCACCACCACCACCAGCCCTTCCTCTTCTTCCTCCTTCTTCCTCTACCTTTCTCTCTTAAGATGAAGGCTAAGGAAAATGAGAATAAGTTCTCAGCTTTCGGCCTTTAGGAAAAGAGGAAAGAAGCTCCAGCCCTTGGATCCCAGCTGAAGAAACGGTCTGCCACAAAAATGCCAGAAAAGCTGAATTTGTCCTGACATGGCCTGTGACACGCCCGTGTCCTAGGCCGTATACCTCAAGCGGTGGTCAACCGACTGATCCAAACCAGTGACATGCCCATGGGACACGCCCGTATCATGGGCCGTGTCACCCAACACGCCTTGAGACACGCCCGTGGCTGTGGCCGTGTGCATGGGCGAAAATAATCCCAAAACATCCCGAGACTTCACACGGCCTGTGACACGCCTGTGTCCCAGGCTATGTGCCCAAACATGGTATGAAGACACGCCCTGTCGAAATCCTTCGTCGGGCTGAGTTCGTCGACCCAAATTGACACGCCTTGTGACACGCCCGTGTCACAGGCCGTGTACAACTTCTCGACACTCGACGCCTACATCTCGACACTCGACGATCGTCGAGCAAAAGTCGTCGAGCACACGATACGGCTTGGGACACACCCGTGTCCTGGGCCGTGTGTCTCCTCTCGACACATCGTCGAGCGAAAAATCGTCGACACCAAGGCCGATCGTCGACACGTCCTCGACACGCCCGTGTCGCAGTCCGTGTCCGCTGTTCGACGACCGTCGACTCCAAATTTCGTCAACTTCATCGCCAACTCGTCGACCCCAACTTGACACGCCCTGGGACACGCCCGTGTCCCAGGCCGTGTCACCCAAAAATTTCCTGTATGAGAAATTTGGGCTGTTACATCCTACCTCAGGCCTAAGCCCTAGAGACTCAAAGTAGACTTTACTCTTGCAGCTCAGTGATCCTCCAGATCACCTACCTCAAGCTTAATAAAAAGCCCTACACTTGGGATTTTATCTCTTATAGCTCAGATCAGACTCAGATCCTACCTTAGGGTCACAAGCCTACCCACTCAAATTCAAAATGAATCTTTTCTCTCATCCTTTATAGTCTAGGCTTACAACTGAGATCAATTAAGATCCTATATAATAGTATAAGTTTGATGATATAAGACTTTAGAGAAATGATTATCTGAGTCTGTCTTCTGGACTGAGTAGACTCGACCCTAACTTTTTCATAGAAACAAAAAAAGGATCTTCAAGAAGTTTATGCTTGTGCTGAGAAGATAACTACAGAGCACTGATTATTCAAGCATTTGACGTAGTTGATTTGATTGCAGTGGCCTCGAAGAACACCAGCAACTTGTGTTTTCTCTGCTTCCCTTTCTGTAATGCCCCAAAACTCAAAAGAGCGATGGGAGGCATTCCGGGCCAAACTTGGAATTTGGCAGGAGGCACACGGCCTGGGACACGGGCGTGTCCCAGTGCGTGTCGAGCTGGTTCAACAATTTAGCTCAAAGATCTGGCAAATCGATCAGGCAATTTTCTGGGTTCGACGATCGTCGAGAAGCGCTCGACGATCTGGTCACAATTCTGCGGTCGACGATCTGTCGTTATTCTGCGGTCGATGATTTGGTCGACATTCTGCGGTCGATGATTTGGTCGACATTCTACGATCGACGATCGGGACGTGGGTTCGACGATCTGGCCGTGGGTTCGATGATCGGGTCAGCGATCTCCGTTCGACGATCAGGCCAGCGATCTCCGTTCGACGATTTGGATGCGTTCGACGATTTGGCCAGAGAGCTCCGTTCAACGATCTGGCAACGGGCGATGATCTTGGTCCGAAGATCGTCGAGTGTGGGGCGCATTGTGGCGTGTTTAACTCTGTCGACACATAGTGTCGATACAAGGGTTTTGGCGGGAGTTGACTAAATGTCGCGACACTATTTAATTGGTCGCGGCCGTGTCTTGCTCCGGATTGGTGTACTGTGCGGTGCTTAGCCCCATTTATCCAGGTCAGACCTGGATCGTGCCGTGCATTTCCCTTTTGTGGGATCCGACGGCTGTGGTTCTTTCTCGGTGGGGATATACCCGAGTACAGGGTTTCAAAACCCTTATTCTTCTGCCGCTGGTTCTCTGTCTAAGTTCTAGAGAGAAGGGAGAGCAAAGGAGGAAGAAGAAATCTAGATCCTGTCCTTGGAGGAGTTTCAGAGCTCCAAATTGCGAGCAGACTTCGGATCTACGAAGGCAAAGAGAGTGCGGTGCTTTTCATCCGCTTACATTTCCATGGCGCCAAGGAAGACGCTAGGGTAACGATTCTCTACTTGAGCATGCGAAGCACTACTTCTTTTGCATAGGAAGCCCGCTCTCGCGAGTATTCGGTGAGTTTGAGGCGTTCCTTCAGGTAGATATGTAAAATCACTGTTGTGTAGAGTCCGTAATTGAAAACGAATATAGGCATGATGTGTGAAGCCTACCCGGATATGTTGGTCTGGATTGGTGATGTTGCATTGCATAAATGCCGGAGAAGACTCCATGCAAATATTTGTTTTTCGGGTTTTCTACGTGGTAGATTGCAACAGAGAGCCTTGGGGATTAACTCCAAGGTGCACCCGGAAAACTGGGCGGATGCGTGATTCTGCCATTTTGGTGGCCTGGGAGCCAACTTGTACGTAACTAGGTTATGTATTATTGTGCGTTCGATTAACGGGCTTCAGGGAAACTTAACTCGTGCCGATGATTTTAAATGTCATGGCAAGTGAGCAATGGTTGAGTGAAATCGTTCCTGCTCTTTGCGGTTCGGTTTTTGAGGCCTACCGAGGGCATAGAGGTCGGGACTTAGGCTGTTGATGATTTTAAGTGTCATAACTTCTGCCTAAAAGACTCAAATACTCATGTGTGGTGTCGTCGAAGTGGCGGTGGTGGGACCGCGTTTTTGACCGGGTTCACCGATAATGTGCCCTGAGTGCACGGGGTGTGTGGCCGTGCGATCCTACGCCTATGATGTATTGACATTACTATACTGTTTGGTTATGCTAATAAAATGCAGGGAAGGAGCATCGCCTCCCCGAATTAGGGGCGGGATCGTTATATTTGGTCAGCATTGCTGACCGTTGCTTTTGTTTGCCACCGTGCGGTGGTTTGTTGCTTGCAAGTGATGCTGGACCAAGCAGTCATTAGCAGGCTAAAGCCCAAATTGCAAAGCCGGCCCTAGAAGGCCTAATTGGAGTGTTTACTTGCTTTTGTTCATCTATGACTGGCCTGCATGCCGTGATATGGAAAACATGTAATATGAGTAAACCATTTGTAAGGCCTTAAGACCAGTACTTGTGTATGTACTTCATTCCTTTTTGGCTTATTAGTGGACATTCATGCTTGTTGTTGGGTTCTTTTAATTGCAACTATTTTAACTGCTTCCGCTAGAATGCTCTGTGTAGGACTTTGTGATTGGTTGGATGGTTTCCATTGAGCAACCACCCGGTCTGTCTGTGTTATATGGCGTCGGGCCTCGGCCGGACCTACTGCTATATGCTATGCAACGGATAGGGGATGTTACAATTTGGTATCGGACTACTGGTTTCGGTCAGGCTTAAATGAATTCGTGGATGAATTCTTTTTAAGGGGTGGTGAGTACATGTGTGTGCATCATCGTTATAACAACAAAAGAACCCATGAATGTCCACTTAGGAATGAAAATACGCATATTTGGGGAACCTGCGTGTTCCTATAATTGCTGTTTACAATATTGTTTGGTCGCTTAACGATGTTTTGTACCACTATAGGTGACCAGAAGCGGTGCTGGGCCATCGAAACGTCGAGTGTCTGAGGCTAGCAGTGCACCAAATGATGCTCCTACAACACCTCCATCGGCTGAGACCATACAATTGGTGGCCGAAGCAGTGTTTGCCTTGATAAATGCGCAACCTACAAGGCAAATGCAGCAGCCCGCTCCTGCGATGGAGCAGGTACCACTGGAAGCGGCTGAGCAGAGAAGGGTGGAACAGGTAGTAGAGGAACCGGTGGTGCCAAGGAGGGAAACCGAGAGACAGCTCAATCATGTTATGAGCTTTAATCCTCTGGTATTCTCGGGGTTGGGAACCCCATCTCAAGCTGATGACTGGCTCTCCAGGGTGAAGAGATTCTTGACAGCAACGAAGACGGAAGAATGACAAATGACCACTATTGCTACATTCCTTATGGACGGTGAAGCGAGTTCGTGGTGGCAAGGATTGGAGTTGCATCTATTGAGAGGAAGGAAACTTACAGACATCTCGATGGAAGAGTTCTCGAGACTGTTCTTGGCTAAGTACCTCCATTCGGCGCAGAGGATAGCATTGGAGAACGATTTTCTAAAGTTGGTTCAAGGAGACAGTAGCATGGATGAATATCTCCACGAGTTTACTCGACTGAGTCGGTATGCTAGCTCCACTATCGCGGATGAGGAGCGCAAGACGAATCAATTCTACGAAGGGTTGAGAGATGATTTGAGTCTACTACTCTCGGGGCCGATGAGGCAGAGTTTCTTGACCTTGGTCAACACCGCCCGGTCCTTGGAGAAGGACATGAAGAAGGTTCAAGCAAAGAAAAGTGTTGGTGATAAGAGGTCGGAGTTCAAAGTGCCGAACTCCTCAAAGTCTGTGTTCCGGAAGTGGAACAAGAAAGGTAGGACTTCGGGTCCAGCCCCCTCTGCTGGTGCTTCTAGGGCGACTACGGGCCAGACCCTGGGCACATGTTACAACTGTGGGAAGCTGGGGAATTATGACCGTGAGTGCCGAGGTGGACGTCCAAAGTCTGAGTTGAAGCCGAGAGCAACGTATGAAGGAAAGGGCAAGGACAGTGGATTTGACCGCGTCCCACTATGCTCCAGCCCAACCGAGGGTGTACAATCTTGGCCAACAGGAGGCCATCAAATAGGCGGATGTGGTGATAGGTAAAATTTAAATTTATAGCAAGTTAATATTTTAAATACTTGTTATGTGCATGTTACCTTACCACTGCTTGTTTAGGATTTGTTTTGATTTGTGAAAATCCGGCAAGAGCACTCTTCGATACTGGAGCTTCACACTCCTTTTTATCCGAAGAATAAATATCGCGCATCGGAGTACCTTCTTGATGGCGAAGGACAAGTTGGATGTGTTGTTTCCCAATGGGTGTTCGATGCACGCGGATAGAATCTTTGGCGTGAAGATTCGAATTGGGAATCAAGAGTTCGATCTGCAAGCGTCATTATTGCCGCTAGTGGAATTCGACGTTATATCTGGCATGGACTGGCTCTCGGAGCAGCGAGCCTATATTGATTGCGGTAGCAGGGAAGTCAAGCTAGGAGCAGGTCGTGAGATGACTTTCGCGGGCTTGAAGAGGTCGAGCAAGATATTGATGTCTGCTCTTCAAGTGGTGAAGGCGGTTCGTGCCAGTGTAGAACTGTTCATTACACTAGTGGAGGTTGCAAATCCTAAGCCCATGTTGGACAGTATTTCAGTGGTATCGGAGTACCCTGATGTGTTCCCTAGCGATCTTCCTGGAGCCCTGCCGCAACGGGAGATAGATTTTACGATAGAGCTCGTACCAGGTACAAAGCCTGTGTCACGCTCTCCATATCGGCTAGCACCTATGGAAATGGTGGAGCTGAAGGTTCAACTGCAAGAGTTGTTGGATCAATGGTATGTGCATCCAAGTTCTTCGCCTTGGAGCGCGTCGGTCCTCTTTGTTAAGAAGAAGGACGGAAGATTGAGGCTATGTATTGATTATCGGGAGCTCAACAAGTTGACAGAAAAGAACAAGTACCTGATCCCCCAGATTGATGATCTATTCGATTAATTAGTCGGGTCGACGGTGTACTCAAAGTTGGACCTCAAGTCCGGGTACTATCAGCTGTGAATAAGGGAGAGTGATATCCCTAAGACCGCATTCAGTATGAGATACGGGCATTACGAGTTTACGGTCATGCCATTTGGGCTGACTAATGCGCCGTTAGTGTTCATGGATTTGATGAACAGGACCTTTAGGGAGTACTTGATCCATTTTGTGATCGTCTTCATCGATGATATTTTGGTGTACTTGGACCTTCAGGAAGATCACTTCAGGCATCTTCATTTGGTTTTGGTGATGCTAAGGAGGAATCAATTGTACGCCAAGTTCTCGAAGTGTGACTTTTGGTTGTCCTCAGTGGTGTTCGTCGGTCATATAGTGAGTGGGGAAGGTATTGCAGTAGATCCGACGAAGATTGTTGCGATACAGGACTGGCCTGAGCTTTCTACGGTAGCGGAAGTTCGGACCTTTCTAGGGCTTGCCGGCTATTATAGGCGCTTCGTAGAGAACTTCTCGCGGATAGCGTTACCTCTCACTACTTTGACGAGGAAGGAGCAGAAGTGCGTTTGGACGCCGAAGTGCGCGCGAGCTTTTGAGGAGTTGAAGTGTCGGTTGACCACGGCGCATGTGCTGAGTTCGCCGAGTGGGACCGAAGGTTATGAGATTTATAGCGATTCTTCGGGCAGTGGTTTGGGTTGTGTGCTGTTACAGCATGGAAGCGTTATAGCATATGGCTCGAGACAGCTGAAGGTGCACGATAGGAACTATCTGGTACATGACTTGGAGTTAGTGGCCATGATTTTTGCCTTGAAGCTGTGGAGGCATTATTTGTACGGTGTGAAGATTGATATCTACACCGATCACAAAAGCCTGAAGTATTTGATTGAACAGAAAGATCTGAATATGCGACAACGTAGATGGATGGATTTCCTGGGGGACTATACATTCATGATCCACAACGTGCCTGGTAAAGTTAATGCAGTTGCGGAAGCGTTTAGTCGCCGGGCCCCAGCTCAAGCCAATTGGCTGTCGATCCATGACGAGCGGTTGGTTCGGGAGTTGGAGGCGTTGGATATTGTTTGTGTAGATAAGCAGTCAAGTGCTGAAGCACTCTTGAATAGGACTGAAGTTCAATATGACCTGGCTGATGGGATTCGGTAGGATTTGGATTTGGATGGCCATATGAAGCAACACATGATAGAGGCTCTGGATGGGTCAAATTCCCCATATGAAGTTGTGGATGGATTGCTTTGGAAAGACGGTCGTCTTTGCGTCCCAAGCGTGGGCAGTTTGCGGGTGGATTTGTTGTACGAGGCGCACCATACCAAGTACTCAATTCATCCGGGGATCACAAAGACGTACCGCGATGTTAAGAAACAGTTTTGGTTGCCGGGTTTGAAGAAGGATGTGGCGCTCTACGTGGTGAAGTGCCAAACTTAAGCCTTGGTGAAGGCGGAGTGCCAAAAGCCGGGAGGATTTCTGAAGTCCTTGCCTATTCCGGAGTGGAAATTCGACGACATCACTATGGACTTTGTGCACGGGTTGCCAAGGTCGCAAAAGGGGAACGACGCCATCTGGGTGGTCATAGATCGGCTAACGAACGTGTCGCATTTCATTCCGCATAGGAAGGATGATCGGGTGGAGAAGTTGGCAAAGTTATATGTGGATAACATAGTGCGGCTCCACGGTGTGCCCTGCAACATCGTGAGTGACCGAGATGGACGGTTCACGTCCAATGATTGGAGGCTTGTGCAGCAAATGTTGGGAACAAAGCTGAGTTTTAGCACGACCTTCCATCCGCAGATGGATGGGCAGACCGAGAGGGTCAATAGAACTTTGGAATACATGCTCCGCATGTGTGTCTTGGACTTTGGAAAGCAATGGGAAGACCATCTTTATTTGGTGGAATTTGCGTACAATAATATCTACCAGGCGAGTATTCAAATGACATCCTTCGAGGCCCTTTATTGTAGAAGATGTCGCACGCCGTTGTCCTGGTTGGAAACTGGTGAGTCAAAGTTGTACAAACGTCAAGAGGTGCAAAATGCTACTTCGTTGGTGCGAACCATTCGGGAGAGATTGCTTATCGCTCAGGACTGGCAAGCGAAGTACTATAATGCCAAGCACAGGAACGTGGAGTTCGCTGTGGGCGACTAGGTGAACTTAAAGGTCAAGCCGTTCAAGGGTGTCTCGCGGGTGCGGTGCTTGGAAAAGCTAAGCTCGAGGTACTTGGGCCGTTTGAGGTTCTGGAGCGGATTGGTGAAGCGGCTTATCGGTTGAAGCTATCTGTGGAGCTCAGTGGTCTACATGATATATTCCATATATCGATGCTATGGAAGGTGGTGCAAGAGCCTTCACAAGTGATCGCGATTGATCAAGTGTCGGTGGATAGTGGGTTGACGACAAAGGTCAAGCTCGTGCTGATTGAGGACTCGGAGGTCAAGCGGCTATGCAATAAAGAGATCAGGATGGTCAAGGTCAATTGGGACAATTGCGGCCGAGCAGAGCTCTCTTGGGAACGAGAGCAGACCATGCTTGATGAGTATCCGGAGTTGTTCCGCTCAGGTACAATTTAATTTTGTACTTATCTTTCCTTTATGTAATTCCGTGGACGAAATTCTTTTAAGAGGGGGAGAGTTGTAAGGCCCCAAAACTCAAAAGAGCGACGGGAGGCATTTCGGGCCAAATTTGGAATTTGGCAGGAGGCACACGGCCTGGGACATACGCGTGTCCCAGGGAGTGTCAAGCTGGTTCGACGATTTAGTTCAAAGATCTGGCAAATCGATCAGGCAGTTTTCTGGGTTCGATGAACGTCGAGCAGCGCTCGACGATCTGGTCACAATTCTGCGGTCGATGATCTGTCGTTATTTTGCGGTCAACGATTTGGCTGACATTTTGCGGTCGACGATTTGGTCGACGTTCTGCGGTCGACGATCGGGCCGTGGGTTCGACGATCGGGTCAGCGATATCCGTTCGACGATCGGGCCAGCGATCTCCGTTTGACGATTTGGCAGCGTTGGATTATTTGGACAGAGAGCTCCGTTCGACGATCTGGCAGCGGTCGACGATCTTGGTTCGACGATCATCGAGTGCGGGCCGCATTGTGGTGTGTTTAACTCTGTCGACACGGAGTGTCGACACAAGGGTTTTGGCGGGAGTTGACTAAATGTCCCGACACTATTTATTTGGTCGCGGACGTATCTTGCTCCGGATTGGTGTACTGTGCGGTGCTTAGCCCCATTTGTCCAGGTCAGACATGGATCGTGTCGTGCATTTCCCTTTTGCGGGATCCGACGGCTGTGGTTATTTCCCGGTGGGGTTATACCCGAGTACAGGGTTTCAAAACCCTTATTCTTCTGCCGCTGGTTCTCTGTCTAAATTCTAGAGAGAAGGGGCGCAAAGGAGGAAGAAGAAATCTCGATCTGGTCCTTGGAGGAGTTTCAACGCTCCAAATCGCGAGCCGACTTCGGATCTACGAAGGAAAAGAGAGTGCGGTGCTTCTCATCCGCTTACATTTCCGTGGCGCCAAGGAAGAACTCTAGGGCAACGATTCTCTACTTGAGCACGTGAAGCTCTACTTCTTTTGCATAGGAAGCCCGCTCTCGCGAGTATGCAGTGAGTTTGAGGCGTTCCTTCGGGTAGATATGTAAAGTCCCCATTGTGTAGAGTCCGTAATCGAGAACGGATATAGGAATGATGTGTGAAGCCTACCAGGACATGTTGGTCTGGATCGGTGATGTTGCATTGCATAAATGCCAGAGAAGACTCCGTTCGAATGTTTGTTTTTTGGGTTTTCTACGTGGTAGATTGCAACAGGGAGCCTTGTGGATTAACTCTAAGGTGCACCCGAAAAACTGGGCGGATGCGTGATTCTGCCGTTTTGGTGGCCTTGGAGCCAACTTGTACGTAACTGGGTTATGTATAATTGTGCGTTCGATTCACGGGCTTCGGGGAAACTTAACTCGTGCTGATGATTTTAAATGTCATGGCAAGTGAGCAACGGGTTGAGTGGAACCATTCCTGCTCTATGCGGTTCATTTTTTGAGGCCTACCGAGGGCATAGATTTCGGGTCTTAGGCTGTTGATGATTTTAAGTGTCATAACTTGTGCCTAAAAGCATCAAATGCTCAAGTGTGGTGCCGTCCAAGTGGCGGTGGTGGGACCGCAGTTTTGACCGGGTTCACCGAGAATGTTCCCTGAGTGCACGGGGTGTGTGGCCGTGCGAGCCTACGCCTGTGATGTAGTGACATTACTATACTGCTTGGTTATGGTAATACAATGCAGGGAAGGAGCATCGCCGCCCCGAATTGGGGGCGGGATGGTTATATTTGGTCAGCATTGCTGACCGTTGCTTTTGTTTGACATTGTGCGGTGGTTTGTTGCATGCAGGTGCTGCTGGACCAAGCGGTCAATAACAATAGCGGGCTAAAGCCCAAATTGCAAAGCCGGCCCTCGAAGGACTAATTGGAGTGTTTACTTACTTTTGTTCATGTATGACCGGCATGCATGTCGTGGTATGGAAAACGTGTAATATGAGTAAACCATTTATAAGGCCTTAAGGCCAGTACTTGTGTATGTACTTCATTCCTTTGTGGCTTGTTAGTGGACATTCATGCTTGTTGCTGAGTTCTTTTAATTGCAACTATTTAAACTGCTTCCGCTAGAATGCTCTGTGTTGGATGTTGTGATTGGCTGGATGGTTTCCACTAAGTAACCACCCGGTCTGTCTGTGGTATATGGCGTCAGGCCCCGGCCGGACCTACTGCTATATGCTATGCGACGGATAGGGGGTGTTACACTTTCAAACTCAGAAAAGAAATAACTGATCTAGCTATTGAAGATGAAATGTTTCTTCAATTCTTTTATTTCTTCAACTCCCAAACTTTGTCTGTGTTTCACAGACTAGCTATACGAACATGTTCTTCGAAATCTTCCCTTCATCGAAAGAAAGAAGATTACCAAAAAAGATCTTTTTATTTTCTCGGGAGACACCATTTATCGATCTCTGTCCAATGGCTCTTTGCGCAGTATGGACCAACCAGAAATATCAACTACAACCTAACTTTGCAATTACTGTAGTACTAAAGACATACGACATCTTTTGTCATCTAGCACGCTATTCCTGCAACATTTGAATTATTGATGACAACAATATGACTCAACACTTGTGGACTATGTAAATTTCAGAAATCTACATAGGTGTTGAGTGAATCCTTATCACTCAACGCAAAAATACTTAGCAGATTTTTGCAACTTAAGGCATCGAGTAAACCTTCAACACTCAATACTTTTGATATTTGCAGTCTAACTGTTAAGGCATTGATCGATCCTTCATCACTAAACGATTCTTAATTAGTTAAAATTTCTCTACATGAAGGCGTTGAGTGCAACTTCAACACTCAATGCTTCTTGACTTTGATTGTCTTCTTGATGAGGTGTTGGCTGGTTTATCTTCACTCAACGCCTCTATACTAGACCTAAAATTTAGTTGAGTAGGCATCGAGTAAACTTTCTTCACTAAACAAATATGTCCTTCGATAAATTTCTTGTCAGCAACACTGAAACTTTGACTGCTTGAGGTTCTGTCAATGATTTTAGTGTAAACCTCCATCTATCACATGAAATATTATAGAGTGTCCGTCTGGGGCCCGACGCCATATTCCACAGACTGTCGGCAGAGTTACATGTTAATATCAAAAGACTAAACGAATCCTAACTCAAAGCATTCTAGTGGAAGCTTCAAAGGTTAAATTGAACTCAAGTATCAACAATGTGCACTATATAAAATTATAGGAATGGTATTACAAAATACACAAAAGTTATGATCTTAAGGCCTTACAAATGTTCTTCCCAAAAATAGTGGTTTACAAACATCGATGCTCAAGCCGACCATGCATGAAAAACACTAAAAAGCCTTCACTTGACCTTCGAGGGCCGGCATAGCATCAATGGGTTGCAACCCACCATTTCCTGCTCGACTCTCCAGCACCTACACATGGACAATCCACCATAAGGATGACAAACAAGGAAACGATCAGCTTTAGCTGACCAATTTATAATGACCCTGCCCCTAACTTTGGGTGTGTATTCTCCTTTCCTTCAAGTAGCAGCATAAATATCTTTTGGTAAATAACAGCGTGCACTTAAGTACCATTGGCCACAGGCCCAAGCTTGATCAGGCACATTCCCCGTACACTCAGGGCACATTCTTGAAGTACCAGGCTTCCCGGGTCCCACCACCGTCCATAGTCCCAGACTTGATGGTATACTTGAGCATTATAGTATTTCCGGCAGTGGGCCTAAGACTCTTATTATGCCAACAACGAAAGACATTTACTTTAGAAAATCTAGCCCGGAGTGATATAACACAGGCTATATGCAGCACACTTCCCGTTGCTCAAATCTCCATATCATTGACGAAAGTCGAGGCAATCAAGCCGTATGACAAGATGCGCGTCACCTTCCCCTTGCACATTCAGCTCACTGGCCTTTTTGCTAGGAACAACAGGCTCTTAGCACCACTTGTTGCTCACATATCCCCAGGACCTGAGCCTGCAATGATCAATCATGACACTCATGACTTAACTCAGCTCTGTAAGCTTACGGCTTCTCATGCTACGCACCTTGTCTCAGAGACACAAGCTTCATAAAAACATTCAGTATGGTTCACTTGGCCACATTAGTTAAATTCACAGCTTCAAACAATGACCCCAGGCCTCCCAGAGATAGGCCTCATAGCTTACTGGAAGCTATTGCCGGCGATAGCACTACCACCGTGCAGTAAGGACAGAAATCACTTCTTCCACATTTTTGGGTGTTTTCCTAGAGATCATCTCCAGTACTACCACTGCAGCATCCTGCAAACACCTAGACCCCAAATTATACACAAATAACCATACGTTTTGTCCACGGAGTCTTCTTCGGCACACAAATCAATTCAACACCAATCCAGACCAACCTATCTAGATGGGATTCGCATAATATGCATATTCCGTACTTTTATTCCAGATCTATATACAAGTTTTATCTGGGATCACAATGATTTACCCGCTGGAAACCACCCTTTCCTTCACCTTTGCGTTAGGAGTTCCATGCACTTATGCAAATTGAGGAATTCACTTATTCAAGGAGAAAGTTGTTCCCTCATAAGTCATTTTGGAGCCATGAACAAGTCTTCTATCCTGACGAAAAGGAGCACCTCGATCTCCCCCTCATGGATCTTACCTCAGCTCCTAAATCTCACCACAGGATCTCCTTCACCAAGCTTGTTAAGCTTAGCCCAAGACTCTTGCTCTTAAGAACTTGAAGAACTAAGAGAGAACAATGAGAACTCATTCTCATGAACATATTATATCTGAAGTCTATCGCTGCGTGTTATCTGCTACCGCGGTGCAGTATCTGAGGCGGTCACCGCTTAGCCCAATGAAATTGCTCTGTCACCCAAAGCAGCCTCCACCTTACTGTCGCGTGGCAATCTACTGCCAAGCTATACTTTCCTCTGTTGTTGTATGGACACCGGGCGGTCTAACGCTTTGAATCTGGCAGAGTAGAGACCGAGTGGTCTGTCAGTTTCTCTCCAATAGTTTGGTGGCCGGACTATTGTTGTTGGTGTCCGGGCAATCTGGCGGTTTTGCTCAGGTGACTTCGAGACCGGGCAGTCTAGCGGTCTCCCATGGAGGCTTGTTCTCTCCTTCTGGTGGTTGCCAGGTGGTTATCCTATTTGTCTAACCGCGCGACATATTCGGCTTTTGTTTATGTTAAACCACTTACACCTGTAATTATTTAGTCCCACATTGCTCAATTGTATTCTCTCTCATGTCCTCCATTTTATAAAATGGAGGGTATACATGCATAATAGATACCTTTTTGGAAAATAAAATTTGTCATTCCAAATTTTTGGCCTGCTTGTTTTCTGTTCGCACATGGTATCAGACGAATCGATCTTTTCCTCCTGCTTTTCTAGGCTCTCCTTGTCCGCACGACCTATCCGCGCGGCTGGACTCCTCTTCTCGCAACCTGTCTTCACGACTTGTTTCTTCCGCCTATTTGCGCCTTGTTCGCGTGGTTTCTTTCTCACCTTGTCGTTGCTCTTTCGTGTGCGTGATCTCTCTGTTTCCCTTTCATATAGCCGCGACCTGTTCTTTAGTCGGTGCAACCTTTTCTCCTTGCCGCTGATGTAGCGTATGACGCTAACGGAGATCTACACGAGGGACGACTCTTGTTTTCCATTAACACACACTTGATACGCCACACCTACACAAGCATCTACCACCCTCAATACGTAAATGTTTCGCGCACAAAGCATAAACATAATCAGAGAATGATCGACTCTAAAACAACGATGAAAAATGAGTCGGCTCATTCCCAAAGATAACACAAAGGTTGCTCAAGAAAAATGGACCTACCCGGTCCGGAGAAAAGGAAACACGAACAATAATGATTTTATTCAGAGATTTGAAAATTGATTGAGTTTTAAACTCGCGGAGAACACGATGGTTCAACCTCCACAAATCTAAAGAGAATAAGCACTAGAGAAGGGGAAGAGATTGCCCAACCTGTGGTGGGTAACACACTTGATAACTTTGTGGGAGAATCACTCACTACACGATTTCCAACGGCGTCGCACCAAATGGATCCACCAGCGTCGCACTGAGTGGGGTTGTCGTCTTTCTTCCTTAGCGTCGGACCAAGAAACCATGCCAGAGGCTCCACTAAAGGGGATGCCGAAATGGAGGAAGAGGGGAGAATGGGGGGCGGTGGCTAATCTCTAGCCCTTGGCCGAAATTCTTCTTGGAGAAGAGGATTTAGGTTTTCCTTTTTCATTCCTTATTCACTTAATAAGCCTCTTTTATATAGGAGTTACAAAATAGATCCAACCATGCAAGATTGAGATGAAACCTCATCAATCTGGATGACTAATAGCGCACGAAATGAAAATTCATGAAATTAAAACATTACATGTTCTAAATAAAATAAAGCATTAAAATGTTCTTCAAATAAGTTCTTAAGTGGGCTTCGCGCGCCGCGGACGGAGGTTGTAACGTTGCCTTACGTTAGCTGCCAAGGTGTCGTCATGTCGCCTGAAATCTTTCTGTTGTAGAATTGTGGCGTCTGGTTCATCTTCAAGTGGTGGTGGAGAGGCCGCAAAATCAATCCTCCCCCGCTCAAAGTCACGTATCTCCAATGCGTGGTACAAGAGATAGTGGAGAGAAGAGAGGCATCCAATTGTTGAAGCTCTAGCTCAAGTACCCAAGAGTAGTCGGAAGGAGGGCGTTCACGCCAATGGATGAGAAAGCGGCGGGTAGCTCCATCAGTGGTAGTGAGCAGCGCAGCATCAAGTATCCTGTCTGGTATAAGAAAGGTTTTGGAAACCTTGGAAACATGTCAGTAGGGAATAAAAGAAGTCAACTTACCATCTGATGCTAAACCTGTGGAGACCAGGGGAGAGAGATAATCCATACTACCACTCCCCAAACCAAAGAATTTTGAGTGGAAGGAGAAGACGATAAAGAATCAACTCTTGTGGAGGCGAGACAAACATCGTCAAATCCGAGACATTAAAAATAGGAAACACCCCAATCAGCCGACAAATCTAAGACAAAAGCATTATCATCGAGTTTCTTTATAATCGGAAGGGGTCGACGTGCTTTGGAGCTAACTTTCTAATGGTACTAGTTGGCAGTCGCTCGGGAACTAAGCAGACTAAGACTTGATCGCTGACTTTAAAGTGTGACACTCTCCTATGTTGATTAGCCTGTGTTTGGTAGGATTCATATTGGGAGGCCAAGGTTGCCCGGATATGTGTGTGCAGGTCATGAATGTGTCAGGCGAAGAATTGTCGGTGGTAATGAAACCAAGCCAAGTGGCACAGGAGCCTAATACCCGTGAACAATTTCGTTAGGGGACATACCGATGGACCTGTTCTTAGAGTTATTGTAAGCCAATTGTGCATGGGGAAGAAGTAATCCCAAGTGCGCTTATGATCACTTACGAGACATCTAGAAGATTCCCC